>JAOPTO010002169.1:500303-1100303 GCA_033822845.1 Tetrapedia diversipes
ACGCTAAATCTTGGAAAGGATACACGCTACATATGCACGCAAAAAAGCATGCGCGTTTCTGTCAAATATTCTCATTATTGTAAGAGCAAGCATCTTCCACGGTGGCTGCAAAAAGTGCAAGTCCCAGGCTTTTCAATGAAACCTTCTTTCGTCAGCTTCTCCGTCTCGTTTCTGCAGTACCAAATTGATGCAGTGACATAAAAATATCGTCGAACGATACGAGAAGCTTAAAAGTTTTATACGAAGACATTAAATACTAACAAGAATGTTGAAATAATGTACGAGTACAGTATCGTGCAAAAATTTAGGTCATCCTGTCACTGAAAGCATCCTTAGCTGTTACTGTGAGAAGGGTAACTCGTGGTTTTGAATAGTTGAAGATATTTAGGAGAATTCTGTGAGA
This sequence comes from Tetrapedia diversipes, assembly GCA_033822845.1. Taxonomy (NCBI): domain Eukaryota; kingdom Metazoa; phylum Arthropoda; class Insecta; order Hymenoptera; family Apidae; genus Tetrapedia; species Tetrapedia diversipes. The sequence continues at coordinate 500,707 of JAOPTO010002169.1, forward strand.
AACAGAAGAATTTTGTGAAATAATTAATAATTCTGAATTAATACGCCTATTAAAACTAACATAAATTGAATAACTATGCGTATATTTAAATAACAGAAATTAAACTACCAATTATTTATTAAAACTAAAGAAATTCAAGGAATTAAACATGTTTCTAACTGTCTATGATTTTTGCGAGACACTGTACTTTTTGCAGCCGCTGCGATTTTAATACAAAACGTAAAAGAAACTCATTCTCACTGTTCTGATGTTTCGAAAAGGAGCGTCCTGTCCTCGTATTTAGGACAAATTTTCACTGTCCTCGCCTTTTTCGTCACTTTTTTTCCCCCTTTTCCTTCGTTTGTTCGTTGAAACGCTGACAGAAGGAAGCTTACATGGGAATATTCCTTGGCCGAAGGAAAATAAAACGCGCTATGTCCTCCGTGGAAAGGAAAAGGTGCAGCAACAAGACGATTGTTCAACCTGGATGTAATTTTTACTTGTTAAGCGAATTAAAAAGTGTCATTAACCAATTGTACGTTTCAAGGACTTCGCGTTGCACTATAGCACAGGTGCCGGTTAATTGTCATTTATGCCTGAAAATAACGATTAAATATCGACAGAGTTTATACCGTTAAAAGTACGTGCATTTATTAGAATTTATTAGAATTTATTTATCGGAATGAAAAACGTTCGAGCGTTTCGTAACATTCTTCCAGTGTTAACATCGTACAGTGAAAAAGTGTAGAAAGTCAATCTCTTGAATTTATGCTTAACAGTTGCTTGCCATGAAAATGTTCTCACACGCGTTGCAAAATGACATCGTGGAGGAAACGCGGTATCGATCATCGATGCTAATAAACAAATTCGCTCGATATAGTTGCACGACTGAAAGAAGGTTCTTTTTTTTATTTAAGAAGCTTTAATTGTGAGGTTACTCGATGATAATTTATAAGCAATAATACCAATAATAATAATAATAATAATAATAAACTTGGCACTTATTATCATCATTCTGTAGAGTCTGTAATTTAATTAAAAATAATTTGAAATAATAATTTATGACGTTGAATAAGAAATTTTGCTTAAAAATTAATGACCCTATTCTTTATCATTAGTAACTTATTTAAATCATAATTTATTATTACATTATCGTTGCCTATTTTTATATTTTAAATATATACACCCACATATATATTAATAACAATTATGTATTCTATAATCACTTAATAATGAAAAGTTGCCTGATATATTTCTACCTTGACGAACCATCTTTCTCAATAATTTAATATCAGCACAGCGTTAAATATACAAAGCTGGCACCATTAAATGACTGTAACTCTGTTTTTTCCCAACAAACAATCTTCCTGGATATCACTTACAAATAACATGTTTATTCGCCGATAAAAACCTACCAAGACGCGTATCGAACCTTACACGCTTAATTAACTTAATTTTCACAGCGTTTCTTATTTACAATCAGCAAATCAAAGAGAGTGTATCCGTCAAGGAAGAATCACAGCAACGATGAACACGGATCATTTCGAATCTATATCCCCGCTGTCATGTACACTTGAACCAACAGAACATTTAGAATGTATTATTTGCTAATAGTAAACCTTCATTTTCTCCACGTTCAACGGAACGTCCTCGATTCCTCTTCTTCTTCCACGCGGGCACAATTATCGTGTGCTCTCCAGGAAGAAACCGCCATCGGTTTGTTAATTACCCGAAACGTCTCTGAACGTTTCATGGAAGAGGAACGAAACAGAATACCGTGACCGAGGCATATCCCTCGATAATCGCTAATTGCTGGAAAGCAAGCAGCAGCCTGCGTTGTCCGGTAAAATCTTCTCGTCGGGTATTAAAAAGTGAAAGCAATCGTTTTTTTTCTTTCGCTCGTCGTGCATCTCTTTGCTCGTCGCACGACGACACCTCGTTAACCTTTTGAGTGCTATGGACGCATATATGCGTCTGACGAAAGTTGCTGGTAGGAACTATGGACGAATATATGCGTTTGTCAATTTTTATCTTCACTTTATGACTTTTTCAATGGTCACATATAGTGAGTGCTATGGATATATGCGTTTATAGTTCCTACCAGCGACTTTCGTCAGACGCATATATGCGTTTGTCAATTTTTTCAATCTTTTCTTCGCCTGCAGCAATCGCAACCGCTAATAGCGCGCCGTCCCTTCGAAGCACTTGGGCTAAGAGTGTTCAGCGCTCAAAGGGTTAAACGTGCACTCTTACGAATATAACTCTTTAAACGCAAACGACGGAGGGGAGGATGAGGCTTCTCGTTCTTGAGGGTTCTTGTTTTCTGAGTTTTGAGAAATCCTCGGGACAATTCGGGTCACGTGTTTATCAATACTTTATTTCTGCATTAATTCATCTGTCCGCGTTACATACAGGATGGTCCCTGCAATGAAAATTGCTTTTTAATAACATTATAAATGTCGTTTACAAAGGAAAATTGTGGTTCGAATTGATTGATGTACACCTGTGTACTGGAAAATTTGTATCGTTTAAATTCCACCCTTTTCTCTCTGTTTCTCTTCGTCCTCTTCGCGACTCGTCGTCTTTCGAAGCTTTTATTAATTGTCTATGCAATGTGTTTTGTCGAGCACACGTTTTGGCAGTTTTAGCTATGCAAAAATGGTGATTGAGAGCAGGCTTCCTTCCAGGCTTCCTCGAACCAATCGCATTCTCGATTTCACGAAAACGAAAGGAAAACCGGAACAAGAGCTCACCGACAACAATACCGATCGCCGTGCATTTATCGTCTTAGAATTAATAAGGAAACTCTTCGAAAAAGCCAAGAAGCACAATCGGGTCGGCAGCGACCCGGCGTAGATCGTAGCAGGATTAAGAAAGCAAGGACCGTTCGACGGAGAAAATGAAACCAGACGTCGGTCTAGAGGAAACAGGAACGAAACAGCATGTACAATTAATCTCCATTAAACGATATGAATATATTATATTTTCGTAAGAAATTCGCAGAAATATGCATAGCATGTATTAATCGTACGACATATGGTATTTAACGTGTTATTACATATAATGACGTTAGATTACATTTGTGTACTTAAGGTAAATATAATCATCTTACACGGTATAATGAACGATTCGAAAGAGTTTTCTTTCCACGGATGCCTAACCACGTTCGAATTGCACACGACGCGATTTACGGGATGCACGGGAACGCGCGCGCTCGATCCAGGAGATCGTGGTACGTCCAGAAACCGGGAACCAGCAGTCTGGAACCTGGCACCTGAAACCCAAACAGAGGACAGACAGAAAGAGCGCGCGGTTCCAAGCAGAGCGATCCCTTCGGCCTCGCGCCGATTTCCCGCGCTCCTCGCCTTCGAATCGACTCGTCGATTACCACCGTCGCTCGTTTGTCCCTGCATCTCTGGCGGTCCTCGCGGGGCAGATCGAACAGGGTACCCTGTTGACTCCCCAAGAGAAAGAGAGCGAGGACGGCCGGAGAAGAGAAGAGGAGACGAAGAAGGGAAGAGGCGAGGGAGTAGAGAGGCGCAGAAGAGCGACGAGAGGCCGCGAGGCGAGAGATCAACCGATCGATGGAGGATGCTTTTCTCGCGCCTCGTCGCGAGGATCGATCGAGGTACCAGATGCGAGGACCACGCGTCTTGGGACTGCTGGAGGTTCAACTCGAGAGGATCGTAGGGACGAGGAGAGCCGAGATCGTCGCGTCCCTTGGTATGGCGAACGGAAAAGGGGTGACCGCGAAGGATTTAGTTTTTGTCGGATCTTCGATCTCGTGGCTGCAGCAGCCTCGTTCTTCCTTCTTCTTCTTCTTCGTTGGCTGCTTCCTCTTCTCCAGACGGTGTCTCATCCAGCAACATCGTTCGATTTCTCTTCCCTGGTCTTCTTCCTCTTCTCGATTATCCTAACTGCTCCTTTCAATTTCCCTTCTTCGTTCTCAACTTCTTCCGTTTTCCTTCTTCCGTTTCCTGCCGTGTCCTTGTTTGCTTACTCGAGTATTTTCGCTGGTTCGCGTAGCTAGAACGCGGCCTAACGATCCCCAGCCCTGTTGCTCGCCTTCGGATGGTGCTCGCTCAGATGCTTCCTCGCCTCTTCGCCTTCTCCTGCTCCCCCGCGGTTGTACGTCCCGATTACATGATTATGCATTTGCCCCTCTCGGCCCAGGGATTGTTCTTCTTGTCGGGTGCGTGTATCAGCGGGTCAGTCTTCTCGTTCTCCTCCACGTACTCCCTCATCCTGCAAATAAACAGACCGTCCATCAAAATGTTTCCCAATCATTATTGGCTTTTCGACAGCCGGAAACCAACGTGAGAAACTTTGGGACATACACAGTTTCACTGAAAATTATGTATAGTTAACTTTGAACAGTAGGTAAAGGACTGATTACGAATACCTGCGCTATCCCTTTCAATTTTACGTTGAAGAACCATTTTTCTATGAACTGGTTCTTTTCAACGGAATCCGAGGAATGCGACAGGGTTAATAAAATAAGGGAAACGCATTAAGAGTGATTATTTGAGAATATAATTTTCACTTAGTAATTGGTTCTTTTAATATATCTGACGAATTTCAAGCTTTTCGCTGAAAATAGTTCCCAGGATCTCGCAAAAAACAGTTTGTCCTTTTCCCCGGAGTCCTTGGGAAACAAGATATTTATTAGATCGGCGTTAATTACATTCAGAAGTGGTACCAGTATCAAAGAGTTGCGTATTTTTACTTGACTAGTTGCCTACCAATATTTATCGATTACGTATTCACGCGTTTGGTGATATACAAATTTCTCGTAATATCACCGTTACATAATCGTTAGATTATTGTTATATAACGCGTTACATTACCTATGCTTACTGGTCCCATCCCATCGAATTCATCTAACGAATCAGATTAATTCGTGTGCTAAAAAAACCGATTATAGTTTCGCTTTAATTAATGTACCCGCGAATTCGGTGTTTCAAAGTGAAACGCAAAGAAGGAATCCGTTTCGAAGCCGCAAAATAAATTTGCAGAAACGCGGGAGTCGCGTTCGCGGGATACAGGATCGTTGTAAATGTAACAAGGTTGCAAGCGACGCAAAGAAAAGTGCAGCGAGGAAGGAATAGTTGGCCGTTTCGCTGCGAAGGCTCGGTGAAAGGGACTCAGCTACTCTGGCCGATTTTGCTTTCAAGGAGAATTCTGTGTTCCGAAGGTTCGCGACTGCTCGATCGCGATCGACCAATTTTTCGTGTTTCCTCTCGACGAATACGAGAGAAAAAGAAACTAAAACACTTACAAAATCCCGTAGCATTGCTACGCCTTCTCAAAAATCTGCATATTTTTTTATTTATATTATTGTAAGCACTCTTAAAATTCATATTTGTAAAACTTTGTAAAACTCTGTTAACACATTGCGTACGAGTCATGGATACGGTCAAATTCTGTCAATTTATCACGTTTATTGTTGCATAATAAACGGATATACAAAAAATGTATAGTAACATTTAAGAATTTACAAATGTGAATTGAAAAAGGTGTTTGCATGCAGTGAGCTCAGTTTCTTAGCGAGCAGAACACCTAAAAAAATTAGAATATCAGTTTTCTGTATCAATAAAATTGGCAGTAAAACTATGTCGCTTAAAAAAAAAAAGGTGCAATTTTTTATTTCATCAGGTTTTCCTATAACCCTAATTATAGTTCAGACGGTATACTATTTAGAAGTGACTGTAATTCAAAGGTGCTAAACACCTTTTAATAAACACCTGTTCGCATTGTTATACCGACTGCAGAAACTATTTATGGATAAATTATGCTGAGGATGTTGTTGGACGATGGTGTAATTCCTAGTTACACGATTATTATTCGATCGCATCAGCTCGTGTTTGATAAAAATTTCACGACATCTCGTACACAATTACAAGATATTATTATACAACCGCGGCTACGTCCATTGTGATCGAGTCTTGGGCCCCACGGGAGAGGCTCGATTTACGCGACTCGAGTTCCCGTCGATCTCCAAGATATCCAACAGTTTATCTGGAATTTATATCTGATCGTAGAGAACAGCTGGAAAGGATACGGCACAAATTCTTCGGCCATGTTGCCGGCGAAGCGAGCCGTCCCGCGCCTCGATCCAATCATAACTATAATTCCGTAGCGCCTTTTTTTTCTCTTCTCAACCAGACGAGCCGCAGGGGGAAAGGACTGCCTTTGAATTATGCATCTAGTGCCGCGGTACTGGGAATTATGTAATGCTAATGTAACTAATTTACCTGTTACTAAACGCGAGCACTGTTCGTAACAAGTCTATCCGGCATTTTGTTACCGTTTTTGTGTACACCGAAATTCCACGAATGTAATTCTATTCAAATCGCAATTAATTAACAACTTAGCCAATCGAACGAGAGATCTCCCATTTTTTCCACGACAAAGCACTACCATTGATTCTATTTACTTTTGTTATTAGTTAGCCTAGAACTAGCGTTGATCACAGTTCATCAAATGCATTCTCTGCCTTTCCACAGTACAATTTTTAATAAATTATACTCTAGTATTGTTCACAGAAATTAGTACAGTTCATTGAATCATACAATATTTTGTTAAAAACTTTCATCGAAATCAGAACAATTTAAGATTATATGAATTTATTTGTAGCACGGTGTACGAATACTTTTTGAAGCCACTATAGGTGCAATTGTTCCACTAATTCGTAGCCAATTTAAACAACATTTATTTACAAATGAAGCTTGAAGTGAAAATCTCACAAGGATGTACGAATCGAACGACACCAAGGATTAAACTGTCCGAGTTAGTCAGGATTTTGGACTTTTTCGCGGTCAGACAATCGTTTCCGTCCACTGTGCGACACGAGCAACGGATTAGCTCGGGAGAGGAAGAGAAGAGAAAGAAAATAATAAAATAGGAGCCACCTTTCACTCCGGCACTCTCCGAGTTGGCTGACCACGGAAACTTTTTGCTTTCGCGTACGATTCCCCTCGAAAACCGCAACGCGGGACAACGAAGTCGCGGTTCCGCGTTCGTTCCGCAACGCCCTGCGACTTCCCATATGTTATCGAACACGTCCGTGTCTCGTCAACCGTGCGTCGAATGGGTTCCTGCTTTTCATCAAAATTCCAGGCTAATCGCGCACGTGCCCACTTAACCCTTTGACTGCTATTGGGTATGTTAGCGGAGGCGAGTTGACTCATAGGATGCCATACATTAACACCACAACTACCGACGATTACAGTGTACTTATTCGCATGGAACAGATCGAATTGAAAATTACATGAAAAAATATCGAATACACGGGAAACAAATCTTTATTTATATCTTCAGCAGAAAATTATAGTAAATTTTGGGAGCTTGGTAAAGCGAATTTATAAGGTTTCTATGAATAATTTGACTGCTCTGGTAGTTCTAGTGTTAAGTGTTTTCTAGACTGCTGTTAATGAAGAAAATTAGAATAAAAGTGAGGGGTGAGGGGTGGTAACGAGCAGACGATTTTCGAGAACCATTTTACAGGACTAAAAACTTTTCTGTAACCTATACTTCGACATTTCTATCAAACACCGTAGCTTAAATAGATAATTAACGTTAGCGAGCATACGACAGCGTCTTAAGTGTGTACTTGAGAAGTACTTTAAGATTTTAGTACCCCCTCTGCATAGATACTGAAAGGGGTAAGGGTTAATCTTTCAACCCTTCAGACTCCAACTTATCAGCTGAGAATTAACGTTCAATACGACCAAGCTGCAATATCCTTCTTCTCCTAGTGAAACGTAACGTTATTCTTTGATAAGGAAGCGACTTAAAATTCGTCTCGCAAGGGATGCTCAGAAGATACGGAAGGTTTGTCACGCCTATGAATATTTCGGATCATCGGATAAGATCGATAACAAGTTCGATAAGCACCGGAAACGCGTGACTCGATGAACGATAGGCGAAAGAGAAGGTGGTGGAGTGAGAAAGGGAACGGGGCAGCGTAAAGGGAGCCGGAAAAGAAAATGAAAGTCAGCTTCCCAAGAGAGACGATCGATTTCAAGTAAAGCGGTAGGTGGACGCGGCTATTCGTTACAACAAAAAGCGAACAAATTGTAACTGCGATCGGATCACGCTCGGGGGTTAGCAACAGACAGCGAAATCTTATGCAAATTCGTATTTTTCTAAGCACGACACGATTACAGTGTACTTATTTGCATGGAACAGATCGAATTGAAAATTACATGAAAATCTTTATTTATACCTTCTGCAGAAAATCATAGTAAATTTTGGAAGCTTGGTAAAGTACTTTATACAATTGCTATGAATAATCATCAATCTGTCATTTTGATTGCTCTGGTAGTTCTAGTGTTAATATTCCATCAGAAATAGATGCGCAAGAAATGTCCATAAATCCAGCGTTAACACATTGCGGACCGCTAAGAAATCTATAAGACATACGCCTGGGACTTCACGTTTTTGGGCAAACTTGCACGTTACTAAAATTGTCATGACATTTTAATGGATGAACCAAAGTCAAACTTTCAGAAATTGTAAAATAAGACACATTTTAGGTGTTATTGAAAAAAGAATTATGTCTTTTAATAATTATCATAACTTTCTTCATTTGAAAATAAATTTTTAGGGAAAAAAAAGATGAGGATCGATCACGAGTTTACTCGTGGCCGGTCGGCAACGTTTGAGCAGGAAGACACGAGTTAACTCGTGACCGGTCAACGATGTGTTAAAAATTAGCAACGTGTCCTGCCTGAACCAGGTAGTACCTCCTGTGCACGCGTTACGCGTGTCTAAACGTGAATACGCGATTAATGGACACGCCAGGTCCAAGGAGATCCTGTCCCCCCAGTGTAATATGGGAACGTCGGTGTAATTTAGCCTTGACTGTCGATTACTAACCGCGTGTTGCGGCACACCGTGCCACACCACGCCGATTACGTCGTCACCTACGTCTCGCGTTCCTCTAGGAAGCGGCTTCTGCGAGCAAATCGCGTTCTCCGAGCAACTTTCATGCGGCACCCCGGACGATCGTTTGGATTCGAGTTAATTCAACCATGGGACGATCGATACCGCGTTATTTCGTTTGCTGTATACAGTGAAACAACGAATACCGTTGTGACCGAACGAACGAGTTAGGTATGCAATGTGTCGAGCTAAGTGTCTGTGAGAGGACTGAAAACGAAAAGTAAGATCGAATTAGAATGGAAATTAACACACTGTATGCAGGGCTAGTTGAGTGTGACTTGCTACGCGGGCATATCCGTGTACATGTGTATATTGACGATTAATTCGTCATTTTTGATGTTATATAGAGCGCCGAATAACGAATCACATCTTAAAGTATTAGCATACAGTGTATTAATAATTGTAAAATTTTTAAATAAAAATCCACGATATGGATATTTAAGGGATAAACATCAAGGAGGTATCGTTAATAGATTATGTATCAAGTTATGCGAGCAATAATACTTTCAAGCGATACTTTAAGACAGTGTTTAACTTGAAACGGTAATCGTATCGATCTCTGAAAGATTATAGATCGTTGTGGCTCTAAATGAGTAAGCGTACGCGTAAGACACGGCAAATGGTAGCAATTAAGCGCAGAGATAACTCGGTACGATAGCTCGAGAGAAAGTAATTAATTAAAAAGTGCCGAGGTCAAGCAATAGCACACGATTTTTCACAAGCATGTGCCAGATTAAGAATGGAAACAGTGATATCTGATACTGAACTGCGAGATAATATGGAATAAATTACAAGTATGTATCTCATGCTAGAAGAATTCCTTGACGCTGTTTTATAAACATTCTTTACACTTTATACATCAAACTTTAATTTCCCTTAATCCAAGTTATTTCTCAAATGGATTACGTATTACTAAACGAAAGTGAAGCCACCAAATTTGTTGACAAATATCAAATTATTCCAAAGATTCCATCTCAAGTAAAGACTGCGCTAAAGTAGATACTAGAAATTCCTGTCCAATATCAATAACAATCCATTATCAATAGCTGTCAAATCATTTAATTTTAGCAGATTAAAAATTCACACATGCACGTGTTCCGAGCATAAATATCTCTGTAACTAAAAATAGCTTCCAAAATAAATCACATGGATCACTGAATGAAACAACGTCGCGACGTATGTGTATCCTCTAACACAAAACTGTGCCTAGAAACCAGCAGCAGCTCGTTAAAGCCAGAATTGTTAAGTAACCAGTATATCCTTCTCAACAAGTACACGGATAAACAACACGAACGAACGAAAGGAAATGATCAGAAGCGCAGAATGGTCCATTAAACGAAGCGAACCACCGAGCAACGGTGAAATCCACGAATCGAGAGCTGCTACGTACGTGAAACAAAAAATATGGGAAGCTATGAAAGCAAGCTGCTACGTGAAACAAAAAATATGGTGAGCCATGAAGCAAGCTGCTACGTGAAACAAGAAATATGGTGAGCCATAAAGCAAGCCGCTAGAAACAGACGATAGACGCAATGGAGGATAACGGATGAACGCAAAACAATATCGCGGGTTAATCAATCAGCACAGGTTGAACACAACAGAAATGAAATAACAGGAAACGGAGGAGACCACCGAGCAACGGTGAAATCCACGAATCGAAAGCTGTTACATACGTGAAACAAAAAATATGGTGAGCCATAAAGCAAGCTACTAGAAACGGACGATAGACGCAATGGAGGATAACGGATGAACGCAAAACAATATCGCGCGTTAATCAATCAGCACAGGTTGAACACAACAGAAATGGAACAACAGGAAACAGAGGGGACCACCTCAAGGGTGACTGTTGAATACACGGGACGAGGTAGATGGGGTTGTTGGACGAGCAACACAAAACTTTCCGTGGACCATCCGCACCGTACACCGTCCGATCTATTAAATAAGATAGAAAAGCTGATGAATTACGTGGAAATAACGCACGGTGAACCGACGAGAACGCGACGAGGAAGAAGGGGTTAACGAACTTACGCGACGATGCTCTTCGACAGGGGCCACCGTTCCATACTGGCTTGGTACTTCATGTTCTCGATCTGCTTCTTCAGTGCGTCCTTGTCCATGTTGGCGAGTACACTGGGATCCATGATGATAGCCGCGCCTCCCTTTTGCCAGATAAGAGCCGAATAGCGCTTGCGCCTCTACGAAAAATCAATAGAACCGCCTATGTATGGGGACTCCTGTTATTGGAACGCAAAGACCTACGTCACCGACTGGCAACAGGAAATTCGATTCTGCGAGGAAGAGTGCACGAACTTTTCCATCGTCGCGAACCCCGCGGGATGACAACAGTTCTTGCTTCGTATGCACGAGTTGCTTCTCGTTCGCGTCGTTATTTAGGACGCATTTGGTGGTTTTGGTACTGTGAAGGTTTGAAAGCCTGTTTGTCGTTGATCTCGAATTTTTTCTTTTTTTTGTAAAGAGAGAATGATTGAATTGGGAGATGCTGATGTTTACGAAAAAAATTGATATGCATTGCTGCTGATAAGTATTTGCCCACTTTATTGTTTTTGTTTTGTTCAAAACGGTGACGAATTTCAAAACAGAAACTGTTACTCTTTCGAATTTTGGTAAAACATTCGTTTTGTATTAACGTTTTTATACCGATGACATCTTCGATAGATGGGCAAACACTTGTGAGCGATAGTGTACGTACATCCTCTCTCTCAAAAGTCTTGGGATATATTTTTAGAGTGTGCTCTTTTGAATAGAATCTGAGATTTGGTGGAAGTTATGGATTTTCAGCTACGTTTACTTCCAAGTAGAATTATTAACGATACTGGCACCGTTTTTCATCCTACAAAAGCGTTACTGTCGTTCGAAAATTAAGTAATCAATTAAGACGATAATCATCCTTCCAAAATACTTGTTCCCTTGTTCGCTGACGAAGCTGTTTCTAAGTAAGTACTTTCAATCAGGAACCCTTTGACGCTTCCAGCGGAAGCAACGAAGCTTGAATCTTAACGAGGAACACGCGGAACAAGCACAATACCTAAAATAAATTCCCAATGCTCTCTTCTTTCTTTCGTGACTCGCACACTTGCAATAACACTTCATATACTCTTGGGAATCTGATGAAATATCGTATCAATTCGTTTACACACAAAACCGACACTTGAATTAATTAATTACAATTCAAGTTGGAAGGCCTGACACCTAATTATTGAATCGCCGTAAATTAGTAGGAACTGTAAGCATTAGACGATGAAAGAAAGTGGTTCAAAAACAATAAGGTAAAACAGAAGCAACAAAATAGCAACATATTTGTATACTTTTGTATGCGACTGTACAGAACTGCTTTCAATCTCTCTTGAGTCATGACCGGTTGCACCGTGAGTCATTTGGCAAGTTATCCGGTCTATGTGGTTTTCGGTGCCCAGTTAATGGACCTGAGTCAAATGGTACAGTAGCAGACAAAAGTTTAAGACGTCTGGGCAACGTAAAAAATAATTTTATGGTTCGCAAATATTGTTTATCTATTCATTTCTATCATCATTATAGTAGAACACTATTTATTGATTGGTATAGAGTACAAATTTTATTTATACTGTTATTTCTTGTAAATTAATGTACTTATTTTCTTTGGTCTTAAACTTTTGCCCGCTACTGTACCTTCGACCAGGATTAGGTCCTGTAGATTTAAATACTACACTCTACTTTCGAAGAAGTCAACTGATTGTGTTACCAACGCATCGACCAATAAATGGTATCGTGTATCGTAATTATCGAATTCGTGCACACATTCCACAACGAACGGCTAACCATTTCTATGGCTTCGCTCTTCAACGTGACCACGTCTTGTTTTTCGAGCAATCATATACGCTCATCGATGATTTTCCATTCTATGAAATAATTCATACCATTTTCGTTTCTTTCTCTTTCTTTTTCTCTCTCTCTCTCTCTTAAATCAGTTTCAAAATCGACTTTCGACATGAAATACATCAGATTGGCACAACGAATTTTATTTTACGTTTTCAGCTTATTCTTTCGTAAAAAGAAAACACCCTTTTTTTTACCATAACGCTATTACTTATTTACTTATATGATATCAATGCTAACTACATAGTAAAATAAGATTTCAAGTAAATTTCTTTTTCTAGAATCAAACTCATGCAAAAAATTTCCATTGTCCACACATTAAATTCATGTTTTTCTACAAAAAATACCGATTCGTTCCAAATCATTTTCTATTGCATAACAAATTACATAAGATATTTTCAACGTTAACATAATTTGTTGACGATAAGAAGCTTTATACGAAGAGGCGTTCAAAGAAAGCAAAATTCAAGGCAACCAATTTTCTCCAAAACTATGTAAAAAAGATCCGTGCCACATAGTGGCGTGCAAGATTTTCTGACATCGTTTTGAAATAGCTCCACGTACCCACGTCCACGTACGCACGAATATGAGCACAAAGCTGGACGAGAATTTACGAGATTCTTCATAGAAATGATCGTTACCGACAGTGGCGGATTTTGCTTTTGGTGACCCTAAACAAACTTCAAGGATATATTTTTGAGAGCTAGGGGTTCTCGGGTTAGGTTCAACAATTGTAAGCTCAACCTAACCCGAACCAAACCTGAACTCTCAACTCTGAAAAGTACATCCTTAAAATTTCTTTCATAAGTTATCTTCCCCGAACCTAACCGAAACCTAACTCGAAGCCCCATATCAGGGAGACCCCCAACTGCTTATCTCTTCTGTTTTCATAAAAACTAACGCGAACTCTCAACTGCGAGAAGCAGATCCTTAAAGTTTCTTTTACAAGTCCACAACCCCAGCCTAACTCGAACCTCACCCAAATTGAACTCAAAACCCTGCATCAGGGGGACCCCCAAGTGCTTGTCTCTTACGTTTTCGTGAAAAATACCATTAAAGCCTAAAAACGAGATTCTAATGATGCATTATTGAGAACAGAGGCGCCCCCGGAATCAGGGGGACCCCAAACGCTCGCCTCCTCCATTACTATAAAAATCCGCCACTGATTACCGGCCTAGATTCACGTTTCGGCTCGCAGAATCGAATGGATGTGTATCCCCCCCTGACGATATTCTCGAGAGGTATTCCTGACACTGGCACTTACCCAATAGACAGAGTTTCAGTGAACAGAAGCGGACACGTGTCACAGGAAGCCCGTCCGGATAGTTGTGGCCGAATATTAGAGAGTAGCACTCACCTTGCCGGAGGTCGGAATAGTTCTGAGATGCGCTGACTCTTGGCAGGTTTCTCGATTCGCTTACGGAAGCCTCAACAAAACTCGGCAATCTAATTTGCTGGTAATTTACCTGCCGATATCTTCAATCATTGTTGTCATAGGAATATTCTTCGGCGAATGTTCAGCCCGTGTATTTATCCGGGACGAGTAAACTGACCGTGTTAACCTTCTTCGTCCCGTCCCGAATGGATCACGAATCGCTGCTATGCCTACTCGTGCACTCGATGGTAATGAACTTTCTGCACAAAAAAGAAACGAACTCATGTTTAATGCCGCTAGAAATTATACCCGCAGCTCTTATGACAGACACTTGTAATTGTTTGAGAACCTCCGGTAATTGGAGACGAAGTTCTCAAACAAAAAGTTCGTAGAAATTATCTTTCTAACGAGAATTGTAAATTGTTGACAATGTACGTTTAGCCTTGGGAATATTTCTGTTCGGTAACGAGAATGGATAATATATTAATTTGGTGATAACGTATACAGTCTATGTTTGAAGATAATAAATGTTAGGATATTCCAAGTATAAACAATGTTCCTATTATGTGAAGTCTTGATTTATCGTTTAATAGATCCTTCCGATAATATTTATGATCCTTGTACTGCGATCATCGAACTGTTGCGTGAATTTAGGTGAAAAAGTAATGATAGCAACTAAAAACATATATACATATGTATGTGAAACTTCAAAAATTAAGAGATCACATCCAAAGAGAAATCCAACAACTTAGTATAGTTTATGATAACCTATTAATAATAATTATTATAACAAGTCAATGCTACGTTACTTTTAATCTTTATATGAAAATTAATATGACATACTTCATTTCATTTATGATCAGCCTCAATGTTAACACACCTGCCAGCTACTGTTGATCGTGTTCAATAGTACAAGCTTCTTACTATGTTTGCTAACAAGATTGACCAAATCTACTTGTAAAGTCTGCTAGATTAAAATGTTGAATCATATCGTTTATTCGATCTGTTGCCATCAAAGAATTATTAAAAACTTTTCACTTACTTACAATATGTACTATAAAATGTTGCAAATTAACTCTGGACTATAAAACGTTTTAAAAGTTAAATATAATAAGTAAACTATAATGTTGAAAAATAATTGAAAATTCTAAACACGATTGTCTCTTGAGTCTATTTGTACATAAGTTTTACTGGATAAGCTCTTCAAGATTTAAATGAATAACGAATACTGACTTCTAACTGAATTTCAGGGATATACGAAAACCGATTAACGCTAAAGGCAGGATTTCATTGGTGGATTTCAAGGATTGATTTATTGACTGATAGTCAAGATTTATTAGATAAAATTTGTATAAATGACTCGACGTAAGCATTAGGGAGGACAAATATTTACTTCATTATATTACTTGCTAACTTTCTTAACATGTATTTCTAGAAAATCAAAAATTTAAAAATTTTATATTTATTATATAAAATAATTAATAAAGTTTAAGAACTTACTTCTTTAATCTAGTGGTTAGTAATTTCAAAACTGTTGAAAACTTTAATTTGTAGAAATGTGTTAATGTTATGTTAATTATTTATGTAATAAAATGTATAAATTATACAAATCTTGTGATATTCACCTGTAGTATTATATTTTTGCATTGTTATCGTAGTTATGTAATAGAGTATCATAATTTTAATCCTAAAACATATATTTTAAAAACCATTATCGATTATAAAAAGTGTTACTCTTCGTTACTTATGTCCTTTGATACTGAAATTTAAACTGTTCCGTAACTACTTTGCATAGTAACACTGTGTAACATTGCGCATGTGCGTATGAAGTGGGAAATTTAAATTATTTTAATTTAATTAAAGATACCGCGTTGTTTAATGAAATATACTATGAATAGATATGAAGGAATAGAATACAATAAATTTATCAATTAAGATTCATATAACATAAATATTTTTTTCAAATAAATGTTTTCTATTAACCTTTACGGTAAAATTGTACATAAAACCTGTTTAAACAAAAAGAAAAAAAGAAAAGATCTTGTTGTTAAACATAATTTTATTATATTTCGATTAATTGCTATTAAAAATATATATATACGATTCTTTAAATTAATCGCTAAATATGATTTAGTTCAAAAAACAAAATACATTTACACGTATTTACGCGGAGTATTTCTATACATGAACAAAACCTGAAAATTATCAAAAAGATAGATAAGAGTATCAGCAATTCACAATACTTTTACACGTACGTTGGAATAATATACATTTATTTAAGCAGAATTTTAATAATTAAATTAAGCAAACACTATTATTATTCCTAACCTGTTATAACCTGAGTCTTTTTGTTTCCGTATAGAATACGCTCAGAAAATAAACAAATAAATACCTTTAAATATTTCAAAATGTATAAATACTTGGAACTTATAAAAGCAAAAACTAGTTATGCCAAGCACATGAATCGTTTAAGTAATCGATTATTTGGAG
Organism: Tetrapedia diversipes; assembly: GCA_033822845.1. Classification (NCBI taxonomy): domain Eukaryota; kingdom Metazoa; phylum Arthropoda; class Insecta; order Hymenoptera; family Apidae; genus Tetrapedia; species Tetrapedia diversipes. The sequence continues at coordinate 517,370 of JAOPTO010002169.1, forward strand.
AAGTAACTAGAACGACTAATCCGAAATCTATGAAGGTTGTTAAGTTGTTTAGCGAAAAACCGATACAGAAGCGACCAGAAATTGTTGATTATTATCCAAGACATGTTGAAACTGAGTTATTGATGACCCATCTTAGAAACTATGGATTATACAGAGATGAACACAAAGACTTCAATGAAGAATATGATCGTTTAAGAGAACTTCGTGGCAAGAAGAAGTGGGTCCCACCAAAATTTAGAAAATAAGTTGTTTGATTTGCATGAATTTAGTGTATCACATCAAACTATGTACTTTATGTAAAATGTATTTTATATAATACATATATAAGTTTAAAAACCAAACATTAAATGTAAATGATAATATAAAGATACCAAAATACAAAATGAAAAAATAAATATCGCATTTTAGAATGGATAGTAACAATGCTAGAATAAGAAGTAATTATATCTTCAAAATTAAATGGTAGAAACAATTCAAAATCATCTACTTCTGTTTGATCTTCATTCTGTTTTATCGTGACATTATCCAATTTTTGATTACATAACAGTGATTTATTCACAGCATTGAATTGGGGATGTTTATACAAGCTTCCTATTATTTGATCAGTATTCTGAGAACTTCCAATTTCTTTGTACTTGTAAATATTATTGCTTGCTTCTTTTGCTACAGTTATATAAGGCATCTCATAATAGCCACTAAAAGATGTATTTGTTTCATTAAAATTGTTAGAAATAGATTCATATAATTTATTCCAAAAATAGGATTTGTTCATATTTTCTTGAGATATTTGGTGCTTTATTGCTGATTCAGATATATTGTGTAACTGTAACTTTGTATTCTCTGGCCAATAATTTATTTGTGAGCTTAATTGTAAAAGATCTGATTTGTTCCATGATCTATCATGTATATTAGTAATGTTTTTAAATGTGCAGTCTCTTTCATTTGATGTATTATTATTTTGCCATTTTTCTATGTCCTTGTTATTAAAAACTAAGTCATTCATCCATATCCTAATTTTAAAAATGATGTATTAGAGTTTATTTAAAATATATTAACTTATGCACTCATAAACAATAGTTACATTAAATTTATAAGTTCTGTGCTAAAAATTCTTATTGAATTAAATAGTTTGTGAAAAATATTTTGCTTACTCTTTATGAATCTTAAAATATGATTCAGCTATTAGACTTTAATTAAAAAAATGTTAGCATAATTTGTAAACTTATACCTAAATTCACCAAGATCAAGATATGTTGGAAGATCACCACACTCTAAAGAAAAATTTGTCCAAGATGCAATTCCAACTACAGCTGCCTCATGATTTTGACTTTTACATACCACTGGAGAACCAGGATTACCAGCACATGCTTTCATTTCATCCTTAAACTCGACCATTGCACAAAATACATTTGTATAGTTCCTGTTTGTCTTTATCATGTATGTGCACATTTTCCAGGAATTAAGAATTACTTCATAATATTGAATTGGTTTAGCCAGAACTTTTGAAGATGGTGAAACATAACTTTGCCATCCAAATATTAGGCATAGTTTGTAATCATCGTCATATGTCACAGGTACAACATTAGGTAGAATTACTTTATTGCGACACATGTCAAATGGCTTGGTAAGTTTCAAAAGGGCTATGTTGTAATCACGATCAGGAAGAACAGAATATGCTTTATAAGTGGGGTATATATATGTAGCTTTTACTGGCACGGTTTGTTTAGAGCCAATTCCATTTAGTCCAGTTGCGAATAAAATAATGGACTGTATTAATTATATTAAGACATGACTATTGATATCCTTTTCATAGTAATAGGTAAAAAAAATATCATACATTTCTCTTATCTTGTACACATTGTGCTGCGGTTAGAACCCAGTCTGGTGAAAGAAGTACTCCACCACATGGTGCTATTGTTTGAAACTGTATTAACCAAGGAAATTGACCATCTTGTGCTCTTTTACCTTTCAATAATATACTTTTATATTCTCTTAAATTTATTAGGATCAAAAAAAATGATATATATATTGACATATTTGTTACAGTAAAGGTGTAGTACGTACTTGAATTATATTTTATTTTTATATAGCTAACTTCAAGTTATTACTGCACAATGATTGAATCAAAAATACACGATTATTATTTTTATTATGATTATTATTTTATATCAATGTAAAATTAACGTTTATTAAAAAATTATTAAAAGTACATTACTAATTATGGCAAATAATTGGCAGTATATGTATTATCTACAATCTATATATAAAATTTAAACTCATTAAAAAGGATTTTATTTAACACAGATTTCTAAGTCACTTTGTTTATAAATATTGTTTTAATAGTTTATAATTCTTCTTTTACATCTTTTTCATTATTTTTAATATTCATATTTTGCTTTTTCTTTCTTTTCATTTGTTTCTCTTTTACTCCACTGCCTGTTTCACCTTTTTCTTTAAAACAAGAATCATCACCTCCTTTCAGTGCTCTGTCTAAACACAAATACCTAACGTAAAAAAAAAATCAAATGATTAAATTGTGATTAGATGCATCATAAGTAAGTAATAATGGTAATTAGTACCTAATTAAAGGAATTTTTCCCTGATGGTTATGATACCACTCTTCAATATCAGACTCATGATTTTCAAGTAAATCTTCACATTGTGATTTCAAAGTTGTAATTTCAACAGATGGTTTATCCCATAATTCATATGGAATTCCCAATTCAACTTTAACACCTTTATCTCTGAAATATAAAATTATAATTCTTCTTGATTTTAGTGTGAGTGAATAAAATTTATTATTTATAAATTTTATCTTACACCAGTCCATGGAGTGCTTTAAACGTTTGACTCATTCCCTTAGCAAATCTTGTGCTATCTGTACGTTCTTTGTGAATATTATATTCTAATATACGTTCACACAGATCCTCCATACTTTCTACTAAGCGCAATTCTCTAAAAATAATAAAAACAAAAGTCAATGTAAATTATCATCATTTCTAAATACACTGTATTTTTTTAAATCTATTTGCAACTTACGATTTTTTGTATTCTTTCTTTTTCTTGGGTGAAACATCATCAACAGAATATCCAATTTCAAGTACATCATGCGTTTTACCGGTTTCATCTAATTTAGCCTCTAATTCGGTGGCAACAACTTTACAAACTATAAAAAGGCAACAGCATGTTATTATATGTTGTGTAAGATTATAGAAGGTTATAAATATATATTATATACATTATATAGTCACCTTCGCATTTGTTTGCATATTTAACCCCTTGGTCTTCTTCTGGACCACCAATTACAAAATAGGAATATAATAAATGTGTTAGAAATATATGTGCTAAAATATACATTGCAAGATTACAAAATAATAGAAAACATCTAAAAGAACTTCATGATTACGGAATGTTTTATTCGTATTTTTAATAGTTTTATATTACATCTGATCATATCTATAAATGCACTTTTTTCTTATTAGCATTACTATGAATGCATGCAGTGTAAAACGCTTATAAATATAGAGGATGTTTGTAATCTTCGAAGTTATCAGGTACTGTAACTGTTCTAAGAATTCTATGATGATCGTACATGAGAATATATGAGATATATCATCTTAAATATCTTAATATTTGAATTCTTTATCCTTCTGCATTATTATATATTACATCAAAAAATTGTATGTCAATTTTCATTAACAGTATTTAAATAAATGTAATTTATATAAAAAAAAGTAGCTTACATGTGTCTACATTCCATTTGCTGATATAGGCGGTATCTTTAAAATTATCTATATAATAAAGATAAAAAGCATCAATAATTTTATGAATAATGTCAAAGTTTTACCTCTTAGTTTTCTAGAAAACGAATTAATGAATTAATGAATAAAAAATTAGTTATCATAAATGATTGTTATTTTAATTTACTTATAGCATTACAATTAAATATTTGATACACAATGCATATAAATTAATACAAACTATGTATTTATGATTTTCTTTCATTTAAATGTTAATCAAATATGAAAGCATTGAAGAAATTAATAAATAAGAAATTAGTCTTTTTGCTCTAGGAAATCAAATTCATTGTTCACTAAATGTTTTGGTTAATAATAGGATTGATTATACTAATGGATTTTTGTATTTCTGTTTTAACAGTATATTTTTCTTCATTAACAATTGGACAAAATGTATGTAAGATGTACACTTAAATTTTGTTGTTAATTTCTGGTTACAGTTGTGAATGCAAATTAAAAGATATGATATAGTCATAAATTACAAAAAGTAATATACAAATATAATTAAAATTAAAAACTTCCCATATCTATGGAAGATTAATGGTTTTATGTTAAAGGAGATATGAGAAATGTAGCAGAATTACAACTAAGAAATTAATAAAAATTGCAATATAAGTTTTTATGTAAAAAAACTAATTTGTTACTTAAGATTTATTATTGAAGGTCTGCTATTTTACTGTAAAAGATAGAATGTAATCTTTGGCATAATCAAACAACAAATTATTAGTGTAAAAATAAATTAAAGATACAAAATATAATTTTTTATTAAACAAGATATATAAAAAAGGTTAAATTTTTAAATTTGTTAAGTACACTACAAGAAATCATCTAATTTTTGCTTTTCGTACATTACTTGTCATGTGTATGATTGTCTGACCTAAATAATAAAATTTATCAATAGGGAGAAAATAAAATATTTTTTATATATTTTTTAATGAATATAATAAAATTTCTGAATATATGTAATAAAATTATTTCATTGTATTCAAAATACTTAATTTTACTTCTTGAAAATAAATTAAGTTTACATCAACAAGTAAATTTTTACTATATTTTTTAAGTAAGAATTTTTGTCATGAAATTAAAATTATGATAAATCTACAAATTTAGAAAAAGTTGTAAATAATTTCCATTAAAAACATGTTCTAAATAATTTTAAAAGAAATTTGATTTAGAATCAAATTATTGGTATTAGCAGTATTTCAAGTTGAAACTATACCTTAAACTACTTGTAAATTAAGTCTGATATTGAACACTTATTTGAACTTTGTTTAATGATTACAATAATTTGTACCATTTTAAATCTGTGATTGACTTGCTTTAACTCAATGTAATTGTTTCATTTATGCTATGTGAATTTTATAAATTTATTGTGCTTGTAAAGAAATAGAAACATTTTCGCGATTTACATCTAACCAAAACTGGTTGTTTCATTGAAGAAAGTCAAGATACAATATTGAGGACCTGTACAATTCCTAATAGCGACATTTTGTAACAAGTTGTGTAGATAGTTACATTATATCGTCAGTATATTCTTATACTAGACATATATCTTGTTTTCTTCAACAATCTCATAGATGTAACACAACTACTGATTCATAAACTTTTAATTTTGTAATTAATCGACAAAAACAGTTTTTGTTATATTAATAAAATATTGCTTACAATCGGTCAAATTTACCGATTTTTATTAGATTATTATCACAAACGTTACATTATGAAATTGTTGGATAATGATCCCTATTACCATTTTGTACAATAAGACTACTCCTTTACCGCTTCGAACGAAACGTAAATTTATATCAAGCTTCGCTTTTTGCGACAATACAAAAGGACTAAGAAATGTAATTTAAATGATTGTAATATTTAGTACACGAAGTATTATAATTTATACATTGCCTTAAAATAAAAGAGTGCTTAGAGCCTGAAACATTTGTTTCATTTATTAATTTTATATAAACTTTTGGTTTCAGTTCAGTCTTATTGATAAATATATGATACATGTAGAAAGTATACTACCAAGACAGAAATAATTTGTTTAATTAAATCTTTATTTTTGTTTCCTTTTATCAGTGGGTGCACAAGCATAACGAAATTCTGATGTCAATATAGATTTTAAAAATTCGTTTTGTTTTTGAATCACTGAAAACATGGAAACTGCGAGCATTCCACTGAAGTGAATATTGTGTTCGAGAATATGTTTCAAAGAGATTTTGCCTTTCCACTTTTTTGCATTTACATATTCACAATATACACAGCTATTTTACTAAAAAAAATTATAATAGTACAATACTTAAGTCTAAAACGACTGGAATTGGAATCTTGTAATGCGTAACAGAATGTATAAATAATATAAGGGAACGTCTTGCAAGTTTTACATAAAAAACATGATAAATTTACGGCAATATAAACGCTATCAAAGAATAGATGACTTTTGCATAAACAAGTAAATATACATCCATATTTAACACAAAGTAATTATCTCATTCCTAGATAAAAATGATTTAGATCATAAATGAATCATGAGCTAAACAAGACTAATGAAAGAACGTAAAATTGTGATAAAAATGATTTTATCTCTAGAAAGGCAAAGTCTTATAAAACGCACGTATTATTCATATAATGCTCATCGATCGGCGATAGCGTTTTCTAGTATTAGTTATAACAACAGGAACCGATACAGGAGCAGGAGGAGTCACGGGTGTAACAGGAGTTATTGGTGTAAGGGGAGTTGAAGGAGTTTCAGCCATTTGGACTGAAGAGGGGGGCCTGAGCTACCAAATGTAGTTTTCGGTTTGTGGAGCCCGCATTACTCCCACACCTCCACCGAGTCTTCTATAATTCATACAACCACACAATTTCCATTGATTTTGTTCGGAATCGTACACTTCGATTGTTTTTAAATACGCAGTTCCATCAAATCCACCCACTGCATACAGTAAACCATTCACTACAGCTAAACCCACCTAAAAATATAAGAATTATAAAATTTGAATGTTGTAATACGTAATAACGTTAATGTTTATACTAAAAAATGAAGATTAAGTATCTTTTGAGTAATTTGTAACATTTTTTCCTCTTTTTGTAAATATTTAAAATATAATGTGAATGCAATGCAACTTACTCCGCTTCTTCTTGATGTCATAGCAACTATTGGACTCCAAGAATTTGTGTGGGGGTTATAGCGTTCTGCACTCGAAAGTTCCATGCAATCGTCTCGTCCTCCAACAGCATAAATTAAATTATTAAATACCGCACAGCCTAGATGCTTACGTCTCGTAGACATAGGCGATACTTGAGACCATTTATTTTGTCTTGGATCATATCTTTCTACTGTGTTTAGAGGCGACTGTCCATCAGACCCGCCGATGGCATATAAATAACCGTCTAACACAGCAACCGCTACTCCAAGTCTTCTAGTAGTCATCGGTGATACTTTGGACCATTTATTTTCTTTAGGATCGTATCTGTACAATGTAAGTAATTTGTTTTGATTCCTGTATGCTATGCAGTATAGAGGAAATACAAGAAGAATGAGATAATATTTTAGTAAGGAAAATTATAAGAAAAGTTTGATTCATATCTATGAATGAAGTAAAATTATGAGCTATTTTAACCGACGAAAAATGGTTAGCTTTGAGCGTATTAAAATGAAATTTATGTAGCATAGAATGATTTACCTTTCAACGTGGTTTAAACATTGAACACCATCCTGTCCACCTACTGCATAGAGAAATCCATCCAGTACAGCAACACCTACGCTAGTTCTGCATGATGTGGTAGGTGCAACATCACAGGACCACTGATTCGTTTGTGGATCATATCGTTCGATACTATTTAAATAGCTCTGTCCATCATGGCCGCCTACCGCATATAGCAAATCATTTAATACAGCTACTCCAACGCCACATCTTCGTTTACTCATCGGTGCAACCATCTTCCAATCCGCAGTGTTAGGATCAAATCTTTCCACGCTAGCAATCGCATCACCAGAACACCATCCTCCAACAGCGAATAGAACTTCACCGCGTCTGGTTGGTTTTCTAGGTCGTGTTCTAGGTCCTTGCATCAGCGGTCTTTCTTGCGGTAGCAGCAGGTAATTTTTTGCTTCGTCCACTAAGTCTCTGCTCGCATCGTCAGACCGAACTAAAAGGTCAGAGCCTACGGTTCCAACTAAAAATTTGGGGCTAAGGAGGGGTAGTCGTACATGTTGAAGAACTTGCGCCAAATGCTGTCTCCTTTCAGTGACGTTGTATTTGACCCAATTCATAACAGCGGTAAATACCTGTTCTTCTGTTCGAACATTCAATTCGTCGGAGGAAATAATATCTACTAATTGGCCAACAGGTAGTAAAAGAAATTCTTCGCTTTCCATTACCTGATTACGAATAAAAGTATAAATATGATATTACTCGCAATGGAATCTAATGATCGGGTACACGTGGAAAAAGTATAGAAAACTTACCTCTTGAAAATTGTGTTGCGTAAACTTGTCCGCAATTCGTAAGAGCTCACGACAAGAATGAGTATCTGCAAACGCTCGTATACCTAGACAATTAGACGGATCTAATTGGCGCTTGAGAAACTCGCAACATATATCTTGGATCTCTGCTAGTTGGAGAAGGCACGCTGCTGGAAGGAGAGTTTGAACGTTTGCTTCCTCGACTATGATGTGAGAAGTATAACAGAAGTCTATCAATAGCTCCATCGCCATCTCATCAATATCACGGATCGTCACTTCAGTTTGTCGAGATTCCGCCAGCTCCCCAGTAAACATCGCTCTACACAACGGTATAATTCTCATAAGTGGATCAAATGTAGTTACCTTATCCAATTTTTGAAGTACAAATGCAGTACCTTACCTGAAGTACGGACTGCACGCCGACAAAATAACGCGGTGTGCGAATATTTTTCTAGATCCGACATTGAGGACAACATCACACAGTTCTCGATGACGACGAAGAACGTTGAGCTCTGTGAGCGTAGCACGAGGATGCTTTTCTGAGGTATGACTGAGGCGGGCCGGGGAAGGTGCGCGTTCCACGACCATTTCACCCATCCTCTGTGAAGATGGGGCGCCCGTGGCCGCTCTCCCCGAGGCGCCCCTAGACCCCCCTAGCTGGAGGCGCAGCGGGGGTGACGCCCAGCCCCACACCGAGTCTATCTGCAACACCATTCACCGACCACCACGGCTCTTGAACGTGCCCGCACCAAGCCCCTGGATCTTTGCGAATCCCTGTAATCAATTTCTTCTTTTGTATACTTGAACAACTTGACTGCAATTGTTTGCAATGTCAGTTACATGGCTTTTAGGTAATACGATGTGAAGATAACTGTTTTCCAGGTAAAAGGATCAGAGAAGTACTTGTAAAGTATAGATTTAGCCTGATTAAATATAGTGGAACGAAATCAACTATTTTCTGGATTACGATACTGCTGTAAGTATATATAATTAGTATATAATTATAGAATTGCAATACACAGAAAATTGGCAGATTTCTTTAATCTGATAAGGGGAAAAGTATATACCATGTGCAACGAAAGAAATTCTGATTGTATCATTAATAATAGAGGGTAACTTAAGGTATTTTTTAAGTTTAATTTATATGTAAATGAAAACTTCAGAGAAAAACGTATCTATTTTGTACAATAAATTTATCATCAAAGTTGAACTATAGAAAATGAAACATTACATACAATTAGAATACTTTATATTGATAATTATAAGTGATAATGACAATATCCAAAGTATAGAGTGTATAAGAATAATTATATTATAAATGATTTATACTGTTACATGAATGTCTGATTTTCTATAAAAATACATTATTAAGGTAAACATCAGATAATTTTCTAAGGCAATAAAAGTTCAATTGAAGTTAAATTTGCATAAAATTTTAATACAAAGATATCATTTTTTTCATTTGAACACTGCAATGTTGACACTGGCAAAAATAACTTTCACAAACATTGAACCAGCTAAAGTTTATAGTGCATGAAATAAATAAATACTTAATGTTAAAATAAAATTTTAAAGAAGAGAAATTGGGAAAGTAGCTCAAGCAAAAATGATTATAAAAATATTTCTACCTGCTGAATAAATGACACGAGTTTTAAGTGATGTTTTTATAGCATGTATACTTATCTTAACAACGTACTGAGTAAAAGTGTTTTTAAGGAATTCAACTACTCATAGGCGTGAGAAAGTGATAGTACAAACGACGTTGACACTCACTGTATGATGGATATAAAGATTTCTGACGTATGATGAAGAAACTCAATCAAATTTCTGTGCAGCTTGGATAGTTTCTCAGCTAAAGAGTGATAAACAAAAATTTGATTACTCTTCTAGCTTCGTTTTTCCACGATACGGTTAAAACAATAGCATGGTGTTGGATGTCGAACTAGCGTCGCGTTTGCGAACTGAGTCACGATAAAAATGCAGTTCACTGAGTTTCTTGTAGAAGATATCACGAGGGTACTTTCATTTTGATATCTTTGCTTGTGATGCACAATGCACCAGATACCGATTCATTCGTTTCTGAACCGAATCCCCAGGGTTACACTCGCGTTGTGCCAATTGTGTCAATCTACCTCTACTTTCCGTTCATATCTAACAGATGGAGTTACCATTTTCTTAGAGCTGTCAGAATGTGTTGCAAATACATTTATGATTTTCCTTTTCAACCATAGATGGCACTTCTGGTCAGATTTATCATAACTCCCACTATTATCATAAACAGGGTATAAGAGAGATCTCAGATCTAATGACTCTGTCGGCGAACTTGGGGGTTCCAAGCGTTTTTTCCATTTTAATGACATTCGCAATGTTATTAAGTAATATATAAAATAATTGAATAAAAAAAAACAAGTAAAATAAAATAAACCGTAATCAAATTAAGCTAAATTAAATAAATCCATTAAACGTGAAATATTAACAATATCGAATATCGATATCGATAACGATGCCGATGCGGCAGCACTTTCCTACTTCTTTTTGTTCTAGTCCTAGGATGTAGTTTCTGGTTTAGATTAAGCGAGCTGTTATTTCTCCTTTCAGACTTGTTGATGGTACATTTGTGATACACGCATGAATATTCGATAAAAAAACTCTCGCGAAAAGACGTGATGCGCGCGAAATCGTACAATATTTAACGAATAAACACTTGCGTAAAAATTTATTAATCTATGCAAAAACGTGTAACAATTCAAGCATAATCACTTGCGAATACACGAGATAATATATGAAAATACACGATAAAACATTTACGGACACCCGAAAACCCGCGCAATATGTCAAAGTATGTTCGGTAACATATTAACAGATCAATGTGTTCGGTCCGCCGATCGTTCAAATACTGAGCGCTGGGGGTCATTTCCGAATTGCGCACCGAGTCAAAAATGAATTGAAATATGAAATATGGTATTTGTCTTGATCACTATTAAATTAAATATAAAATTCCTTTATTTTTCTTTATTAAATATAATTTATTGAATTGTAATTATTTATGCAATGAATTATTGCACTTCCTATTAGTCTGGATTATTTAATTTTTTTATCGCTTCAGAATACTTACAATGGTTGGTGTGAGATTTTTGGTATTTTATTAAATTATATTATTACTAACTATTACTAATTATATTATAAAATTTGTTACATCAAAAGCTATTTTTATTTGTATTTTGAACATAAAAAATTACTCTATTTGTGAAATACATTACACATAACACATTTAAAAATCGTAAGATTATTTCTTGGTACACGTTTTTAAATAATGGAAATGTGACCTATTCGTTAGAAACGAATAAGGTATTTCATACAAATTAATATTTAATCAATTTTTATTAATCATCAGTTTATATTAATGCGAAAATCGTGATTTTTCGTATTCGTATTTCACGCCGGGAGCTACTGCGCAGCCGCGGCTGAAGGCTGCGCCATATTGGTACGCCGTGGGCCCCTTTCCGGTCTCGGACGCCGTGGCGTGACGTTGTTTTGACAGATTTAATGTAACGCGTGCGCGAATATATAATTACGAGCTATAAAACGTTTAACAGTTTATAACTTCACGGTTTTTTCGTAATTTAACCTTTTCTCCAGTGTTTACAGTCGGGAGTGTTAATATTATATCTTTACTTTCTCTGTAATCTTTGAATTAATATCGGTATAATCTTCCACGGATATTTTGCGATCGGGAGTGCTAAACTTTTATTTTAATTCCTTTTTTAACCATCCGAACCATATAAATCTGATTCATAAATAAAGCTTGCAATCGGGAGTGTTAGATTTTTATTTTTCGCTTCTTTTTAAATTAAGGAAGTGGATGGTGTCCGGGAGCTACCATGATGCAATTGGAGGGGTACGCGTCGGTGTATGGCGGATGCACGATGCTGTTCTGCGAAGGGTGAGTCCATTATTTTATGATTCCTCCAGTTCTCAATCATGTCATAGGATGAATGATCCGAAATGACACGGGAATTGGTTGTATTTTTTATATTTTATAACAAGCATAATGACCACGAGTGTTTTATTACACGTGTACATTATTATATTATTTGTTAGGGTTTTCTTGTATCTTGTGTTTTCATAAACTTAATACACAGATTTTTGTTTCCTATTATCTAATTGTTTCATATTTGCATTTCAATTTATTTAATTTTGATAGTTGCATTAGAGTTTCATTATTTTATTTCATGCTAAAGCTTCAATTTATTATGTGTAATGATGTTCGAAACGCGTTCGGACTTTCTCACGCAATGTAAACAAGACACCGCTTCGCGAGGAGCTTGCAGGTGTCAAAGTCATAACAGTTCATTGTTTTCAATCTGTAAACTTGCTTCGAATTCGCTACCACTCGAGAGTTGATAAACACATGCAAGCCATAAAAATATTAAAAAATAGTTTGCTTCATTTTCAAGTAATATCTATGACAATGTAGTATGAACTTTACATGAATTATTGTTATACAACTCTAATATAATATAAATTAGATAGTTAGGTTAATATAAATTAAATATGATTGCATTAATGAATTAATAATGTTAATATAAAGATGTATTATAACGTAATAGTTTAATTGATTCAATAAAATTTTGAAATAATATTTTATTAGATGTCAAAAAAAATGAAGTTTTATTTCTAAAAAATTTTGTTCTATATTTTACTTTGTTCTGTCGTGTACCTCGTTAGTGGTATTACCATCCTGTCAGCAGATGGCGCCACCAGGTTAATAATTGTACGTCATTTAATGGTTTGCAGCTATTACAATTGACTGGTTCAAAAATTGAAGCAGACTTAAATACAGATTGATTACAATATTCTTGGTTGCTAAAATAAAAACTTAATCAAACACAACTTCAGGCAGAATATTGTATTGACCTGGATAAAGTATTCTTAGGGAAATTTAGAAAATTCCAAAGAATCTTAAAGAAACGAAGGGTCAATTTATGGATACATGGGTCCCCACTTTCAATTGACTCAGATATTACTTATACCCTTCTGTCTCTGGAAAGGCCCACCTGTAGCCCCCTTTGGGCCCACGTGGAATCCCTTACCACTCTCTGCGCCTCACACCCCACCCACCTCGTGTAGTATCAGGGAATTCAACAGTCAATCAATGGGCCCAATTATAAGAGTCCCCGTGTCCAAGGGAACCAAAGAGCCATCGACCTGAATTTTTGCATGAATGAAGGGCTTCAGGGTACCGGTGGTCCCAATAGATCCCACCCAAGATTTTGCTTCCTAACACTAGGGAATACTAGGAATTTGAGGTTATTGACCGAATTAGGCCTGTGCTGCCAGACTGAGGACGGGAGTTCTCGAGAACACCCCCTTCCACTACGCACACTATCACACGAGCTCAGCGTTTCAGACGATTTCGGGAAATCGAGAGAAAAAACAAATCATAGTTTTTCTCTCTCGCTCTTAAAGCGCTAAAATCCAACCAATGTGGAAAGGAAATCTGCGGCACGGGTCGCGCGAGATCTTGACTGCTCATTATACTTATTTTTTGGCATACAAGGATGATCTTGTAATGAAAAAAAATATTCGACAAAATTTTTATAGCGGAAAAACATATTTTGAGACCCACTGATCATATTTTGATTATTTTTAAAAAATAGCCTTTCCTGAATCTAAGTTTTCAAATCTAACCTTTCAAATAGAAAACGTTTAATTTTTAATACTCTATTGCCCTGCCATGAAAAAAGAACACAGAAAAGCTTGTACTCGAAACGTGAAAAATCACTGAAACTTTGAGATTCGTTAGCAGCCCCCTTACAAAATATTTTGCTGCCAAAAAAATTGCTCCACGCAGGACACACCATACTCTGTACATGCATAAAGTTTCATTGAAATCAGAATTTCAGAAGTAGATGAATTTCCTTATAATACAGTGTACGAATACTTTTTCGAGCCACTGTAGATTGGATTTCAGCTCTTCAAGAGCGAGAAAGAAAGACTTTCGTTTATTTTCTCTCTTGATTTCCCGAAGTCGTCCTGCGTGGCTCGTGCGGAAAGAGAGCTGCACGCGTGTTCACTGTATATGATATCCTACAACGACGACGAGGACGTTTTCGAGAACATGGTCGCTCATTTTCTCCCGCGAAGATTATTTAATCGTCACGGGCACGGGGACTGCCGGGTGGTGGATGATCGGGTTATTAAGATTACAAGGGTTGCGAGGCTCGCCACGAAAATCTAGGTCACCCGTAATAAGACGTAATCGATTTTATTGGCACCTGCCATCCGAACTCACGGCGAGCCGTTTAATCGTTTTATCGTATCTGCTGTACACACTTGTGCAGCTTGCACGGGCACGCACACGGAAGTTCCGGCCGTTTTATTTCAGGCGGACAGGCTGCTCCAGTTTTAACGAAAAACCGTGCTTAACCCTTTGGAGAGACGGTCCTTTGGACTCCCGGTCTCTGAGTGTACATGTGTACTACTTTAACACTATTCTTACCGACGCTTCACGTATATACCTGTTCATACCGCGGCATTCCCACGTAAGACATGCCGCAAATTTTTCTCAGAAAATAAACAATGAAAAAAGAAGCGAATATTGAAGAATGTATTATACGTACATTCTAGGAAAAGTCTAAAGTTTAAAGGCGATTCAATTACGTTGTATATACGAAATTCTAATCGAAATTTTAAAAACGGTCATCGCCCAGTGTGATTCGACTGAGTTTCTCGCTGGGCCCAAATCCGATTCCATAGAAAACTGGGGTAAAAAAAGATAAAAACAGCAAAAATTTTAACTTTTTATTTTTATTTTATGTATTTTGTATTTATATCTATTATACTTCAATACTTATTCCATTGAATTCCTTTTAAAATTCAAATTTAAAATCCTATTTAACTTTAAGAAAAAAAGCGTCACCCAGTTTTGAGTGACGTGGCGACGAACGTGTTAAAAATGGTAGGAATAGTGTTAATGGCCGGGTGTTTAACGTGGTTAACCCTTTGTACTCGAAAGGTGACTGTTAATCGTCTAATGAATCGTCTAATTAATCGTTTAGTCGTAATCAATGGAAAGGGTTAATTGTTTTGTATCATCGATGGGCTATCTCGAGGACAGGTTTTTGTTTGAAAGAGTCTGGGTATTTGCGTGATAGTTTTGAATATTGGTTGGTATATTTGGATTTAGAAATGACGAATGATGTTGGTTAGCGTATAAGGGGATTCAAAACCCGTTAATAAATAAATAAATAAAAGGTATGCATTAGGTTTTCAATTAATTGGCGGTGTATATGTTGCCTGCGATAAATATCCAGCAGAAGTGTGAAAGTATCGTCGATTCATAAAGTTGTAAGATTGATTACTTTCTTGTACATAAGCGTGTATTTAAATACGAAACGTTCTTTCTACTCGCGCAAGTTTCACCGACATGATCGCGGAACAGGTGTCGCTTAAGTACACATAATTATACAGAGTGTCCATCGCGACAGTTGCAACGTTTCTTTAAGGCACTTTTGATAGTTCGATGAAGAAAGTTATGAATTAAAATTTGTTTTGATGCAAGATAAACTGTCGTGTCGCGAACACCGTGTTCTTTTTAACTTGTCAGCGTAAATTATTTTTCTTTCTCTTTTTTTTTTGTATGAAAATTAATGTTGTTCAAATTTTCTGTATAATCCGTATGAAACGTGAATAACACGTGATAGGATTGTTATTTATTAAATAATGATCGAAAGGTGTATTTTGTACGCGGAAAAACGCGTCTCGTATTAGATGTCGGGCACAATATACGTTTGTACTACTGCGAATTTTGTAGTGCTTCCTAATGGTTGCTACAGCCGGTATTCAAACAGTTTAAAAAAATGTTTTCCACGTCTCTCCGTTCTTTTCTTGTTCTATATCTTATGTTTGAATCCTTGGAATTGTCTTTCATAAACGCAATGCTAAAAATCGAAGATTTTTTAAACAAAATTTTCATTGCACTAGGCTTTCGATAAGGTCTCGCAAAAACAGTGCAATTTAATGTTTTGTGTAACAGAAATAATGAGTAAATGTTAGTTTCACTATGTAACCAATTCAAGAATTTTTCTTCACCCTTAATATATTGGGTGTACAATAATTTATGGATGGAAGTATACGTAACACGTCCATAATAAAATCCTAGCAATCTCTGTGAATTATGTGGGTTTACTTTACTCAGTAACTAGCATACAAATTTTTCTTCTATTCTAAATACACTGGGTGTCCAATAATTTGTAGATAGAAAATTATAGTCGTTAATAAAATCCCACGAATTTCTACGACGTTATGCGTGTTAATTTCACTTTGAACGTAACCAAACCTAACCAACGCATATATTTATTTTTCCTTCATTCTAAATATACCGGGTGTCCAAAACAACCTCCCAACCATATCTCTGAACTTACCCGCGTCAGCTTTACTCCACGAGCGGCACTCAAATTTTTCCTTCCTTCAAAATCTACCGGGTGTTCAATAATTTACCACCGGAAACGTACACACTTAATACATATTTCGCGCATAAAATAAATCCCAGCAATCTCTGCGAGACTACGTGGCTAAGAAGAACGCGACTAGGCCCGCTCGGATAACATTTCGTGCACGCACACATCGATTTTATCGTGGTTTATCAGTTGCCGGGCCGGTTTTTGCGTCGGCCACGATCTTTATCGGTAGGGCCCGAGTGAGTCGTCAGTGTAATTTTAAATTCGCGATGCGTCGAAGCGTCATTAAAGTGGTATCGCCGATGTTACCGCGGTTTTTCGGCATAAACGCGTCGCCCCGGGGGCTACGTTTAACTCCGATTACAGAAACCCGTACCGATTGCAGCTTTTCGGAACCCGGCTCGGGATAACGTCCCTCTTTTTACCTTTTACCTTCTTCTTCTTTTTTTTCTCTCTCTCTCTCACCAACAAGGTGGTACACGGATTTTAATGTTGCTACGTTAATACGTTACCGTGTCGCGGAAGCAACGTTGTTTCCTTCGTAACATCGTTTTCGAGGATTCGAAATCATCCAGAGAGCCGAAGTTTTTGTCACTCGAAATCAACGATAACGCTTGGAAAGCAGTTGGGAATTTTGAAATCTGTTTCTAGGATTCGATGAAGCTCTTTAGGAAAAGGTGTATTCGGTACGAAGTGTGTTAGATGTTTCCTCGACGCAATCTTATAATACGTTTTCATCGAATCGAAAGGAGTTGTTTTCACGGAATTATAATTTATACGCTTTGTTTACCAAACATTTGTATCGATTACCCGATAATTTAAACGCCGCTGTCCGTGTATTATAATTTTAATGCATCCTGCATATTCGCGAGCCGTAAAAAGCTTTCGAAACGAGATTATGTGGTTTTACTTGTATTATGCCGGAGGATATTAAGATGAGCTGAATGATTTACCGTAAGTATACCCGGCAAAAGTGATACATAAAAGTGATATATGCGGTCGTAAAGTGAGATGTAAGTTAAAACAAACGTATTTTGTATACTCATGGCAGCAGCATGACAGAATAAACGATTCTAATCCCGTTTCAACTAAATAATTCACGTGGCTATTGTTAATTTCGAGTTTCTTTTATCTGTTAATTATTATTGCTAACTTGATGCCCTCAAAATATTTATTATTGCCTCTAAAATGTCATACTGTTACTATATTAATGTCATACTGAAATGCAACGGACTATAAAAAATGTACAGTGGCTACAAAAAGTATTCGAGCATTTATTTCAGTATTTATGCCATAATTAATTGAATACAAGTCTATTGAACTCTCGTATCGTTAAATTATGATTTATTTATATAATATTCTATATTTATAAATCATTATATGTACATATTAATAAATAAATATTTATCATATTTATTTAAGATTTATAAATATATATGTATATAAATAATTAATTTATAGGTGATAACATGTATATCTATATTAAGATATATTTTTTTAATTAAATGAATATAATTTATACCTTTTATAGGTTTAATAAGACTACTACTAATAATAAATATGTGCTTTCACGCGATCACAGAAATTTAGTACATTCACAAAATAGAATAGAGGAGCCTGCTCGAAAGATGCTTCCGCGTGAATACTTTTTGCTGCAGCTGTACAAACAAATGATTAAGTATAGTGTTTGATCGTTCTACACACATTCATAGACACCCTTGCTTAGGATACGTTAATATTGTGCTCGAGTACATTAATAAAAATACAAATTTCCATAAACGTCCGCAGCTTGAAATTTCCAACAGTTTTGCATACTTGGAATGCTCGAGGATTTCGAAGAGAAGATCTTTCGATCGAAATCGCAGTAGCATCGCGTATCAGCCGATGCAATTTCCCTGTAACACTGCTTGCAGCCGTGGCCCAGGTACTTTCCTTTGAAAATGTACCGATGTGTGCATTCAGGTGAATCCTTGTACGCGTTCGCTGATCGAACGCATGCCTTAAGCCGGCTGCGAGCCGATAAAAATCTTCGATCAGATCACAGCTTTTTAATCATAGCAACGGGATGTTAAGGGAGTCACGAGCCGTTTTATGTTCCTCTCGAATGGTGGAACAAGGAGGAGGGAACGTTTCCGTTTCGAGGACAATTTAATGCGACTTTCTCTAGCGAGGAAAGAGATTAATCCTTTATCGAGCGCGATATCTCATCGTTCCGTTCCGTTTTTCAGTTTATAGGGTTACACGCGGCAAATTACAGGTGTCCCTCGACTTTCGCAGAATTCGCTATTTCGCACGTTTTTAAAAATTTAACTTTTTGTGCTTTCGAAGTCGGATGTCCCTTCTGAGGGGACATCTTGAATCGATCAGGATACAAGGGTTTTGCCGTCGTTTATTGCACACGTTGGGTGGGTTAGGCGCAACACGAGAGATCGAGGTTAAGATGTTCGCCGTTGGACCGTTTTTGCGTAACTTTCCATCCGATTCGCGCGTGCCTTGGAAACGGTACACGTTGCGAGGAGTTCAGTTAGACGGGTTGAAATCGATCGTTTGTAATTTTTCGGGTGATACGTTATTTCAAAGTAACGCAAATTTTCGAAAAATAGCATCTCGAGAGCCTGAGGAAGCAAACTGAATGGTTGCAAGTTTGCAAAAATCTTAGATACTACAAATTTCTTGAAAGTAATATGTTGAAAGGCAAGTTAAACGTTGCAGATTTGCAAAAATCTTGAATATTGCAAATTTGTAGATAGCAAGATCTTGAACAGCAAATCGAACGTTGCAGATTTGCAAAAATCTTAGATGCTGCAAATTTCTGAAGAGCAATTTTTTAAAAGGCAAATTGAACGTTGCAGTTTTGCAAAAATTTGATAAAAATCTTGCACGTATTACAGGTTTCTCGAAAGCCTTGGATATATTACAAATGTTTGAAAAGCATCGTTGCAAAATTTTACAAAGCTATTTAACCAACACACAAATCATACAAGCGAACGAAAAGAAAGATGTTACACGTGTTTCAATTTGAAAACGAAAAATGTGACAAATGGGATTGTATTAGTTTGGCTCTCAGCTACAGATTTGTTGATCGTTCGTGAAATGTGGACTCGGCTTTAGCCGGACGTTCGTTACGGGTTACAGAGGCGGCACGACGGACCCCGTTCAATCGATCCGGGTAGCACGTGCTCGACCATAAGCGGGCGCAAATAAGCGGGCATAAAAATAAATGTCACGCGGGGACCAACTCCTTTTCCTCTCTTCCTCTCTCTTCTTCTCTTTCCTTCGCTGTCTTTGTCCCCTTCACGCAGTTCCAGAGCAGCGAATTCGCGTTCCTTTCGTTCACGGAAAAATGATCGAGGAACAGCTGAAAACGTGCTCGTTCGCGTACACGCGATTGTATGCACTGTGTTAGGCATGTCTAATTTTCCTCTGTCCTCTGTACATCGAAGTATTGTTAGATAATGCTAATTATTAAGTATAAATCTCAGTAACGCAACATATTCCATCCGCGATTTCATTTAACCCAGAAGTACCCACGTGAACTTCTGTAACGTAAGTAACCACACGTGGGGTGCTCGTAGATCCTCGATAGAATGATAGATTGACGCTTAATGATCACAATATGTACAAATTATTACGTGCCGCATCTTTTTGTTGATTTTAGAACAGTTTGAAATTTAACACGTAATCCGTTTCAGGCTTGATGAGGACTTTTCCATTAAAAAGACCTTTTAAGCCTCATTCGAGGTAAATTGGCCACTTTCTGTATAATCTTCTGTGAGCTATGTAATCAGTGTATTTGAGCCCATAGAATTTGTATTCTAATAATTCATATAAATAAATGAAAAAAAAGAAAACAAAATTTTTATTTATTACAAAAGAAAAGGAAACGCAAATAAGGTTCTCCAACGTTGAGGATTCCCCTACGCAAGACCCCCCACGTAGGTACTGTCGGGTTAAAAGGAAAAAAGATTCGCCGTCCAAAGGTACACGAGGGCGCGTGCCAGTGTTTCGAGACACCCGGTACGTGCCCGTAACAGCACGAGCGTGCGTTAAACCGGATCGTGTAAGGCGCGCGAATTATTTATTATCATACACTTGGCCCAGTTTAAAAACGCACACACGGTCCTCTGGTTGGCCGAGTGTATCGGGGTTGTGTCGCCAATTTCCGCTCCGTCCCGTGCCTGCCCCGCACGATTTCGAACCGGGCCCTGTATTAACGATCGCGCCGATAAGAGATACTTTTTGACGAAGATCGAATGGGATTTGCTGCACGCGCGGCATCGAAGAAATTACAGTTCCGTCGTCCCGGCCCGCAACATCAATCTTCGGTAAAAGTAATTACGGGAGAGCTTGCGCTTTCATTGTGCATCCGTTATTGTTAAACAATCCGTCTACCGGCGGAACGCGTCGAACGAGACCGCGAGGCGACTCATTTTTCTGGGTAATCATCTTTTAAGCGACTATTAATTACCGTAATTAAAGAGCCAAGCTGTTCGCTTGACCACGAATTTTAATAATCGTACATCTGGTAAGATGGGAATTTAATGGTTTAACGAAATTTCCCATGGAAAACGGATGGTTTTACACGCGTTCGTTGTATTCATCGAGATTTCTCGTTGAATTCACGTCAACGATCGCGAATGTGTTAATTTATTCACAGTTCGTCAAATGCATTTTCTGCTTTTCTTGAGTACAATTTTTAATCAATTCTTAACACTTAGCCAATCGAATGGGGAGGTCTCCTATTTTTTCCTTGACAAAGCAGTGCCATTGTATCTATTTACTCTTGTTGTGAGTTGGTCTTAAGCTGATGTTGAATTTATCAAAAATTGTATTGTATCATTTATGATCAATACTAGTTCAAGACTGACTAATAACAAAAGCAAATAGAATCAATTGCAGCGCTTTGTTGAGGACAAAATGGGAGATCTGCCCATTCGGTTGGTTAAGTGTTAATTTTCATATTTTCTTCATTCAATGCAAAGGTAAAAACACGCGATGCTCGTTTTCAAGTCGAAAGAAGAAACATTATTAATTACACCCGCGAAACGTCTGTGTTTCAAGCGAACAGGCCCGTGCACACGCGCGCGCAACAGGTACAAAACATACATTCGTGCTTTCTTCGTTGCCACGTGTAAACTCGATCGCGATTGCGTTCCGTTTTCACGAAGAGATTAATAAGACCGGGTCGTTAAAAGGAGTTAGTAAAATTTGTTACACATATTACCCAATTATTGGGTGTATACAAAACTTTTAGTCGTTTTCTTTTCGCTGTGTTTCAATACGATTTCTCTTCGAATATTTATCAATAAATTGATTTCAATTTGTCTGAAAATAATTGGAAGATTCATTTGCGATATTTATGGTATACATAAATAAAAGAGTATCAACAAAGTGTTAGAAGTTTTGCTTAGGTTTAGTTAGATCAAAGGTCCGAGTTTTTACGTGAATTCAAATTTTTCTAAGCAATTTCAATAGGGATCGAGTACACTTTCTATGTATAGTAAATTATACTGCAAATATTTGAAATACTTTGCATACTTCTTTCCTGTTAGATGCGGTCCTTACCCTTCTTGTGCATTGAATTTCCTAAGAACTTGCAAGTGTCCTCAGTATAGTGATCCTTTCAATGACGATGAATCGAGTTAATTAATCATTGCTTCCCACTGCCAATGAGAATTATTACTCCAATCATTAGTCCAATCTTTCATTTTTACACGATTCTTGTCGTCACAACCGTGTGTATCTCGCTCGGGATCGTATCCGGTAAACGGACACCCTGTATAGTACACTCGAACGTCAAAGTTTTTTCCGCAACTTTTTCATGTCCATCAATCTTGAGACACGCTAGGCCTTATGGCCAATTTCCATGTAAAATGTACTTCACGTTCGAAGGAAGAAAGGCCGGGAAAAAAAAGCTGTCGACTTCGTTTCGAAGTATAATCCATGGCGCTCGATATCACCGTTTCATCGGGCCCAAAATGACAAGGGACAAGAAAAAAGGTTTCTTAAGTGCTCTTATACGGAAACTTGAATGGAAAACGAGGCTGTATTAATAACGGACGAGACACAGGCTCGATCTTCGCAAGAATGTAACGCAATTTTCGACCGCAATAACTATTATCCTTCGTGTCTTTCACGCGTTCGGAGTTATGCGCGCGTTACAAGGCCCCTGTGCGGCCGTTAAGTCACAAATTTTGTAAATATAAATTATTTATATAGGCAACGGTGTTAATCACGCTGAAAGGAACGACGCTGACACCTCCTTTTCGCGATCGTTGTTTAAAGCGTCTACCTACAATCAAGTTTCTCTTCTTTTTTTCCTTCACTCCTTTTCAATCTGCGTTCAAACTACACTCCCGCTCAAAAGTATTAGGATCTCTGTATTTTCTCCGGTACACGGGGGTAAGTCGTGAATATTGAAATAGATTTTCTTTGATAAACTAATGCGAATGTTTTGTGAAAATTGTTGACGATATTAATATTATATGAGAGTACTAGAATATTCAAAATGATTATCTCATAATTTTTCGTACAAACTTTGTACGTTCACTGTGGTTTACGAAAATTTTCCATTTTAATTATCCACGATTTACCATGATTTTCTTTAAAAAATGGAAACGAAGATTTGGCGTCCTTTTTGTACGAATCTGAATTTTGTCTCTTTGTTGCAAATACTTTAGTGCACTTTAGTCGTCGATGATTCCAGTGTTTAACAAGCTTAAAACAAGTTCGAATAAATTGTTGTGAAAAGATGCGTTCAATTAGTCACGTTCTCGTGAAATGTTAATTGTTTTTTACGCTAAATGAATTTTTGTGGTTTAAAGAATGGGTAAAGTTTGAGAGGGCCATTTCGTGATGTAAAGCGCAGGACTTTCCATTTTCTGGTGAATCGTGAAGTCGAGGTTTAGCTGTCGGGGCAACAGGTGAAGTGTAGCTCACAATTTGTTCGCTGCCGATACATCAGCGAAGATAAAACAAGTCTAGCTCGCCGGACCGAACGTTGCACCTGTTTTTATCTTTTCTATTCCGAACTACCTGCTGCTGCTCCTATATTAATCTTCTTTTTAAGAACACAATTAAACGCTAGATGATGGATTTCAGGCGGTTCGAAAAAGAAGGGGAAATTTTCTAATTCCATATTTAAAATGGCACTTTAAAAACGTACTCGACGTAGAAATTACTGTGATCAAAACTGACGCGACAAATGAGTGCAAAGGATTAACCCTTTGCACTCGAGAGATGACCGTTAGTCACCAAACAATATTTCGCAAATTTTCAATCAGCTTTAATTAGTTTGCTTCTTGGTAACATTTGGAGGTTAAACAGTCATACACATAAATTTTAATATATTACTTGACTAAACTAAATAACGTTTGATACAGGTGGATTTTAGTAAATATTTCGAATTTGAAAATTTTTGAAATTACTATCATTAACACGTTCGTCGCCACGTTACCTATATTTAGGTGACGCTCTTTTTCTTAAAGTTAAGTAGGATTTTAAATTGGAATTTTGAAAGGAATTCAATGGAATAAATATTGAAGTATAATATATATAAATATAAAATACATAAAATAAAAATAAGAAGTTAAAATTTTTGTTGTTTTTATATTTTTTTACCCCAGTTTTCTATGCAATCGGATTTTGGTCTAGCGAGAAACTCAACCGAATCACGCTGGGCGACGAAACGTGTTAAACGACAAGCAATCACACCTCTCGAGTGCAAAGGGTTAAAACCTTTGGGCGATTCCAAACTTTTGGCCGGTAGTGTACACTGTGTTCGTCGGTTGCGAATAAGAGCGTGCCATTTCCTCCTCTTTCTTTCCGTTTTAAACGTCACACCCGTGTGGGAGCGCGAAACGGAAAAGTATACACGAAAGGAGACGAATGGTACAGGTGGCGATGGAAAACGGTCAGCTGCGCGTTCCAGGACACCGAGAACTGGCTCTCTCGTGCAGGTATAAATCGGTTGTGGGCACATTGTGCTACCCGCATGCAACCAAGTTGCCTCGTAATCCCTGCTCCCGCGTGAACGTGTTATAGTTATTGCAATTTCGACCACAATTTCCGATCGACTCGATACTAAAATTGGCCGGATGGTCTGAATTATTTGCTTATCACCTTGGATATTCAAATATGTGCATTTGTAAAATTATTTGCTTGCCACCTCGAATACCTGAATAATTTTTCTTTTTTTTTCCCCATTTATTTAAATCAGCTATCAGAATACAGATTCTATGGACCGTTTCAGGCATGATGAGGACTTTTTCATTGAAAAGACCTCCTAGGCCTCGTTTGAGGTCAATTGGCCATTTGGTAATTAATGTTTGGATGGTTATTAGATAATTATTAACGGAACAGATTTTTGGGTCTAGAAATATTTGAAGCTTAAGGTACGGTTATTTTTGTAGGGAAGAGATGAAACTGAAAGAAATACGCGATATAAGGAATGCAAATTTTTATTCATACTTATTACAACTTGGAAAGTTTGCAAAAGTGGTTTTACAGTAAATTTGTAAGATTTGTTTAACAAAATTGCTGATTGGTATTATTAATAACCATCTTGGTAGTTGTGGTGTTAACATTCTTATAATCGATATTCCAATTTTTTGGAGGAAAAATTTGTGTATCTGAAAGTCGGATGTTCCTGCTTCAGATATTGGGTACAAATTTTCTTTCATGAATCTCTTACTCGGCACGACGCTAATCCCTCGCACGGAATTTACAGGGACAAATAAATTCAGGTCAAACCGAGAAATTAAATATGCAAGAGCAGTGGTCCACGAATTTCATCGAATACTTACCTTTATTACATTTTTCATTTAATCAAGATATAGTAGCTGGTTACAAACTGTAATAATTGACTTGGTAGGTTCGTAAAGTAGAATGTTCATTAAAAAAGATATTATGGTTTTAATAAGTCTTTTAGATGTTTGCGTTTTAGCCTCCTAATTGTGTCCGCATAGCAGGTTGCTGTTAGTGGGTTTGGGTGGGTGTTGATTCTATCTTTGTGTAATTTTTAATTAATAAGAATAAACTCTAACTGTTGCGATCTTGTGCACGAACGATTTCGAGTCGCTAAGTGTCGCTGGATGGACAGAGACGCGAGTGTAACGAGCGATGTCGATCAATTGGACTAAAAGTCACGTGGACGAGTCGATCGTGGTGCAAGCGGCGCGGTAATGCGCATTTAATGACAGAAGTGAAGGGGAACCGGCGTCCCTGGGGAAAATTTTTGCTTTGACGGTGCAGGAGCATCGCTCGTCCCACGATATCCGTGTAAATCTATTTCGGGATCATCACGCGACGTTTGGCGTTAAAGCCGAACCAGCTCGACGCCTTTCTGTGTCCCGTAGAGACCTAGGACAATTCCAAGTAGTATAAAAGGAAGCTTGATACAATGTTTTTCGAAAAGAGCGTTTTGAAGAGAAAGTGTTGGAACACTAGTATAATCGCGACATCTATTGTATGTATGATAAAATGAAGTGTCGCATGGCCGAGCCGCGTGCTGATGTATGGCACTCTCGTTTCGGCAATCAAACATAGCAGACGTGTATTTTGTAAATCTCAGTGTGAATCAAAAATATATAAAAATTGTAATAATTGCAATTAAATGTATTGAGGTATAGGAAACTTATTTCTACCTGAAAACTCTCCATGTTGAAATGGTTTAGGGGGTAGCCAGGTTAAAATGTTTGGACTGTCGCCGCATTTAGTCAGTCCATCGTTATTTGTATTGTGCGCAAGTCATATAGACCACCGATATACTTCATTAATAAATATATAGTTCATTTTTCGTTATTTGAGTTCTTTTTCACATAACCCCTCAATAAAATGTAATAATTTATAGTTGTAATTCAACAAGACCAGTTTCCTGCTTTCACCTGCAAAAATTCCAATAAACAGATTGACCGAAAATATCGGTGCAAGATTTAAGAGGGTTAGCTGTTAGCGTTGTTCAGAATGATTGATACGATTATTAAAACCATATACATGTCTGAATGTAACAAAGAAGCAGTTGTCAAGATTCTGTCAAGTACATTCGAAGCAAATAATTCGAGTAATCGAAGGGCAGCGTGTAAGACTTCTTCGAATCTTGCACACGAATGCTCGCTTACCAGCACCTCGTAGCAGAGGGTGCTGTTGATGGTCACGTTCTCCTTTTTTTTTTTTTCGATATTGGCACGTACCGTGTGTCTTCACCTGCACGGCATATGGTGACGGTGCAGAACGATGATCCACGTCGATGATG
The DNA here is from genome assembly GCA_033822845.1 of Tetrapedia diversipes. NCBI lineage: Eukaryota > Metazoa > Arthropoda > Insecta > Hymenoptera > Apidae > Tetrapedia > Tetrapedia diversipes. The sequence goes on from JAOPTO010002169.1 coordinate 544,343, forward strand.
CCTATATCGAGGGATGCCAGTTGGATTGGACTTAATTCGTTGTTCATCCCCGCGACCCACTGCTTTTCGAGGGTCGGAGAGCTCTACTTCCGTTACTTGACCCTTCCCAAGGGGGTCACGCACCGGTGGCTTCGATATTTTCTCTCTTCGTTCCTCTTTGCTGGCCACTGCCACCCCTAGAGGCCGCGGGGCCCGGGGCAAGTAGAGATTGTGGGGCCCCATCGTTCTTATTCGTGTATGATTAACGAGTCTTCGGGTGTTGATGGTCGAGTATCGAGAAACTTGTTGAGGTTAGGTGGATGTCAATGGTATATCGTTAAGTGAACTTCTTACAGATTTATGTGTATGCATGAAGGATAGTACACAGAATAGAATTAAGGATTAGTTAAACAACAATAGATTGCTAGATGAAAGAACAACGATAGACAGATATTTATTAATTTTAACCCTCAGGCCTAGAAATGGACTTGGTTTACATAATTTCTGCATACTTACATCCTGCATGTGTTACCTTACAAATTAGTTCGTTGCATTCAGTCTTCATCGTACTATGAAAGAAGAATGATAAACTCTTAATTTTTCAATCACACGTGCTCCCTTTTTTATCGTTTTCTTCGATTTCACCTTATTTTTTTAAATTTTTACTGCTGCTATTTTGTAATTGATACTGTAGTTCTAACGTAATTCCAAAATAAATATTATTAACATTAGAGAATATTGGCAAAGTGTTGTGTTGTAAAGTTCAGTCTTCTAGCATTGTTTCACACAGAATTATTAATTGTGTCTGTTTCATCTGAACCAGTAGAATCACCTGTTATTTTTTATAAAATGTCGAAACAACCGACAAGTGCAGGTTCCCTTACGTGCGGGGCCCGAGGTGAGCGCTAAGGGCGGTACTGCTCGTAACTTTCTCTTATTCCACAAAACACATTATTCCTTTTCTCTTCGTTGCTTCTGGTTATTCCCGATCAATTTCCATCGATCAATTTTACTCTTACCTTCTGTGTACTTATCCCTGTCTTAAGAAAGCAGTAAGAACACGTTGACCCGCAGCAAATGGAAGGCGTGAAATCAGAAACCCTTTACACTCACTTTTAATGTCAATGTAACAACTTATTGTTAGAACGAAACAACTTTTAGAGGTGAACTTTATACCGTCCCTCTCTGTTGAAGTAATACATTTTATCTTTAATCTCGACATCTATTGTACAGCATAGACAACAAAATAATGTATTTAATTAGCTAGGTGTCACATGTGCCGACAACTTATTGTTTTTCGGCAGTCGGGTTGTACTGACGCGTGTATTATTGTATGATCCCTATACCATTCGAATTATCCATATATGTAGTCGATATTAAATCAAAAATAAGTTTCTTGCCTCCATCTGCCAAACTTCAACGCTCTTCAAGGTTCGCAGATATGTCCACGCATTAAAATCTTCGCCAAGGGGCATATTCGTGTCTCCCAGAGAAAGGTTTGATTAAAACACAGCCCAACCCCACTCCTTACAATCTCTTTCATTGAATATTTTCAACCTGACAAGCGCTACGCGTTATCACCTATCAATCTACCGGATTCAGGCTGAAAACGGAACATCAACGACGAAGGACACCTCGAGTCGAGCGTTATCATTGTACGAACGTGGCTCATTAATAAAAGGTGCAGCACGTTTCGAACCGGTACGTGTTTTGCGGCGATGCGAATTGCAACGTGGTCCCCTTTCCCACCCCCCTGTATCATTTCTGCACTCGCTGGCCACCGAAAACTGGCCCCGACGTGCATAACTCGAAGCGAAGCATCGAGATACCACCTCCACCACCTGCCTTCTCTCGCCGATTTTAATTTGTCACCAAGTTCTCGCCATCGACGTCGCCAGAGTTAAGACTTTCTCTGTGCACACCCCGACACCATGGGATCCGACCAGAACCCGCTTACTTTTTTCGCGCGGAACCACCGTCCGTACGTGCGCCTCTGTATTTCCTGTTCTTTCGCTGGACGTTTATCCGTGCAGACAAAAAGACACGTGTCCAGGAGCTGGACGATTTCGATTGGGACGCGTACTGTTGTCGAATTCCCGCGAGGCGACCCGATTGAACGGGTTGAACCTTAACACTCCTACTTTTAACCGTTTGAGAAGTTACTTTCCAAACATCCAACATTGGCCCCAAAAAGTAAGGTTCTTTTTAAACCTTCCAAACGCTCGAGATTCCCCTATTAGTCGCAAAATGATAGTTTCACGAATTTTCAGACTTCGGTTAGTTTGTTTATTAATCAGACCCGGTGGTTAAATGTACATTTCAGTATACGACTTAACTAAACTAAATGAAGCTTAATATGAGTGAATTTTAGTAAATATTTTGCACTTGAAAATCTTTGAAATTAATATTGTTAGACGGCTAACAGTCGCCTTTCCTGTGCAAAGGGTTAAATTCGTTAAATAACTTTTTTATCATTATATTGTGTTAATTCAGAAATTAAAAAAAATTTATATTTAATTTATAATTACATATCTGTTTATATTTCTTTTTTTTGCTTCTCCGTTCGAATGTAATTATACTTTTGAGTAACAAAGGGTAACCTCTTCGTTGAAGCGAAGAAATAAATAATGGGATACAAAAATAATCGACACGGTGACGTGTTAGCAACAAGGATTACCGTATGAACTTACGTGTCAGCGGAGGGGATGGGGATGGGGAGGGTTTGCAGACTTCCAAGCAACGGCGTTAAACATGAATCTTCCTTTATATCCTGGAGATCCAATTAATACGCCACATGACGTTTCCGACGAGCGGAAATCGGCGAGGGGTCAGAGAGAAGCGGGCGAGAGAGGGCACACGGTCAGAAACGGGACTCATGGAGGGTCCCAGTTAATTGTTAATCGGCAATCCAGCCCGATCGTTCTGCCACGCTACCGTGGAAACGCCAGTTGCCTCCTGCGATTTCTCGAATCCGAAAAATTGTTGTCGATCAATACCGAAAACATGTGGTACCATCGCTGAAAATATATACTAATAATATATATCGATTGATTTAAACAATAAATCGAATTGTTTTTCAAATAAGCAAAAGCAACCTATCATTAATGAATTTTAACGAACGAGCAATTTGTCCTACGCAGCTGTTTATTTATATTTGCAAGCTAAGCGCGTGCCATTTTCTAAATAAAATAAAGTTCCCGCTTTAGAAGAATTGTTGAGAGAAGCTTTCGAAGAAAGCGGTGGATGCTATTTATTTTATATTATTTATTTATTTATATGAGATTAATTCATTAGAGAATTACAAGGAAATTATTATAGTGAGGTATGAAAATATAATAATGGTAACAGAGAGAAAAATAAAAATATACAAATGCAAAAAAAGTGTATAAAGATAAGAAAATTTTACAGAGAAGAACGGAGTAGTAGCTATTTCATAATAAAAAGAATAGGTATATCTGTATCGCTCCATCGATAAATGTTAGCAGAAACTGCTAGGAATAATAGTAATTGTCTTTGCAAATTTTGCTCATAAAATTCGAACCCAATCGAATTGGCGGGTTTCGTAAACCTAGTGTTAAGAAAATAGTTCTTTTCCCATCGAACATTTAAAAAAAATTATCCATTAAAAGCTTATCAAGCCGAGACTAACCGAGGCCCACCTTATGGGGCTACCCGTTCCATGGTATCGAATTAATCGCGGGCATAATTATAACGTCTGCGGAAATCGAGCGCGATCGAAGATAAGACTTTCACCGTGAGGGAACAAAGAGTTTTGCTAATTTCTCGCCAACAATCTGTCTGCGGGCGCGTGCCATGTGGCAAACAGAATTTCACACTTCGATCCGGGCACGCCCGATTTTCCGACATCCTAATTGGATGAAACTACAAAGAGGAGCCTCCTCGACGGTTCGCTCGATCGCCTAACGGTCGCGGGACAAAATAAAACGCTCAAACAAAACGTCTTCGTCCGCGTATACCTGGCTGGCTGTTCGCGTAAGCTTGCGAATTAATGGAACACTCTGTGCGTATAAATAAACAATGTCCTACGCGCAGCTTCCGTGGATGTTAACGCGTAGCGTACACTGCCGTGAACATGTTTGTCGTTATTATTGCTTCGTTTGTTGCAATAAACGGAGAGTTCTCGTTCGCTGTTGATTCGACCACTTATTGTCTCGAGAGTTTCGGGTAGAAATTGAAGTGTTTGCCAGAATAGGTTTTGAGAACTGCAGACACTTTTGCAGATATCTATCGAAACTATGTTTTTGATATACAGAAAGCCGCCCATATTTGCCATTTCATGATTTTTGTTTTAACCCTTTTCACTCCGTTGCCCCCTCTCAGGGAACATTAGAATTTATTAGTGATTCCGGGGAATCAACTTATCCCAGTGCCAACCTTTTCAGAAATGCATGTTTCTGTGAAGTTTTCTGCTAAAATGGCACAAGATACCAAATTAAAATATGGTACAGTTACCAAGATACATAAAAAAAAAATTAGAGATTTTGAGGAACCGAGAATACGTCCATCCAATACGTCCGAGATGACGCCGAATGCAAAGGATTAAAGTTACTTTGTAGAAGTTCTCAAATTCTCACCTAATTTTTGTTGTTGTAGGAGATGATTCGAAGGTTTAGTTCATTCGAGACACCCGTGGTATTATTGTTATTTTGAATATGGGAATTTAGATGGTTGTTCGATAGGTTTTGTTTGTCGAAAAATGAATTGTTTATCGTAAAAATTGATAGACGAGGGAACGAGTGTGGAAGGGAGGGCAAATGACAAGCACGTAAAATACAATCAGTGATGACGGAGCATCTGCCCCGTATATTGGTTCTAAAACCATATATCTAACCCCGTACGGTCTGTCACGTGAACGTTTTATTTACTGTGGGTCATATGAATGGGAACTTTTGAAAAAGCAGATACTCACGCGTTACTTAGCTCGATCAGAATTCATCGCACCCATTTTTATTGCTAATATTTGCCTGGTTCAATCGGGAAGCCAAAAAGAACTTCGTTACAACACTGGTATCATAGTTCACTTACACTTAATAGCCAATCGAATAGGGAGAACTCCCATTTCTTCCGCAACAAAAGCGCTTGATTCTACTTTTGTTATTAGTTAGTCTTAAACTAGTGTTGTTCACAGTTCGTCAAAGACATTTTCTGCTTTTCCAAAGTACAATTTTTAATCAAGTTTTAATACGCAATGGACAGTGATCGGTTAAATGTGGAACCGTGTGGTTAGCTAAATGTTAATAGGTTCCTGATCGGCGAAGCGTCAACACTAGAACTACCAAACCAGTCAAAATGACCAATTGATGATTACTTATAGCAACCTTATGAATTCATTGTGGTAAAGCTCCCAAAAATTACTATAATTTTCAGTAGAAGGTATAAATAAAGATTTATTTTCTATATGTTTTCATGTAATTTTCAATTTGATTTCTTCCATGCAAATAATGCTACACTTTAATCGTCGGTAGTTCTAGTGTTAACCTATGAAACTGATAAAATTGATCGAGCTATATTTTTTCATCGAATGCAACCACGATACTTTAATATTTCGTTGTTTCTCTGAAAAAATAAATTTATCTCCCTATCTTCCGAGCGTATTAACCATCTAGATTAAACAAAAAATAGTGTTCTATTAATTTTAAAGGCCACTGTATCCTCCTCAGTATCTCTTCTCGCATTTAAATTCCCTCTAAATGCCTTATCTCGATCCGTGGCAGGTGCAATTAAAATGTTGCGCGGTTAATTAAAATGCTGAGGTGAAATGAAACGAGAGAAAACGTTAATCGGGAACACGTAAATCAGCACCGGCCAATCGGCAATCCGATCGAGCGTAATCCGCACGCGTGCAACCTTAAGCGCGGATTCGCAATAAGTGACCCCGGAAAAGGGAGGCAGGGGAGAAAAACGCGTCAGCTTTGAAACTTGTGACACCGGAAGGGGGTGGTAATCCTGATGAAACAGGACTGCCGATCGAGAAACAAATTCTGTCCACGATCGAGGATGAAACGAGGCCGACAGAAGTAAGATCGTTCCTCGAGTACGGCTTTTATCTTTCTTGTCCCTCTTTCATTTTTTTATTCCTCTCCCTTTTCTTCTCTTTTTTGGTTACCTGGCCACGTGGCGACGCGTGCTAGCCCCAGGGGACACCGACGAGGGTCCCTCGGCGGATGGATCCGTTTGTAGCGCGGAACGGCCCGCGATTCTACCCTTGCAACTTGAAATATTTTATCCAATATTTCTTATTTTTTTTTTTTTACTGAATCTCAACCTGTTAATCCTTTGCACTCGACGGATAATTCTACGTATGAAATGGTAGCTCTTTCACAAATTTCAAAACGCAACGTAGCCGTATTAACACTAGATTTACGGACGTTTTCTGTATATCTACACTCCATCAATAAAAGTCAACAAAAGTTGCTAAGAATAATAGTAATTGTCTTTGCAAATCTTGCTCATGAAATCCGAAATCCGTCGAATTGACGACCACTAATGAGTTCTTCTACCCGTCAATAAATAAATAAATAAATAAATAAATAAAAGTGCTTAGAAAGAGGTAACTTCAAAAAAGACTTACCATTTTTTGGGCATCGTCAGTTTCATGGTATTATTCTGGCAGAAGGAAGCTTTAAAAATTCGACTTACCTTGTGCTGCCCGCATTGAAAGAAAACTCGATACTTTTCGCTCACAAATTACCGGTTCTGTCAATTAAAACTCGTCTTGGGCATCAATAAGTCTCAGGACCGTACGGCGATCGGGCGTCGCGTCGCTCATTTGTACCGAACCGAGGGACACGTACACAGATATCGCGAAACCGATCTTCGGTACTTTGTGTATGAATATTCATTGACGTGCGCCGGCAGCAGCATGATTAATTAGAAGCTCGAACAGTGCACGTCTCCCGTTCGAGCCATTCTCCTTTGTCGAGAAAGTCATCTCCCTGGAAATTAACTTGTAAAAGAGAAACCTGTCGGTTTTCGAGCGGCGATTTGTCGAATCGAAGCACAGTAGAGCACCATTTATTATTCGAATGAAATTGCGTTCGCCGGATAATTTACCGAAATTCCCTTTGATATCTTTATTACGCGATATTAATGCCAAGCCTGAGACGAGCGTCTTTGAAACTGTTATTTTCCGCAATTTAATACAGTGGATTAAATTTAAATTTATTCGATAGGCGTGGTCGCGATTAGTGGAAGTATTCGGAAGTAACGAGGCCAAGCAATCAATTAACGAACAGTACTTTTATTTCACCGAGAAATTCTAGATTTATAACGTTTACCATGTAATAATTAAAAATATTCCATTAATACGTTTGAAGAATGAATTTTTTTTAAACTCAGTTTTTCAATATCTTTCAAAGATAATTTAGAAAGGTATCAGGATCAAACAAAATACTTAAATCTCTTGAAAAACTTCTTAGTAAATTTTCACTGCGCCCTTTGTAATTAAACTGCATATTTCAGTGATTAAGCCAAAAAAATAAAAAAGGATCGTGTACCACACTGTACAAAGTAACGAAACTCAAATTTACTTCCGAGCGATTCGACAGTCTCTAAAAGTTTCCGGTTAACGGTCTCCGATCGGAAGGTTAATTAAGAAGGTACAGTCGGGGAAGAAAATCAATGAACCGTCGTGATCGTCGACCAGTCCAGGTGTCTAACAATAAGCCGTTTCGTCTGCCGATGTTACGTGTTCCGGCCGTGAAACTCGTTAGAAATTCCGAGAAACCCTCGAGAAAAAGGGGGCTGGATAAAAAGGCGCGCTCGGCAAGAGAGAGGGTTCGCGGCGCACGCGGCTCACGGAAATCATGATGAAACGGTGTGATTGAGAAAACCGGTAGAACATTACATATGCTATGGTATGCCTGCATCGGGACGGCTGTGGGTAATGCGTGGAGTCCGTTAGAAAGAGAGAGAGAGAGGGCAGAGCACACGGTGTCCCCACAAAGTCCGAGCGTGTACCGGGTACCGTCTTCTTCTGCGTGCAGGGAAACGGTGCAACAGATGGTGCAGGAGCCGCATGGCTCGTGCTCCGCTCCTCCTTCTTCTTCGACCCCTCGCCCATGTCCACTCTTGTGCACTTTCTGCCTCGTTTCCTCTCTCTTTCTCTTTCATCGTCTTTGTCCGTCTTTGCATTCCTCGCTCTGTCTCTTTTTGTATTTTTCTCTCTCACCGTTTCTCTGTGTTTCTATCTCTGTTTCATCACTGCCTCTGTATCTTTCTGTACTTCTGTCTCTCTCTTTCACTGCCTCTGTCTCTTTTTGGACTTCTCTCTCTTTCTCATTGTCCCTCTGTGTTTCTGTCTCTCTCTCTGCCAATGCCTCTTTTTGTATTTCTTTCTCTCATTGTCTTTCTGTGTTTCTGTGCTCTGTCTTTCTTTATGTTTCTGCCTCTTTCTTTCATTGTCACTGTCTCCTTGTATTTCTCCCTCTTTCTCTGTCTCATGATCTCTCTTAATCTCTCTTTCTCCCCTTCCACACCTCGTTTCCCCCCTTTTTTTCGTTCATCCTTTCGCCCGTTTCCTTTGATCCTCATTTGTCTTACTCTTTACTACTCGTTCCCTGTGCTCTCGTTCTTTTCCTTCTTCCTCGACTTCGTATTTTTAATTTCTTATTGGTTTTTCTGCTCGCTTCGTCGCGTTCCTCTTTCGTTTTTCGTTTTGCCCCGATAACCAAACCACTGTGCACCGTGTACATTTTCTTTCTTTAACCGTGTGACTTCTAGTCTTCCAATAAATATATATTGTATAAAAGATACAAATACTTGAAAGAGTGCAAAATCTACGAATATGACATCGTTGTCACGTGCTTTTCTGAGACCCCTATTTTAGAAAACCAAAAAGTAAGGAGATCTTCGTCCACGTCGCGAACAACCCTTCTACTAAATACTAACTAAAACCCGAACCTAACCCAAACCTAAACCAATGAATTTTTGTAACCACTTCCTTCTTCACCTTTCTTTTGTAAAATGGTTATAGGCCCGTAAATAAAACGAACTCTAGTTATCGGTTATGCATGTCTGGCACGTCCAACATCGTTCACTCCAACGTTAATCAAATCAACTTCCAGTTTCTAGCCGCGTTTCTACCACTTTGAACAAACCGTCGCGCAGAGCGAAGCTTCCCACGACACGGTTAATTTTAATATGCGGGCACGGCAACGATTAAATTCACTCACTCGATCGTGCGCAGATCGGTTCACACGGTCGATCGGTTCGATGTCGCTCGAAGAAACTCGAGGAACAACGCGGTCGATAGACCGGTACACCTGCGAAACGCGCGCATATAATTAAAACGGATCGTTGTCCGGCTGCGTATTCTGTTTCTTTCTTTTTTTTTCCTTTTTATTGCCCCTCGGTAGTATGCATATTCAGGCTGTCCAATGGCGCGGAAGATACCGCCGATAACGTTGGATTCCACTTCCGTTTTACACGCTCCTACGCCACCCCCTCGTCCCTGCGCGCTCGATTTTGTCGCGGGCAAATTGCGCCCTGTCTCGAGGATACCAGAGCTTCGCAAACAGTTTTTCTTCTTTCTTTCTTTCTTTTTTTTAATCGCCGCACACGATCGACATGCACGAGAGATAAGTAGCCGGGGGAACGTCTTGCTCGAGGGTTGGCTGTTACAAGGATAAAAGCGCCGTTAGCTCGTTCGCTGATATCCCTCTGACACGAAATTTGTAACCCCGATCCGCCGGAGGATAAGGAGCATCTTGCGATGAAAATGTTTGTTTACTTATTTACGGGGCAAGTCGCTCCTTTGTTACGTGAAACAAAGGTTCTTATAGACGCGTGGCATGCAATCGCGAGGGTAACCATATCAAATGCAAACATTTTTAACAAACGCTAAGCCAACGGTTCAAACATCGTTCGATCCTTCTTTCTTTTATAATGTAACTGGTTGTGAAGCTGTTGCGTTGTAATATTGGGAAATAGAAGGTCCAGCTTGTTAAATTCTAAATTCTGAATAGAATAATTAATTTGACTGAAAATTATTATTAGCCAATTCACAGAAGTCCATTTCAATAATTTATCTGAACGGAATAAAATTATTGAACTGGAAACCTATAGATAGGTAGCAGTAAATAACGGAGACTGGCGAAATACTAAGTTATACTTCGTTGATCGGGTGTTTCTTGTTAAAATAGACGAATAGAGAGAATTATAATTAATTTCCAAAGGAAGAAAGGTAATGATGCGCAAAAAAGAAATTATAGATTGGCATTGCAACGATTTTGTACCAAATCCATTCTTTTTAGAGTAAACCTGTAAATACAGGAGCTATATTTTGTACACGATTAATCTAACCATTTAACATTTACGAAATTTGTATATTTTTATAGTTGTTGTCGTGAAAAGCAACTGTTTCTCAGGACACGTGTTGATCACGTAAAAATTCGACAGAACGCACGTGTTGTCACATGATGATAATTATGTTGAGAACACATTAAGGCTTCCCGCATATTTGAACGCAACAAGTGTAAACTTCTTTTCTTTGCGCTATTTCTTGGGTAGTTTTCTAATGTCCTTAAGGGTGACTTTTCTCACGCACGTGCGGGTTTTACGTTATTCCTGTTCCTCCGTTCTCCGCTATACACCTGTATCCTTTTCGTTGCAGTGTTCTTCGCTGATATCCGGTCTTAGGGCTGATCGGTATACGAATGCGTCGAGCTAACGGACTTTTGACTTTTATCAGAATAATTGTTGAACATCTCATATACATGTATAAAAGAAAGATAACGACGAGCAGTATAGAGGATAGAAGAAAATAGATAGATAGAAAGATTAAAAAAATTTATGCATACTGTTCAAGTATATCTTTCTTAAACATAATTGCATTCCATTTTTATGATAAAGTCGAACACATGTATGTGTATTTAATCATAAAATTAATATATTTGGTAGACCTAACAAAGATCAAAGGTTTTGTTAATTATGAAACTTAGAAGTGAACAAATTTCCTCACTTTGCAGAATTCAGTTCAGCATTGTATTATTCCTATTTCATTCAGTTCGTGGTAACAAATTTGTCACCAAATTTGTATTCTGCCTACCATTGTTTCTTAACACTAGAACCACCGACGATTAAAATGTACTCATTTGCATAGAAAAGATGAAATTAAAAATTACATGAAAAAATACCGAATACATAGAAAACAGATCTTTATTTGTAAATCATATTAAATCTTGGAAACGTTACCACAGTGAATTTATTATATTACTAAGAGTGATCACCAATTGGTCGTTTTGACTGCTCTGATAGTTCTAGTGTTAACTCTAAAATTACGGATGTTTCATGAATATCTATTTGTAATATTTGCTTGCTAAGGAATAGGTATACATTCCACAGAATTTGAAATTACAGAGCTGAGAAGGATATAGATTAGAGTACACTTGAATCACTCAATCAGTAAGAGTTCAGAAAAATTGCTAGGAATAATAGCAATTGTTTTTGCAAATTTTCGCAACCCGTCAAATAAACGGGTCCCGTAAACCTATTGTTAAGGATAGTCCTTTTGCCAAGGACGTTATTACATAAAATGGTAATTTAAAAAATAGCCGTACGAAAAGACCGTTCGATTTTTCGACGGGGTCACGTGGAACAGATAAGAAATTCGATCTTGGTGAAAGTGTGCCTGCAAGGATTGAGACAAACGGCTTCGGGAACAACCTGGGTTCTATAAGCGCGCCGCGTTATTGTGCAAACGTTCTAGACCACCTGCTACAAGATAAATTTTTATTACCCCGCGAACGAATTTAATGGTTACAAGGTATCGTTTTACTTCTTTATTACGCCCCTGCAATATACAACGGCGAACGGTGTCTAGTTGTCTGTCTGAGTTATCGATCGTTTAAAAATATCGATTACAGTTTCCTTCGGAATTATCTTGAAATTGTAACAAAATTTCCTTTCATACAAGTTACTTAAAAGGCATCGCCACTTTGTGACTTTTATTCAGAACTCGTGTTATCATCGTTGGAGTCGGTGTGAAATAAATTTAATTTCTCTTCTCGTTTTAAATACTTTTCCGTGTTCACTTTGTAGCAACCTGGTAATTAAGTTTAATTTCACATCTGTAGTTAATTTAACAGATTATTTATCGTTATCGTACGTCGAAGCTTCAGACTTACGTTCTTCTTACCGGATAACTGTATTTGGAATCCTTTTACTTTCCGAATTTGTGCTCTTTTCAACTCGCTCTTCTGATTCGTTCGTTTCAATTGACTCATTTCGATTCCGGACACTCCTTATATAGAGTGGGTCACCTCATATTGCCATCTGGATTTAAGTCATCATTATTACGCATAGCGAAAAATATTTCAGAATCATTTTAAGAGGGGCACTAATTCTAAACCCTTTTCACTCGATGCATTCGATCACGTTCACCAAAATTCCTCAGTCGCGACATTTTCTCAAATGCTCATCTTTCGCGCCTTAGAAACACTCTGATCCAAACATTCTACGTTCACACAGTTCAAGCACTTTTCACGTTTTCCTAAAATCACGTAACCAACTCGATCGCCATTCCTACAATCATGTCGTTCGGCCTCGTCGACCGGTTACACGACGCGCGAGGAAGAAGGACGTTTCGGGTGTTCGGATACGGGAGTCCGCACGCGCTGCATCCGGTTCATCGGTGTCCTTGTAATTGATGGCCGGCGAACGTCGAGGTTTACTCGAGCGTGACGCGAAACATGGCCCGTTTATGCTTGCCCCTGCTACGCGAAAATGTTCTCAGGAACACCAACAGGTGCCCCGGATCGCTCTCTCGCTTGCTTGGCAATCGCGTCCGTCACAGTTACTCACTCTCTGGCTCCTTTTCGGCGCGAACGACAGACTACGCGGCAATGAAACGCGCGCCCGCTTCTTCTCTGCCGATTACGAAACCCAGTTTCCTGGTCAGATAAGCTTGCTTTTATCCGAAAACCATCGCACGGCGCGTGGTGCACTCGCGAAATTTGGTTTAATTACTCTCAAAGCACGCCTTGTTGGGGGTTTATGTGAAATAAAAAAAGAACTCGTGTAAAAATGCTATTATGTAAATAATTGTACATTCGGTAAAAATGGTATTCTTGAGTACGTCTACGAGATGGGTGTGCAATAAAAGCTAAAAATTGCAAACGCGGCGACAGTATGCGTATTCGTACTTAAAATCTAAAATGGCGTACTGTGAAATAGTCGGGGACGGGAATCCATTATTTCTCAATATTTTCAGTATGTGAGGTTTTCCACGAAGTACAAATAAAAAATACTGTTTTACCTTAGCAATTTTTCACTTACAAACTAGTTATATATACAACTATATGAGGAGGATGGCCTAGGAAGGATCAGGGAGAAGAAGTGCCATTATTTCCCAATGTGTTTAATATAGGGAATTTTCCACGGAAGTAATAATTTACTTGTATTAGTGATAATGGACAAACAGACAACGAATGTTCATAAATAAATAAGTTGTTCGTATCTTTTGAACCTTCCAAATTTATTGATTATTAGGGGTAGTTCCCCTAGTGTCGGACACTTGACGCTTTTCTTAAGCGAATACGGAAATTGTTATTTTATGCCTTCTACATCGTTTCATCTATAATTTGACAATATTAGAAATCGAGTTAGTGCGAAACAACGAAACAAATGATATCATTGCAGTAGTTAATGATGAACGTGTAGGTGCCATCCGATTTTAAGAGAACTCCACCTACAATTTATAATCAGCTACTGCTATATACAATAAGAAATGCAGTAATGGTATTCGTAAAGTATTTAAAGCACGCCTATTGGATGCCGGTAGCTGGAGGGTTAAAAGCGGGTTAATCCGTTGGGGATCCCGAATCGAGAATCAATTTCCGTGGCGCGATCGGGCCCAATCGAAATCGGATTCGCGGGCCATCGACCCAGTTATTTAACCGTGTTACCGTTGCCCAGCTGACTGGCTAACGTTTCTTCGTCTCTCGTTTCTGGTTATACCCAATTAACCATTAAACACCTCCCATTTTTCTTTGCCCGGCTCCCTTCTACTCTGTGGCCTGGTCGCTTTCGAGCAATCAGCTTGGATTTCGATTTGTTTGCGTACAACCGATACTTACGAAACCTGCTCTCGCGCTCGGGATTATCGATTAATCGCGGTTTCATTGCTTCCCGGCGTTGATCGGTGTTAATTGGCTTGAAAGGTCCGTTTGTGTTTTTCACGAATTACACTTGTACTCGTCGGTGGAACGTTTTCACGGGTGAATATATTTTCAACGTTCTCCGGAATGTTTTACAATCGATTTACGACAACGATGAAACTATGAGAACTACTCCGTTCACAGCTGAGGAAGGTATTATTTTAATAATATTAAAATAACAATAATAACTATTATTAATAAATATTATTAATTATTTTAATATATTATTTCTTTATCATTTATTTAAATACATATTATATTTATCTTCCTACTAATTTATACTAATTTTTCCAATATTCGACACTTTCTCCACAAATAGATACAATATCCATGCTAGTATACACGTTTTTAGTATCCATACTAATTTATACTGATGTTCCTCAATTTTTTGACTTCACTACGAATCATGCAAATCGCTTTTCCGCGCGTGGTCTACGCTCTTACAAGTCTACAGCGTCGAACATGATCGCAGGGATCGGTTAGCGCGGGCTGGCGGAGGAATACCATAAGCTTCCAAGAATCAGCTACCAAGACTCGCGGCCAAGTTGGCGAGGTGGTTCCGGTTTTGGTCGAGTCGGTGGCAAAGTGAGTCCAAAAACGAGCTGGGCCCAGCCCAATCGAGAAACTGAAATATTTTATCCGCATGATTCTTTCGCGGGCCCCGTTTCTTTTCTCTCGATACTCGCTGGCCGCCGCGTATTTCGCAGCTGTACACCATTTACGGGCTTGCAGCGGCACGACGTGCTTTTTTTCCACCGATCCTGCTTGAAACCACGCGCGTTCACTTTTGACAAACAACGGCTACTCGCTGAGTTACTTGTTCGCGTTTAACCCTTTGAACGCGTATATGGGTCCTCACACAGCCATTCAATCTGGGCTATGAACTCACGAGCAGACCTCAAATCTCAGGCCTCAATCCTGAAATCTGATTTTGTAAGATCTGCAGTTCCAAGTCACAAGTTTCAAATCTGAAATCTCAAGCCTAAAACTTCTAGTATCGAGATTCCTAGTTTCAAAATCTCAAGTCCTACGCTTCAATCCTCGAGTCTCAAATCTCGCTTCAGATCTCTAATTTCAACTTAAGCTTCAAGCTCTTAGTTCCTGAATCGCAAATCTAAAGTCTCAACTTCGTGTCTGAAATCCTTGGACCAAACCTTAAGCTCTCAGTCAGTTCTAATTCTCATTTCCCCCCAGTCACCCGAAAGAATCCATGAATTAAGAATACTTCCACATTCCAGGCTGACATATCTCAACGATCGTACCCTAAAAAAGGGATCCACGCGAGCGAATCGTTACGAAATCCCCATGAACAATTGAAACCTAAAAAAGCTTCTCTCTCTCTCTCCCTTTCTCTTCCTATCATTGTATCCCTCTTTCTCTCCCCTTTCTCTCCCTCCCCTTTCCCTCGCAAGCGTTTTCAAGCCCTCCCTTGCGATCGATGCCGATCGTTTTTGCGCGCGAACGCGGATCGATCGGTCGATTGTGTTGCTACTCGAGGCCGGTTCCGTTCCCGTTGCACGCGAGCTCGTCGCTGCGAGCTGCTGCCGTTTTCTCTTTGATCGTGCTCGGCCCCTCGTTGTTTCAACAATTTCCAGGCATTATTCGCGTAAAATTGTCGGTTTAAAGTTTCGCCGCTGCCATTGAAACGCAAATGCCCGGCTTCGGGCACGGTTTCTCTTTCGGAATGGCACAGGTACGACGCCCTTTACGACAGAACCGATCCCCCCGAACAATGTTTCGTAATGACGGCATTAATAACGAAGTCAAAGCTGCTCGAGCACGATCCATGCTCCGATCCACGCACGCTTCCAACCTTTATTATCTCTCGCGCGGAGACGCGCGCGCGGACGAGTTACGACGGCTGGATTGAAACGTTTGATAACGATCGCCTTGCACACCTATAATTTAATTTCTCGCCCGGGTGTAACAATGTTCGATGCGTAACGTGAAAACGTAACTTATTACATCGGTCGTTGGGCGAGGGGTATCATTAAATTTTTAAATCGTTCGCTGTAATATTTGTACAACGTGTAATCTTTCATTTTCATTTAATTCCTTTAATCTGTAACTTTCCATGGTACTATGTCTGTGGAATCACCGAATGATGCTTTCGTACTCCATTAATAAAAATGTTCGATCTTTTTGTCGCTGTTCAATCCGATGTTAACTGGGAAATTAATGGGTATCCGTAGATGCATTAATTTCTGAATATCGATACGTCGAGTGTCCTCGCGTATGATTGAAATTTACTTTAAAGGACAATTCCTTGAGTGATACTTATTTTTTTTTTTATTAATTATATTAAACATAGATCTCAAGCTCTGTCGTAACTTATATTTATTTAGTTTCGTTGACTCTTTGGTCTTAAACTTCTGTCAGCTACCGTATTTAAAATGGCACTTTAAAGATGTCGAGTGTGACTCGATATAGGAGTTACCGTGATCAAAACTGACGTCGAGTCACACTCGACAAAGGAGTACAAAGGGTTAATCTACACAAATTAAAAGACATGTCCTGCCTGACTGACTGATTCATCATCACCAAACATGAAATTTGAACAATGGGTTCCTTTTATGACGCAGGCACCCACTAAGGAAGGATTTTTTGATATTCCACCCCTAAGAGGGTTCAATAGGTATTGAAAGGTCATGTGAAAATCCACAAATTTTGAATCAAGTACTCTAAAAAAAAAAAAACGCAGGCAACAGTCAGTTTATGATACATATTGCATCCATCAAAGACGACATATGCGAATATGTCAGTTTAGAGTACACGTGCGTTACGTTTGCAACGCTTTTCCATAAATTAACATCTTCACGCACACGGTGCAATTGCAGTAATTCGTGAAAAAGGTGGCGATACGTGCACGTGGAGGGGCGACCTCACCCCGACGGCGTTTATCCGCAATTTTCAGATACAGGGAGTTCCTCCCGGGACAGCTGCACGCGTCGCTTTGTGAAAGTGTCGACGTTTTTCATGGCATCAGGAGGAGAAATCGTAATCGGGATCGGTTACTCCTTTCTATTTTGTAACAGCCTCCAGATAAGTACAAGATCAATAATTTGAGCACATTAGGCCCGAACGGTTCTTATTGATCCATCGCTGATAAACGAAACGGAGAATTTGCGGCGGGAACACACGACTTCCCCGCCGGAATCGATAATTCATATTGGCCCGGAAAGATTATGGTGGTCGATGAAATTGCTTTAATTGCATGCGTTCGCGTACGAATTAACCCGAGAACGTTCGACTCGCGCGGCCACTTTATTTTACGATTCCCGCGTGAAATGGGAATCGCGCCGCGAGTCAGTTTCGAAGGGTCTGGAAACTGAAATTTCTAACCATACTTAGGAAATTTGTACAAGCAACGGTTCTGTGTCCGTTTCAAGAAATCTTTCCAACTAAAAATTTCTCTTGTCTTTGAAGAGAAGTGGTACTGGAAATGTCAAAGCGATCGAAGGGAATAATTCACGGTGTTTTACAGAAATTTCGCAGATACACTTTCGATCACGATGGACTTTTTGAACTTCAAAAGATATGAATTGAACGATAGAACACAGTTTACCTCTTTTAACACTAAACTTCATTCGTTTAAACGGATTTACACTTGGCCAACCGAATAGGGAGATCTCCCAATTTTTCCTCAACAAATTGCTGCCATTTACTTAATTGCTGCATATTTACTGTTGTTAAAAATTGTGCTTAGGAAAAGCAGAAAATGCATTTGATGAACTGTGAACGATACCAGTTCAAGACTAACTAATAACGATAGTAAATAGCTTCGTCGAGGAAAAAATGGAAGATTTTTTTATTCGGTTGGCTAAGTGTTAATAGGGCGAACAAGTTTCCAATGTCTCCATCGACGTGAAATCTCAAAATTATTTAAGTACTACCAGCGGATAACGCTTTAATAATTTCGCGGTTCGAATAGATAAGGGAGGTTACAGAAATTCCGTTGCTTCTTGAAAACGCGATCCACCGTACGCATTATATATGCAAATGCACCGCGAAGCGATATTCAATTATTTTAACGTGCCCTCTTAATGGTTTAACGTAATTTTATGCAGTGAGTATGCCTAATTACACGTGTTATCGCTCATTTGTAAGTTAAGCCGAAAATATCGATATCTTTAAGCCGCTGCAATTTCTATGGCCACCATCAGCGTGTAAGTACGTTTGTCCCGTGTCGGTGTGTCACTGGAAGAAGGTTACTTACCCGACCGTGCTCGTTCCCCATAAAGAAGATTCGAGTTTTATTGCACGGCACCAGCGCGCGGCACAATTCTGGCAAGAATATTTAATTGAGCAACGCTTTAGCAGCCGCCTCGTTTAAGACGCAGCCCGTTCGTTAACTCAATTATCAGTCAATCTGCACTCGCGGCTCTCCCCGAATTTCTCGCTCGATTTCCTCTTCCGCGGCCACATCAACCGGTATCAACAATTTCAACGTTCCGGCTCCGTCAAACATTTTTGCGCGATCAATCATCCTTCTTCTGTCTTCTTCTGTTTCGCCTGCGTACAGTCGTGTTCACAAATCGCTCCTGTTTCGTTGAGAAAGCACGGAAAAATGCGGAACGACACGCCGCGAGAGTAGCGATAAACTTGTTATAATTTTCATAGCACTTTTTCGATTTTATATCGACGTGCTATCGTAGTAAATGCTGTATCTGTTTCGTTGAAAAAAAATTCTGAAAATTCTGAAAGGAAATTGCTATAGCAATTATAGGCACTTATAGTAATAAATTTATTGTTTCTTTAATGGGGTGTTTGCTTTATATCGAGAAGGTATTATAGTAAGTTTAAATTTAAGGGACACTAAAATACATAGTTTTGAACGATACTGTACCTGCTGTTTTTTTAATCCAACCATGCTTTTCGATTAAACACATTTCGAGGGTGGGGGGAAAGGAAGGTGGTCCGTGCGAAGACAAGCAAAAGTGAAACGAAATTTAATGATAAATTATACGTGACAGCTTTTTTTTAGGTGACATTTTCAATTTTATTTAATTTCACCGTAATTTTCGTGCACTGTATTACAGATTCCCGATATGGTTGTTTCATACTTTTTTCGTCGTTCTTACCAAATGTTCTTCACACCTTCCTTATATTCGGATTAACACATCTGTGATGCGTATTTTGTCAATACCAAAAAAATATTTTCTCCGTTAACAAACAGACAGAATAACATTTAGTAAAAAAAAAAACAGGTTGACAAAGAACGTGTTGAATAGTATTTCCAAATTCCATTTTATTTGCATGCCAGGGGGTAGTAATTTTCGAACCTGTGGCACCCAACTTCGCTCACGATTTTCGCTGGTCGACCAATCGAAACTCTTATTACCATCGACTCGCGATTCTTCGCAGCATTGCGTACGTTTTCCTCGTAATAAGAGCGGGTGAAATTTCGCGGAGCAATTCTTGAAATCTCCTCCGGATCGCCGTTACCCGAGTCCTTTTTTTATCTTTTTCCATTTTTTTTTTTTTTTTTTCATTCTTTTCTGGTATGGTAATAGGAACCACTGCTCTGTAATCATACGCAGCCTCTCGCGTTGCTCTTATTATTGTCAGCCAGGGATACGCGTTTCGTGGATGGTGCAACGTGCGGTCGGTCGGGCTAGTTATACTTGTTTCTTTATTTTTTTCTTCTCCTTACTTGTGTACTTTGTAAGTTTTTTGCGGCGGCTTCGGGAAACCGCAGACAAGATTACCGTGGAACGTGCACGTACGTGCGCGATATGGATTGGTTATGATTTAATTAACCCCTGGACGCAGGCCGTTGCTGCACAGCGCGACGAAACGATAACGTGCACTGTATGATTTTCGGTGTTTCTCGAGCAACTTCGAACGAGCGTGTCGTGTGGTTGTAAATTAAATTTCATGTTATAGGGGACGGTTAATGCCGTGCGATATTATTCACAGGAATATTGAAAAGAAATTACTGTGCTTGGAATGATTTCGTTGATGCGGCAGAAGTTGGCAGTTTTTATTCGTTTGACCGTCGAATTTAACGTTTTGCGCTCGAGAGGCGACTGTTAATCGTTTAATGATATTAACTTGAAAAATTTTCAAATTCGAAATATTTATTAAATTTCGCCTATGATAAAAGTTATCTAGTAAAAAAATTTACATATGTGATTATTTAACTTCTGAGCCTAGCTAGTAAGTAAACTAAACAAAGTCTGAAAATTTTCGAAACTATCATTCGTTGACTAACAGTCGCCTCTCGAACGCAAAGGGTTAATACGAGATTTTAATGCAACTATTGGAAATTTAAGAAAGTTTTATTATATTGCTTAAATAAAATACAATCTTATTTGAAATATTATATGTTAAGATAAAAATGAATTTTGAGCATTTTCAAAGATCTGTGTTATCATTTTGTTGCATCTATCTTTCGCATAAAAATGTCAAATTTGCGGAAAAACATGTAACCCGTGGTTAATCATCGCTTACTGTAAAATAGAGATATTGCGTATAAGAGAAACGAATTCCTAAATCTCCCTAATAGTGTCCTGCGGTTAATCGACAAAACTTCTGAGAAAAATAATAAATTCATTTTTACCAATCCGGTGTTAATAACATCTTTAGTCAGAATTTTGCATCTTCCGTAATTAGCAAAATCAAACGTAAAGTCGCGTTAACCCCGAACGGTGCTCCAATTTTCGACGACGATCATCGTGAAAGAATTTGCCAACGGATTACGCGTATATGGGCCTGCTCACAAACACTCGTACGTTTGTTAAGCGTTTTCGCTGTTTATGGTGCTTTCATTAAATAAAAGTCGAGGAAGATTCCGCGGCGTCTGGCCGTAACTGTACTTGATTACCGTGGACCAGAACATTCCACGGGATAATTTCTCGGGCGTCCTTAAGGCCCCGTCCGAAAATCATCCTCGTCACGTGAATGGCAATCACCGATCTGCAATCAGCTACGCGAATTGCCGGCCCCGCGCTCGAAATCCCAACTGGAGCGCGACTCAAGGGTGCACCGTAATGCCCTGGCCTCGCCTAAGAAAAGCACACTTTGTGCAGGATTGTCACCAAATTAGCATACTAATCGCGACATCTTACAGAAACGGATTTAGATATAACGTGTGGGATGTTAACGTATGTTTGTATGGGTTTATGTTTAGGATGAATTAACAATTGTCTAACATAAGTCTCAGAGTCGTTGACATAACAGCTATTATAGTGTCTTATGCAACAGGTAGATTATATTGATTATTCCTATAACAATTAATCCTCATTGACGCTAAAGATCTGACATTTTGTTTCGTGGGCCCCTTCCATCAACGACAATCGCCCTTTTTCGTTTTGTAATTAACAATTGTGGTTTTAATCACAAGATAACGATACTCATTCTCTAAACTTCTTTTGTAATCCCCTTGCTTCGTTTAAGCACTCTGCCATCATTCTTAATTATTAATTCTTTTTAATTTTTTGTTTTACAGCTGTTATCGTTGTTACTAGTATAATTATTTGTATAATTGTTACTATTACTACTATCTCGCTCTAATTCTAATTATTTTCATATCGTTTCTATTTCGTTAGTACTACTTTTCTGTATCGATGTCTCTGTCTCGTGCGATCAATATTCAAACACGTTGTTACAAAGGGTCTACCCGGTTAACGTAATACAGATTATCATTATTATTATTATCATTATTATCATTATTATTATTATTACACACGCGGTGTAAAATTTTACAGCGCGACTGCACCTTTACGACTGTTACCTGTATTAACGATTATTTCTAATTGTCTCTCAATTACTTTCGATCGTATCCGTAAGTTACTCGAAATCGTTCGATATTCTGTTCTATGT
This sequence comes from Tetrapedia diversipes, assembly GCA_033822845.1. Classification (NCBI taxonomy): domain Eukaryota; kingdom Metazoa; phylum Arthropoda; class Insecta; order Hymenoptera; family Apidae; genus Tetrapedia; species Tetrapedia diversipes. The sequence goes on from JAOPTO010002169.1 coordinate 566,323, forward strand.
GGACATTTCGAGAAACTGAATCGGGCCATAAACGTTTTTCTTTATAATCAACCAATTATCAGCCGGCTAACGATCGACATCGAACAGATACTAATTAACGATAAGCGTTCGCTTATAATTCCATTCGCCGTTTATTTACAACTTAATGTATGTATATACTTTCACTGATTCCTCCGGTCGTAAAGTTTTGTCCGTAGCCCGCGCGCGCGCGCGCACGGTAGCACGGAACAGTAACATTTTGCGGGCTGTAAAAAAGTTTATGCGCCTCGCATTCGTTCCTCGGTCGGTAATTAAACGTTGGACAACACTGGAGCAGAGTTTAACTTTAATACGTTTTTTATACCCCACCGTTCAATCTGAAAATTTACGCGGTTTTAAATACCGCCGCGATTACGGGAACATACGCCACCGGCCACCGCCAATGGTGACAATTCGCGCGGTTATCGGATAATTATAATAATAACAAACGCATCGACGAACGATTTAATTCAGTTTTGATAATTCGTGGCCCGTCGCCGCGTATTAACGCCGACGTGGCCGAGCCGACCAAGTGGCGATAATACGATACTCGTTACGAATGTACAGGGTTTATTTTTATACAGCCTTGGGCTACGTATGTTACAAGTTTTATTGGGAAGGATAGAAAAATGCCGGTGTTACGTGAGGTTGTTTAACACGTTCGTCGCCCAACGTGATTCAGTTGTGTTTCAGCATAGAAAACTGGGGTAAAAAAATATAAAAACAGCAAAAATTGTAACTTTTTATTTTAATTTTATGTATTTTATGTTTATATATATTATACTTCAATGCTTGTTCCATTGAATTCCTTTTAAAATTACAATTTAAAATCCTATTTAACTTTATGGAAAAAAGGCGTCAAATATGGGTGACGTGGCGACGAACGTGTTAAAGGTTCTTTTAAAAATGCACAGTTGATGGTATCCGTAACTCAGGCTCTTCCTTTTATCTGAATCGAAAAGGTCAACAGTTTTCGTATTATTGACAAATATTCGCGAGTTAAAGACAACGACGTCATTCATTGGAAATTGATATATTATCTATCTATTTATGCATACAAAATGACATGTCCTGGCTGACTGACTGATTCATCATCGTAGAGCTAGAACTACTGAAGCTAGAAACATGAAATTTGGACGACGTGTTCCTTTTACTACGTGGGCACCCACTAAGGAATGATCATTTGACATTCCACCCCTAGAGGGGGTTAAATAGGGGTTGAAAGTTTGTGATTTTGATTTTGGGCGTTGATTTTGTTGTAATTTCCAGTGGGCTGGTAGGTTGCTAATGAGTATGCTCTTTACTTTCTCACACAGAATTTGAAATATATTTCAATAAGATAGATACACGTTTACACTTTAGACTGTCAACAATAAGTGACTCTACACGCTCGACATTCGTTGCTACACACTCTACACTCACACATACAACATACACGCGAATACACAAAACCCATAGACAATTAACGTAGGATGTCGCGATTATATACGATCAATAATGCAGATCTAATACCGAATAAAATAAGGAATGAAAATTTCGTTGAAAATCCGCCGATTTTGAATCAAATACTACAAAAATTAGCAAGTATTTAGCTTTCTGGTTAAAATTAAAGTTACGAGCTTGCAAAATTAGTGATTTTAAGGGTACGAGATTTTTTCAAAACTCATCTCCAAATGGATCATACAGTGGATGTAAATTTGTATGGGAAACGGTTAAAATTGAAATCAGAGTATTTTCGCGAGGGCCAAAAGGTAGTCGCTTTATAATTCCAGATGCGTACCCCGTTGATTTCAATGAGAAGGCACGGGCTGAATTCTACTTTTTCGCGTCGGGGCCCGGCTACAAATTGTAACTTATAATTACCGATCGATCTCGGCGACACGCCGATTAATTGCTGTATTCGCCGCGTCCGCCTCGTCGATCGATTACACGTTTAACCGGACGAGTAATTAATCGTTGCCCAACGCTGCTATTTAATTGATATCCATAAGCCCCCCGATGCTTGCGAAATCGGCGATCGTAGATGGGGCTCGAGGAACATGATTGTTCTTCTTAATAAGTGTGACTTCTGTAATAACCGAGTGACTGCAAATTGTGTCGAACGTAACACGATGCATGAAATCGATTAACAGCCTTTCTTTTTTGGAAATTTCAAAGAATAATTTGCGTTTTTACCAAAATTACTAATTAATCTCTAACAAAACCCAATACATCCCTCGTATAAAATAAAAATACAATGACGAAAAAGTGTATTTTAATCTTTGAGTAGGTCATTGTAAAGAGAAAGGTTTGATCTTCAAATTCACCGTGATTTCAGTTGCAAAAAAGATTTTCTTATCGAAAGAAAACCGTTCGACCTTTTTTCAAGTTATTGCAAAAAATTATCTTCACTTTTACAATCGTTCGTTCATAAAAATCAATTTTCCACGGAATTCTTTAGAATGATTCTTAAATATAGTTAGAAAATATGAATGCGACATAAGAACGTGTGAGGGCAGGCTATATGTGTGACAGTCATATAGCTGGGTTCGTCTTTAATTAGGCAGTCATTTGTTAATCAACCAAAATATAACATCAACCATAAACAGTGTCATGTTTACAAAACTAATTGAAACACCCTTTCGAACCATGTCAAGCGTTTTCGACCCCCTGTGATTGAAATCTTAGTCACTGCAAAATCTTTCTCGCCACACTTTTCTTCGCTCTCCGATTCACGATATGAGCCACAACACGAATTCCTCGTGAAACGAGAAGAGAAGGGAAATTGAACGAATTCGTGGGATCTCGTAGCCATCGCTGGGCTCTCCAGCCTCTACGAAAGCGGAAGCCCCAGAGATGTGGGTCACTCGTGGCCCGATAACGGGGGGGAATTAACCTGGTGATCACCGCGTTCGGCTGCTCTCCACCCACAGCGAAGAGGATTTCGGCCGCCGCTGCCGGCTGATTTTCACTCTCTAGCGAATCTTCGAAGCCGCCAATTACCAGGCCCGAAATCGCCGCGGCTAACGGGCCCGACGTTTCGTGTCCTTCCTCCTACGTGCTCGATTCATTTGCCACGTTTCCTTCTTTTTTTTTTTTCTTTCTTTCTCGTTCCCCCATCTTTATCGTTGGCTCCCTGCCGATTTTGATTAATGGTTCGCGCGAAACGCTCGGTTTCCCTCGTTTCCTTCTCGCTCCTCGACATTTCGAACGACGAATCTTGCGACCTGGAAAAGAATCGAGTAAGTTATTATCCGATCGTGAGAAATTGTAACGACTTTCGTTGTTGGATGACTTCGTTGCTGATCGAGTATCGGTATCGTTTAAGCGGAGACATTTTGAAGGCAACTGAAAATTTTTGTGATTTCAGAGAATACATCTTTTTGTCGACGATTAAGATTGAAACTGATAGGGCTAGTCGCTTAGAAATGTTTTTATTTCGTTGAAAAATTTAGTAGATCGATTAGAAGATTATGTTAATGATGGTAGAAGACAGACTATGTAAATGTGAGAATATCTTGAAATCTAAGGAAGAAAGTAATTTGTATATTTGTTGAATTTCTATTAAAATTCACCTTCTGTGATGTATCGAAGCTAAATAAATTCTTGTACTTTTTACTGTACTATAATAACCACTAATGTATGATAGATACGTTGACTAGTACTACTGAAAATTGTCACTGCAGTAAGTACTCGGCTCTAAACTTCATTATCCTTTCTAAAACAGAACAGTGATCGATAGAACCTACTTTTTCCCCTATTTTAAAACAATATTAGGTACTCTCTTGTGGATATTCGTGATTCACAAATATTTTAAGCCATAACGACATACGGCTTAACGATATATGCATTAATAGAGTGAACAGCGATAAAAAATACAGTTAGTGTGCGATAACAGCAATCTTGGTAACGTGTAATATTGATACAGAGATAGAGAGAGAGAGAAAGAAAGTGAGAGTGTATTGCAGAAAGATTTTCAATGTGTTTAATATTTTCCATTCATTATTGTTACGTATTTACTCACAAATAGATTATTGTACGCATCTCGGTTTAGAATGAAAATAGGTTGAGATCGTTGTGACTTCCAAGCAGAGAATTCGAAATTTTCTCGTTTGCTCACCGGATGTCGCTCCCGTTTCTCGCGAGACCGTTGGGAATTCCGCTTTTTCGTGAGAAAGCAGGGAAAAGGAAGGATTCCCGAGCGGAACCAGATGCTGGACAGAGGACAACGCGCGTCGAAAAAGGAGGTGGGATACGACGGACGGGAGAAAAAGAGGGACGCTCGTAATTACCGTAAGAATTATTCGCGCCATCCCATTGTCAGCGTTTCTGTCGGGAGACAACAGCTGCTTTCGTGTACCGTCGAATGCGTTTCTGCAATCCTCGCGACCGTTTCGTCGTGCACCAAGACGATGACGCGAGCACACACACTGGTCGAAAGTAGACGCAATGCATGGGAACTCCAGTTACTGTCTTTCAATTTTCCTATACCTTTAATGTTAACCCTTTGCGTTCGAGAAACCACTGTTAGTCGCCAAATGATAGTTTTTCAAATTTTCAGATTTAGTTAGTTTGTTTATTAGTCAGACTCGGAGGTGAAATAGTCATACGTGTAAATTTCAGTATATGAATTAAATAAATTAATTGACGTTTAATATATGCGAATCTTAGTAATTATTTCGCACTTTGAAGTTAATATTATTAGACTACTAATAGTCACCTCTCGACTGTAAAGGGTTAACACATTGTTGACCAGCAATTTAACTTTAAATTTATCTCGTGTGACCAGTAATTTTATTGAAAATTTATCTCGTGTGACCGGCTATTATTTCGTAATTGGATGTGGAAGTAAATTTTATTTATTATTCAACTTTTAACAAAATTACGGACCGCTAAGAAATCTGTAAGACATACGCCTGGGACCGCGCGTTTTTCGGCAAACTTGCTCGTTACTAAAATCGTCGTAACATTTTTATCGATGAAGCAATGTTTGTCAAAGAATTTTTTTTTATTCCAAAAGAGACACAACTTGACTACTGGGTTTTATTAACGAAAAACACAGCTTGCAGTACGCTGAATAACAATTACACTGTATGATCTCCGAGGACGTACTGACCAAACTCGTTTCCGGTCAGCAACGTGTTCAAGCGTTAAAACGAATTAAATTTTAATTTTCCCGGATATTTTCGATCAGCATGGACAGAATTTATATTCTGTAGTGAAACTTATGGAGAAGGGACACGTTTCTATTTCTTCGAAGCACAGATGTTCCGATAGGAAGCGACAGTGGAGATCTACCTATCGATTAGAGCCTTCCATCTTCACGCTAAAAATTAATACGAGAATTCAAATCGGATTACGCTGGCCTAGAGTTTGCGGACCGAACGCTAAACCGGATGCTAGCGACCGGCCTAATTATAATATCAGAGCTCTGTTTGCGTTGAGTATAAAGCAGCAGACGCAAAGATACGTAACGCGTCGGTTTCCTGTTAGAGAAACCAAATACTCATTTTACTTTTAATTTCTATAACTATCGTTCGATTGAAACCCGAATATTTGTCTCGTTCTTTCTTGACGCCCAAAAAAATGCCAAGCATATATAAAAGTACAGCCCCCTATGAGAATCAAAGTTAACTTTTGACAAGTTCAAGTTTCTGTTTAGTGCAGCTAAAGAAGCGGAACCTAAATATCTGTTTCGTGCCCTAAATATTATAACCCGCAGTCTTCTTGAAGTGTAACGCATATTTTTGCATACTGCGGGCATTCTGTTGTGCATTTAAATCTCTCACGCATGAAATTCTGAACTCTGTGTATAACTCTACAATTCCGCTTAGGAAGCAGAAGAACTTGTGGAATTTCGAATATCACCATACATCTTGAAAGACGGAACAGCTGAGAGTAAGTGCATAATAATAATAAATACAATTTATTTATACAGCAATTATTGACACTTAAAACACGACAAAATATAACATAAAAAATTAAACACACTGAAGATCGCTTCGTTCTGCGACACATTCTCACTTTCTTTCTCCCCTCTCTTTCTCTCTCTCTATATATATCAATATCTCTCGTTAGGATTTAGGGATGTTTACTAGAGGATGGTTAGGTAGTCTTAACTTAAGATAATACTATGCGTTGGCATACAAGAGTCGTTTATATACTATTTATATACTATTAAGCTATTATTATTAAACTATTTTAAATATATACATATTACATTAAGAAATTCGCTTTATTTCCCTCACACCTGAGCCCTACCATCTCTCAACTAAATAACAAAAAGAATAAAATTTCCTGTATATCAAGCGAACCAAAGGGGGGAACAGGGATCGAATCGTTTTCTCCCGGTACACGGCAGAATCAATTGCAAGGAGGTCGTTGACGTATTAATTAGGGCTCGTGGAAACTCTTGGCGGGCTAATTGGAGCGGTGGTCGATCGGTTCGTTACAAATTAAGTTAACGCGCGCGTTACAAGCAGCACGAGGTCCATGCGTGTTCCGCGATCGCTGTAGCAACGATGGCGCCGCGCTCGCAAACGTTCTCCTCTTTTTCCTCCTGTTGCGCGAAACAAACCGAGAGGGAAGAGGAGGAATCGTAATTACGAGAATCGGCCGTGACGAGGAGCAGCTGCCGCCTCGTTCGATTAATTGTCGTGCAACATCCAAAAAGGCTGTTACAGGCCGGCCACGGTTCCTTACCCGACTTCATACGATCTTCTTCCGTGTGCGAGCGTGTAACGATGCCCGTTTGTTCCAAACGTGCACGTAACCACGGCAGTGCCTCCCGTATGCGAAATCGCTTTAATATCCGAACGTTTTGCTGTCCGAGGCGAATGTGTATGCTACTCGTACAATGTCGTAATCTCTGTGGTCTTACCATGTCTTATCTTTGTTTTTAAGTACCACTCTCCATCGAGCTCTACTGTAGCCATCTCCAATATCCTTAGGTTCGTTACTCAAATACTCTAACATCCGAATTATATTGTTCTACTATCTAAACAGAACGTTTCCTATTATCTTTGGTTATCTCTATTATCTTTGGTTTTGAGTATCACTCTCCATCGAACTACTGTAGTACATTTCGTATCCTAACTTTCGTTACTCGAATACTCTAATATCCGAATTATATTGTTCTACTATCTGAACGGAATGTTTCCTACTCGTACATGCCAGAATCTGTTATCTTTGGTTTTGAGTATCAGTCTCCATCGAACTACTGTAGTGCATTTCATATCCTAACTTTCGTTACTCGAATACTCTAATATCCGAATTATATTGTTCTACTATCTGAATGGAACGTCTCCTATTCGTACAGCGTAATAATCTATGGTTTCATCGGCCACTACCTTTCAAGTTCGAACAGAATGTCCCCAATCAGCACATTATAACCTGTGTTCTTACTATACTTACTTATCCTTCAATTTTGATTACCACTTTCCATCAAACCGGAATAACCTCTTCCGAATCCGAATCCACCTCGTATCTACTCTCTACACCCAGACACAAGTAACGGTAAACATGTAGCATACTCAAGAGTACCTTCTGCATATCACTGTGGCTACTCAAACGCGTTCGCATTTCCTTATCTATCACGAGCGAAATAAATTGCATTTATCCAAGAACTCGGCTCTTGCCCTCGCAAAAAGCACCGAAACCAGAGCGTTCAAGAGCCTCTAATTAATTAACGCCGATTTATCCGGGCATTATGAATCCTGGCCGGGCGTAAACATGGCGCGGACGGAACGAGGCCGTGCCGAGCGCGACGGAAAGGTTGCTCGTTTCATTGCGATCGCTCTCGCACCAATTAAAATCGACGAGCCGTGTTCACAATAAATCCACAGGCAATTATCCAGGTTGAACGATTTACGCGACGATTTTAACGAGATAACAATGCGCCGATATTGAATACCCCCCTGTTCTTTATTGCGATTCGGTCGTCGTGAACGTCCCACTCGTGAAAGCGCAAGTCCTGATAAGTGTTCGCCTCTATCGGTGCACTGAACGTACTGGAATGCATCGAAGTGGTAACGCAACGAGAATCATCGATTTAAAGCGATGTACAAGTGTACTTGCAAGGTGTCCCGTGTAATTTTAACACTTAACCAACCTAATAGCGAGATCTCTCATCCTTTTTTTCATCGATAAATTGCTGCCATTGATATATCAACCTGATTAAATGTTATACAGCGATTCAAATTTCAAAGTTAAATGTTCCGTTTTTAAGCTTGCACATAACTGTTTAGTTGAGCCAAATTAGTTTTTAATTTTTTAATTTTCCGGACGTATCAAATTCCATTCAATTTGTATGTCAAGAGGTTAATAGGGAAACCAAAGTGCTCGGGTAATGGAATTTTCGGTTGATAGAACAATCACTGTTTCTACTTAGACGCATCAGTGCACGTAAAACAATCGAAAACACAATCGTATAGATCTTTCAGAGCGACCGTTCGATAAATTGCGGAAGAAAACGGAATGACACGGTTAATGCAAGTTCTTGCGCCAGAACGAAGAGACTCTCGTTCCATCTTATAACTCGTTTTTATGCACTGCGCACCGAACGCGGACGACATTTCGTTCGGAATTGCACTATATTTCAGTTTTATCAGTGTCGTTAAACGTTGAACCGCAAATGGATGTAACTCCCGTTAAGAAGCGGCGAGCATGCTTAAATATCGGGAAAAATGAAATTGACGCTATAAAGCGTCAACACGTCCTGGCCAATCAACGTAACGCGCCGGGGAATGGGCAGGCAAACGGTCCCGAATTCGATCGATGACGTTCCCCGGCACCGTTTCCGGGTTTCGCGCGTTCGCTGGAAAGGAGCGGTCGGAAATCAGTTGCGTTGCCTCGCGATAAACTTCGAGCAGGTGAAATACCACGCGAGAGTAAAAGGCTCTGCACCGTGGACAAAAGGGAGGTGAAAGGAGACAGGGAGATAGAAACAGAAAGAGACAAAGAGTCGGTGAGAGAAAGAGAGAAAATGCGGGAAGAGTGTGAGTGAGTGAAAGAAAGACATAGAGAGTAGATAGAGAGAAATTGTGAATGTGTGAGTGAGTAAGTGGGAGAGGGTAGGGATTAACAGAGGTAATGAGGAAATAAATGAATGGTGGGTGAGTTTGAGAGAGAGAGAGAGAGAAAGTGAGTAAGAGAGATATAGAGAGTAGATAAAGAGAGCTTGTAAGTGATGAGCTAATGAGTGAGCTTGAAAGAGAGAGAATACGAGAAAAGTAGCGAGTAAGTGAAAGAGGATAGGAATAAAGAGAAATGGTGAGTAAATAATTAATCGAGTGAGTTTGAGATTGAGAGCATTCGAAGGGTAAGAAGAGAAATGAACGAGAGAAAGAACTATAATAGTAGTAACAGTTATAATATATATACTGTTATAATAACATAACTATAAAAAACTAAATGATAAGGGAAAAACAACGAGACGTAGAATCAGAATTAAGAAAAGAAACAGAAATAACAATCGTTGGATAAATTAATCAATTCACCGACTTCCTTATCTCCGCAAAAGTTGCTTCAACCCCTTCTCTTCTACCCTCCGCCGCGTGTTACGCGACCGGAAACGGACTCACCGCGGCGGAATTTCCGCGGTTTGGCTGGTTCCAGCACGCTTCGGGTCGCCTTTCCCCGTGGCAAGAGTATCGAAGCGGCAAATTGACGGGTAACCAGCCGAGAAAACCGACTGCGCTCGGCTTTCGGCGCGTGCCAGCCTCTTGCGCGCGTGGTGTCCGATTGCTCGCACACGAGCCACACACGCCGGTGCTCGCTGAGGCGCGAGCAGCCATAAAAGCTGCACAAATGCAGCGATCGTGTTTATTCGGTTACCCCGTGTATATTAATTACACCCGCGTCAGGTTGCCTACGATGTTCGTGGACGAGATGTCCGGTTGCGTTGCCGTTTACAGCTGCCCCCGAAAATTTGCGTCGCCGTTTAACACGTTCGCGACGGGGCCTGAATTTAAGAGCTACAGAAATTTAAGTCCAAGTTTTGTACATCGTATGAAAAATAAAGGCTACCTCTAGTCTTTTACTGTACTCTTTGCGGCAACAAAATTCTCTCAGAATCCTAGGAACCTAACTCGAACCTTTTCTTTTATCGTGGAGAAAATCTTTAGAAAAAATATTCCATCACCCTATAGGACATTTTTACCCAATAATTTTTACCCACTAAATAGTCCACGGTGGCCTGCCTCTACAAATTGGGGGAGCACCCGGAACTCTGGAAGAACACTTCCAGTACTCCCCCTGACCTAACTTGAACTTAGCCATTCCAATTCGAACCTAACTCCAACCACATTCGAACTTAACCCTTGCTCAATTTGATTCGTACTGTATCCAACAAATTCTTGAAGATTTCCCATGATCTTTTCGAAGTCTATCGCTTCTGAGCTCTTGCTCTTGTTACTTCTTCCTCTGCGGATCCACCACTGGAACTAGCCTGTTCAAATTATCAAATCGACCTTCGCACGGGCGCGAGGAACGAGGAAGCGAGGCGGCCAGAAGCTTCGACATTACGTGGCAAATCGTGTTCCGATACGCACCTGTCTCGTCGCAGGGCCAATCACAGCGCCTTAACGAACGAAGGAACCCTTTCTGCGGCCAACCCCTCTCGTCCCCCCTTGGCCGCTGCCCCTCTTGATCTTTTCAATCGTGCCGCCAGTAAATTACGAAGGCGAGCTCGCGCGGAATTCGCAGGAATCGATCAGCTCCTGGCAATCGAGCACGCCTTCAGATTAGTGTAACTGCGTAATCATCCTTCGCACCGCTTCCTGCCTCCTCGTGTCAGTGCCCGTGAAGGTGGTCCCCGTTCTGTGAAGAAATTCCTGACACTCCGTAACGCTTAACCCCATTCTCCACGCAGCTCTAAATAAGCGTTACTTGTGCGTTTGCTTGTTACCGAGTTTACTTAGAAATTAAGTGTAACGATTAAATATTTATTTATTTATTTATTAATGATTAAGAATGGTAATAATGGTGATGGCAGAGCGCTTGAATGAAGTAAGGGAATTAGAATAGTGTGCAATAGTATTGTGGATTTGTCACAATAAATAAACTGAGACAGTTTGAGCCTCGAAATTTTATACTACTGACAAAATACTCGCGAAATATTTTTACAACAACAGAAGAATATTACATTAATATTATATTTTTGATTATTAAGAATATATACAAGTACAAATGTTGTACGCTGTTGTAACCCCAAAGATATAAAGCACATTTGTTGCAATATATAAGCTGCTGAATTTATCGTTCATCTTTATTTACACATAGGTGTATAACTGTACGCGACAAACGTAGTTCATTTTCATTTTAATTACGTAAGTCGTTGAGGATCATTTCTTGTTCACTTCGAAATGCTCTTTTAGAATGTAAAAATTACGAGAACAATCGATCCTCTTCACATGTTAACAATGCGACCTGTTTCTCGGTAATTAATTATGTGATTAGCATGTCACGGTAGACTTCTTTAACTTTCAAGAAACAATCAAATGTATTACAATGTGTAACTTCCTATACAACAGGGCACGTGATAAACAATTGTGTTTAAAACACGTGTACTGAAGAATCATGCAACATCGAAGTGATCTATCGTTCAAACAATTCACCGTTTAAGCATGTTCTTCATATGTTGCAGTGTGTTTTAATAATCGTAATCGTAGAATCAACACTAGAACGACCAGAGCAGTCAAAACGATCAATCGATGATTATTCATAGCAATCTTATAAATTCACCGTGGTAAAGCTTCCAAAATTTACTATGATTTTCCGCAGAAGATATAAATAAAGATTTGTTTCCTACGTATTCAGTATTTTTTCATGTAATTTTCATTTTCATCTTTTCCATACAAATAAATACCGTTTAATTGTCGGTAGTTCTAGTGTTGAAAGAAATTACGAATAGCCATGACTTCTGAAACGCACCATCGATCTTTAGCGCTCGAAAGATGACTCTCAGTTGTGCTAGATACTATACTAGGCTTACTATAAACAATACATCCCTCGACTCCCGATGGCTACCTGTCTTCAGGACACTAGCCGTCAAGTGGCGCCTTGGGATTACACTCATACTTTTTAACATACTTTCTGACCAAGCACACCAAATATCCAGTCATAAATCGTCCACTAGTCCAAATTACGGTCTAGGCACTTTCAACGAAAATATACGGTGGCTAACATGCACGTTACGCAGAATAAAGTTCTACGTAAAAATTCGTATACTGGTTTTCATTTTCCTTACATCAAAAATATCTTTTACCTCGACAAGTCCCTCCGACTAGGATCGAAGCGAACGAACGGTAGCCAGTTTCGCGAGTAACGCGCGAACAGGACAGAACGTAGTCCAGGCGGAGATTTTACGATGCCAATTACGAGGCTGGAAGGGTTTAAGTGGCCATAAGACGGCCGAGTAATTGAAACGAGGGTTTTTTCATCGGGAAGCTGACGTGGAACGCAGATTGCCTCTAACCAGCACCACCGATCCCGGTTAATTTCCGGCAGGATGAGCTTTTTCTGCGAACCACCGCGGCGAATCGAACGCGCGTTCGATTGTATTGCAAATCACCGTGAACGAGCATGATTGCCAGCAGCGAGATTCTCCTATGGAATTAACAGATCATGAATTTAAATGATTTATTAAACAGCCTACCAGCGATCTATGAAACTTGCATACACCTTACGATAGTGTTACCATCGTTCGAGTGGATGGAGGTTAGGTTCAAGCTATGATTCCCACGAGTTCAGTCACTTTTTCGGAAGCTTTGCTCAGACTATTTTTACACGATACGAAATTCGATACATTCCAGTTATGCCTCTCGCTGCACAGAGATCAGGTACAAAAGAATATATCTTCCTTTAGAAATAAAGTTTAGAAAAACCTCAAAAAGAAAGTTATCGTTATTTCTTCCTTTTTAACCCATAATCTCTAATAGTTTTTGTTGGAACTCAAAGTTCACATAGTTCGACATCTTACAATAGGAAGACTTTATTATCAAATTTACTTCAAAGAATAATTCCTTGAGTAATACTTATTTTCTTTTTTATTAATTATATTAAACATAGCTCTCAAGCTTTGTTGTAACTTATTATGACCTTATTGTTGTCGTCGTTTATATGTTTATATATGCTGATGAGCCATTCGCCGAATCCTCTGTCCAAAGGACACACTCTCTGTATCGACGTCGAACTGTAAACATCGTACAGATTAAAGTATTGTTGTTCGAAAATCAGCGTTTCACTTGCTCCATTCTTTTCGTGCTTCAATTTCGATCAATTTTCGATTCACTTTTTGCGTTCTCGTAGAACTGCGATGGATGCGCGCCGGTGTGTCCGTGTGATTAAACACGGGTAATCAGGTGTTCGATTTCTTGTTGCCGCTGTTAGATCGGTGGAACGCGGCTGGCTGCGTTCAGAATCGGCTACGTCATCGGGAGAACGCACAGGTGAAGCGTCGACTTGTGGGGACTTCCGGTTCGACAAGGATTTGGTATAGGTACTGTTTCTTAAAGTCGAAATGCGTTGGAATTTAAATACAGAAATTAGAAATTAGTTAGAAGAACCAGCTTTCTCTTAACGTACATTCTGAGGGGTTTCTTCCAAAAATCTAAGCCACGTCTGGCAATTTAAAAAATAAACAAATGTTAAGATACAGAATAAAAGAGCTAAAAGACTTAGACAGGGTTAATCACTAGTCTCATGACAAAACTCGTGAAGTTCGGTTAGAATCGCACAATTTTTAGTCAATTCAACTCCAGTTCAAGACTAACTAATAACAAAAGTGAATAGAGTCATTGGCAGAGGAAAGAATGGGAGATCTCCTCATTCGGTTGGTTCAATGTTAAGATACAGTAACGATTAATAGGCTTCCGGTCGATAAAGTGTTAAGCTTTTGTCCACTACCGTGAGTAAATTCTGATTTATCCAAGTTCAACGTTACTGTTTTGCAATTTCTTGAAAATTTTTGAAAGACAGACAATCGTCTTTCGAGCGCAAAGGGTTAATACGCGGATGGATGGACGGAACGCGTATGGCTGCGCGGTAATTAGAAACGAGGCGAACGCTTGGTAGGCGTAGGCGATAGCGATCGCACGCGAGCCACAGACATGAGAGAGAAAGAGTGAACGAGAGCGTGAGAGAGAGAGGGTGGGAAGAGGGGGAGAGGAACGTGTCTGTGCGTGAATGTTCAAGCTCCGCTATGCTTCGCAGGATAGCGGTCACCTGCCGCACAGGTGCCCCCTACTCCTTCGCTACCTCGTAATTCAACCTTCAGGCCGATCCTTACCAGCAGTCACTTCCAGGTGTTGAACAGAGAGCGTACCCGATTTCCGCTTTATCTCCGCTCTGCCCCTCCGCGCCCTTATCTCTGTCGCTCCATCTATCCTCCTGGCTCCGGACTCCGTTTACAGTTCCAGCTTTTCCACCTTAGAAGGTGGGAATCGATGATGATCCATTTGTGGACAACTTTGTCGAGTCGGTTGATTTTGTTTCGTGATAAATCGTGAAGGTGGTGTGGGAAAGGACGTACAGTGAGGGGTGAAAGTTTGTAATTAGAATTTGTACGTATAACTAGTAGCTTCCATGTTAGACGTTTTGTATCATGTTAATAACATTTATCCTATTTTGTGGCATTCCCTCTCTTCGTATGACATAGACATTTTTTTGAAAATAATTCATACATTATACAACATTGGTGTTTCTTCGCGCCATTTAGCATTTAAACTGTCTGTTCTTTGCCATCGTACACTCCACCTCAAAAATTTCAGGACATTCAAACCTTCTTCTCCTCTCTCATTTCTTCCGTACCTTCTAAACTTCTCAATTAAACAAAAGATACAACAAAAGAATGCGTTCGATCGATCTGGTATTAGAAAAGGAAACTCGATTCAAAATTGATTGAATATATAGAAAATTTCTTACTTCTTATTTAGTAGAGATGATAGGGCTCAGGTGTGAAATAAAACTGGAATCCCTTATGAGAGTTTAATTCCATTTGCCTAAAGATTAATTTTAATCGCCCTAAGCTTAAATTTATTTACCCAGAGTTTAATTTCATTTAACCAAAAATTTAACTTAATCTGACAATACTATATTCTTCCAAATCCTCGTTTCCTTTCTTTCTAATCCTAATCCTTTCTCGCTCGATGAAATTCGGTCACGTTCACCCAAAATTCCTTAGTCGCTCAATTTTCTCAAGTGCTCATCTTTCGCGCTTTAGAAACACTCTAGCCCAAACATTCTACGTTCACACGACTATCGCTCAACTCAACCACTCTTCCAATTTTCCTAAAATCACGCAACCACTCAATCGCATTCCCACAAATATGTGTACAAAAGAACGTAACTCCAACGCATGATGGCCAAAAGTTGTGAGCGAAATTCTGGAACGGCAACGGAAGCATGTCCCAGCCGAAGAAACGTGGACCGTGGCAGGAACCAGCGAATTCCTTTGAGGCACCGACGCCATACGGGAAACATCTGTTGGTTGCACGGGGTTGCACGTTCCCGCGGAATATCCCGTTCATTAAGCTCGTAACGCAACGTTCCCTGCGGTTTGTCGCGGCAATCTCAACCCGATCTCGATGAAACTCGATCCTAATAACTGTACACCCTTTTTTTTCTCCTCCTCCACGGAACACGGTTTTTCGTCGCTCGGATTCTTGTCCGCTCGAATGAAGGAACGATAATTCGTTCATTATTGAGAAGCTACCAGTTCGACGAGACAATTATTGGGTTGTTCGGAAAGTGATTTCGCTTTTTCCTACAAAAGGGCTTAATTGTAGTTTTTCATAGTCAACTTCACGCTTAAGCCGCATGATCATTATATATTTTGACAGCGTATATAGCAAGGCTTGCTTGTTGAAAGTTTCGATTGATTCTATCCAATGATTTTTTGTTGGTGCTGCTCTCAAATATGGAAAGTAAAAAGCAACATTTTCGGCATTCTTTACTTTTCTACTATCGAAAAGGTAAAAATACTGTTCAAGCAAAGAAAAGATGATCCGTTGTGTATAGAGAAGATGTATTTGACAGAACCCTAGTGCGACAAACTGGTTTACAAAATTTCGATCCGGCAATTTTGATGTTGAAGATGTATCACGTTCTGGAAGGCCAGTTGAGGCTGATGAAGGCACGATAAAGGCATTAATTGATGCAAATCGGCGAATAACAACTGGTGAGATCGCTATGAGATTAAATTTATCGAATTCGAACGTTCATAATCATTTGAAACGTCGAAGTTTAATCTGAAAGCTCGACGTATCATAAAAAGAAACGAAATTACTTTCCGAACAACCGAATATTTTTAACACGTTGAACGCGACGTCATTCCCTAGGGATTGACAGTGGGACTTATCGTTCGCGTGGCGAGATTTCACGGTTGTTCTGCGATTTTGACGAAATGCATCGATGCCACGGTGAAAACAGAGAGAAGAAGCGACTTAACTTTTTTGTTTCTCGGATGGGATTAGAGTAGCCGGCCGAGTGGCGGACTCGTAATCCTCTTTTACGACTTTTTTTTTCTCCTTTACAAGCCCTCGGTGATCCTTCAACGGCTGCGAACAGCCAATTCAGCTGTACAAAAAATTAACACGCGTTAATTTTAAGTCCCGTTCGCGCAGCACAAGCTATCCGGCATAATGACGCGTTTATACACTTTAGACGACAAACAGAGGCTAACGCGTGTTTGGAAACATTCGCTAAGCATTTCTACAGCTTTTTACGTCGAAGCTGTTGGATAAAGATGATCTTGTCGACCTTTTGTTTAATAAAACTTGGTTAAAATTGAGATATTCGAAAATGCAAATTTAGTGATATTATATAAATGTGAGACGAGAAATTAACCCTTTCTTTTAATACGATACCCTTGAAATTAGGTGCGCTATCGTTGTGTGAAACTCATTCGGTAAGCTTTTTCTTAGTGTAGCAGAAATGATAAATTAATACCGATTTAAATATACTTGAGAGAGAGAAAGAATATCTTTCTCTCTTTCTTTCTTTCGGAAATAAAAACGGTATTGTAAGCACCTACTGTAGAAAATATCTATGCACACCAAACGAGCGATTAATTAATGCAAAACATTGAATATTGACTGTGCATCCACTCTATCGTGAATAAAATATAATACAATTTACCGATCAACGCAAAACACAAATTCTACTTATCCATGACTACTTGTTTAGTTTATCACGCAAATATCACAAACTAATTAATTCATTATTCGCTACCCTTTGTCCCCAAACCTCTGTCTGTTACGCTGTTCGCAGTGAAAGGGTTCAGTTTCAGAAGCGACACGTGCGAGGCACAAAGAGGGGCAAGCATGTTGCGTTGTTTCTCGAAAAAGAATTCGCGACGCCTGCCAGAAATAGCTGTTCGATATTCCCGTCGACGCGAAAGAAGATGTCGAGCGTGTGCTACGCGACTCGATTTCATATCGCGCCGCGAATCGCCATTGTCCGCGCACACCGCCGCCAATTCGCGAACGCAATTCACATGCAAATTCGCCGGTTATTAATGTTGCAGAGGGGACCTGGATGCGAATGCATCTTGGCGAAGCCACGTGATAAATTGCGAGTTACGAAACCGTGGATCTGCGAGACGACTATATTACAACGAGTCCCTGATGTCGTTCGCGTTTTTCCTATTATTATGCAGGAGGAACGGTTGGAAACAACACTTAAATAAACTTAAACACTCCCTTCGGCACTTTACCGAGGTTTTCATTGTATAGACCGAAATTACAGGCAATGGTAACTCTTGGACACCAATTATTGAATTGAGGCTCGGGGATTTCGATGGGTCTTTTATATCTTCTGATGACAAAGAAAAGTCTGGTGGGGGTTCACATGGGAAAAGTCACGTAGGCTGGGCCAAGGACTGTTTTGACCGTCTTACGTTATCTATTCTGCGACTTATTTGCATCGACAGACGATGATTAATTTAAAGAACGTAATAGAGATGCATGGTATAACACTACGATCTTATGTAACGATCGTTCTCGTGTCGAGCATAACGTCCGGACGTCATCGTTTCCTTTCTGCAAAAATTCTGTCGCCCTCCCCCTTCCGTTCGCCCTGAGGATTGCAATGGTGCGAACGGTTTCGCGATTGAAGGAGTCAGGAAATAGCTGTTGGTCGATGGTTCGGTTACCGTCATGTAACCGGATGTAAGAAACGTTCAATGTTGAATGTGTAACTCGAACCTAACCCGATCCTAACCCTCAAGATACAGAAAAGTTCAATGATGAATACATAACTCGATCCTAACTCTTAAGATACAGAAAAGTTTCTGCGGTGAATACAAAACTGTAATCACTGTTAGAACTATAAAATAATAATAGTAATTCCTACGACACAAGAAACACTCACTAATAATTATAATCGTATGTAAAGTACAACAAATTCCCCAATGAGGAACCATAGTCACCGTTACTGAACACCGATCGCCAAAACCTTCACACCGAACCGGTCAACGCTTCTCAAAAATCATGATCCCCGCCAGAAACCAGTGTCGCGAAGTCGGTGAACCGTGCAAAACCTTGAAGCAACGGTAATTAGGTACTTACTTCGAAAGCGATACCCTCGCGACCTAATTCGCCCATCGGACATCGTCCACAAGCAGAACGAAAGTGCATAAAGTATGCGTGCGCACGTTCGCATAGCGGCGCGTTCCTTTAATGGGGGCCAAATTTGATCTGCGACACTTTCTTCGATTCGCATCTGCGGTTAATAATTCTTCAGGGAATCACCTGGACGTTACACGTTTCTGATACACGGTCGCACGAAAATTTATGCGGTTACGTAGCGCTCGTGAAATTTCTTAGCGCCCCCCTCCTCTCTCCTTCTTCTCCTTTTCCTCCTCTTCCTCCTCTTCCTCCTCCACCACCTCCTCCTTCACCTTCTCATCCTCTTCTTCTTCCTCCTCCTTCTTCATATCCTCCACCTCCTCCTCCTCCACCTTCTCCTCCTTCACCTCCTCCTTCACCTACTGATCCTCTTCATCTTCCTTCTCCTTCTTCATCTCCTCCTCCTCCTCCTCCACCTCCTTCTCACCCCAATTCGTGTTCTGGTCCCTGATTCCTTCCGGCTCGCGAATTAATGTCCCGCCAGCCATTTTTATCAAGATTAACGGCGACCAATCCGCCCGTCGCAGATTACCTCGTCCTGCTTCTCGTCGAACGTGCGTATCGTATATATCGGGCCTTTGATCTTCCAGAGGATCCTCTTGGATTTCTCGTTCCCCGGGTTCCGGCTTTCCGTTTCGAAGCGATCGCACGTGTCGCCACGCAAGGGAAATCGCGGAGGTGGCGCGGTGCGGCGCGAACACAGGAGATATAATGGCTCGAGTAATTACGGGTTCGGAGAAAATTTGAGAGAATTTAATAAAAAAGTTACATTAGCCAACCGATTAACCCGTCCACCTGTTCCCTCCGTGGACAGAATATGAAGAGTCGACGGAAAGGAATTAATTTCGGATAGGTTGATTTTAATTCTCGCTCGCAGAGGAGCACAGTGTTTCATCGCGTTACAAAGTGAGGAATGGCTCGGAACAAGCGGTTCTCAACCTGTTTCGAGTTTCGATCCCGTTTTTTACAGTAGTCGAATAAATTGAAACCCCCCTCTACTTTTGTATACGAAAGATATTCGTTTTAACCCTTTGCGCTGAAGAGTGTTAGTCACCGAACGATAATTTCGTAAATTTTGAGATTTCAGTTAATTTGTTTATTAATCTGACTCAGAGGATAAAAATAGTTAGGTATATTTGTAAATTTTAGTATATCACTTAACTAAACTAAATAACGTTTGCTAATAGCAAATCTTAGTAAATATTTCGAATTTGAAAATTTTTCCAGTTAACTGTTTACGTCGAGTATACTCGTTATAAAAATAAAAAAAATTAAATTCGTATTATTATTCAACGAATCAACCGTAATTTTTTTCCTGAAGAAGGGCGAATAAAGATCTTTTAACAAATATACATGTTAGAATATTCGTTAGTCTGGCAACTTCATTCATTTTAATCCACAATAGTTTGTATTAATCTGAAATAAATTAATAACCGTCCTCTTAAATCACAAAATCTCGTCGTTGCCTAGCGACTCCGCGTAGAGCATCGTTCGAAAGGGTCCCCTTCACCAACCGCACGATCACGATCCGTTCGATCGCGATTAAACGGCCAGGCGCCACGGAGTTACGCAGAGCGTAATAGATTTTGATAACAAGCCAGCTCGCCAGAGATTTATACGTCGCTGCACGATCGCCTCGTCCACCGGCGATCCCTTAATAATCGGCAATAATCGGTCGCGCGAGACGGTAATTAGATGTAGAGCGACCGTGGCTAAGTATACGTGCGTGCTCCCGTTCGCGTGTGTAAAATCCTTCTTTTTCGCTGTTTTCGCGGTCCTTCTTTTTTCTTCTCCCGATCCTCGCCGTTTAGCGTCGCGACACAGTGGTCCATCCTTTGTGCGAGCGACGACGACGGGCACCCGTTAGAGGGAACGAAAAGGAATCCGTCGAACGTTTAATTAGTTCCCTTAACGACACGAAAGTACAGAGAGCAGCGCGAGCTGGCCGTGCTTGGAATCGCTTAAATCAAGGGAACTTATCAGGCAGCGTCGCGTCGCGCTCACCGGGGCGGGCATTTAGTTTAAATTAGCCGCGGCGAGCTCGCGCCTCGGGGATAAATCGACGAAATCATACACCTCGGCGCTTTCAATTACCGGACCATGCTTCCCCCCTGCTTCTCCCTTCTTCCTTTCGCTTGCTGCAAGTGTCTGCTTGCTTGAGTTTCCCTTCACGCTTCGTGTCCCTCTGCTAAGTGATCCACGTTACCGTGACGTGTGATTGAAACGGTATGATTCCAGAAAAATGCGTTTCTTAACGCCAGAACTACCAGTGCAGTCAAAATAATCAATTGGTGATTATTCGTAGCGACCTTATAAATTTACTGTGGTGAAGCTACCAGAATTTACTATGATTTTCTGCACGAGGTATAAGTAAAGATTTTTTTTCTACGCATTCGGTATTTCTTCGTGTGATTTTGAATTTGATCTCTATCAATATAAATAAGTCAATTGTCGGTAGTTCTAGTGTTGATTTCGAATCGTCGACGCTCGTTCTGTTAATATCGAATTGAATTCCTCGATGGTGCTCCCTCATGGACAGATTGAGTTCCGTATATCCTCGTTTACCAGTAATATCACTGCGTGCGTTAAGAACCATTCGTTTCGAGAACGTAAACCCATTCACTGCCAGCTATGAGATATCTCGTAATTTGTGGTACAAGTTTAGATTGATTGCAATTGGTCACGGTCATCAGTTTACAGCCGTTTGAATTAGGAATTAGTAGAAAGGACGAACGAACATTTTATATAATAATATTTTTGTTAAAAGACAACAAATTTAATATCACTTTTTATTATCAAAATAGTAACCCGTATTTTCTTGAAAATAAAATTTTAACGTCTAAGGCAAGGCGCTCTAAATTTGTCTGACGGTTAAATATGGGAACGGGTTAAAACGGACCCGAGCGAGGGAAAAAAGTGGGGAAAGATCGAGGTTTTGTCTGCGTGAATTTCATAATGGTGCAGCTTCAAGCGTCGCTGGGACTCGAGCGAGTAGTGCTCGTATCTCCAGAGCCATCTGATCCTTCACGGTTCTGCAACAGAGATTTAAAGGGGCGGGATCGGCCGCTCGTTCAGGAAGCATCCCGGGGAACAGCTGATCTTCTTCGTAAATGCTGGCCCCACCGCATTCCTTTTATTAAGAACCTGCGCGCCTGGAACGTGGAGAGCCCAGGGGAAGAACCTACCGACCGCTTGGCACGTGCTTCGAGTTAGACGAATGTCCACGGCGAGCCTTCGTTTCGTCTCTGCTTTAAAAGAAATTACTAAGTTTGGGAGCCATGGTGACGACATCAAAGATTCATACTCCACTGTATTTGCTTCGATGCTTATTCTTACGTATACGCATAGATTGGTTAAATATCTATCGTTTTTAATGGAAATTTATTTGCTATGCTAATAAGAATGCAGGGTGTGAAAGAAGCTCGCGTAAGTCTTGTGAGAGTATTTTTATTTAACATACATTCTTTTACGTATTGTATTTCTTTATTTGCTTTCTATATAGGAATACAAAGCCTCCGTTTCTTTATATTTATTTAACTTAAATTTAAACTTAAATTTATCGCATTCGCACCATCCACCACTCTATCCCACTCAAACCCCCTATGTACTGATACTTTTACCTTTGCTACCCCTTTACCTTATATTAATAACCTTATAACAATACCAATAATAAAATTACATTATTTTATAGTTAACCGTGTGATTTCCAGTCTTGTACCTCTAGAACACATCGAGTAAAGGTTTTGCGTAATGGTAAAAATTTTGCGTCGCTAAAATAAAAAAATTGCATTCCGCGGCACAGTAGCAATCTTCATCAAGGAGGATAATTTATCAAACCTTTATCAAAAGGATAATAATTTGCAATTTTATCTGTTTCCTATAAAAATGTTATCGTTATTTGTCGCTACCCAATGTTCTTGTTACCTTCACACGCATCGATGCGCAAGTGCACCCCAACTGCACACCCCGTCGTTAACAAGGGAATCCAAGCAAAATGGCGATCGATCGGAAGCGATCATCGTCCGTGCCCCGTGTGTAATTAAAGAGAGAGAAAATGGTGGTGAAAGGGTTTCGCGGGCGATTCACGGAGTGAAATTACACCCTCGTTATATCCGTTTACAATTGAGCGTTTGAAGGGTGTGCGCGTACGATCGGCCGGGCGTAAAAGAATAAACGCTTCGGGGTTAAACGGAGGGTGCAAGACGGACGATGGCTCGAGCTTCTCTTCCATTGGCCGTTAAAACAGGCTCGAGGGGCCCGCGGGCTATGAATGAAGTCGTAAAAGTCCGTTGCTCGTTTTCGTGAATGAAGTCGTCGTGCAGAATTACGGAGAAACGAGACTGCTATACGTTTCACGTGTGCGAGGGCCGACGAATAAAACGTGTGATCGGAGTTTATAGATTTTATTGACATTAATAAACGTGGGGGTGGGGTAAATAAATGTTATCTATAAATTCGTCGAGGGCATTCGAATTTATAGGTTAGAATTCAGAAATAATTATCCGAATATTCCAAATAGCAGAGAAATGTATTTTTTTCTTTTTATTTGTATCGCGTGCAATTTATATTTATATCATCGTGTACATAAAGGGCTTTCAGCTCGTATACAAATAAAATGATAATAATAATAATAATAATAATACTAATAATAATAATAAACTTAAATACAACATCAGAGTCTAATCCCTTGGCATAGCCTGGGGTAGATAATTTCCAACTTCATAGAAGTTGAGAAATATAGAAACCCTATAATAATAATAATAATAATTCATGTAATAAACGAAAGACAATTATATTCGCGCTTGTAAGCACGCGTGCGATTCCTTACGCCGGTAATATTCACACGGTCCCCGTTCGATGGCTCCGCCATTTTTACGCAGAAATTCCGGCTATAGAAGTCCGGATTACGGAATACCCGGATATTCGGATAATCCCGGCCCCCATCTGGAGACGCCACTGGTAACACACTTGGGGCACGTGGACGCGTATGCATCTAGGTCGGCGTGTGCTCGGTCGCAGATCGCAATCTGTTGGCCCTGAAATGGCAATGGAAAACCTCTCATTAAAGATCGAGGTAGCGAGTGGTAGCGTCTCATTAACGAACCCTCGATCGAAACGGCACGGATATATCTGCTCTCGTGCCTGGAAAAGAAGCTGAATGGTCAGGTGCAACCTGAAAGTGCACGCGCGCAGTTGGCTTACACGTGATCTCTCTCTTGGCCGCGTCTCAGACTTCGTCGACGACGACGGACACCTTGTGGATGATTCGTGCGCGTTCTCCTGGCTTATCTTAGGAACGAATCTTCCGGGGAAAGCCCTCCTCGACTCTTCTTCAATTTTGATAGTTTAACACGTTCGGCGCCGGACCATTTTTTAAAGACTTTCCGTTCAGGTCGCATGGGGCGTATACGATCCACACTTTTACGATTAAAAGGAACGCCTTACAATTTTTCAATAGTACAAAATCATAATTAAAATTTTTTTTTTAATTCTTTATTATTACAATAAGAATACCCACCTAATGGCTTGAATGGAAAGTTCAGCGTGAGGCGTATGCAATCCCTTATTTTTACGATTAAATAATGTTTTTTGACCTACGTACGCCTTACAATTTTTCAATAGTACAAAACTATTATAATTAAAATCTTTTTAAAATTTTTTATTTTACCATGAGAATACCCCCGACCCAATGGCTTGAACGGAAAGTTCAGGGACCATTGTTGGACCAGTGTTGAATTAATTAAAAATTGTTCTTTGGAAAAGTAGAAATTGCATTCGATAAACCGTGAACAACACCAGTTCAAAGAGTTAATAAGCTGTATTTTTGCCTTCCACACGGATTTCCCACCTATCCTCGCCCTCGAATCTCCCGTAACCGTCCGAGCAATCCGAGCGGTTCCGCCTGTAATTAATGAACGAATCCGTGGATACCGCGGGCGCTCTATATCGATGGATCGAGGTAACTGTACGGTCGAGGCGGGGAGCGCCGTTGCAAACTCGAAATTATGGAAATTGGACAGCGTGTTCCGGCGGGCCTGCGTTGCGAACGACGACAGGCAGCGCGCCGGCTATCATTTGCCATTCCGCGAGATTATACGGGCCGAAAACGCGGAACACCGTTTCACGGACGTCTACTTAAGTGATTTCACTTCCAATTAACCGGCTATCGGGATCTACCTACGTTGATTGGGCCGCACCGGCCGCCGCCACATTGATTGACGCGATCACGATAATACGCGTGGTAGCGGAGAATCGTTCAAGGCATCTGCGAGACGAGTCAACACATAGGATGTCATGCGTTAAGCATTTTCTAAACTGTTGTCAACGAAGGAAAATTTGAATAAAGGCGACAAAGTTCAGCCAGGGATGGTAACGAGGAGACGATTGATTTTATAAAACAAAGTACAGAAATAAACGTAACGTTGAAGGGGTCGGACGTAGCGTTTTATTCCTCTATTTTATTTTTAACACTAGGTTTACGGGAAAATTTCGCAAAAATTTTCAAAAACAATCACTATTATTTCTAGCATTTTTTTCTTGACTCTTGTTGATAGAGTGATTCAAGCGTAACCTAACTTATTTCCTCAGCTCTGTAATTTCAAATCTTTATTGGTGCATATCTATTCCTTAATATATGAATGTTAGAAATAGATATACAAGAAATATCCGTAAACCTAGTGTTAATTTTAATACGCCCGTCTTCCTTCGCCATCCTCCTTCGAATCCACGCGGAACCATCCCCTTTGATCTACCAAGCAGTCACGCAACGAACGATCTGTCTGAGTTGCTGCGCTCTTTTGGCTCTGTCCTCGATCCAGTTCGCGCGATTAATTGCGTCTCGACACCGACGACAGATTCGGACAAGTCGTTTCATCGAGTCGAAAGCACATCGGTTTCGAGATCGATCTTGAGAGACTGAGAGGGGTGGGTTAACCTCTTAGCGCACTCACCCCAGTTAACTCGGATTTAACACTAGATTTACGGACATTTCTTGTACATTTATTTATTCGTTCAATTATTTATTTACTTATTTTTACGGGATTAACCCATTAGAGAATTTCAATGAAATTATTAACAGTGAGGTATGAAAATATATATAATAAATGGTAACAGAGAAAGTAAAAATGGTAAATGATAAGAAAATTTTACGAAGAAGAACAGTGGTAGTAGTTGTTTTATAGAGTGAAGAAATTGGCTGAATAGTTACATTTATTGTTTATCGTGGTTTAAACTTTCACCTTACACAAATGTTCAAATAAATAATTAAACTTTATCTATCTGTTTTACACACTTCGTCTATAATGTGACTTCCTTCTGACTTTAATCTGCACAATGTTCACGGAGGTCCGTAAAATATACGGTTGATTACGTTTACAGTTAACCATGCAAATTGCAGGATTATACAGTTCACTATGTATCGTTTTCGTGCCCTCTTGTATTTATTGCACGGCGATTAGCAGAAACGAGCTTCCTGATTTAATTTCAAGATAAGCATTTTTTTAAGACATCTCCGACTGTAATTACGTTTAAAGATGTTCCCCGTTTCGTGCTCGATGGCGCTGCTTCGAAGTTACTCATTATTTTGCCACGTGCAAGTAACCAGATCGATCATTTCGAAATTTTTAAACGTCGATGGGAAATTTGATTAACGATGATTGCGCTCTTTTACGTTTTATCACGTGTACCATTTCATGCTAATTATGATCGAGCAGCTTCCGAAATAACGGACGAACCATGTACAGGGTGTCTTCGAGAAGAATTGTCCGCGCAACTTAATCTTGTACTTCGGTCAACTGAATAATACTATAGAATTAGTGATGGGTAAAGCATAAGATAGATACTCTTTTAACCCTTTGCGCTGGAGAGGTGACTGTTGCTCACCAAATGATGGTTTCGCAAATTTTCAAACTTCAGTTACTTCGTTTGTTAGTCAGACTCGGAGGTTAAATAGTCACATACGTAAATTTTAGTATATCGCTTGACTAAACTAAATAACGTTTAATATAGAATCGTTTAGTAAAGAATCTTCACCGACTTCGTGTTTTTGTAGTCTAGATTGTCTAGATTAAAATTTAGAATTAACTTAAAACACCTGTAGCTTTACTTTAAAATTCCAACGGATGCGTATAATCGATTTTATCACTGACGTTATGGAACAAGTAGTACAGGTCAATTATAATCCTCGTCGCGAGTTCTGCCGAACTTCTTTGCTCGTAAATTCTAAATATTAGAAAGTAAAACCTTTCTACGTTATCTTGTGAAGGAAAGGAACCCACTAAGATTGCAGTGACGGAAAAGCTTTTCACTCTGATAACCCTGCTCCTCATCACCAATCGTTGAATTAATAATCCTTGAATCACCAATCCTTGAATCACTAATCCTTGTATCATCAATCCTTATCCCACCAAAAACTCCCCACCCCTAGCTAAAACTGTATATAAAAGCCCAAACTTGTAAGGATAACCCAGTGTTCTGAACTCCCCTAATACCTTCCTGTCCTAATTGTCTAAATCCTGGAAAATTGCGGTATTCCCTCGAAAACGTTTACATTGTGCGACTGTGAACCATGACAGCGGCAAGGTACGGGCCTAACTCGTTATGTAAAACGAAAGGAAACGCGGCTACACGGGGCGAAGAAAAGTCAGGCACGAGACTTTCGACGGCGCTTTGGCGAACGGCTCATTATCCGTGTGTACCGAAATTCAGGAACCATCCTGTCCAATTAAGACATACGAAACACGCCGGTAATGGCGCTTCTTTTACGGAAAACACGAGCCAATTCGCGCGGATGAAAAACTGGTCCTTATTATATTATAACCGGTGGCTCGTACTGGGTCCCGCGAAAGGTTAACGATTCCTGCCCGCAGCGGGCAAGAAAAAATGACGGAGAGACCGCGAGCGCGATGGAAAAAGCTCGTGCTCGAGTCGAGAACGAGCCGTTGAAATTGGGACCGACTCGATATAGGGGGTGAGTCGAAGGATTCTGTCGTGAAGAGGTTTAGAAATCGGAATAATAGATTATAGAGATGGCAGGTTTTAGAAATTCTCAGAAATTTAGAGATACAAAGAAATGTGGGTAGAATGGGATGATAGAAATGTTTAGAAATTCTGGTATTTAGAGATACAAAGAAATGTAGGTAAAATGGGATGATGGCAATTTTTAGAAATTCTCGTATTTAGAGGTATAAAGAAAAGTGGGTAAAATAGAATGATGGCAATTTTAAAAAATTTTCATATTTAAGAATATAAAGAAATGTAGGTGGAATGGGATGAATAACGTCTCTCGTTAATTTTGCAATTTAACACAGAACAATATATATTTAATCCTGAAGATATGTTCGACTTTTACAATCAGTTTCTTTTACTCTCTTTTCTCTTATTCTCTATATCTCTTTGTCTCTACTGTGATCTTTTCAACTCGTTCTTCTGATTCGACACTCACTTTAGAACATATACACCATAAACTATCTAACGACACACTAGACAAAGCACACGCATACATCAAATTCACTTTCCCTCTCGTATACATAAAACCAACACTCGCAAGAAATAGGTTTGCAGAGAGAAATTTCGTTTAGAATAAGGCTGGTTTTCAAGGTACACGTAAAATGTTAACTGCTTTCGGACCGACATTGAGTCACTTCAATTTGCAAGCGGAATTTCGTTATGTAGCTGTAATCGATGGACGAATCGCGTAGCTGTGCCCAATTAATAAAGTTACATATTGTACGTTTGCCGTTTCATTTTGTTGCACCTTTCCACGACGAGCGCTCAGCCTGCTCGTCCGTGCGACGTGAAATCCGCTTCGATCAAGCTCGTTCTTTCGATTGCTTTCAATTAAAAAGGAATGGGCCACTTCCCTGTCCGGCGCACGTGCACGCTCACCTGATTAACCGCTCGAAATCGACGGAGCGGATCTTTTACGGTTCGTCGGTACAGTTTGTACAAAATCAACGCGGTCGCCCGACTTTACGCGCACAGCTGATGAACTTCGCCGCGTACGTTTTTTCGATGCAATTACGCCAAATACTGGGCGTCCCGTGAAACACCGTAACGGGTACTTTATAGCGATTCACAGAGATAGCGTGGTGTGTTATTAGCGACGAACGGAGAAAAGGAATTGGCGACAGAAATGTTGCTTTTTAAGAAAAAGCGAACTTTGAGCGAACTTTCTTCTAAAAAAAAGTGAACTTTGAGTGAACTTTCTTCTCAAAAGAAGTGAACTTTGAGTGAACTTTTTTCTAAAAAGAAGTGAACTTTGAATGAACCTTTTTCTAAAAAAAAAAGTGAACTCTGAGCGAATCTTTTTCTGAAAAAAAAGTGAACTTTGAGGGATAGACATATCCATTTCAAATATTGTACTAAGCACAAAAGGTGCTTTAAGGTTCCTCGAAACAAGGTTGTGTAAAAAATAGAAAATCAGAATCAGGATTAGAATGGTACATTTTGTTTCTTCTATCTCCAGTTGCAACGAAATTATAACAGAACCTACTCTACCAGTTTCTCAGCCCTCGATGCGTTAGCGAATTCCCTACAAACTCCATGGATCTCTTAGAAAGAACCTCGAATCACTGGAAAGTTATTGACCATAAAACAAAACTTACGCGACGATACTTTAAAATCCGCGCTGAACGCGTTAATCATTTCCAAATTGGAAACCGTTTGCCAGCACAGACTGCACACGCGCTTCGAATCGGCGGATCCGACCGTTACGCAGAGGCACACGACGCTTCCACTTCTACATAATATACAGGGTGACATTTGATCGCCTTCGAATAACCCGTCAATTATTTGCCAACGAAAAAAACGTTTCCAACGAAACTTACAGGGCACATTAAAATGTCCTCCATCTCTGATATCGTCGAATTTCTATTTGAAACATTTTTCTGTCCAAACAAATAATCGAAAGGTTATCGTTGGCGATCGAGTCGCGAGGATCACCCTGTATACTCACACAGGCGGGAGACAAAACACCCATGTGTTTTCGGGTTGCTCTGCTTGCCAGATGACACCGGCCGACATCGGCACACTGCCCCCGACGCGTACACGCGCACACGCACGCACGCGCGCGACATACGGGCCCTGGAAAACGGCCCACCTTCTCCTCTCCCTCCCCTCCACTCCACCTCCTCCCCTTTCTCGTCTCTGGCGTGTGCCCATCGCGTGCCAACCAAATCGCCCTTTCGCTATCCGAGCGATGATCCCCTCCTTCCGGGATTTCCCAACTTTTTTGCCTGCCCTTCTTCTACTTTCGAATAACGGATGACCGGGGCCATTTTTATCTTACTCGGTTGCAAGTAATTGAAGGATTCATGGGTAAAAGGGGAATGTTAATTTCAAGGGGTGTTTGCGTTTAATATTCTTTTTACGGTTTTTTGTATAGGTCTTGGAAGATAAAGATAAGATATATGAGATGAAGATAAGCTTTCTGTGAAATGCTGAAACTTGACATTCTCATTTTTATGGCACACTATTAGGTAGATTTAGGTGTACCAATTTATTTTATAATTTAACGCTAGTTTTTAAGATTCGATTAGACGAAGATTCGATCGAAAAGACCTTCAAGTAGTGTCTTATTTTGGAGTAATAATTAATGAAACGATTCTCTTGTTCCTTATATTAATAAATACAATACGTTATGATTAATAAATATATTACTCTGTATTTTCAATCTTACTTTTGCAAAGCTCGGGGTTCAACTAACTACAACGTGTCTCTGTTAAAAAAAAAAAAATTGACCGACTGCATGAATGTATGTATATGTCCCATTGAGTACTAATTGGGTAGTCATGATGGTGCGGTCGCTTCCTTTTTCCAATACTCTTCTTTGTGAAAGCCAAAATTGTTGCACCTTTTAAAGAATTTATCCGACGTTTAACCCATTTCTCGCGCCCGCGAATGCAGCCAGAACGGAACGAGAAATAAACGTCCCGCGGCCAGAGTTTTATTCCGTCAGTCGATATTGGTCTCGACTTAAACGATATTTATGTCAACGTTGATTAAGAACAGGTGTAAATGTTCGAGCTGAGTCTCACGATTTTACGAGCCAACACAAATCATCCTTCGTGTGGAACGCTGCTGCGCTCGTTTCGTCCCTGACGTTTCAACGTGGGGATAATAAAAATGAAGAGGGACAGAGAAGGAGAAGGAAGCCTCGCGCTATCGTGAAACAAGTGGACGATAAAACTCGCTCGCTATAAAACGTCTAATGAATAATTTCCAAAGTGGGAAAACGATTATGCCGCTTGCTGGCTGGCTTTCGCGATGACAACTTTACTTGCATCGAGCTCACGTGGCTCGCGACGATAAAGATGTTCGCCCGGTATGGAAAGTCCGTTGGTGGGGTTCGAGGTGTGAGTTATGCTCGAGGCACGTTTTCGCGTGACGGTAAATCACGAGTTTTACCATTAAGACCAGAAATGTTTAACGACTTTTGTTCTATCGAAAGCTAGAGGTAGCATTCCCATAACCTTTTACCGCATATTTAATTAAATATGTACACGTTAATTATAAGTATTCCTAATTTAGTGGGTACTTAAACCTACCAACCCTAACGAAACCTGCTCGCGATCTTAATTGTCAAAAAAACCACCCCTACTTTAAAACCAACTGAACCGACGAATACAGTAAAATGTAACTAAGATTTCACTGTGTTTAGTCTTTGAATACATACATACCTTCACGCACATATCCTAAGAAAATCAACAAATCACAGATTAATGAATTATTCGAAAAAAAAGAAGATAGTGTTCCAATTAGATAAGATTGAAAAATAAGTTGAAATTTCGAAGATTTCTACTATTGATATACTCAGGAACTCGATTTATAAAAATTATGGCAATTCTAGTAGTTGGGTCGAAATGACCCTGCATTCGTTAGGCAAGAATCAGTTATTCAATGATTGCTACTACACCAGTCCCGAGGAGGATCAACGGAATCCCCTGAAAGCATGGCGAACGGAGAGATATGCACCTTGGTCGTCTTAACCGTCGGTTAAAGTTTCGGGTGCCGGGTATAGGGCGGTGGGGGCGCAACAGTGTTTTACGGTTGGTTCCCTTTGTGAATCGTGGTGCTTCATTTAATCACCCTGCAGGGGATGAACGGGCGCCGCACACGCTCGCCAGCCCCTCGCCGGCGAGCTAGGTGTCCGTGCCGTGACACCGGCTCGAGCCAGCTGCTGTCGTCGGGCTAAGTGCCCTTTCCACTCGAGAAGCCACCATTTCGACTCGACTTCGAGGCTCCTGTCGACTTCTGTTAGAAAGTCACTCGTGCGGATCGGATTTTTCGTTAATTCCGGTATTAGCTAGACATCAGCTAGGTTTGAAACTGGTTGCCCTTTAACTGGTTTCGTTTTTGCATCCGTACAGTTTCACTCGAAAGTTTCAGGCAAGTTGCCATGTTTTTCGCGAATCTATAAAAGATTAAGTAATCGTTCGAAAATATTTTATAAATTTAAAAAAGCTATACGATGTTAGCATTGTTAAGAATTTTCCTAAAAAGTAAGCTTAGTTCAATATCAATTTATACTACTTATTAGAAAAAGCAAGTGTCTCAAGACGTTCAACAATTCTAAGCTTCGAATCACACAACGAAATGATCAACGTTGCTTTTCAAAATCTCTCAGTGGGGTTAGTGTGGAAGAGGGTACTGTAGTCGAATAGGACTTGAGAAGATATAACGGGTGTCCCGCGGTACCGTATTCTCGCAGGATAGCAGGTTAATTTAAGGATGCAGCCAGGTACGAAGGATACCCGTTACCTCGATCCCCATCTCCCGATTTCCCCCATACCCTGGTCGGGCAGGGATTTCGGGTGGTAACGCTGGAAGCGTGTGCGCGGGCGTATAACGCGCGTGCGCGGTTGCGCCGATCGCAGCTGCACCCTGTCCGGTGCTCCCGGAGGGACGTGTGCCCCGTATCTGCTGCCACGGCGCGCGTAGTGACGTCACGTGCACACGCGCGCCGTATATACTACATACGTAAACACGAGGAACATGTGCGCGGAACGGGTTGAATAATGCATGCCGTGTCTCTCGAAGGCTGCCGGATCGGCCAGAATTTTAGGATGCTTCCGCGGCCCAATAGCATCCGTTAGATTCCTTTCATCCAAAGACACCATAGGGAGCTGGTAATTTGGCGAGTCTAAGGAACGTGGATTTAATTGGTCGTTGCCTCTATAGGTCCACCTTTTTTGACACAATTATAAAAATAGGGCACACGGATTTTCGTTATTTAAAAAGAAAAAAAAATTCGACAAATTGCATGACAAAAATAATTGGTGCGAATGAAGTACCATTTTTGCCCCTGTGCCGTTCCGCTCGCCAACTTACCAGCTCCCTATAGTACTTGTATCGTAATACGCGTATGATGAGCACCAATCATATGTGTAATTTAATGAGAGCGTTCAGCGATATTGGTTTTTGGTATCGTTGATTGTTCGCGAAACAAGTATCCGCGTGTGAAAGGAGTCTTACGAGGTGCTTGAAAGATGTTATCCTGGCGAAAAATTGAGTTGCTCCTTTTTGCCGTGGCCACCACTGACACCTCGTTACGATGACGAATCATCGTTGGTGGATTCATCCTGGTATCTCTCCCTCCCCCCTTTCTGGTGAGATCCTATCGAGCGGACACGATTCCGTCGTTTTTGACGTCTCACTTTATTCAACACTGCGCCTGCCTACGTTTGACCACTCGCGGGATTAATGAATGCGCATCTGACGAGGTGAACCGATGTCAGCGGTGTATGGAGATTGGATGCATCTGGTTCCTCGTTTGATCGATGGAAGACTCTGTCCCTGTATGATGTTGCGGACCGTTGATAAAATGAGTGTGCTAATTTTGGTAATCTTTGGTTACTCTTTTTAAAAAGTTGCGAAGCGAATATATGCTTCTGTTCGCTAAAGTTTAAGACCAAGGTGTCAGAAAAAGTAAACTACCTAGGTAGCAGGAGAAAGAGATGCAATATTAACCCTTTGCACTTGAGAGGTGACTGTTAGTCATCTACTGCTACTAACTTCAAAAATTTTCAAATTCAGAATATTTACTAAGATTCGCCTATATTAAACGTCATTTAGTTTAGTTAAGTGATACACTAAAATTTACATATATGACTATTTAATCTCTGAGCCTGACTGATAAACAAACTAACTAAAGTCTGAAAATTTGCGAAAGTATCACTTGGTGACTAACTGGTCACCTCTCGAGTGCGTGTCCGCCACTTTGTAATCTTAAAAGTGTAGCAAAAGAAAGATGTCAAAAGCACGTAATTGAAGCCATTGGCAACATCGTGGCTTATTACCGTTTCTCTGTGAAAGACGCGTTCCAAAAACGTCAACGGAATATGAAGAAATTTAACGTCGACCAGCCTGCTCCTTTGCATTTCCATTACGGTGCACGTGCATCAAGGTGGCGACCGTTTATCACGGGAAGAAAGAAGCGTGGCATTGATTGAAAAATCGCCGTGGAGATAAGAATCGCGAGTGAAAATGAGATGCAAGCGAAACGGCAGGAGCGGGGGCGAGGAAGAGAAATTGAAGATCACGGTTCGAAGAGGGAACGCGTCGACGAGCGAACCGGAGGGAGATGAACAGAGAGACGTGGAGAACCAGAAGAGGGTGATCGTGGACGAAGGAGAGGAAGAGAGAGTAGGTGCGCCTCGACGTGTGCGAGAAAAGGTCGGAAGGGGAGGACAGGAAGTGGGGATAGCAGGGAGGAGGAAGGGAGAGGGAAAGAAAGGCGCGTGCTTTCTGTGAGAAATGTGGCGCGTGCCGGCGCGTGCCCTGTAGTCACGTGCTGTCTGTCATTGGCGTAGCCATTTTATTCGTCCACCGCGAGGACATCGACATCCTGGTGAACAACGCGTCTTCGTTCTTATCGATCTTACTTTCAAAAGTTCATCGATTCACGGGGGTAAAAGGAAATCGCTCGAATTAAGTAGAAACTTTTCCTTGGGATGATGTACGGATAAATCGGTTTACTTTATTAGAAGGGTGAATTTTCGTTGAGAGCAATGAACTGAGAATGTAAGATGCAAAGTAAAATAATAGATGATACCTAAAAGAAATGAATCCTGCGATATCAATTGACTAGGCGACATATGTTTAGAGGGTTGAAATTGACCAGTAGCGTTGAGGGAGGAAATTTGTAAAAGAGGATCTAAAAATTCTCAGGAATGCATAGAAATATACTGAACCTAGAATAGCAAATGTACTGTACTTGAACTTAATTCACCTCCCCCACTGTAAAGTTAACCTGATCCCCTTGAAACCTCAACTACCCCCTCAAATAATCAAAAAGTACATTTTCCCTCCCTATATAGAGCATGGAAAGAACAAGAAAAAGGGGGTCGTAAACGCATAGAATATTAGATGCCAAGGTATTCTTTTCAATGAATATTTATTAATCTCTCTAAAAGTATCGTGAACGTAAAAGAAACGTTCCTGAAATCCTCCACCTCCGTCTGTTCAGCCCGTACCCCTAAATCCTCCTCTGTCCTGCTGTTCTCGATTAATTTTCTACGCGTCTGCAGGGAACAAGAAAACGTAATAAAAGGTGAAACCATCGAAATTCGTACACTCGTAGATACCGCCCGCGATAATGCCGATGGCGTTGCTTACAACGGGCGGAGAAGCTTGGAACGGCAATAACGGTCCGTCGGAACGAATGATTCCGGATTTGATAGAGGCCGTGGAACGCGAGCCTCGACATCTGGCGCTCGAATCAGAATCCGGTAATCGGGAGGAACGGAAAGGCAGGTGATACGCCAATGGAGGATCCGCTTTATCGTGCGAGGAGAAAGGGAAGCGTCGGGTGCGCTAGCCGGCCTCGTCCGAGTCGGCTGCGCGTTCCGCTCGGTGCATCCTCGCCTGCATCCTTCGTGCACGCGGGACTCGCACGCATTCTTGTTAGATCTTAGTCGCTTAACACTTTATCGACCGTTAGTGGTGCAACTTATTGCATACGCATTCTCCATCGGCTCATTTTGACGTGAACCCATCGTTAATGGATCGATTACGATGATTTTGTTCGCGTAATCAATAGTTTAGCATTTCTTTACAGCGTATATACGAGATATCACTCAAAACAGACACCTTCGTGTAAAGAAACATTACAAAATTTACAGACTGAGCATGTAAAAGCTGATGAATTGGCTTCTGGTCGGTAAAGTGTTAACTCATTCACTGCCAGGAAAATTCAGTAACTTTGATACGATCTTTGGATCATTTCCAATTTTCGCCATCTTCGCTTATCGTTAACAAATTCTATGGCGTTAAAAAAGATCGTAGAAGTTTCTCAGTTTTAACTAGTACGTCTGTTATTTATTTGCAAGAGGCTAGCATCTTCATCTTCTACAGAAAGCTGCTACATTTTTCCAAGAACAGGTACCGAGGAGTTGATACAATTTTTAAAGAAGTTGACACGCGAACCTCGAAACATCGGTCGCGATCGGCCAGGGAAAGATGCTCGTGTTCGAGCGAAATTACAGAATTACGTGTAACAAGTGGAGAAACAACTCGGGACTGGTGAGCCTTCGAATGATTTCCGAGTAGCCGCGGGGTAACAGGAAGGGAACCGTAGCACGCGAACCACGACGCGACGTCAGCCCCGATCTGTCCATCCGCCAATAATTACTTGCGCTCATTAATTGCCTCT
The DNA here is from genome assembly GCA_033822845.1 of Tetrapedia diversipes. Taxonomy (NCBI): domain Eukaryota; kingdom Metazoa; phylum Arthropoda; class Insecta; order Hymenoptera; family Apidae; genus Tetrapedia; species Tetrapedia diversipes. The sequence continues at coordinate 602,596 of JAOPTO010002169.1, forward strand.
CGACATCTACTTTTTCCACCGTTCACTCTTCAGCAGCTGGAACAAGAAGCTACCTTGGATTTAAGACGACGAGATGAACAGCGGACGGATGAATTTAACGTGGCCATCCCGAGGAGACAAATTCCTGTGCAACGGAACAATCGACAATTTCACGGATACGCGTTTGACTTTGTTGGATTGGGTTGGCAAAGGATTAATGCGAAACTCGGTTAAACTAATTAAATTTGCGCCCTGTCAGGGGACATCAGACTTAGGCATCAGACAGACTTTAAAACACACTTTTTGGTGCAGATTTTTTTACATCCCTCTGCTTTCGAACATTCAACAATCGCACACACTTTTAGGAACCAGTTGTGTGCGAAAGTCGAGGGGCGCATGTACTAGTAGTGTTCACAGTTCATCAAATGCATTTTCTGCTCTTCAAAGTACAATTTTTAATAAATCCAACACTAGTATTTTTAACAGTTCATCAAATACATTTTCTGCTTTTCCAAAGTACAATTTTTACTAAATTCAACACTGGTTCAGGATTAACTAATAACAAAAGTAAATAAAATCAATGGCAGAAGAAAGAATGGGAGATCTCCCTGTTCGATTGGCTAAGTGTTAATGATCAAAGCGACGCGACGACAAAGGTTCCCGATCCCGGTCGATGTCGCGGGCGCAAGATGTTCCATGATAATTGCTGGTACTCGTTAATTATTCCTTTTACTGCTGAACCTCACCCCTCAAGCTGCACTCGCTATTAGGTATTCTCCTTTGCACCTGCATTTCAAGCACCGTTTCGTAACGATCCACGGGATCCCGACGGGAGATTAAAACTGGACAAATCTCGATGGTGGTACCGTTTTGAAGCGGCGATTAATAATTATTGCCCAGGAACGAAACAGCTTGTACGTGTGTTCGTTCCATGACACCTCTTTTATCCTCTATTGGCTCTCGTACACTATATGTCATCGCCGTGCGATTAAAAATAATGTATGCATTCGGATCAACACGCTTTAACGTTTATCGTTGTTTTAGCTTCTGCTTTATATTTTTCTTGAGAACCCATTAAAATGTTTACCGTCCCTTCACTCTGCCTTTTTTGCTTTTCTACATTAACACTTATACATCTCTAAGTTAACTACATTCAATTGAACTATTGTAATTAGTTTTTATTCTATTATGTACACACTAGTGGATTAAAGAGATTAAATTAAGTTAACATCGCGATTTCGTGACCATTACTTGTTACTCGATTATCGTTTGCTTCATTGCATTAATAGATTCGATCGCTTAACCAACAAATTTATAAAATGTATAAAATACAATTTTGAAAGTAGTTTTCAAGTAGAAGTGAGTCATTCGCGGAGAAAGATTTCACGTATCCTCTCCAAGTGGCAGGAAGGTCTGCGGTCGGATCGTGGGACACCACCCATTCATACGTTTTCGCGTTTCAGCACGCAACGTGTCAAGATATGTGTTTCAAGAATCAGCGCGACAGAAATATCTTATTCCTTTGAAAAGAAAACGAAAAAGAACACCTGTTTTCTCTTCACACAATGTCTCTCTGTAATAAACCTCGGGTTTTTGTATATTCTGAACGCTTATTTTTCGTTAAACCTTAATAAATGCATCGCAGCGAATTTCTTTGATCGTGTCAAATTTCGGATAATAAAACCGAGCAAGCTTGGAAACAGAACATTTTATTTTGAAATTCTTTTTGAAAGGGGCCAAACATCTTGAATATTCTAAACAAAACAAAATCGGCATACAAGTGAAGCGTATTATAATTAGATTACTTAGTAATTATTGCACTGCGTTTGCTGAAAACAGCTCTTGACAAGTCAGACTAGTCAAAGTCTACAGTGGCACATAAAACGAATGTCGTAACTCGTAATGGTATGCCAAGAGGATACTGGGATAATTTCATTTGTAACAATCCAGTATACTTCTCGCGTACGTAATCGTTAGTAGAGATGGGACTCGCAGGAGCAGTTTTCGCAATTTTACTTCCGTTCATCGGCTAGCAGAGCTCCTCAAGCACGAAACGCTGGAAACGTTTCCAGGCTCCACCGATCGTTCTCGTCCGGATACGGTGGTCTCGTTGGAAGCACACACGCTCCGGCCAGGCCGGGCCGGGCGAACGCGCGTGTGCAGCTTGGAGACATCGCAGGTGCAGTTACCTGCTGGTCGAGTTCCTTCTTCGTCCCTCCTACGGCGGCCAATTATGCAAGTTTCACTTATCCGAAGTTGCCAGGTAGCTCGTTATCGCGGCTACGCGAGACCACGAGTGGGTTAAGGACATCGGGACCTGCTTTCAATACATTCCTCGCCACGCACTCGTCGACACGAAGGCACCCCGTTTCCGATAATACACCATGCCGGTTCTTTCTTTCTTTCTTTCTTTCTTTCTTTCCTCTCCTCCCCCCGTCCAGCCTCTCCTCCTCGCATTGTGTCGGCCGTCCTCTCGGAGCCTCTTTTGTCTCGCTTTGTCCTTTGGTCTATTTCAGTGCATTAGGCCCTTTGTGGCGGAAGTTCGCTCGTGCTCGAATTTTAATAGGTCACCATAGCTGGATGCAATTATTATGCAACACGGTGAGAGAGATTGTAGAGGTTGGGGTTGTGGTGATGTGGAAACGGAAGGCTGGACGGTGGAGTCGATCGATTTTTGTGCAAGTTGCAGAGGAACAGAGCGTTGTCACGATTTTTAAGTTAACTGGGTCGTTTCCTGGTCGAGATTTCGGATTTTTTATTAATCTTCACCTGATTGCGATATAAAGTGAGAGGTAGCTGTTGGAAAAAGAAGCGTTTGAATACTGCTATTCCTATTCTAACATAATCAACGAGTTTGCAAATGTTGATGGTAATAGTAGTGAATTCATGATTATCTAGTATTAACAACATTTTGTTTCAAAATCTAGGGTTTTATAAAGATCATCCTTCTGAATTCCTAGATTATATCTTTGTAATTATAATCGTAATTAGGCAGTTGCGAGAAGACAGTCTTAGGTTACGCAGAAGAGAGTCTTAAATTGCGAGCAGATAATATTAGGATATTAGAAGTGGATATTATTATATATAGTATTAAGATTACTATAACCAATTAATTCCAACAGTATTCGTGTGTATTTTAAAAAATATTGAAATGGCTAAATACGGGCCTCGTTAAGTGCGGGGCCCGGGGCAAGCGCCTCGTTTGCTCGGTATTAAGGGCGGTGCTGTATTTAAATTTGCATTTCTCCCTTTGTTTGCTGTTTACGCCTTCTCGGTAGCTGTACTTTTGTTTTCGTGGCCGGTTTAACTTTCTTTAACGACACGTTCTTGGTTAGGGATCTTTTGTTCTCTTCTTTTCGGAGAAAGCATCACTGTTCTGTCCCATTTGAGCAGAAAAACACGTTACGCTGAGAAATGTCTCTATAATTTGCATTCTTGCGTATCCGTATTACTCTTCGTTTTATTAGCGAATAAACGTTTCACAAATTTTGGCGCGCTATTAATATCCCAACTGTATACGACAGAACCCTGAAGAAAGAACTTAAAAATCGAGTAATCATTATTGCTTGCCAATCTTCCAGCTGGAAGTGTTGTTAAGTGTAGTCTCCTCTGTATTTACGTGGTTAACAATTTACGTATTGTAGATACGTTCACGGGAAATCGTGATAAACATTTTTGACAAGCGAGAAAGTGGTTTAATTACCCCACTGCGAGCGTTCAGCTTGACTGACAAGGTACAGATTAACGCTTCGGTATCGGCGAGCAACGTAATTTGCACGAAATTAAACTGCCCGTGTAAACTTTTCAATTCCTACCATTTTTGGAGAAAGAGCTCCCAGGCAAAATGAATACTTTAATGCATTCAGACATGACAGTTCGTGGCCGGTAATTACTAAAAAAGGAACAAAAAATTTTGACACGTTACAAGAAAGTGTTACTTATTTGAAACGCCACCATTTTGCTCGCTATTTTTGCCTCGCTTTTTCGAGCTTTTCTATACTTATCTTTTACCAGAACGAAGAACACGTTCGATCTATTTTTCCGTTAAAACTAATTAAACTATAATTTCCATGAATATTTCGAAATTCCAAATCTTGATACTTTAATCTAGAAGTTTAATAAAATCTCTCAAATCGGTTAACCCCTTGATATACAACGACGAGTTAGAATCGTCATTTATTTCATGTGTCACTGTAGACTTTAACGAGTCCAACTCGTCAACAGCTGTTTTCAGCGAACACCGTGCAGTATATAATTCGATTACTTAGTTGCTTCACTCGTTCGTCGATTCTGTTTTATTTAAAATAATCAGTATGCTCCCCCATGGTCCCTTTAAAAAAAAAATTCAAAATAAACTCTCCTGTTTCCAAGCTTGCAAATAACTATTCAGTTGGGCCAAATTGAATAGTATTTTTCGGACACATCAAATTCCATGTTATTTGTATGCCAAGGGGTTAAGAACGTTTAACCAACAAAATATCGTTCGTCCTGTCGAAATCTAACGAATCGCCACGATAAGATAGGCTCGAAAAGAGTCGAGATAATTTTCATACCTCGAAACGCATCGAACGGGGAACCAGTATAATACCGGTCCTGACCTACATCGACGCGAAGTCGGTTGTAACAGCCGCGACAACGGGATACCTTGCGTTCGATTCCACTCTTGGTTCCGTTTCCCGTTCGCCGCCGCGGTATCGCTGCCAGGCCTCAAGGTCGCCGGATTGGGTAGCCCACCTAATCCGAATTCGACTAGAACGGCTCGTGCGATTAACGAAGGTGGACCCGGTTCTAGGAAGGCGGCCCAATAGAACGTGTCCGCACTGCGCAGACGCAGTAACGGCTCTCCTTCTTTGCGCGGCCCCCGCCGAATCAAATCTACTTGCGGCGCGCTAGTATGCGCGCGCACCACTCTCGCTCCGCCGTTCCGGCTGCCTATTGGTCTCGCCGCGAATCGTCCCTCACACTCACCTCGCTACAGATACACGATCAGTTAACCCGTTCCGACGATTTTCTTCTCTATCTCGCCGTCGAGGGGTCGCCATTTTCTATTTACGCGCGCCGGAATCTTGAACCCGCTCTCGTTTCACGCTCGACGATGATTCGAGATTTCGTGCCATAACCTCTTCTCGATCCTCAGCTGATCTCTGATGGTGCAAAATGTATAATGGTGCAAAATGTATAATGTTGCAAATTATGTTCGTTGGCAGGTTAATTTTGATAATTTAACTAGTATGCCTCTCTCTAGTATATAATATAAATATTGTAATTAAAATTGTATTACTTCTGAAATGAATAAAGATTGTTTTGAATGTCTTTAATATTATTTTAGTATGACGAGAATAAGTTGGAGTTGCCGGCCGATATTCAAGCTTAAAAGTAGGAGTGTTAAGGGTTAAACAATGTTCAATTTATGATAGTTGGAAGAATAAGATTGTGTATGAGATCAGAGATTAATTTCAATAGTTGTCCATATCATTTTCGCTTGGTTTTTATACGCGATTGCTAAGAGAGGGTGGAATCAACAGATTTTCGAGGGAAACAATTTCAGTCTATAGCTCTGTATGACAACGGTGTTAAACAGATGTTTGAAAAGATAAGGATACCAATGGTAATTTCAAGAAACCCTCGCTCGAAACAAAGTGGAAAGAAAAAGGAAATTTTATAGGGAAAACATGACATTACTTTTATTTGCATTTTCATTGCAACACAAAGGGGGTTTGTCCCATTGAATTAAATAAATAAATTTAAAAAAAATAAATTACAACCACGATCACATTACACATCCCTACATCCAAACTCCCCGGTCAACTTTCAGTTTCGATCTCACCTCTATTTTAGAAGTCACCGCGAGACGACCGCATCCCGGCATCGGAGAATTCGATGCAACGGTCGACGGCGCGCCCTCGGAAGCGGCTTCCGTGGCGCTCGCGCGCGCGCACACCGGAAAGAGGAAGGGAAAGAGGAAGGAAGATTCTCGTGCTGTCCACGATATGCAGAGGGGAAGAGCTGCGGTGCGAGGAGCGCCCCACCAGCGCGCGCTACTTCCCGTGGGCTAAAGTTAGTCGCGTGTGAGCGCGGTGGGCGTGGCCTCCAGGTAGCGAAGACGCGCAGGTGAGAAGAGAGAGAGAGAAACACGAGCAGGTAAGCAGCCGAGCACACGAGCAGACGCGCGCTCGACGCGAGACCGTGCGTGTACCCTCCTCGGCCAGACACACCGGGGTCAGTCAGGGTCCTGCTGTTAGCCAGGACGCTACGAGATCGAGCATCTTCCCGAGGGATCGGACAGCTGTCAGGCTACCTGCAGCACTCCTCTTCGCTCTCCACCTCTGATCTCGTCTTCTTCGTTATTCTTGTCGATATTCACCGAACACAGGATACGCCTGTTCGGTTGCGAAATATACAGTTGGGTTACCCAAGTGGCCTGGGACTCCATCCGGAAGGGACGCAGTGTTGCGAACAATCGTGGTCAGATAGAAGTGTTCAAGTCGAACCGCCTGGAACACGGGGACCAGAGCTTCACGACCTTGGCGAGCCACGTGGAAGAGAAGGGTCGAGCAGTGAATGGAAAAACTGTACGCGCGTCCTGGGACTGTCTCTGTGGGGTTGATACTACTGGTTGTGGGGAGCTTTTGTGCGCGGATACTCGAGGTTCTAGTGCTGGTACCGGGACTGCTACTCGCTGTTCGCATCCATGAACAGTCGGAAGATTTGAGGGACCCATCGATCGATAAGCTGGACGCAATGTGCGGTGAGCTTTTACACTTTGCTTGTACTCTGCTTTTTGGTCCTTTACTGCTGACGATTTCCCTGGCGTAGAATGTTGTCTGGTAACTCGCGTAAAGCAAAGAGACAACTTTTAAATGACACGGTGGCTGAGGAAATTGAATCTCTAATGAGATCGCCGATCTTGTGCTACTTCTAGGTAATTAGGTAGAAATTGAATATGATCTAGGTCTTAGCTGGGGATTTTTGTTGGGCTCGTAAACATCTTTTCGATCAGTTTAACCCCTAGGTTACAGTGGGCGCCTATAGACGCTTAAATTTTGCGTTTGTGACACAGGCGCTTATCCCATTGCGGTTATCTGAAACTGAGGGTGCCTATAGGTGCCCTAATATTTACAATAGCAATTCGGTTCAGAATACAAAGAAATAAATAATATTGTTTTAATGTAGTGAAATTCAGCTTTTCATTACTAAAATATGTTTTCACAAAAATGCATCCCTATCTGAAATTTCATCCGACGTTCTTGGCATACGTCGTAACTGAATTCCTACCGTATTGTACGACTGGTGCGTCTCAAAGTCTGCTGTGATCAAAGAGTTAACTTAATTACTTACCCCGGTAGCTTAAACTGTGTGTAACAACGTACGTGATAGAAAGAAACTCAAAATTGAACTACATTGTGTCGTATAAAACGGGTCGAAGATGTTTGTGGAGCGACGCGTTTAGACTCTCTGGTAAAATATTTCGCGTTTTGTCTGATCCAAAGCAAACAATTCTTTTTTTCAATTATGCGGGCTTACTAAGTAGAATTATACATTCCGTTAAGTCGAAAGCTGGTGGATTAATCAAATTACATATTTTTAACACACTTCTACTTTATTGATTTTTGACTGCAAAAATGATCAATCGTGAAATTATGCTCAAGTGTGCAATTAACTCTGAATTGTCACCCTGACTAGAGTAAATGCGACTATCGAAATTTGGTAGACTTCAGATTTTTACAGATTTTTCATTTTCTAAAGAAGTGAAACTTAAATGGCGATCCATCTCGTTCTCTAAACAGTATAACGTGTATTACACTTGGGATACTTTCGTGTATTTTCGTATATTGCGTGTTTAGAATATCATAAAATTCACAGTTTAATAATTAATAATCCAGAAATCTCGAGTTTAACGTAGAAAACGGCCGTTTTCGACAAATACGTAACAAATACTCGACTTTCGTGTTTTCTGATTGTGTCGACGGTGTTTGGACCTTGCACATCTATCGCGTTAAAAACTATGTTAAAAGTATGCATGCATTTGCAAGAAAACAGAACGTTATTAACGAACGTCGATAGGGGACGTCAATATTTATTCATATTTAAACAACGTTAAAGCAAAGCACTGAGACGATCAATAACAACTGTACTTCCTGTTTCCATGTAACCGCGACTCAAATTTTTCGCTCTTCACCCTTTTCTTATATCATAATTAAATTGCAATTCATTGTACGTTTATAGAAAATTCAAATAGATATACAAAACGATACAAATTGTTTATAAAAATGTACAAAACATCTCAATTACACTATTCCATTTATAGAGTGAGATAGATCCCTATTCAAATTCCATTTCTTTGGCTGGACTTATGAAAATTTAAATTTGCAAAAATATTCGCGATTCAATTTACGATTCTACGTAATTAAACGTAAAAATAATAAAACTTTTGTAATATTTGTGATCACCAGTTTTTTCACCAAAGAATTATTACAGAGTTCAGTATCATATATAGTTCACCGAATAGTTTGATTTTTGTTTGAATAGATTTGGATATGTTTCCGTTTGATAGAAAGGGGTTCGAGTGTTTGCGCAATCTTTTTATAAGCACGTAGGTGCGTGCCAGATTTTAGTGAACAGCTGTTCTTATCGATGATTAAGAATCTCTCGGCAACGTGGTCCCAGAAGCGTTCACCAAGAGGAAGGGACGAAAACGTTGATGATCGTTTAGGTGGACACTTGTTTATACATATTTTAATCAACCAAGGACTCGATCACGTTCGTGATTTTCAATGTGTCGCGTTTTGATTAACTTGTTAGATTCTTCATATACCTCTGTATACTTTATTAAGGTCGGAATTTTCATTTTAAATAATTCTTCTTGGAGGAATTAGTAATTTCTACAATTGAACTGATATCTGATTATCGTAAGATTTAATAAAATCTCATTTTTCTGTTTTCTTGTAAACGAAATAACGTTTCTCCCACGTGAAAATTACGTTCAGTGATTGCAATCACTGTGGCCGAAATTGTGCAAGCAATTACGGGAAAAAAAATGATCTTTTAATTATTTAATAATTAATTAATTTTTAATACAGTTTTAATATATTCTTATTTATTTTTCATACGTCTATCTAGAATTCAATTTTCTACAGCCCTTAATATTCTAGTATGCTAATACCGTACACTAATCCCTGTCCAAAGTACATTCCAGAGTGTTAATCCTCGATAAGCTCATCATTTTTAATATCGCACGATTGTAATCTAACATTAACATATCTCTTAAGCTCGAAACCTCCGCTTCGGTTTTTGCGTCAAACAAAAATATGGAATCAACGCAGCAGGGAAAACTGTCGCGAGGAATAATAACAAAAGACAAATCTTCTTATGACAATACCTCGTATTCGTCGCAGCAACTTGGATCACCGTGTCTCCCTCGATAAATGTGCTGTCTTAGCTCAACCGTATTTATTCATTCCGCTCTTTCTTTCGTTTCTCATACAGAAGCGTGCGCAATATGCAAAAGTCTTGAATCATCCATCAACACACAGTTTCGTTAACTTAACAAACGTGTTTAACACCAGTTAAAATTAGGTCAAACATGTTTTTACCACTCTGGTAGTTCTAATATTAAGAACAGAAACCGTTACATCTTTTTGAATTATTAATTACGTGTATACAAGAATACTTGCTAGTTTAAAATCATTTTTTGCTTCCCTACTCCAGCATAAACGGTTAAACACGCCTCCAAAAGTTATAACTTTTACGTACTACCTTCATTCTACTGCTGCATTTGAAACACTTTTTCCACTAGAGCTAAAGCAGGTGCCATTGCACCATCGAGTGTAATTATTCCTGCTCAAAACACCAGTCTCGGCCCTGAAAAAACATCATTCTTCCAAGCTCTAAGCATTCCAACTAAGATTTCCAAGGATACGTCTGAAATTATTAATGATGTGCATATCTTAACCCTTATGGCTCCAAGCGTGCCTTTCAAGCACCGCCAATATAATTAATAATATAAATATTGTAATAGAAATTATATTACTTCTAAAATGAATAAAGATTGTTTTGAATGATTTTAACATTTTTACACGTCATTGCAGCATTTAAAGTCTGACACTTAAAAACTTGCAAGTCAAATTATGACGAGAATACGTTGGCGTTGCCACTTAAAAGTAGGAGTGTTAAGGGTTAAAACCAGGTGACAAATTGGTGCAAAACCACCCTTTTGAATACATTGAACATATTGCTGCTACCTTCATTCGGTTAGACCAATGAGTGTAGTATCCTTCATCGAGATTCTCCCATTTACAAATCTTTTAAAACAATTCTAACGAAGACAATCCTTTGCACTCGAGAAGTGGACTATTGGTTGTCTAATGATACCAACTTCAAAAATTTTCAAATTCGAAATATTTACTAAGATTCACCTCTATCGAAGGTAATTTAGTTTAGTTCAGTGATATACTAAAATTTACATATATGACTATTTAACCTCTAAGTCTGACTAATAAACAAACTGACCAAAGTTTGAAAATTTGTGAAACTATCATTTGGTGACTAACAGTCATCTCTCGAGCTCAAAGGGTTGACACTACCATGAGACCCCGAATAAGTCAGTTGGCAAAACGTTTGCACATTACTGTACTTACGCCGAATCATCGGCGTTGGTAACCGACTACGAGCACGGTTGATGAGACGCGTAAAAAAAAAAGGTAGGCGAACGTTGAAGTTGACTGAATAAGTAACGTTCGGTGATTGACATCAAGCTCGAACGTTGGCGGCTCGCTATCTATGCTAAGCAGGAACCGCTCGCCACGGATATCTCGCGCGGTCGTGTTTGCAAATCGCATTTCAGATTTATTCAAACAACGATTATTAAGCGCGTTTACGCGCATGTACGAACGTTATCTGTTCGCCTGGAAGCCTTCAACTTAACGATTCGCGTTTCCTTGCAGCGTTTCATGCTTCGCGCTTTTCCAACGTGACAGACCGCGCCAGAATTAGTTGTTCGGTTTATAAAAGAAGTAGTCGATATTATCATCCTATACTCTTATCTGTATCCTTCAATAGAATCATATTTCTCATTTTTGTAGATTGCCTAGAATTATTAAACAAACCGAGAAATTTATTGTAAGCAGCTGTGTGTTTTGGTTGAATTCTCTTTCAGAGATATTATTCATTATCAATTGAGAAAATTTTATAGAAAGTTGGAGGAGATTTTGATTTATACCTTTCACATTTAATTCCCTCGGAATTCTCTTTCCTCCCAGAAATATACGAATTTAATGTCCAAATACAAACAGAAGATAAAGTAACAATGACTTCGCTATTACCTGTTAAAGGTTAATTGCACTAAATTTTGTCCACTTCTTTCTATCGTAGGAAAGAAAGTTTACCCCGTTGAAAACAAATAAATAAATGAATAGAAATAGATATGCAACCGTAGAAAGTGTGATATTGCGAAGTACAAAGGAACGATCGCACGATTTTGTCCATCAGAAGCGGTGCCGCGTACCTGGTACATGAAACCGGAACTTCACTGCAACGCGATCGGAGTTCCGGCGGGCGCGCTGTCACCACCCGCGACACTTTCACCTCCCAGCAGCCCGAGCGTCACGTTGCCGCCATCACCGTGGAGTCCCGGCGCGGCCGGAAGTGGCCTGAACGCGGCGGCATCCTCGAACCCGTCCTCGGCCACCTCCGCGAGCCTCGGTCAGCCTACCTCCGACCGTTTCAGCGCTTTCACCCTCGTCTCGACCTGCAATCCCGATGCCAGGCTTCAGAATCAACCGTTGACCACCACCACCACGACACGAGGTAACACGGTTGTTAAAGTGCACTTATTTGCATAGAAGAGATGAAATTGAAAATTACAAGAGAGAATACCGAATACATAGAAAACAAATCTTTATTTATAAATCATATTAAACCTTGGAAGCGTCACCGCAGTGAATTTATAATATTACTATGAGTGATCATCAATTGATCATTTTAACAGCTCTGGTAATTCTAGTGTTAACTCTAGATTTAACTTTTTTTTAGTTTCATGTATATCTATTTCTAATATTCGCGTGCTAAGAAATAGGTATACATCGTACAGAATTTGAAATTAAAAGCTGAGAAGGAGATAGATTAGAGTACGCTTGACAATCTTTGCTTATACCTTCTATGAAAAATTATAGTAAATTTTGGAAACCTTGGAAGGCTTCCCTGGTAGTTCTAGCGTTAAACATCATCTGATAATAATGCTAATAAGAATAAGTTGATTGAGAAAAATTCATTTGACGTAGAAATAAGTTTTAACGTCTTAACCGGAAACAGTGGCAGGGAACGTGTTAAACGCTAGGACATTTTATATCATGCAGCGAATTCAGTTGAAATTCAAAACACTTCTGACGAAGAGACTGATCGAGTTTGATAGGCGAATGGGAATATTGTGGGTTTCAGAGATGCGCTGTGGGCTGATGTACGAAGGTTACTGGTCGACGGGGACCGCATGGTGGGCCCGACACGTGGGTCTGCTGCTGCCCCATTCCCTGCTACCACCCTCGGGGACTCCTAGCCAGAAAATCACGCCGATCGCAAATTGCTCGCCCGTTCACCCGGAGCCCCTGAACACGTCCAGGGCCAGCTCGCCAAGGAGATGCACGCCGGAGAAGGCGAAATTCGGTGAGAATCGTAATTAACCGTTTGAGTGCGAAGCGGCACAATCGCGCTTCTTCTATCCTGTCCAAAATTATTAGGAATAATAGTAATTAGTTTTGCAATTGTTTTGCTCATGAAGTTCGAAACCCGTTAAATTAACGGGTCCTGTAAACCTAGTGTTAAACATTTAAGAGGGCAATCCGTTGAAAGTCGCATAGATGGGGTGGTTGCGTGTATTATGGGAGACAGAAATCGAAATAGAATTATTTAGGGATATCGTCGATGAAAGCACGCTTTCGATACAATTCTTCAATTATTTAAAATTTCAGGACAGACATTGACGTAGAAACAAATTTCACGTTTACAATTGTCTATGATACTATTATAGAACATAGAAATTGAAAATGGCAGAAATCTCTAACGAATTAGAAGTTTCACGTTAGATGAATTCTTTGTCGGTTTAAAAATCTGCATAAAATTATACTGGAAAACGTGTACACGAAACCACGGTTGTTACTATAATTAACATACGCACGTAAATACGTATGTGTATCGTTAACCTAACAATTTTCGTTAAACAACATGCGATGTGGTCTGTTAAGTTTCGTGGGTTATTCATCTGCTAGAAAGTGGCAAATTAACGGTAATCGTTGAATTTGCATACAGGCAGTGCTTAAAAAGAAATTGTAACAGGAAAAATGTAATTTTGTTACGTTATTTTCTTAACCGCTCGATTTCAACGAAATGTAATTTCCAAACGTGGTGAAATACACGTGTAGTAATCCTTTGATTATTTATGTCTCGATTACCAAACCAGTCGGTTTACCATTTCTCCCAAACTGTTTACCATTTTCACCTTAAACTTGCCGTTTCTCGGTGTACTTTACCGAATCTCAGTTTTCCACGAAATCTTCCAACGTCGAACGGTCAACGGAGAAACGAAGAAATATACGGAGAGGCCTTGAAAAAGGGGCCAACTCGCGGCAATTTGGCCGTAAGTAGGTAATATCGATCCTGTTCCGTGACCACTTGGCGAATGCTCGGTTATCATCATCGACGTTCACGCATATCGTTATGGCCAACAAAGCGGGGCGGGGGAGGGGAGATCGTGTGCTATTAAACCGATTACGAATTCTTTTCGATGCTGTCCACTGTCTCGACATCGACATTAATTGCCGGCAATCATATATTATTATTATTATTATTATTTACTTGTTATATGCGACTGCGACGAATTAAGTTCGTACGTTCAGAATTGTTGGTCGAAAATTTCAAAGAATTCGAAAGAAATTAACGCTAAACCTACCGACGACGAGTTAGGGTACACTTATTTGTAACGAAAAAATCAAATTTAAAATTATATTTTTTGAAAAATATCTATCACGAAGAAAACAAATCGTAATTATTGCAATAAAAATCATGGTCAATTTCCAAAGATGTAGGTATCACAAGAAATTTACAGTTTCCATGAAAAATCACGAATTATTCATTTTGACCATTCTTGGTAGTTATAGCGTTAAAAATTTCTTAGAAATTTTGAATTCACTATTGCTACCCTCGATGCCTCATATATATAAAACTTTAAAAATATTACAATATTATAATATTATATTTTATTGTTTATAAAATGGGCTACTGATCCGTAAAGAATATTATTATTATTATTATTACTTTTGAAAAATGATCGAGGAAAAGTTTCTGATTAAATGTGATTTAATCACAGTTATTGATCGTCATTGTGTAACGAGAACAATTCGTTGATGTGATTTATAGAGGAAGAAGCGCCGCTAAATTTGAGCACCAAACCGAGTGACGTTTCGTCCACCGTGGGCCGGAAAAGTGAAATTTGGTCCCCGGGGACGGTGTGCGAGAGGGAGGCAAAGGAAACCAGGATACCATCGTCCAGGAGTCCGTCTTCGACACCAGTGATCATTCGACAAATCCATCATTCACCACTGACACCACCCTCCTCCTCGGAAAGGACATTTCAAGTGAGTTGCTCGAGCACAAATCCTATTCTCTCTTAACACCAGATAAGTAAACATAAATTAGCGTTACTGTGTAACTGATCATTCGACTCATAGACTACGAATTAAAAACATGTACATTTTTATATTTTCCTTATTTATTTGAAAGAAATTAGCGTACTCTAAGGGAGGTATATAATTAATATTTTATACTATAATAAATTAATATTTTAATTAGAAGATAGAAAAGTTAGCGTTTGCAATCTTGGCAGATCTCGAATTCGTAAAACTGACAGGGGTTGGTAGTCTATTAGACGAATGTTTAATTATCTAGGGTTAAATCCTGTAGGGAATTGATTTCTCAATTACGCGAATTTATGTGCGATTTTTGTCATGCAGAGATCTGCATTTTTATTAAAAAAAAAAATAAGAATTGCACGCTTAGATTTCTCAAAAATTTATTACAATTTAAATGATTAGCCGTAGGTACACCCCATTTTTTATGTAAAAAGAACTGATTTTTTCCGCGGTAGTTTCAGAGAGACTACTTCATTATTGTCCATTAACATTATATATCAACCCGATTCAATGTTATATAACAATGCAAATTTCAAAATAAAATGTTCTGTTTCTAAGCTTGCTCATAACTAATCAGTTGAGCCAAATTAAATGGTATTTTTTGGACGCATCAAATTTCGTTTTATTTGTATGCGAAGGGGTTAAGCTAGAGTGTAAATAATAATAATTTTATCTTGTGAACGAAATCATGTATTTCAAAATGAAAGGAAAAATATGTTATGGATCCGATCGAAATTGTGAAACAGCAAGGTGGTGGGCAATGGTTTTCGGAGAACGCTGTGGATATCGGTTTAGGGAATCTTTACACGACCTCGGTATACGTTATTCTCGACACTGCGGGTAGTTCGTCAAACATGTAGAATTCCCGATTTTTTGTTCGCGTTGTAAAGTCCCTTTACGAGCTTCGCAAACATACCACCTTTTTCGAGCTCTCGCCGGTTCATCACCCTCGAGCTCGTAAAAGAAATCGCGATCAACCAGAGTCGGGCTGAAGCAGCCTGTACGATTACAAAATTTTATGCAGTTTCTCATTTTCCCTCTAATTTTAATTTAAAGGAAGATCATAATTTTTAATATAACATTCTGATGAAACTGAAACCATAAAACAGTCATACTCTCTTTCCCCTGAAAATTCCTAAAACTTTTTCGGTGAAAAATCCAAAATTTGCAACAGGATTGATTTATAAATCCAGAAAAATGAAACTGTTAATATCCTGCTTCGTATTGCACGATAACTCGCTTATGTTTGTTCAATCAAAATATTAGTCCCTACTTAAAAATTACAAAAGTTAATTATAAAACACAAAAGCCAGGGGAAGGAATATTTACCAGAACAATAATTGAATACTAAAATTCCAGTAAAGTTTAAAAAAAAATGCAGCTCAGCCGTTCGATCAATCTCACCACACACACACACATTTCTTTTTATAGTTTATTTAATATTTTATAGTTTATTGAATTAACACTGAATTAAGTTGGTTTAAAAAGATGACATACGATAAAAAGAATTCTAATCGATTGTTTTGTGATTATACAATTTCACCAATTTCGCGATTTCACGCGTTATCTACAACATTCACCCCAAGGTCTCACCAAAAAACGAGTATCCTCGCCATAACACGATGCTCCGTTCTCTCGAGAAATCTCTCCTCACCGGAAGTCGCTCCTTCGAGCCTGCAACGTCCTCCTCCCCCCGGACACCCGCGGCGGGTTTCGTCCCTTCGCATTTGCATACGCGAGAAGAGTGAAATCCACGGGAGTCACGCGATGTGTGTACCCAAGCGCCCTAAAGTGTACCGTCGCGAACGTTGGCCAAGAAAACGGGTCAAACGTTTGACGAATGTCGGAACTCGACAAAAGGCGGCGGTCGCAATTACGGCTGATTGAATGGAAGTAGAAACTCGCCTGGGCCGCAGTTTTACGCGCGACACGTAACAGCCACCGGACATATTAGGATATCTGGGGCACACGCGCGTCATATGATCCTGATTCCGACTGAAAAAAAGTCCCACCTCTCCCCCAGGCGCGATTGGGTAGAAACGGACCCAAAATTTTGCTTTCCACCGCGGTGAAAAATTTAGAAAAATCGTGCGGTTCGACGCTTAACAATCTGTGTAACCCCATTTGCATAATAAGCTCATGTATGCGTATTAATATTATAATAAAAAGGAGAAATAAAATACCACGTTTATTTCTGTTCTTTTTTTTATAACATCAATCGTCTCCTCGTTACCACCCTGACTGAACTCTGTCGCTTTTATTCTAATTTCCCTCGTTGACAGAAAATTTTAATTTTTTAAATTTTTTGAATTAAAATTTTTAATTTTTTATGAAAGCATTATAAATTTACTGTGATTACTGTGTGTATGAATGTAATTTCAAAAGTCTCCTATCATCTTCTGTAAAATACCCAAGCAAATATTTGCTCGCTATATATTCCGTACTTTTTCGTATAATTTTCAATTGGATTTCTTCGTTGCAAATAAACATGCTCTACACGACGGTACTTTCGGTGTGAAAAAAATTTCCCGTGAAGCGTAATATTTCCGGTGAATCTCGGTTGTTTTGCCGTCAAGTGTACCAACGACGCCACGACCAGAATGCGACTTACGATTGCGCCGCTCGCTCCATTTGGACGACACCGAAGAAGTTCACCGAAACTCGTTCGCGTGTCCCTTTGGGAGCACGTTGGGGAACGTGTAATGGCTTCTAAAGAGCTTATAAATCGTCCGTTTCGAGGTTTCCCCGAAGAAGCATCGATCGCGGCAGAAAAAGAGCCCCGCGTCTTGTTCGATCTCATCTTCTTCGTGCCGCTACTTCAAAACGGCCACCGACAGTGACGTTTCCTTCATTCTGAAACGGTACGACAGTTCTTTCGCTTGTTTCGTGAGAGCATTAAAATTTCCATCGATCCAGAAGTTGACAGAGCGGAGGACACGAATCTTTCCGCGTATTTTTTGACGATATCCAACTATATGACAATGCCAGAAACGATCATGATCGAGAAATTTTGTAAAAAAAGAATTTTTCTCTCCATTTTTGGATAAGTGAATTTTCGAGCAAACCAGCCACTACACTACTGTTAGAAATATGCAAATTTTTAGTAAAGTATCGATTATATTTGTAGCCGTATTTAGACATAAAGTCAGTATTAAGTTCTTTGTATTTTGTATAAATGTAAATATAATTAGAGAAAAATTAATCTCTGCTTTTTAATAATCGTTCCTCGAATAAGTGCTTGCTTCAAAACCTGCGGATTTTCAAACAAACTTTAATCCCTTATTTTACCCTCTTGGGGGTTGATATTCCAAAAACGTTGAAACACGCACTTCCTTATATCTAACCGAACAGTTAAATACCAGTTTTCATAGTGCCTGTTTCAAAATCTACGGATTTTCAAGCAACCTTTCAACCCCTATTTAACTCCCTTAGGAGTGGAATATCAAAAAATCCTTCTTTAAAAGTTGCCTGCGTCATAAAAGAAACCCATTGTCCAAATTTCATGTTTCTAGGCTCTGCGACGATGAATCAGCCAGTCAATCAAGACATGTCCTTTTACGTGTATAAATTGTGTTGTTCTAAATAGAAACTCGGAAAAATTGACGAACGTATATACGCGTCCATAATTCACGCGAGTAACTATCGCCAGAAACGCATATACGTGCCCATAGCGATCAAAGGGTTAATTAAAAGTAAAAAAAAAAACGCCGCAAAGGAACGTACGATTAATCGATGAATCTCGCGCGCGAGCGTGACTGCAGGATGCACCGAAAACGATTCTCCTGCCCCCGTGTGCATTGTCACGGGGCTAATGTCGTCGCGATATCGCTCCTTATTATTGATCGACGAGGGATGTGAATCATGCGTAGTCCGCAGACCTGGGTACCGGTGGCACGCTCGTAATAATATTCCGCGGCGGCCGCTTCGTACGCGATATTCCACGCATGTAACCTGTGCGTGTGTCGTGAAAAGAGACACGCCTAGGTCGGCAGCATTGTCAGGACTGGCGCCCATGTGACAATAAGCACCCGGGGAGAAAAACCGAGGCCCCGTGAACACAGGTGCGCCTGTCGGCGCGTCGTCGCTCGGCTCTACCTCGAGCGAGCATCTCAACGGCATAGCGATTTCGCTGTATCAAATTCACTTGTAGCATTGCCGCATTAACACTATTCCTACCACGACCGGTCAAATGGCCGTTTTAAAAATTTCAATTAGAGTTTCATATATACAACGTAATTGGATCGCCTTTAAACTTCAGATTTTTCCTCAAATAATACGTATTATACATTTTTCAATATTCACTTCTTTTTTCATTGTAAAAATTTGTAGTCTGTCTCATGTGGGAATGTCGCGGTAGGAATAGGTATACGTGAAGCGTCGGTAGGGATAGTGTTAAGTTAACCCATTCACTGCCAGGCAACTTTAAAGCGTTTTGCTCTGGGCACCAAGATTTCATTTTAAGAAAAATATGGGTTATCATTTTAATGATAAAAAGTGATATTAGAAGATTTGTTAGGTTTTTATAAAAAGATATTACTACACAAAGTTTTCGTTTATCCTTTCTAGTAATTCGTAAGTCAAACGACTGTAAGCTTATTTCGTGATCAATTTCAATCAATCTAAACTTGTAGCACAAACTACGAAATATCTCGTAGTTGGCAATCTTGGTGCATATGATTACTGCGGGATATCTCGTAGTTGGCAGTGAATGGGTTAAACTTTTGGCAAACGAAATTAATCCCTGGGCAAATAAATTTGAACTTAGGGTAAATAACGTTAATTTTTAGGTGAGTGAATTAAAAGTTAATTCATTACTTGCTTTAGACTTCGACTGGTGCTTTAGTGATTTAGCATGTTTTCAACATCGAAGGATGTCCTGTTGTTCTGTTGCAGTGTAAACAGTGCGGGAAAGCCTTCAAACGTTCGAGCACTCTCAGCACTCACCTTCTAATACACTCTGACACCAGACCGTATCCCTGTCAATATTGCGGCAAGAGGTTTCACCAGAAGTCGGACATGAAGAAACACACCTACATTCATACCGGTGAGTCACAATACCATCGATTAAATCGTCCAATTATTTAACGTTTACCCTGTAATCTGTTTACTTAACACTAGAACTACCAACGATTAAAGTAATAAGTATTCTCAGCTAAAAAGGAACTTAAGAGTTACGTTTCAAAAATGCATAATATAATAGAAGCACAACTTTATTCTTATCTCTTACAAAATACTACTGGAAAATTTTCAAAAGTGTTCCATAGTAAATTTATAAAATTCGTTCTAAAAATTATGAATCAGTCAACTGGACAATCTTGGTAGTTTCCAGTGTTAAAAAGCTTACGATACAAAGTTTGAAATTTGACAACGGCTAAGTTTTACGATTCCGCACGATTGCGTTGGTAAAAAAAGCAAAAATGGTAAAAGTACCATTTTTCATCGGGCCAATAAAAATTTATCGTTCGAATCGATGAACTTCCCGTCGCTCCTAAGATACTTTTACAACATTCAAAGCGCTCGAATCGAATCGTTGAATCGATGTCCCTAATCGATAGAATAATGGCACCTGGGCAACTAGATAGAAACTTTCTTTCTCTGGAGAATACGCGTCCGAAAGCGCAACTAGCTCCGCGTTCGACGCGAACTTCGACGCTTGTTTTTCAATTATTCACGCGACTCCCGCCGTTTCTAATACGCTCGCCCGTTGCATTATTCAATCGGTCATCGTTAGGTTCGCCGACGAAAAGCTGAGGGCAACATCGCAAAACGGCGAGGACATCGCCGGCAACTAGAGTTCGGAACTTTTCAAGTTCGCAACTTCGTTGTCTTTCATTATTTTACTTCGTTGGTAAATACCGCGCGGGGCAAGGAGGGCTTATGCCTCTTGCGATCACTTTTCGCAACCTTTTTTTTTCGTCGTTCGTTAACAACGGCCACGAAATTCGTGTCGTGACGATAAGTACACTTTTCACTTTGAAATTGCGGGACGTTTTTTTACTTTCACTTTAAAACGATCGCACGCAGAACTTCTTATCTTCTTTCTTTTTTTCGCTTCTTCGCGAATTAGACACGAAGACGATAATTTCCAAGCTTCTACTTTTCCGTTGGTCGTGCTCAGCGGCTTATGAAATTTGCACCGCGACAGATAATTTTCGATTACTTGAAAGTTTTCGCGGTTTTTCTCCCTTCTTACAATCTACAAGTTTTTAATTCTTCTGCTTTCCGTAATTGATTCGTGGAAACAGCAGTCCAAGCAGTATTTACAGAGCGATACTTTCACGTTTAATGCGTGCAAATTGACGTAATCGTAGGTGGTGTAAAAAATTCGAATCTTCCAATTTTCCCCCAAATAAATTCCAAATATCCGAACAACGACATAGTTACAAGGATATGAAAATCAGACTACCAATGATGAGGGTATACTTATTAAAGACAAAAAAAATCAAATTAAAAACGAAACAAAACAAAAAACACCAAATGTAAGGGAAACAAATTTTAGCAATCATAGTAAAAATCATAATAAATTATCGAATGTGCAGGCACTACAATAATTTTCTAAGACTACGTTTCTATGAAAAATTACAAATTAGATCATTTTGACCCCCTTGGTAGTTTTACTGTTAACGATGCTCGAGTGTTCGAATTATCCGGATAATTAAGCGATTCCGCTAAAAATCCTGTTCCATCGACTGGAAAACGTGGCTGTCGTCGGCGAAACGAAATTACGCTTATCGCTGCGTGCATGGTTTGCCGGTTGTAACGAGCGACACCGAAAAAAACAGCCGGTGTCGTGGCTCGTCCTATAGAACCGCGCCTATTGTGATCGACGCGACGCATGCACGTTAATGCCCACTATATATGCACGCGCAACAGAACGCATCCTCGGTTACACGTACACGTGTATGCACGTGTGTTTGTGTAATAATATGAGCCTGTTTACGGGTGCATAGATGCACGGACCTATCACGGCGGAGTGTCATATACGCCTGTGAATCACGCATGGTCATCGTATGGTTTTTACCGTCGCAAATCTATTACGATAAAAGCTATGCTTTGTTTGAAGTAGCGGGGACGAGGGACTGCTTGGAAAAAGGAAATCATGGAATAGCTTCGAATAACGATAACAGCTGTTGTATTAGTTATTGTTTTATACATGGTGAACCTCGTATAGCGATTACCTTAACACTAGAACTGCCAGAGCAGTCAAAATGACGGATTGATGATTATTCATAGCAACCTTATAAATTCACTTTATCAAGCTTCCAAAATTTACTATGATTTTCTGCAGAAGGTATAGACAAAGATTTGTTTTCTGTGTATTCGATATTTTTTCATGTAATTATCAATTTGATCTGCTCCATGCAAATACGTACACTGGTAAATAAGTACGTCGGTAGTTCTAGTGTTAACGGTTGACCAATCGAATAGGGAGATCTCTCATTTTCTCCATAACAAAGCGCGGCCATTGATTCTGTTTACTTGTGTTATTAGTTGGTCTTGAACTAGTGTTGAATTGATTAAAAATTGTACTTTGAAACAGTAGGAAATGCGTTTGACGAACTGTGAACAACGTTAGTTCAAGACCAACTAATAACGAAAGCAAATTGAATCAATGTCAGCGCTTTGTCGAGGAAAAAAATGGGAAATCTTCCCATTCGGTCGGCTAAGTGATAAATTCAATACGTAGCTTGAACATGAGTACGATTTAGAGTAACTTGAAGCGATATAATTACCTAGACGTGATATTATTATTATTATTACTGTTGCTAGTATTATCACGGTCGTAGTAATTATACTTGTAATTTCTCATTACGATGATTACTGGACACTAATTTATAAAAGTTACTAGAATTACACAAAACGTTCGAAGTTAATTATTCAGGGGGTGGGGGGGGGGTGAAACGTCTGTTCGCCGTTTACAAAAATTTGCATACACCTTTATTTCACCGATCTGCTCCACCGATGCAGGAGCAAACGCAGAAACAAGTTATGGAAACCGGTGAAATCGTTCGGGAGACATAAGACGCAGAAGAAAAACGAGAAGAACAGTTTAATTATTAACCCCGACTGGTCTGTAAGCCGGAAGAGAAAGAGATCAGCATAATAAAGTCATTAATTCCGAATTTGATTCGTCCCAGCCACGTGCGTGTCTCGATTGAACGCGACGAACCATCGACGTATATAAAACAATAAAAAGAGTTTATTTATAGGTAATCTGTTCAAAAATAGTACAACAATTATATTTAATCCCCGCCAAACTGACCACATAATACACTTTTTTGTTTAACCACCTGTCACAATAATTAATTAACAACAGTAATTGAATTCAATTTTTTCATGAACAACTCATTCCTCGAATCACATCATCGATTTGTTTAACACCGAACCACATAAACGTCGACGAATAAAAATAAAAATAGGAAATACAATCTACATTAATCAATTTAACCCTTTGCACTCGAAAGGTGACTCTTGGTAGTTAGCGATACTACTTTCACAAATTTCCGAATGCAAGTAATTATGTTTAAAAGGTTCAATATTTTACTTATCTAAGTTAAATAAATGGTAGTGTATAAGTTTCGTTTCAACGCTTGGTAGTTGGAAATTTTTAAACACCGACAGCAAAGGGTTAATCCAAATCTATACAATGTACATTACGTGACAAAAGATTGTTACATAACAAACTTGTTTCCAGCTTTGTTATATAACACGTACATTACTTTAATCTGTTACCGTATATAAATACGTTATATCCCT
Organism: Tetrapedia diversipes; assembly: GCA_033822845.1. Taxonomy (NCBI): domain Eukaryota; kingdom Metazoa; phylum Arthropoda; class Insecta; order Hymenoptera; family Apidae; genus Tetrapedia; species Tetrapedia diversipes. The sequence goes on from JAOPTO010002169.1 coordinate 626,010, forward strand.
TGCTCTATAAGTAACGAGTTACAGAAACATGTTATATAACGGAGTCAAGAATTGTTATACAACAATGTTTTGCTAAGGAGAAACGGTAATCTCGTATGGGGGACGTTTTAGGGACGATTTAATCGCGTTCTCAGATAGAAACCACCGGAAGGTGATATACGTAAGTGATGGGAAACGCGCTGTTTGTCACGGTCCGGGGAAGCTTCCGGTTCGGCACGTGGCCGGCACGAGGTCCGCGTCCCTTTTTAATTAGCACCGGCAAGGGCTGCGAACGTGTGCCCGGAGACTCCTCCTTTTTTCCTTTATCCGTTCTCGTAAACGTTCCTTCCCCTGTTTCACGAAACAACGGTTAATGCAAATTTAATCGTCCCTGGTCGCGATTTCTTCCTGTTGATATCGACGGGAAAATCGCGTTTTCTAGCTTTGAATCCCCAAAGCAAAATCGTGTTCAGTCGCAAGGACAAGTTTTCGTATTAATTCCTAAAAATTTTTAGACCAAAGTTCAGAGAAGAGTAGTTCGAAGTACCTTATACCGATTTAATTTTATACTGTTTCTTCACGTTGTACTATTATTTATAAAACTAAACAATCTGGAGCAGAATATTTGTTCAGATACGCGAAAGGTCATTTTTGAGAAAGAAAAGTGGATTTAACAGTAGTTAAATCTTTAAGTAACTCTTTTCCGCCACCTTGTACAACGTTACACTATGGCATTAAGAAAATTCATCGTAGCACGATTCGCTATCTGCGCTTCGGAAAATCCCCGTTCTAAATTCTAAGCTGGAAACGAAACTCGTTCGGAACTAGACGTTGCATAATTAACGGTTAGATACCTGCGCCGCACACTTGCACTGTTTTCTTTCTTTTTTTTTTTTCCTTTTGCAAACGTATCGCGAATGGCATCGCCAGTCGCGAACACGCACACACACGCACACGCATACACACAGGCGCGTGTATCACAGACATTTCGAGTTGTACGCCTCTGCTTTTCGCCACGGCGTTCAGATAAAAGCAACCTTGACGGATAATTGCGGTTAATTACCGAGGAATTATAAAAACACATCGGATTGTAATGAGCCGGCTGAAAGTAAAGCGATGCGAACCGCAGATATAATATCGCTGATGATACGAAGCCATGGTTTGTTTTAGATATTTTTCTGTTTCGTCCATTAGTTACGACGATTGAAAGTGAGCTTTTGCATTTTTGTGTATTTGTAATAATACATTTGTGAAAATGTATTTGTAATTTGACGATATAACCGTAAATACAAATATGTTGATGGTGTTTTCACCGGCAGTGTTGACCGGGTTACGAGATATCTCGTTTTAACACTTAGCCAACCAATTGGGGAGATCTCCCCTTTTTTTCTCTACAAAGCGCTGTCATTGATTCTATTTACTGTCGTTATTAGTTAGTCTTGAACTAATACTATTCACAGTTCATCAAATGCATTTTCTGCTGTTCTAAAGTACAATTTTTAATAAATTCAACACTAGCGTTGTTCACAGTTCATCAAATGCATTTTCTGTTTCTCCAAAGTACAATTTTTAATAAATTCAACACTATTGTTCATAGTTCCATAAAATGTATTTTCTGCTTTTCTAAAGTACAATTTTTAATAAATTCAACACTAGCGTTGTTCACAGTTCATCAAATGCATTTTCTGTAAATAGAATCAATGGCAGCGCTTTGTGGAGGAAAAAATGGGAGATCTCTCCATTCGGTTGGCTAAGTGTTAACTAACACTTTCTTGTATCGATGACTCTAAATAATTCGATCTATTTGTTAAGGTTGATTGTTAGATGATAAACAGATACATAAGGAATGTATAGTAATATTTAAGAATTTATTAAAAAGGTAGTGAGGTTTTTCGTAACGTGTTCAAAAATTCGCGAGCTCCGGAAGCACGTCTTGGGAAGCAGAGTGTCGTCGTACGCGAATGTGTTAATATTTTATTAGGTGTCAAGTATGAAAGTTGGATTAGCCGTGTAACGGAAGGGCATCGGTTCCTCGTGGTCGAAGAAAATATTCTGCTCTAAAGCACGACAAAAGCTGTAATAATCCTTAGAGATAATAAGCGGTGGCTTGGATGGGACAGTGGTTACACGCAGCGCTTGTAAATTGTTTGCCGGAGGTTTTCGACGGTGAAACCTCGCCCCATAAATAATTCCCGTGGGATACGCGGCACGCCTCATCGTCACTACATGCGAACCGAAGTTCACCCTTTCCTTACCTGCGCCGTGACTGGCTCGGAATTTTATTTCAGATTTAATTCTTTTGATTGCTTCGTATCTTCGAATCTATCCATTGAAAACTAGAAAACATTATTAACTCTAGATAACTAAACTTAAATTAGTGTTACTCTGTAATCATTCGACTCATAGACTGCGAATTAAAAACATGTATATTTTTATATTTCCCTTATTTATTTCAAACAAACTAGCGTAACTTAAGAAGAGTATTATAATGTTTTAATTACAAAATAGAAAAGTGGTAAAGTGTTAGCATTTGTAATGTTGGTAGATGTTAAAAAATCTTGGCAGATAGTCTATTAGACGAATGTTTAGTTATCTAGGGATAAAAAGAGAATTTATTCTGACAGATTTGTATTCAACCTTCTTTGCTATGTTGGACATATAGTTGACTAAATCACTTGATTAAATCATTAAATTTTACTCTTTGAAACCTACTTCTATTGAATTCTGAGTAGAAAGGGTTAGTGCTTAGCAATTCTGGAAATTCACAATTGAATCATATTATCCATTCTTCTATTCCACTGCTAATGCAATCGCTGTCAGCGTGATCCTACTTTTGCCAATCAATTTCAAATTTGAATATCCAACAAGGAAAAGAGCTTTTCCTCCCACTGAAGGGAAAGTAATAACATTCTTATGGTCGCTTGGAACAGCCGGCAAATGAAGAAGTTTCCGTGAAACTATGGAAGAACAGTAGGAAACGAACGAAAGAAACACGTACGACAGGAAATAGGGATCTAAGGAAGGTTATTCGCGAACAAGTTTCACATATCTACGTTCGTCTTCCTTCGTTGATCACACATATTGCAGAAAATTGTGCGCATTGGCGTGCACTTTAACTAAAATTGTCCTCTCGACGAAACACCAGTTTCCAGGAAAATACGTATCCTGCGATCGTGTTCGCTTTATGAAAGCTTTCGTCGCAGATTCTTGCACTCTGCATCAATCTATAACATCGATCCACTGTTAAATAATCTTTTACCCTTTCTTTACTCTAAATCCTTTCTCGTTCACTGTTCCAAAACAAAAGTTTAAGACGTTCATTCATATTCATTGTTATTGTTATAGTAGAACGCTATTTATCGATTAGCACAGAATGCAAATTTTATTTATCACGCTATTACTCAGAATAATATTCATGCTATTTAACAGCAATTTGTTTTATAGTGGTAGACTTTTCATGGATGAGCTTTCTGAGATGCCATCATTTTAAACTCCTTTTCTTCTAAATTCAAAACCTCTTGCACAGAATTGTGAATGTTCCATTTTTCTGTATTAAAAACAAATTTCGTGCAACTTGGGTTTTTATTTTCTTTGAAACGCACATGATCTCGAGGACTTGAGTGGAACTTGAAGAAAACTTTAACTCACGAAACAACATATCGAGACTTGATCCAGGACGACGTCCTGTTCCTCGACGATCCACGTGACGCCATTACATGAAGTTCATTAAGCGGTCACTGCATAATTAATCGGGCAAGTCGCTACCAAAACACTCCACGCACTAGTGTGTACACTTATATATGTTTGTGTGTGTGTGTGTACGCATACGTAGAGAGGCCTCGTACATCCAGTGCTATCATTAAAATCGGCCACGAAGTAAACGTTTCAGACGGTAAATATTTAAGTCGACCGGTAAGGGCTCGGTAATGAGAGTTGAGATGGATCGATACACGGACACGTATTCGTAGGGTACATGTGTGCGTGCGTGTGCATGCGTGTGCGTGGAAAAAGGACGCGGGTACGCGCGTTCATCGGTCGGCCAGCACACTTGATAAATATTGCCCATCGGCCGGAATTGCTTTCCCATTTTGTGCCATCCTTTAATACGCGTTTACGCAACTGCAACCCCATCGCAGGTAATTCCCCGATTCCCCTCCCTTTCTCTTATTTTTCCCTCCTTTTTCTTTGCACGTGTACGTGTGTATGCGAGCGCGCGAGTGCATTTAAAGCAAGGACTCAGCGCTTCCTCGAGACGAATGTCAAATGCTGAAAATGGAAGTATGCAAACGAGAGAATGATTTTTCTGAAGCTAACATTTAGAGGAGGATGAAATTCACTACCTTATGGGGAATCGGAATTTTTAGATTGCATACGAATAAATATACTTGAGACTTTGATAGTTCTAGTTCTAAGGATCAGTATATTTATGTTGTTAAGAACTCGCGCGAATAAGAATAAGGGGAATTCTCAAATTTTCTGATCGATGATATCCTATCACAGATCTAGAACTTTGCTTTTACATAGCAGTAAAGATGTTCATTTCGAAGAAAGTTTAAACGTTCACAAAAATAAGTAAAAACTGATAGGTAAAAAATACGTTAAAAATTATTAAAGTAAAAATTACTTGCTGATGAGTAAAAATAATTGACGCGGAAACTTTGGACATATTAATGAATACAATGCAGCTCGTTTAAATCTGTGGACTCCTCGGCTGCCGCCAAAAATTTGCTTGATAATTCCATAAATAATAATCGTCTGAATTGCAGCCCAGGAACATTTGGGCAAACACGAAAAAGTACGGTTCTTTTACCGGTTCTGATTGCCGTTGCAACGTTCACTTTATCGTGCTGTCACCCGCATACAATTTCACGAACAGGCGTCGCTTCTTCGCCGTTATCAGTCGCGCAAACACACGCGAGAATCACGAAACAGGAAAAAAAAACCAGAAAGGAAGCAACGCGTTGTACAGACGGCTAGAAAAATCCGTTCAAGTTCAGGTAATAGTAATACGTCGTGCCTGAGAGAGCTAAATTTATGCACAAGTCCATCGTTTCTTCTTAAAAATTTCATGCACTGATACAATTAACACTTTAATTGCCACTCACACAACATGAGTGTGATACTGTCACCGAGGATTATTAGCTGGTAACACACTCTTGCAAATATTTTTTTTTTTTTGTAACATTTAAGTTCATATTAGCCGGAGGAATGAAACATCAATTGGTTAAAATATCAGTGATAAAAAAGTCTGTACGAAGGGATTGTCGTGTTATATTATTGCTGGCCCCTGGCAAAGTTTAACCGCGCAAACGTACAGCCATTAAAGTGTTAAACGATGAAACCATGGATAATAAAATTTTCACTTATACACGAAACTTTTGTGGGAGTCAGAGGTAACGACAAGCTAAACGACACAATTTCATTTATGATAATATTTATTTAACACATTGTGGACTGGTAATTTTACTGAAAATTTATCTCATCTCACCGGCTATTATTTTGGTAATTGGATGTGGAAGTAGCACAATATAAATGAACTTCAATAAATTTTATTTATTATTCAACTTTTAACACAGTATTTTTCGGACGAATCAGATTCCGTTTTATTTGTATGTCAAGTGATAAGAGCATTTATCTTCGAATCGAAAAGAATGTAAAATTTAGAAAAATCCAAAGTATCACATTTAAGGTAGACATTGTATTACAAATTTTCTGAAGGATATACTGTTGCTGCGGCAATTAAAAAAATTACTCTTTTCGTTTAACCGTCGACATCGGTTACAATCGATCGAGTTTTAATTCCATCCAACCGGTTCGCCGGGATAAATTATTATATATCGTATCAAGGATGCACAGTCGATCGGCGTAACTTATCGCGTTCATTTTTCACCGGGGTCTGGTCCCAGATAAATTTTATTCACGATCGATACCCAGTTTTACGGCGCGAGAAAAATTAATTTACGCATTCATTTAACGGGGACACGCGTTAAAACGAGGCGTCGCGAGGAACGAAATAAATTTACGACGCTTTCACTTGGCGAGCTGAAAATACAGATTGTCCTCCCAACGTGGACGATCGAAAGAGCTCTCGAGAGACAGTTACGTTTCCGCTCCGATACGTTGTCCCTCTAATATGCAAATGGGGAGCTGTTCAGTGTACGATAGAGCGGATAGGAGCGTTTCTGTGATCGGAATACGATGTCTCCGTGCCAATCGTTCATGCTTCCTTTCCAGTTTGTCCTCGAAATGCTTCCGTTTCGAAGGGAACGAGATTGGTTGAACAAGATACGCGACTAATTTTATGGGAAAAAATTGAAATAGATAAATTAAAAGTATTCTTAGTTGATGGCTAATTAGCTGTAAGCCATCTGTTGGAAATTCGAAGAAATAATTATGTAAGATCGAGCTATCGGTTGAACAGGTTCCAGGAACGGGTCAAGTGTTTTTCCCTTACCATGGTGTGAATAAGAATTAGAAAACCCTAAGAAAACTGTATCCTTTAACCTCTTCTATTCATTCAAATTTTGCCTCTCGCTGTGTGGAGATCAGGTTCAGAAAACGATATACCTTCCTTTAGAAACAAAGCTTAGTGAATTCTTAAATAGAAGAGTTATCTTTACTTTATTCCTTTTTAATCCATAATCTGCAATACTATCTTTAGATTTTCATATCTTTACGTTTGAAAAAAATTTAAGTGGACCTCGTTGCGAAAAACTGCGGCCGTCTGAATTATTTCGTGCTACACCACTTCCTCGCCGCTCTCAGTAGTATAATCGATCGTTAACGATCCATCGACGATTCCACGATGAAACGTTGACAACCAGAAGCCCTCTGCCCCGTTGCTCGCCCATTAATCCGTAATTACGCTTGGAAAAATCCAATTGACGCTGCTCGTGTTCTTCGAGCGGAAATCGTTTCGATAATAACGTCAGCAGCGAGCCGCGGCGAGAGTACGCTCGCAGACAACCATCTTTCATTAGTTATAAAAGGGTTAGGCGGATCGAAAGCCCGGCGAACAATTACGATAATGGTATTTTTCCTCGCGTCGTCCAAAGCGATGACACAAACGAACCGCCACGCGGTGCTTGCGATAACAAGGCCTCGTCGCCGACGCGCTTCGCCGTTCTCCGTATTTATAGCTTGTAGGCGATAAGTCCGATGATGCATCGATACGAATCGATTGCGAGCAGATCGTGAAAATTAAGGAGACCGGAGGGATGTTTCTTGAGCTGACATTTTTTTATTGTTAATTGTAGAATTACAATTAAAGGAAACGGTAAAAATGACCGATTTTCAGTTTAAGTGTACAGAATACCGATCTACTAAGTTGGAATATTATGGGAATGTTGCGGACAGATTATGTAGAAGATTGAAAATAAGCAAATTTATAACCACGGTTAAGGGAAACGGTGAAAATGACCGATTTTCAATTTAAATGTACAGTATACCGATCTACTAAGTTTGGGATATTATAGGAAAACGACCGATTTTCAGTTTAAATGTAAAGTATATCTTTCTGCTAAGTTAGAATATTATTGAAATGTTGGGTCGTGGACAAACTATCAAATCCAATCGTTGAAAACGATTTCCTAATTTTCGCCGTAATTCAAATCCTTCACGGATGATTTTTGCTATAAAACGCAACTGATGAACGTTTGATTGTACATACAAAATAGAGAATCCCTAATTTTAGATTGGAATAAATGGAATTCAGAATAGAATGGAATTAAAAAATAACTGCAGAAATTGTTTATCTGTTTTAAATCCCATATTGTAAAAGTGAAATCGTGTAAATAAAGTGCCGTGTAAAGCGGGGGATAGATGTATTAAAAAATCAGTTGAAATCATCATTTCAAACACGGCGTCATAGCTCCTGCATAGATTTCTCAAGTATCGACTTCATCGACACTCCTTCATTCTCATCACCACGCTTTTCACGATCGTCGCGGCGGTTCCACGCCGCGCAGGAACAACGGTCCCCGTCGTATGACAAATGCCTGGAGAGAAAATCGAAAAGCTGGCAAAACCCGGCCGCGAAGCTCCCCCGTTTTTGCTCCTTCAGGCAAATGCGACGTCGAAAATTAATTGTCCTCCTCTCGATAGAATCTTAACGACGAACGGACCCCCGCGGCCACTCCGCTTACGTATGAACGGGTTTTTATCGCCGCGTCGCGATCGTTCCACTGTTTGTTAAAAACGTTCCCCTAGATATAGAGGAAGCAGGGCCGGCTCGTGTTTGCGCAACTTATCGAGCGATCGTCACCGTTAGAGTAGCATCGCCGGAGGACTTGCCGAATGAGTTTTCCCTCCGCTATCGACGGCCTGATCCGCAGAAAATGATCGTTCTTGAATAGGCCCGATAATGGTCCCGAGCAAATATTGAAGCTACCTGGAATCTCTCGCGCGATCCACGCCGGAGCCTGGCGAACGTCGAGCCTAATAACCTAATCCTGTGTTTGCTTCCAACGATCAGAAATCATTCTCTGTGTGTGTGTGTTTGTTTAAAGCGTATTTAAAGCGGGCATTTAAAAAGTAGTTAGAGTTGCGTTGATGAATGAATGTTTCAGGGAAATTGTATCAGGACGAGCTCGATAATTATCGTTTGTGGGTTTCGATTCGAAGGAGAATGAAGTTTGATCGATGTAAGTGGAAGGGTTATCGCAAGTTTTTCTTGGGAAGCGGTTTCGGAATTTCTTTGTGGAGACATTTTCTTTGTTCGGTGCGAGCGAAATTATTTGCACTCCCCAACGTTATATATGAAAAATTCACTATATTTAATTATTATCACGAATGTACTATATTTAAAAAGTACTTCCGTTTTGCTTCGACTTCTGCTGCAAAGCAGAGGAAAAAAAGAAGCGCAGTGGACGGAACTTTGCTCGTCGCTGACGTCGGCTACAAATAACTCGCCACGATTTATAGGTTGATACAGGTGCGCTCGGTTCACCTTGGCTCATTATTCCAAATCGCGTTTCCTCGTTCGTTAATCGAATAATAACGACCTGACTCACATCCCTTTCGCTGTATCTGCTAACGATTGATCGCTAATCGATTCGATCGGGGAATTGAAGAGCAAACATGTAATAAGAAAAGCACTAAAATTTTGAAAAGTAGCGTGAAAAATAGGTATTGTAGTATCCTCAAAAGAGAAAAGGGATCAGTGTTAAATAAAAAACCGAGTTGTACAATCGTAAAAAGAGCAGAGTTGAATCAGAATTTACTGTGTACCGTATATTTTTGCCATTATTCATATTAATGATAATAATAAACAATCCTAACGCATTCGCGACCGACAAATTTTTTCCGTTTCTAATACTGAGCACCGGCGAAAATAATGAAATTCTGAGACTGATTGCCGCAAACTTGTATCGTTACAGCAAGGATAAAAATGATAAAAATTGTTTTGAAATATCGATGCTGCAACAATGTGTTGTTTAAAATAGAAAAATTTTTATAATTAGTATACTTGCTTTACAGGTAGACGATCTACCTGTAGGCAATCAGGAATAGAATTTAAAAAGACGTGAATTCACGTCAACGGTCGCGAATGTGTTAACACTATTCCTGTCGCAACCGGTCAAATGACCGTTTTCAAAATTCCGATTACAATTTCATAGATGCAACGTAATTGAGTCGCCTTTAAACTTTGGACTTTCTCTCCAATATACGTATAATATATTTTTTAATATTTACTTCTTTCTTCATTGTTCATTTTTTGAGAAAAATTTGTAGTCTGTCTTACGTGGGAATGTCTTTATTCTACAATCTATTTCTCATACGCCGATGTGTTCTCTGTTCCAGGCGAGAAACCGCACAAGTGCGTGGTGTGCGGCAAGGCGTTCTCCCAGAGCAGCAACCTGATCACGCACATGCGCAAGCACACCGGTTACAAGCCGTTCCAGTGCGGCCTCTGCGACAAGGCGTTCCAGAGGAAGGTGGACCTGCGACGACACCGAGAGGGCCAGCATCCCGCAGCACCGGCGCTCGACTATCGTTCCCTCCAGCTGTCCTCGCAGCCGGCCAACGTCCGCCGTTCCCCGCCCCTGCAGCCTGCCTCCGCGTATCACATGATACCTGTGCCCGGTAACAGTTGAGATTTCCTCGTGACCTCCCCTCGCGAGAGCTCGCCACCGCCCGGAAACCACCCCCAAGTGATTCGCGAGCGCTGTTTGCCTGTCGTTTTCATCCCTTCTTCTTGCTCCTCGCGTTCGTGGGGCAAAAGGGAGGGATGGTCGTAGGTGGGACACAGAGGTGTTGGGTATATTGCAAAAGTTTCCGTCGCGTATGCAAATTATGAAGCATAGTCAGTTTGCGTCGTCGGTTAACCCTTTGAGTGCTACTTGCATCTGACAAAGGCACTTGTGTACGCTATGGACGCGTATATTGCATTTGTCAATTTTGTCAATCTCCTGTATATGTAGAGTATTCCGACCGGTAGTATTCAGCACGCAAAGGATTAAATTTTCATTAATTAGTTGTGTAACAGTAGGAAGGAAGAGGAGTGTTATGTAGGAAGTGAAAATGTTGAACGATTGTAGATTACAGGAGGGATTGTATATTGGATCTTCGTGGAGAAATGATGGGAACTTTTGCATGAATCTAAGTGGAAGTTTGCTGATATGGGGGTATAAGGTGGAGGACGATAAGTGGTGTAGTAGTTTAGGGTGCTGATAGGGTTTGGGGTTCTTTGGACTTGATTTTGGTATTTTTGGTTATACAGTCATGTATTTTTCTCCAGGATAGAAACTGGTATGTGTTCATATGTTGCATACGAAACTAAGTCACTGTTACAATAAGTCTCCCTTTGACATAAAGAATTCAAACGAAAGGGCTGCGAATTTTCCTTTCCTTTCTGTCCTCAATATCCTAACAATTCAGCTAAATAATTAATCTTACAGATCAAAACCCTTGAGAACTCAACTATCTTAATCATTCTAACATAAAAGTCGACACCTTCTCTAACGGGACCAAGAGTTCTAATTTAATAGAGAACCAATTTCGTATTACTCAAATTCTTATCAATTTCCCTCCAAACCCTCGAACCTTCTTTTATCAGCACCCTCTACCTATGCACCCTCTGCGAAACAATCAAGCGTTAGAGTAAGAAACGTGAAAAACTGGATCTGTCACGTGGCCCAACTCCACGCAAACTCGCGAATAGACAAAACTTATCCGCCGTCGAGGCAAATTTGCATTCCCCGTACCGAAAACGGTACCAACTGTTAGATATTAAGCGCGCACCTGTTTCCGAAGTGCCTGGCTGTGCTAATAACAGGTACTTATTCGAGGATGATGAACAATGTAGTGAGGCGCCTTGAGATGGGCACTTTCGCGATATCCTTTGCATATTTCAGCGATCCTCGGCGATTCAACGAGATCAGCCACTCCCTTTTTTTTCTCTCTCTCTCTCTTTAGATAGGGAACCTTCAGCCGTCCATTATTGCTGTACTTTCAGTATGTACGTACAATGTATATATCTATAAATACACATCTTATACATATACATAATATATATATATATACATATGAAAGAAAATATATATACACGCATTAGCAGAGGTGCAGATACATATGTGTACACATGTACACGCGTGTACGTGCATGTGGTGTGCAAAATTGATTACTGGCAATTTTGTTAGGAAACTTGGACAAATTGATCGAGTTCAAGGTAGAAATTTAGTTTGAAATGTGTTGATGACACAGGGTGTTCTATTTAAAAATGGACCATCCAATTGTCTTGGGTGTTGTTTATTGGGTAGAAAATTGAAAAAATGGAAGTACAGACGATGCTTAAGATTTATTCATTTTCTTTAGATGGCTGCAAACGAAGGATATAATTGGGTGGTTTGTTTTAAATGGGACACCCTGCATATAGGATTCACAACCGTTAATTTTTGAAAGTATATATGTACGTGTATCTTAGACAAGGAATTGACGATTACGTTTCGAAAGACTAATTACTTATAGTGAGATATGACTGTAAAGTAGAAAATTAAAAAATCTTTGTGTAAGAATTAGGGGTAATTGACGAATTGTATTATTCTAAAAATTCGGAGTCATCGTGATGAAATGGGCTCGTACTATAAAATTTCGTTGTCTCAAAAATATCATAAATTTAATTGCTCCTTTGAGAAAAGCCCTTAAAAAATATTCCACATCTGAAGTGAAAAAACGTAAAAAGAGGAAACGCATCATATGCACCCCAATTACGTCCCATACATGTACCGGTACACGTGTGTGTGAGCATGTGTGTGTGAGCATAAATCCGTATATAATACATATTTATTAGACTGCGAATTTTTATGCGTTTATAAAAAAATGTTGATACAGAAAAATGCTGCAAAAGTATACGGAACATCACAAACATGTTTAAAAGATAGAAAAAAATGTTCATTTAAATTTCTATATAAAGAAAAATACGAATTTGCATGAGAATCCGCCGTCTATGCGTATTATATGCGAGCCAGCGTTACCAGTTGCACGTGCAGGGTTTTAAAATACTTTAGGTGTACGTCCATTTACATTTACAAGCGATTTCATTGTTTCACCTAATCGCTGAAGTGGCTGCCCATACATGTGTAAAATAATTTTTCCAAATTTCACATCTCGTATCTTGTATTAAACGAAATTTAACATTCCTAAAACCTGATGCTTTATCAACTGAATATAATTGAATATATAATTATTTTCGTAGCGTGTATTAAACAAAATTTAACATTCCTAAAAGTTGATGTTCTATCAACTGAATAGAATTAAATACAGAATGATTTTGACGCAATTTCAATGTTCAATTCAGGTATTAGAAAAGTGTAATTATTGAGTTTCCCTGGATAATTGGATATAATTTTAAACGTATCCCAGTGTCTAATAATTACGCCACTTGAGAGATTAGGGCGTAGTTTTTTCGAAGTGTGTTTTGAATATCGAACGAATGTACAGCAATCGCGCCGCAAATAATTATAATCACCGTGTTGCCCGATATTTTTTTTCGCATCTTTCACTGTTTCTACCTCCTGTAATTAGAGTCACGAATGGACAGAAAGTTTTAATTTTAATGGGACCTCCCCTGCTTCGATTAAAGCTTGATTGTTCGGTTACATTAAAGTTTCTTCGACTCGGTAATCTCAGTTTCGGTTTTTCCATCAGGTATCCACGATCGCAAATGTACTAAGGTAATGTCGGAGTCGATATCACTATCCTTAGTTTTATTAAAAAAGAAAAAATAAACGAAATTTCTAAAAAAAATATGTTTCGAATCGTGTAAATATTAAAATTTGTTATATTTGATTTATGAATGTTCAAATATAAAATTAGGATAATTTTATTTTTATAGTTTATAGTGCTTTAGACTAGTAGTCGAAATTTGTATAAAGAAATAAGAAAAAGAATATCGAGTCTCGTTTGCAATCGGTATCTATAAGCGTAGTTATAATTTCTTCTTAAAAAGTTCTTCGAAACCATTTTCCAAGTGTACCGTGTAGAATTTCGAAAACCAAAGAAACTTTTGTTCGTCCCGTGCAATCAATTCTAATCGAATTAAAAATTAGAGAATCAAACGAAGGGATGGCTAGATTGAACTCGATTGTACCTTTTATTTGCGATCGAAGTTTCGAATTAAAATATCATACTGAATACAGATTTAAAAAAAAATAAAATTCACAGGCGACACAAATTTTCGTGATCGCGTAAAATTCATAGACGTCAAACTTCTTTCTCAACTTAACTTCTCCGTCCATTAATCTGAAATTCTGTTCCAACCGAACCAATTACAGAAGAGAAATCGTGAACAAAAGGGAGATCATCAGGAGAAAGAAAAAGTTCCGTCATCGGTTGTAAATAATTTAGTCGAATTAGAAAGTGAAACGTGGCAGAGGAACGGGAAAGGGCTAGAAAATTTCGTTAGAAATTCGACGTCTGGCAAAGAATCATAGCGGCTAGAGGACCAAAGATAGCATAAGTCGGACCTGGTCGAACGGCGTTGCTCGGGCGCGGAACAGAAGAAAGTGATTCCAAAAAAAAATAACAAAACAAAACAAAACAGAAAAAAAAGAAAAAACAGAGAAACAAAAATTCTCGTTATTTCCCGAAAACGCACCGAAGGCTTCGGTCCGTTTTGCGTGCTTGCGTGCGAATTGTATTATACTGTTAGAATTAATCGATCGTTTAAGCGATTAAGGACCCGCGAACCTCGAGATCGAAATGTTGCCTGCGAACGAGAGTGAATTTAATATTTTTTCAATAATAATAATAATATTAATGATAGTAATAATAGTAATAATAATAGTAACGATAATATTACAATAATAACAATTTGTTGAACCGTGTGTGATCGCGTTTCGACGTTATTTTCGTAACACCGAATCGATGCGTCGATTTGCATAATCGTTCGGTAACCCTGGAATCACCATCGAGAAGTTTCATACATTTCATGGCTTCAATTTTGCTCGTTAGATCTGTTTCGTTAACAAAATTGAAAGAAGATCTGTTACCATTTTTTTGTAACGACCGCATGAATGAAGGTTTAAGAGAATTGCGGCACGGTGATTCGAGGGTTAACATACAGAATGAACTTATAGATAAGGAAAGCATGGCGAATGCATCGATAACGCCTAGATTTAATTGTATGCAAGAACGAGAGACGTGCGATGTTCGAGTGTCGGCGAGAACCTTGTGTTAATCGGTAAAACCAAAAAATATGTTTACAATAATTGGTATAAAGACGGTATCGATTGAATAAATTGTTTTTCTTACAAACCACTAATTACACTCTCTCTCTCTCACCTTATTTATTATTTAAATGTTGTAGAATATTATTTAAATCTGTAATGCATGTTACTTTATGCGAATTATAACGAAGTTTAATCGTAGAGGGTTGAAGGTGAACATATCGAATGTGGGATCGCGTTTATTTCTAAGTACACGTCCGGCGAATGAATATTTTTGCGACAGGTGTTTCGAAGGAATGTGTTGGAAAGAGCGCAGGTTCTTTCTATCCACGCGTTTAGCGGTGCTCGGCTGTTCAAGAAGCGAAGTGGAAAAGAGCAGGGTGAAATCGTTCACATTCTTCGGGTGAGATCGCTCAGGTAAGCAGCAGGGGACGTATCTTTTTTTTCTTTCTTTAAACACCAACAGCAGTTATCCATCCGATACTAATTCAATTTTTGTAATTCAAAGTAATTAAATCTACAATTTAACCCTTTAACTCTTGATTTTTTAAATTTTTACTATAGAAAAAGAATTACACAAATGTACTCTAGCAGATGTAATAAAACTAGATAGATATTATAAAAAATTTTATTTTTGAAGCTTTTTGAAAAAATTGTATGTGATTATATTTCCTATTAGTATTATTTCATTGGAACAATACTTGGGATGAATATATCCCGACAGGAGTAAAAGGGTTAAACAACTTTTAGAAGACTTCGATGAAAGAATTTTAATCCTTTTCAGTTTACAATATGACATTAAAAAATGTGTTCAAAATTAAAGTAAACCGAAGCTGTAATTATTACAATTTTTATGATAAAATTTCACTCCCACAGTATACCTGTTCCAAATCAATTAAACTAAATTATACCCACAGTTACTAAAGTATTACAATTATAAATTCCATGGTAAAATTTCGCCCTCGTTGTATACTTAATCCAACATCACGAACAACACAAAATTACAACTAAAATTGTAACTACAACAATTAAACGCTTTCTTTTCACAGCCAAAACGATTATACACTAATCAAATTCATGCATCTTCAGGCTTATAGCCAGCAAAACGTTCGAAGCACCGCCGGGGACACCTCGAGCTGCTTACTCCACCGTAAAAGTAATTAACTCACAAAATCTTGTTTCGTGAATAACTAACCGCGCTTTTTACACCGTTACGAGGAATTACAACCGACGAGTTATTATTAATGTTGTTGTTAATAATTTCTTGTTCCACTCTTGCGGTCGATCACGTGACGCGAATTATTCGTGTAAGAGCGTAGCTTTTATGGCGTTTCGCTTATCTTTGGTACACCGGTTAACATGGCCGCCGCTGTATAAATAACGAGCAGGTAAACAATAGCGCTTTTTTCCACGGTGACTCGCGTCACGCCATTGCAGAAGATCAACTTGGTTACTTCACGATTCTATCTTCATAAGCTAAAATGTCCTATCTAGTACTTAAAAGCACCCTGAGGAGACTGAAACTGAATTATTTTGAATTAACGGTGGAATTTCGATTGTCTGGGAATAACTTGGGAATAACCTTACATATAAAGTGATAAAATATGATTTGGACGATATACTAATGCAATTTATTCACGAAAATGAAATAGAATAAAATAAAATGCATGCTCGTAGAACGTGTAAAATATATTTGACTGATACACATGTATTTCTACTGTTATTCCTTAATCCTTGCTTTTCTACTTCGGTTTTTGGAGCTTATTGGGCAAATCTTCCGATTAATCAGGTATTCCAGACAATCAGAACTCCATCGTAGTAGCATCACTTGAATAGTAATTCAGACAACTGAATCACAAATCTCTGCAAAACAACCAGTACTTACCAATTTCACACAAAGTACAATGATAAACATGTATGGAACTTGAAACATTTTAATAGGACTTCGATAAATGAGATTCTGAATAAATATAAATCCTCGCATTAACCCTTATGGCTCCAAGTGTGCCTTTCAAGCATTGCCGATGTGTGACATTAATATTATGACTTTAATATTATTATTTACACGTCATCGTAGCATTTGAAGTCTAACACTCAAAAAGTTGCAGGTCAATATATGTCCAGAATAAGTAATGAGTTGCCGGTTGATATTCACACTTGAAAATAGGAGTGTTAAGGGTTAATCCTCTACTGTTTCGTAGACTATTTTTCTCGTTCGTTACAATTCGGCCCACTCGATAAATCCGGCACCGCCGAGGTCTCGAATCTGCCGGGTTATCGGGCTTCCCCTGTAATTGGCACGTTTCAAAAGGCGATTGTTTCGAATTGAAACATTTCTGCTCCACGTAGGAAGCCTCCGAGCAGAAGCAGGTGAGAGAGAAGACACGCGAAGAGGAGGGGAGGAGCAGGATCGACGGTGTAATAGATTATCGACGATTATCCTTCGCCTTGGGCAGGGTATTACCAACGTGGACGCCTCCATCGAGGGATAAGCGATGAAAGCGCGATAGAAAAAAGGATAAATTGCTCGAGATACCATCTTCTTTCTTTATCTTATCCTTTCTAAGAGAGGTTAAAACGCGAATCCTTCGAATTCTTCTATTCCCTCGAGTGCAACGAGCGGCACTTGCTTCCACAGATTGCTTCCGTTGTAACGAGTTTACTGGCTGCTGATTAAATATTCATGCGCTCGCTGTTTCGGCATGACTGCTTAAGATGATTTACGATTTAACGCAATCGTGTTCGCGTACTGTGTTAACGAATTAATTAGGAAGTCTCTTTATTACTTCTCATCACCATAAATGGCCTTTGAAGTGTTATTCGTGTAGTAATCGAGTTTCAAGAGCTTCATATTTGTCAATCACACTTCGTAGAATCGTGAAAAAAACACGGTTCTATTTTTTCACGAACTCTTGCTAATTCGGTCGATTCCTTGGGAATTGGAAAAGGGAATTGGAATGATAAAAGAAACCATATTTTTACTTCATTTTCTACAGTTTCCTCTATCGAAGTCCATTTTTCTCTTCGAAACCAAACGAGTTATACAATATCTACACTACTAAATTTATTTATTTTTTTATTTATTTATTTATGAATATGAATCCCCTTTTATACAAGTGAAAATGTGGAAACGTAAGAGAACGTCGAAAGAAAGTTTGACTTTCGATACTGATCGAACCGCGAATTTATTTATTTATTTATCGGTATGAATCCTTCCTAAAAAAATAAACGTCCATTGCCTACCTACAAAAACACACTTACGATCTGCATATCAAAAAATCCACCGTTCACAAATTTTCATTTTCCAGCGAAAAATCCAACTTCCAAAAGACAATTTGAAGCATGTGCATCGTCCAGCTCGGCGACGAATTCGTTCGAAGAAGAGAACGTCGAAAGAAAGTTTTGACTTTCGATAATGATCGAACGCGAGTTGGTCTGCCATTAGGAATCGGTGTGCACGTGAAATCGACTCGTATTCCGTAAGAGGAGCGCGGCCGTGGAGTTTCTGGAAGCAATTCCGCGTCGATAACGAACATGTCGACGCGGCCCGATGCCGCTCCGGTTTCCACGTCTTGCTGACTTTTACTACCTATAATTATAGATGCAGCAAATGTAGTAAATCCCCGTTGCAACGCGGCCCGCGCGGAAACACGGCTTTTCCCTCGCGTCGTTAATCCCGACCTCTCTTCGAGGCGTTCTTCGTGCCTTCGCGATTCTCCTTCACGCCATTCGTACCTGAGGATTTCGGTAGTAAGTCCCCTTTTTCCGCGAGAACGTCGGAAAACTCGTTTAACCGTTCCCTACGCAAATCTATTAGAGACCCAAAAGTGTTAGAGTGCAACGATGATGTTGAGGCATCAATGGCCATCGTCTGTCGCGTTTGCAACGACTCGCGAAATCAATCGATTATCTATACGCATAAAAAGATAAATATCCTGACTGACTGACTGCCTGAACTACTGAAACATGAAATTTGGACAACGGGTTCGTTTTACGACGTAAGCACCCACTAAGGAAGGACTTTTTGATATTCCACTACTAAGGGGGTTAAATAGTTTGAAAATCCGACGATTTTGAAACAGGCACCATGAAAACTGGTATTTAACTTTTTGGTTGGAAATAAAGAAATACGTGTTTCAACGTTTTTGGAAAATCAAACCTCAAGGGGATAAAATAAGGAGTGAAAATTTGTTTGAAAATCCGCTGGTTTTGAAGAAGGCACTATAAAAATTAGTAAGTGTTTAACTTCTTGATTAAAATTAAAGTTAAGAACTTGCAAAATTGACGATTTCACGTGTATGAGATTTTTTCAAAACTCATCCCCAAGTGGGTCACACAGTGGATGTAAATGTCTATAAAAATTTCAATATTTTTGATTTTTTCATAATCGAAATAGCAATTATTGCACAATCGGATTTCTCTGACACCTCTTGAAAATAGTTAAAATTGAAATCAAAGCACTTCCGCGCGGCCAAAGCCGCGGGCAACAGCTAGTTGGCATTAAAATTGTTATCGACACCTTTTCAACCCTTTAACCCCTTAACCTACGATTTACGTTCGAGAATTTTGGGCCGAACACGTAAACAAGCTCGCGCAGCCTTAGAGCCATTCGCACGACTTGTATCACACCATTGCAGATTATTAATTTTGTATTACTAATTTTTGTGTAAACAAACTTGTTGTAGTACTTGCATCCACCACAATTATTACACATCAGGTTGTAATGACTTATCAAATATTTCACAAATATTTATAACTTTATCGGCACCGCCGCTAATATTTATATGTTTGACCCGATCATCGTACGCGGGCTATGCCCGTCATTGTAGGTTAAGGGGTTAACAATAAGATTTCCAAATCCTGTACTAGATTCCAAACTGCGCGCAAAAATTATTTTGCTGTAGCCCTCTAAGTTTATCGCCACGCTAGAAAACGAATAGTCACGAATACACGTACGATTGCCCGCAAAGAACGACGCGGTGAAAGAAGTCGGCTTATTTTTTATTCACCAGCCCCGCGGGGACGATTCTCTGTCGATATTTATCGAGCACGTTTCTTGCGACTTGGAACAGTCACGATTAAAATTGTTCTTAGGTACAGAATTCCCCCGTGGCGGTTGGCAGATAAATGTTTTCACGCTCGTCACCACGGGAACCCGGTTGCTCCTTTGAAATTTTCATTTTAAACGTTCGTTATCAGTCGCCCTGTGTTCATCGACAATCCCAGGGTAATTAACGCTGGTGATAATCGAGCTGCGAATTTCTGTAGGTTCGTTTGGACAATTTTTAACACCAGAACTACCGACGATTAAAGTGTAACACGTCGTGGAAGAAACTGCATCCAGGAAGCAAACAAAAATTCTTTTCGCGTAATTAACAGCCTATTCAACCCCTTCAAACCTGAGACACGCCACCCTGTCCATTTTTCCTTTCTCTCTGTCCAGAATAATCATTATACCATAACACAGGAGACAGTTGTGAATCCTGAAACATCCTCTCTTACTTCTCTTCGAAAACTTCGAATATATAAAATTGTATAATTTTCTATTAATATATTATTAATAATTGTATAATTATTTTTATAATTTCAAAGTGCCCTACTTAATTTCCGTACAGGTAACACACGTGCCCTTTCAAACATATTCCCCATGCAAATTTAAGCTGTGTCTGATGAATTCAGGAGGAAATTTTGAATTTTTAAATTTACAAACGAACTGTCCTAGGAATTAAACATTTTCACAGCGTTGATTTGAAGATTGGTTCGCTTTTATAGAATTCAGTCGCGCAATTTTATTCGACAACTGCAAACGTATTGAGTGCTACGGTTGCGACAAAGTGTAGAGAATGGTCTCTGTCAGAATTTACGGGAACACGGAGATACGCTTCGTATTTTTTTTTTTTTTTCTTATCATAATTACTTCCCTTGAGGTCAATCCATCCGCAGGGGTTTATAAAATGTAGCACGAAAGCGTGTCGCGCTCGTACGAACGATTAATTCTATCCCCGGGGGCATAAAACTAGCGGCTAGCCCCGTTATTACGGCAAACATAGTGTTCTTTCGCGATAGAAAATCCCACAGGAGATATTTTTCATAGAACCAGACACCAGAAGCATTAATAATTCAGAGGAAGCCATCATCGACTACTACGCTTTTAACCAGGCATCGAACACGTTGCGACCCTTAAACATTTTCGAAAATTATCCGATAATCGAACGAATTTTATTCTCAATTTATTTTCTTATTTAACGGGCGAACACCCTTTATAAAAACGTAATACGGTAAAAAATACAATAATTAGAATTTATGAAGAAAATAAAAAAAAACTGAGTTCTAAACAGAAGTTTTAAATTTTACATTTAACATTTGTTTCATCTACAAAAATACTCGCTGGAGCCATAGATCAATGATAATTCGGATGATAAAAAAATCCGCGATCTATTGTAATTCATACAAGAAACCTGATTGTTATCGAAAATACTATAGGTATTCTGTTATCAAAAATACTACAGGAAACACCTATTAAAACGTCATTAATAACCTATGTAACAGTTCATGCGACGATAAATAAATAAATAAATAAATAAATAAATAAATAAATAAATGTTACAATATGTACTACTGTACGCGTGATACCTACAGAGCCGCTGAATGCAGAATTGTTTCATTACCTGCTATTTGTGGTTTGAATTTTTAATTCTGCGGTCAGCGCCATCTCTTGTTTTGACACTGGAAGCTCCGACTTGCTACTCGCAAAGCAGGATGAGCAAAGAGGTCGCCGATTTTAACCGCGCTTATTTAAAATAATAGCTAGGAAAAATAATTAATTACGTCTTAACGGGGAACAATCTATGAACTTTTATGTACGCAATAAATAGTAGAGGATCTGTAGAAGCTTCCACATAAATATCTCGTTAAACTAAGAACGCAAAGTGGTAAAAATAATAAAAGCATCTTGACATTGATATCAATACGAAATACATATACATATGTACATAAAGAATATTGAATAATTTTAAACAATTTAAATGCGAACAAAATCGTAGTGAAAAGCAGATAAGAAAGTAGCTAAAGGAATGACGTTTACGTTAAATATCTAAAGATTTATAATTAATTACTCAAAAGCTTGTAATTAATGATTAAACCTTCGATGTCGTTGACATTTTTCAAAGCCGACCTCAGGTAATCGTTAATAATTAATTATTTGCAATTAAAATCATATTAAAATGTAGATAAGAAATTAGTTTAGGATGTCAGCTTTATTCTAAAATTCTAAAAGTGCATAAATTAATCATAATAAACGAGTAATTAATTAATTTCGGCTCCCATGCGATAAAAACATTGCGGGCCTAGTTTTTGACAACGAAAGTCAGCGCCATCTCTTGTTTTGAAACTGGAAGCTCCAACTTGCTACTCGCAAAGCAGGATGAGCAAAGAGGTCGTCGATTCTAACCGCGCTTATTTAAAATAATAGCTAGGAAAAATAATTAATTACGTCTTAACGGGGAACAATCTATGAACTTTTATGTACGTAATAAATAGCAGAGAATCTGTAGATGCTTCCACATAAATATCTCGTTAAATTAAGAACGCAAAGTGGTAAAAATAATAAAAGCATCTTGACATTGATACGAATACGAGGCAGATGTACCTAAAGAATATTTAATAATTTTAAAGATGCAAACAAAATCGTAGTGAAAAGTAGATAAGAAAGTAGCTAAAGGAATGACGTTTACGTTAAATATCTAAAGATTTATAATTGATTACACGGAAGCTTGTAATTAATGATAAAGCTTTCGATGTCGTTGACATTTTTCAAAGCCGACCTCAGGTAATCGTTAATAATTAATTATTTGCAATTAAAATCATATTAAAATGTAGATAAGAAATTAGTTTAGGATGTCAGCTTTATTCTAAAATTCTAAAAGTGCATAAATTAATCGTAATAAACGAGTAATTAATTTTTTAGCTATTATGTTAATTAAGTAGCTATTATTTTAAATATGCGCGGTTAGAATCGACGACCTCTTTGCTTGTCATGCTTTGCGAGTAACAAGTCGGAGCTTCCAGTGTCAAAACAAGAGATGGCGCTGACTTTCGCTGTCAAAAACAAGGGCGCTAATTTTTGAAATTATTTTATTACTTGCTATCTTTGAATTGATAGCTACTTTTATTCAAATTTATTAGTTTTCGTAAACTAAATTTCTTAATATTTATTTTAATCTTCCGCCTACACTTCAGTTTGGCAAATTTATTGATTAAAGAATCAGAAATATCTTATAAATTCACAAAAATTCAGAATCTAAAGTTAAAAAAAAATTAAAGTTAAAAAAGTGTTCTACTGTTTAATCCTACCAATTTCACGAATACATTGTAATCTTTTATATTCCGATCTACCAATCTCACCAATCATTCTGCAACTGCTATTTTATTATATTTTAATATTAATAATCCTGCTATTTTATTCGAAGTCAGCTTCACGAAATCTCCTATGCAAACGAAACCACTCTTGCCTCTTTTCATTTCGAATTCGATCGTCCCGAACGCGGACAAACGAAGTCATTAGCCGATATATTGTTAACCCAACGAGATGTTTCGATGAATCGTCCGAATTTCGTTTCTCAAAGGACCTCGATTACCGTGAAAAGGGAAAAATTCCGAGGTCCTCCAGCTTGACATCGATTTCAAGGTGCGCTCCCTCGGAGATGCGCCACGAAATTCTGGAATTAATGCATTGTAACAGTGATCTGTGCGATGCAGGAGAGCCCTGCGTTAATTCTCCTCGGAAACACCATAAAAGTTCTCCAAATGCTGCTTCTAGAAACGCGTATACATAGTAATTCGTTACTTACCATAAGAAATATGAGTGCAGAGAATACTGCTTCAAAAGATGCTACCACAATTTACAAAACATTATTTAAATATTACTTAAATATTTATACAGCTATCTAATTCGTTAATACAATATGCGTACGTTTAATTTCACAAATCTTTAATGTTTAATATTTTTATTTCTAGGAGTGCAAACGCAAATAATGATTTTTGTGTATTACTCTACTCAGTGTATTATAATATCTTTAAAACGACTCTGTATGTATGCACAGCACAATGAGAATTATATTAAATTAGTATACAATTATTATATAACAAATCTATCATACAAACAATGTTCTGTGACACATAGAGTAGCGGACAAAAGTTTTAAGACAACAGAACAATGTAAAACATAATTTTATGGTTCGCAAATATTGTACATCTATTCATTTTTATACTATTTATTGATTAGCATAGAATACTAATTTTATTTATACTGTTATATTAATAAATTAATTTTTTTTGGATCCTCTGACCTTAAGCTTTTGTCCACTACTGTATAACATGGAAAAAACTTAAAAGCGTCGGTGATACGAAAAATTAAATACAAATTAAATAAACTACTTCATCGATCTCCTATTGTTTCATATCTAGACAAACTCCACGTAATAATGCTCGAGAAGCAGTTTCCAAGGAAATTCGTGGAAGCAGCACGATTGAAAATCAATGCGCCGCTTTATTGCGCTCGCTCTCCCGTTTCACTGCGCGTTTTCCAAGGAATCCCGCGCTATCTTTGTAATTGCCGGCTCAGAGTCTGTTCTCGCGAAATTCGTGGTTTTCCGAGCCGTCTCTTGCCATACCCGGCATCGCACTCGGAACTTAATCAGCCGCCATAACCGAGGTTTATGCGCCTTCCGTTATACCTCGCCAGAACAACCGCGTGTGCATCAGTGATCGCTGGCCAGAGACGATGCGTTTCGCTATTATCGGTCCCGTCGTTTTCCCTCTTTTTAATATTATCAGAGTTCCAAGAACAGCCGGAGATCTGGTCGGTCGATTTACGAACAAAACGCTCGTTGCAGCACCGCATAACTGGATCTCAATTGGGCCGATACTTCTTCGACGAGAATTAAATTTCATCCTGAAATTCATACACAGTTTATAGTATTGTAATCGATGGTCTCTTATCTGTTCTTTTTTTTTTTAAATCATAAAATTTAATTGAGAAAGGACAGACAAATGTTTAATCCCTTGACATACAAATAAATCGGAATTTGATACGTCCGTAAAATACTATTTCATTTGGCTCAACTGAACAGTTATGTGCGAGTTCAAATTTCAACGATTTGCATTAGAAATTCCAACCCTTCGATCAAATTTCATTACAAAATCATCGATTGAGTTCTTCTTAAACGAGAAGCAAATGTGCATCAAAGTGACTCCCGAAATTGATTGTGTTTCATTTAACCGAGGTATAATGTCTGGTTACACGATGCTACATTAAATTGAAAAGCTCGAAACGTATGAGGAAAACATTTATCGGTGACGTAATTGAACGTTAAAATTACGGTCGCAATTGATAAAAAAGGTGTAGCTTAATAATTCGATCACTTTCGAATTATGTATTTAATTGGATACTAAAGTTGCAATTGCATTTGATAAAAGATGTAGCTCGATAATTCGATCACCTTCAAGTTACTTAATGGAAGATTAAAATTGCAAATACACTTGATAATTCGACCAGTTTCAGGAGTCGTTGTGTAACAAAGTTGAAACAAACTGGGCAGATGGCCAAATTACCATGACCATCTCACGATTACCGGGCGACGAGTACATTTTTTAAAAATTAAACAAGCATACCATAATTAGAGTAACATACATGTATATTTATTTTAACAAGCCTCAAATAATTATTTATATATCGAAATAAATACATCACTCTAATTACCGCATGCTTCCTGTTTAATTTTAAAAAAAGAAACATATTTATTCACTGCTCGACAACCAGACCACAATTACTATTTATTATTCAACACTGTTTTGTTGTACAGTTTGAACGTTGTTTGGAACTTGATACAAAATAATGGTAAAGAATGATTTATCGAGCAGTGAATAGTATTCTACGATCCTGCGGCTGCGTATAACTTAACGTAAACGAGACTATTCAGCGCGGGGACCCTAAACAGCAGCCACTTTGGGTCGTCTATGTTTGTCCGAATAAATTAAACGGATAAAAGCGAACGAGACACCCTGATGATACCATTGTGCTTCTATGTTCCGGCAATTTATGCGAGTTTACGATACTTCCACGGACCAGAACGAGGCGACGTTGAACGGCTGTGAAAGCGAACCCCACATTCTTCTAGGTATCCTTGAAAAGGGGCTGACTTTAAAGGAGAATGATCGAGGGAAGATCGAAGAATTACGGCGGATTTGGAATCTGGAAGGAGAAATGCGGTGTGAAACGTTTAGAAGGAAATACAGCATAAAATATTGATTTGGAAACAATGCATAATGTTGGCTTTTAATTTAAATATTCTCATTAATTTAAGTATTTTTAGCTTTCACTTTAACCCAACACTGTGCCTTCTCCAATTTGTGAACAAAAAATTATCTCCGTTGGTATGAAATCAATAAACTAATTATACAATAATGTTTCCTCTTTAACGAAATTTATCAACGTCATCGATTGCTGTTTAAGTCTGAACGCAAACTGATGCATAATTCAAGTTAAACGACAAATACCAAGAATTAGGTATAAACATCAGGAAACAGAATTTTGTAATTAATAAAGAAAGAAAGCAAGGGAGAAACATTTGTCACAGGGGAGGAACAGAGCAGGTGGTATCGGTTTCGGGACAGTGGACAGAAAGAGAAAAGTGTGCAACAGCGAACTTTCACCGGTTAGTGAGACGTTAATGCAAATAATGGAACAAATGACACAGCCGTGCTTAAGCTTCGGCTTAAGAAATAAGAAATGCCGCCATCGTGGCCGAGCATTCATCTTAGAATGATTATTTATTAATTAAGAACCGGTGCACGCTTTCCCCTGAAAGGGATTACTTAACTGAGAAAAAATACCACAGTTACTCGTTACCAATTTTTCTTTCTTTCAAACAAGCTATTAACTAACTATAATTTATTAACAGCGGCGGTGCGCACCTAACATTTTCATAAGAATTGATCCATTAATGAGTGAAGATGTAGCGCAAAATTGTGAATTTCCTAGAAAAAGAAATACGATTATTTCTCACAATACTGTCGGTGCGTTAATTCATCATTATACATGTGATGGAATACTTACTGCATATCTTAACGTATACCCATTAATCTTAATTGTTCTCATAACATTAATAGTATTACAAGTATTAGATAGGATCGATGAACTCATTCCGAGGAAACGGCCACGATAAGCGAAAAGGAGTCGATAAAAGAATACTCGACGACTGATAAAGTGGGTCATCATTGATTGCAAAAAAAAAGAAAAAAATGAAACAACTCATGGTCGCTCACCATTTCCACGGTACGTTAGCATGATCCCTGTTTAATTATATGCGTGCACGTAGAAGGATAGCTTGCTGGTGTATGTAAGTATGTATGTGTGGGAACTTTCGTGTGATCATAGCGAGCAGCGCAAAAGGTCTGTGCAAATAAAGAAGTTCATCGTGATTGTGCTGCAGGCAAAGCTGAAAAAACAATTGCAATTCTGATTGCTTGAACTGACACCATGTGATATATATGAAAGCATCGTATACAGTAGCGGACAAAAGTTTAAGACCAAAGGGATAAAAAAAAACAAATTAATTAATTAATAAGAAATAGCACGATAAATAAAATTCGTATTCTATGCTAATCAATAAATAGTGTTCTATCATAATGACGATAAAAATAAGTATATGAACAATATTTGCAGACTGTAAAACTATGTTTTGCATTGTCCTAGCGTCTTAAACTTTTGTCCGCTATTGTGAACAATTTAAGTATGGTAGATATATATGTGTATGCATTAGTATAGGATGATTGAGATGATCGACAAACAGGATTATAGAATTAATCGTTATACCTGTTGGAATTGCATTTGTTTTAAAAGAATATAATTTTCGAATGAATTAGTAGGATTTGTTTCACTCTGAATATGTATCCCTTGCACTCCTTCTTCATATTTCTTCCGCTTCTACACCTGCAATACGTTATAACATGTATTCATTATAAAATACCGGCTATGAAATCAGTATCAGAGGGACGATGTTCGTGTTCATCGCGATTTTGCGTCCACCTAATAGCACGCAATCGTTGCATGATAGCTGTATCATGAGCCACGTTCGCGTTTCTTGCCATCATTTTGATTTTTAATCAAATGCATCGTAACATCAAGAGTCGCGCCGTTATTTACTTTTGCGTCCATTACTTTCATACTCGTGCCAGCGTGAACGTGAGTAACAATCCATATCGAGTGGCCAAGTTTCAAAATCGGAGCACAAAACATGCAAGAACATTGACGAAGGAAAAATGTCACTAACTTCAAAACGGAATACCATGCATTTAACACGGTACAGTGGAACCTGCGAGCAACAATCGTTACAGTAATTATTATTTACCATACACACAGTGTAATTTAAAGACACTTGTAATGAAAAGATCGCACCATCGTACAACAGTACATCTTTCGCTTTTATTCTTACTTTACTATTTACAAAAAGTCGAATAAATAGTATACAAATAATTATAAATAAACTTTCTAATTTAAAGTTCTATGCGCAGATTTTCCATAAAGGACGTTAAGTCGAACGCATTTGTGTCACTTGATAACTTTCTTGCGGATACTTGTTCATTTAAGGTTCTCGCAGCTGTCTGTAATTTGTGTTTCCATTCGGTACCGTTATTTTCGTTTATGGAACATATTATAACTTCATTTACTTCATTCTGCACGGAATAACACGCCATAAACTTGAACACAGACTTTAGATCGTTCTTTGCTTGCTTTTTAATGCTTCCATCTCGACTAACCAAATTTAAAATAAAAACACCGCTATCCGTTAAACATTCCGCAACCGATTTTATAACAGATATTTCTAAAAACTGTGTGGGTGGGCAACTCATTCCGATCGTAGTATCTTTACTATCTACATCAAAAAGTACAGCTTTATATTTTTTTCCGTCTGCTGCATTCTCTATGATGTATTGAATTCCGTCCGTAATTTCAACCTTCATCCTGTTATCAAGAATAAGGCCAAAGTAGTCGATAGCAACTTTTAACATTGCCTTATCAATTTCAACTGCGGTGATTTTTAACTGTAAGAAGAATGCGCATAATGCACTTACTTTTGATACATTTAACAATTTCAATAAACCAAAATACTGTGTTCATACCTTGGGAAAACAGTTGTACAAAAATGTACATAAATTGCCGCCACCTAAACCTATGATCATTATTTCGTCACTTTCTTTTGTACTTATCGCGGCGCTAACGCCAATACTCATGTATAAATGATGATCGCATGCTAAGAATCCAAGATCGATAACTTTTTTTATTTTGCCTCGTCTAGATTTAGCTGAAGCAAATTATTATAAATTAGAAGCATAAATAAAATACTTGGATATAAACTGTAATAAGATTGTATACTCTGTTTAAGTCGAGCTTCGCTTTGGATAAGATATGGATTGTTTAGAAAGATTAGTCTCCTGAATTCACTACCATCCCTTTCAATTTCTTCTACAACAAAAGAGCCACTCAGGTCGCTTTTTCCTTCATAACATGTTGTTCTCACCCCAACATCTGAACCCAATGATAGAAATGGAATATCACTCTTTTCAGATAATCCTTTTGGAGCCAAATTTAAAATACAATCTTCAAGTTCACTTTTTACAGCATCCCAACTTTCAAACTTGTGATCTCTACATAATGTAACAATCGCAAGTCTGTCGCATTGAGTACTCTTAAGAACTTGTTGTCTACCTTCTTTTGTACTGAATAACCAATCTGTTTCCCTAACAGAAAAGGAAATACAAATGTTATTACATTTACACTTTGAATACTATTGACTATTTATTTAGAGTAAATACAAACTTACTGTCCCTGTGGTACTATAAAAGCTGCATAAGTCTTTGCGCCACGTATCTTGGGCTGATCTAAAATATGAATTATATAACGCGGGTGTGTATCATCAGGACGATATAAGTCCAATGAAATTTCTCCAATATCAGCCACACTACGTTTTTGGAGGCTATTACAAATAAATGTAGACTGTTGTGCTGATAATATAGCTGATACCACCTCATCTATAGATAATAATCGTTTTGGAGAATCATTAGCTAATGCTACCTCCAGGACCTATTGTAATCATATATCATTTATTTTAAGAAAAACTTTAATTGTCACAACATAAAACTTACAGTTTGTGACAAATTTACAAACTTTGTAGCAATCACTGCAAAAACAGGAATTAAATTTCCTTCTTCAATTCGTACTTTTTCTTCTGCTTCATGACAACGTACTATACGAAAGATAAACCCAGCACTTGGAAAATAAGATAAAATTTGTTTCAAAATATGTTCTTGTAGTAAAGAGATACATATGTATCTACCACCATTACACAACACTCTTGTTATTTCCTGGGATGAATAACAAGGGATACATTATTGTATTCTTAACAAAATGTTATCAATCAATGTATTATACTCATTAAAAACAAAACATAAAAATATTCTACCTCAAAATATTTATTAATAGTACATATTGTATCTTCTTTAACATCAGGCATAAGAGCATCTAATGTACCTTTATCCAAAATAACATTAAATGTATTATCAGAGAATGTCATTTGTGTAGCATCCATTTGTTCATAAATTAAATCTGATCTCACAGATGCATTAATATCACGCATTTGTCTTATAACAATATGTGATATATCGATATTAGTAATATTTCTGCAATTAAAAAGGAATAGATTATAAATTTTGATTTTTAAATATTAGATAAAACTGATCATAAATGTCATACCTATAACCAGCATCATACAAACACATACCAACAGTGGAATTACCACAACCAACAATTAAAACATTATCTTTTATTTTTATATATTTCAAAAGTATACTGCATAATTCTGGATATTCTCCATACCTAAATGAAAAGTAAAGAACATGTATATTTAAAACAAATATATATTTATTAATAAATTATAAATATAAACAGAATATACCATTCAAAATTTTTTTTACCACGTTTCTTGAAAAATGTATTCCAATATTCAACTTGACTAAATTCTTCGTGTGTTTTTGGTAACAAATTCATGTTTTCTACTTTTTAAACAAAATACTTTTTACGCAAAAAATAAGTATTAAAATATTTTAAATTAGTTACCGCTGCGATCGCAAAATTAGGTTATAATATTAAGTTAATACAAACTTAAGACTCAAATACATACTTAATATTATTTTATTCTGTATTACACTTTAAATTATATTAACATTGTTTTACGTTGCATTTAGTTATCCTTTCATATTATTTTAATATGATTATTGAAATATTGCACATTACTATACAGTTGTTCCGAATGAATTGAAATAAAAATTTAGTGAGAATTGCATAGTGTACATCGATGACAATTTTAGCTTATGTAGTTAAATAATAGGATAAAGATTTCAATTAAAATTGACTTATTAATTTCTAGTTTAAAACATTTTCGCGTTCTTTACACAAGAATCAGAAAGTATCATTTTATATTAAAAAAACGTTATAACTAAAATCGGATTTCCACTGTAGCGCCATGCTATGAAAGAACGCCATTAACCCTCGCATAACGATGACTGGGTCATTGGAAACCTACCAAATTTAATGTAATAACACAATAATGGAACTGTTCATGTAGCAACTACAGGACGATCGCTTTATGAAGATTTTAATGAACAAATTAGTTATTTAGCTTCATATAGTGTTTTAAAAAGGAAGGTCGTTTATAAAAAAATCTAAATATATTGTTCTATGATGTCTACTCCCATAACAAGTGAGCAACCGCTTTTTGACCAATTCGTAGATGATGAAAACTATGAAGAATCATCGGATGGTGCAAATACATCATATAGCGATATTGAACCAGAGGTACAATTATCTGAATCTGATGAATTTGATGTATTAGAATATGACGGAAATGCAGATTCAGAAAGTCACATTATATCTGGTCGCACTTGGATGTACACTGCACCTAGCAGCAATAACATAGAAATTCAAAATTCTTCGTATAAGTGTTCACTAACAAGAAAGAGTGAACATATAGAAACAATGGATGAATGTTTTCACTTATTTATCAACGAACAAATCATTGATACTATTATTTTACACACAAATAATAAAGCAAATGAGAGTATGCCTTCTAATAAAAAATGGAAACCAATAGACCGTATAGAACTTGATGCATTCTTTGGGCTTTTATTACTTACCGGGCGATTCAGAGAATCGCGTGAACGCATACATGATTTATGGAAACAAAATGAAGCACTTTCTCGACCAGTTTATGCAGCAACAATGTCTCGTGATCGTTTTGCAGATATATTAAAATATATTCGATTTGATGATTCTGCTACACGTGAGAAAAGGAAATCAACTGATAAACTAGCTCCGTTAAGAGATATTACAAATATTTTTACCGAAAATTGTAAGGATTCTTACAATGCAACAAATGTTGGATGTATTGATAAACAATTGGTCACATTCCGCGGTCGTTGCCCTTTTAAAGTATATATGCCAAGTAATCATGGTAAATATGGCATAAAAATATGGACCCTCTGTGATGCAAAAACTTTCTACTGTTGCAATATGGATATATATTTGGGAAAACTTGAAAACACTTCGGCAAAACAACATGAACAACATGTCATTAAACAGTTAATAGGTTTCTGGAAGAATTCTGGTAGAACCATAACAACCAATAACTTTTTTACAGATCTCAGTTTAGCAGAAGAGTTATTAGATAATAATATCTTTATAGTTGGAACTGTACGTAAGAATAAACGAGACTTACCAAAAATACTCACACAAACACAAAATAGAAGTCAATATTCTTCTGAATTTTTGTTTACTGATAAGCTAACATTGGTATCTTACATTCCTAAACCTCAGAAATGTATTATACTGTTATCTACTTTACACCATGGACACAATATATCAGCAGCAGAAAAGAATTATAAACCAGATATAATAAATTATTATAACTCCACTAAAAACAGTATAGATGTATTTGATAAAATAGTAAGAGAATACTGTTGTAGACGTTGCACTTGCCGTTGGCCCTTATCACTCTTTATGTATTACATAGATATTGCTGCATATAATGCTTTTGTTACATGGCTTACTAAATACCCAACATGGGAAGGTAAAAATTCATTAAAAACAAAAAGAAAAATATTTTTAGAAGAATTATCAAAAAGATTAATAACCAAGAATATAGATAGACGTGCTACTCAATTTGAAAATCATGAAGTAACGTTTCATAAATCTGTTGTAAATGCTATAGAAGCAACAGGAAGAAGAGTTGTAAAAAATATACCAAGAGTGGTAAGCCAAAAACGTTCTAGATGCTATATTTGTGTAGGGAATGATAACAAATATAGATCTACATGTAATAATTGTAGTAAACATATTTGTAATATTCATGCCATACAAGATCGTACAGTTTTATGTAACAGATGTTGTATCGAGTTATCTGGAAAGTTTGTACCAGTTTCTTATTTCTCTTAAAAATATCAACAAATTTAACACTTGAATTATTTCAAAGATGTTGAGAGATTACAAAAAGAAATAATGTTCATCTTATGGAAGAGAAAAATAGTTACACTAAAATAATATTTTTATTCATTAAAACATCAGCACAAACTTTCTGAATAATCTAATGGTAATATAAATATAAAATAAGTATTAATTATTTATAATTAAGTATCATATTGATTCATATTTTATGTACAAAAAGAAATAAATATTCATTCACAGTGATCTCTATAATTGAGGCAATCTATAGCTTTAACACAGTTGTAAATAGAGAAATATGGTGTAAACAAAATTAAACGGTATTAAGTACTACATACTCTTGTATTAGCTTTATGTAGCTGTATGATCTAATAATGCATTTTTCAACATAGATGTCATAGAAGTACGTAGCGTTTAATTTTGCGTTATAAAAATTTATCTAACTATGATCATTTAAGAATAGTTTATACTAGTTATGTTGGATACCTACTACATTACCTAACAAAGAAAATTAAAAAGTAATTTTGACCATTGTAAATATACATATGTATATACTTTCAATAAAACTAAATTTCTTAACTAATAAATTTTTTCAAAAAGTATAAGAATTTCTTAAGTGGTTCTCTTATAAAAAATGTAATATAATTCAAAATATCATATGGACTAGACTTTTATTAAATGGATTTTCTTTATTTTGTTATAATAAGAAATAGCAAAAAATTTGTAACATGTCAATTTATTATAAACAAAGTCAATACATCAGTATATACAACTATTCTGATACATTTAATATATATGTACATTATGTATAAATAATACGCACACAGGTCCATAACTCACATCCAAATACATTATTAATACAAAAGCTTTTTGTATGTAAATATGTAAATGTAAACAGTACCGTCGCTTTTAAATAACTGTTAAGAGTGAAATACAAACAATATGTTAAATTATTTTTAATGAAGAAATACATGCACAGCCTGAAACAAGAAGCAACTTAAATTATTCTATCACCATGGAAAATAGTACTTTCTACATAATATTAATTGAAACTAAATCCCCTTTAGACCTTTAAATTGTAAAGCTTTGGTATATATATAAATCTGTAGATTCATATTTCACATAAAAATAACATCTTTTACAACATTTATATATACGTATATGCATATACTGCATATTTCAATTTGTAATAAATTTGTTCTTATATAGTTATAACCTGATATATATAAAACTTGTAATGTTTGTTGCCAAACATTACTTTATGTTTAACATTTTTTATGTTTTGTAATTATACAAAGTTAATTACATTATATATTAAATAATCATTATATCTTTTAGTGAATATTGGGTCCATTTAGTTCCACTTTGTTAAATAATGTATATTATACTTTCGGTATTTATTTTTTCTGATACACCATTCCTTCTTAATAAAAAAATGAGCACATAAAGGTAACATGTACCATAAAAGTGCAATTTTTGCTTAAAAACATTTTTTATGTATTGTACTATTATATGTTAGACTAAAATACGTTTATAATTATAACATAATAATTAAATTAAATTTTATATATATATTTTTTTAATTTACAAATACATACCCTTTTTCCTTTAACTTTTTAATATTGTTTTATAAAATTACAAAAGTATAGTTTAATACAGAAGATTAATTGAAAAGTTATAAAAACTGAATTATGCTATGGTTCCAAATAGACCCTATATGCTCCAACAATAGTGTAACAATTTATAAGTTAAGGCAGATATCATTGACATATTCATATATTAAAGTAAGATATAATTTTATAATAAATAACAAAAGGTCAAAGATAAGTCTATTTTTTTATTAAAAAATATTACAGAATTACATATTACTATAATTTAATATTTTTCTGTATCATGTACAATATAAATTCAGACATATTCGTTTAACTAAAAAGTGTAATACTTCTAATTATGAAAAAATTTAATGAGTCAATATTATTTATATATTTTATCTGCCTCGTAATTATGATACTATAAACCAATCCTGAATTGTAATAATTTACCTAAATTTTTACAAGAACAAATAGTAAATATTAAATTATTTCAATTATAAATCTAAATGAATCACGTTTAAGGATACATTTGTTTTATTTTTCAAAACTTAATTCTTTATTAATTATTTCTAATTATTTGAATAATTAATAAATAATCTTTAAAGGGGAATGAAAGATGCCCTGAAAATATGTCCCATATCTATACTTTCCTATTAAAGATCAATATTATGTATATGGAAAATTGCTTCATTGAAGCATTAGAAAAGATAGTTGCCTTTTTTTTACATAGAATAAAAAGGCTGAGTAAGAATGATACCAGTCTCAGCACCAACTATGTATCAACTACCATCATGATCAGTATTACACTTTTAGTTAGAATCAATGATGATGAGTTCAAGGAAATTGAACAGATTTGCGGTGATGCTTAAACCGGTGACGGGTAATATGGCCCCGAAGTATAGAGGTCTGTATGCTTTATCAGAAAAGAAACATTTACTAATGATGTAGAAGGAATGGACAAGATACGTAAAAACCAAGATTACAAAATTTTAGAATTAAATGAATAACGATATGATATGAAACAAAATGGATATGGTAGTACTGCATTAACTATCTATGATACAGGATCATACCTTGAGTTATTAAGAAAAGCAGAGTGTCTCTTCTCCATTTAGTGTAAATAAGATACAGAATATCGAGGTCCTAAAGTTCATAAATTATTATGATAAGCAAATTTGAATGTATCTACAAAGGAAGAGACCAATAGAGATAACGGTGGGTAGTTACCAAGGCAAAATTCCAATTTGTTAATATAGCACTACCGCACTTTGTAAACGTCCTAAATAGAAAGTAAAATAAATGTGTCGATAATATTTGAAAATGAATATAATAAATCAGAAATAAACATTTCTTACATAAATTAAAATAATGAGTATTTGAAATGAAATGAAACATTTGAAAGTGTTCTTTCCTAAAAGAGAATGACTAGTATGTTAGAAGGAACTGTTTAAAAAGTTACTTGTTGGAATTCTCACTTAAAATGAAGAAATACGGAAACTGATAAAATAAAAGATACCTATCTATACAAATAATTCAATTTAACTAGGTATTCCAAATCATATCTCAGTCAACAATACAACAGTTTATATAAGGATGTTCAGCCAATTATAAAAAAAAAATTAAAATAGTAAGCAGTATTCTCAATTTTTTTTAAAGTTCTATCCCGTCACCAATATTTCTTTTACGAATTTTATTTTTTACACTTCATGAATATTTTATATTCAACGTAATACGAATTTTTTTAATATGCGAATATTGTACTCAAAAAGATTTTTAAATAGAAATCTTTTGAACTGATCAAATGCTCTGGCAGTTAAATGCTTTATTTTTTAATATTTACGTTATCCTAAATATTTAGTTATTATCGAATTCATTGAACAATATAATCCATGGTGAAAGAATTATAAAATCTTGTAACTTTTGACAGAGTAAATGTAATAAAACTTTTCAATTATATTATTCTCAATTGAATACAAATTGATAATTGTTAATTTAAGTATTGTCATTTTAGCAATAAATAATTTTTCATAATAATTTTGTTTATAAGATTATAAAAACAACTCTGAAGCTAATAATTTTATTGCTTGAAGGAGCACAACATCCAAATCGACAAACTCTACGCTATACGCATTTCTTTTAAAATAAAAGAAAAACAAGTTATTTGGCTTAACATTGGTATTTGTCAAAAAGTATCATCTGTGATATGAAAGAATAGTAGTAACCCAAAGAAGTCGTTGCCAAATCCAACGTGGTATTCTGCATGGTCCAAGACTAGCCATTGCACTGGCTATATGACGCAACCAATCTCGGATACCCCGTGGAGCATGTCCTCCATTAACATAGAGAACATAAGTAAAACCATCTTTACATTTGCCATGAATTACATAATAATATGGTAAAAAACTGTGTAATCGAAAGTGACATCTCTGATAAAACAAAAGAGCTGGTGCATTGCTGGACAATACATGCAGGAAGACTGCTTTTACGGAAGAACGTTCTGGCGCAGTAACATGTGCGAGTAATTGTTCCAGTAATAATGAAGCAATTCCATTTCTTCTATATGCACGACGGACACCTAAACTAAGGATGTAACCCACTAAACAATCATTTCCTAAGCTTGAACACAAAATACCACGATCTTCTGTGTTTAGTTTGGCATAAGGCTTTATTTCTGCGACAATAAGTCCAATTATTACTCCACCATATACAGCAGCAAGTGCATAAAACCTTGAGGAACTTGTTATATCTTCATACCATGAATAAGGATAATCTATGACAAAATAAGTTAATATTTTAATGGAGGTATTAATATAATTTTTAATATAAGGTAAATGAACTATAAAAATAACATATAAACATGCATAATTAAAAAAAAAGTTTTTTGTTGTAATTTGATGTTATTTTAACAAGCATATATTTTTTAATTAATCTTTTATGGTCTTATTCTAATTCCAAAATATATACATGTATAATATAACTTCTGCTGCTTACAAAATATTTATAAATTACTTTCATAAGTTACATTTAATACATAAATACAATACATTTAATGCTTTAAATCTACTTAAGTATATAAGCCAATATTATTATAAAACAGTTATTCTTAAATTATATACTACCAAGGATATAATATGCAGTAAACATGACATTTTTTGTAATATATAATTTATGTAATATACATAAATAATATAAAATAAATATTAAGAAATATATTTACACATCAGTTTTATTATAGTCAATTGTCATCTTAGTTATATGAATGATGAACAAAAGATTTTATTATTAAATATAGATTTCCATCAACTATTACATTATTATCTTAACTATTATATTAATATAAATCCAAATATTTGCTTATCAACAGATAAGTGATGATAATATACACTGACAAGTAGTAATAGTAGTAGTAATAGTAACAATAATAATACAATATAACATTATTAATTTCACAGAGTCATTAATTATACATTTTTTATTTAATTGTTTAATATTTAATAAATTTATATCATTAAAAATTATGTTTATATTAAAGTGAAAATTTTATAGTTTTTAAAATATCATACAACATAAGCAAAACAAGATATTACTTTTATTACTTTTTAATTTTATATATGTAGAAGTTAAGTTCATGCTATAATAATGTAATAATTATTCTAATTTTTGGAATAATTAGCAGGTACATAAGAAACTGATATAATTTTTAATTGTTATCTTCTTTTAAGAGCAATCTCTGAAACATTTATACATGTAATATTTTGTTGAATACTATTGCTAACTTAAAGTAGTTAATAAGTAACTAAGTAATGTAGAAAAACTAAAATGCTGATTAAATTAAGTTCAAAGATACTGAATATAAAACCAAAAAGGATTAATTACATAACAAAATCAATTATAGTCTGAATATGATGTTGATCATAATGTTTAATATAAATTTTATGTTGGACTTCGTACCAATAGGGAACCAATCTTGACATAGTGCCCGTACTTCCTCCAAATCATCTGGACATAGAAAACGTAACTGGACATCACCCAAGACACATAAAGGTACAGTTGCTGGTATCACGGAGGTTTTTTGTTCGTTACACGAATTTCTTATAATGTTTTCATCCGTATATTTATGTTTATTTTCTTGTGATATTTTAAAATCACTTTTCTCGATTTCCGGTAAAATAAGATACCGATTAAAAGAAACGGCCATCACGCCACAGCTTTTCTATCATTTCATCAGTCATTTCTTCAACAACGTCAAGCATGTCACGTTGCATGCAAACGTTTGCTAGTAAACATATTGAGATACGCAGACATTTTGTCCCCCCCCCTCTATTATTGTCTATCCTTTCTTCTCACTCTTACTCACTCGAAAGCTCTCTTTTCTTCTCTTATATCTATGCTTTTGAAACCCTGCTTTTTCCCTGTGATGCCAGACTGAGGACAGGAGTTTTCGAGAACAACCCCTTCTGCTATGTACACCACGTCAGGAGACTTGTGTTCGTGAGCTCAGCGTTTCGGACGACTTCGGGAAATCAAGACAGAAAACAAATGAATGTCTTCCTCTCTCGCTCATGAAACGCTGAAATCCAATCAATGTGGAAAGCAGGCCTGCGACACGAACCGCGCGAAATCTTGACTGTTTA
Organism: Tetrapedia diversipes; assembly: GCA_033822845.1. NCBI lineage: Eukaryota > Metazoa > Arthropoda > Insecta > Hymenoptera > Apidae > Tetrapedia > Tetrapedia diversipes. The sequence goes on from JAOPTO010002169.1 coordinate 665,434, forward strand.
TTATTCTTGTTTTTCGACATACATAGCATATGCATAAATCTATTTGCATTTTTTTAAATAGTCGAACGGTAGATACAACTTCGAATTATAGAAATAACAGTTATAAAAGTGCTCAAATTAATTTAAATTAAAGCTCAAATTAAAGGTAAAGATCTCCGTAACTAGAGATTAATCATATTGTATCAAAAGCAAGTGAGACTTTGGAGAAATAAGAATTAAATAAAAAGGTAAATGAAGAAAGTGATTTTAAATTTTCGCGCATAAATAAAGTAACTTTAGTTTGAGGCTCCATCTATTGAATAACGGTTCAAACTGTTAACGAAGTAGTTTGTTTGTTTACCGTATAGGTGGAGCAGCAATGTCGTTCTTTCTCTGTCTCCTTTTACTGTTGGTAAACATGTGCAAGTTGTTTGCTGGTTTCTTTGGTAGATGGGTGACCTCATCAAAGTCAGTTACCACTTTTGTTTACTTGTCGATAAATGTTTGTCACCAGTTTGGACGCTTTTTGGAGAGATGGCATCATTAACGTTTTTAAAATGGGTTACATATGCGGGAAATTTAAAAATGATTTTATATATTACAAAAAGATAAATTGTATAATTATTGTATGTCACTATAAGTTGCCAATGCTTAATCGTATGTGTATGTACGTATACATTTATTGAACTGCAACGTATAAAAAAAGTAAAGCATTAATTAAAAAAAAAAAAGGAATAAAATGGTATGATATAACATTCGTAAATTAATTTGAGCACTTTTATAACTGTTATTTCTATAATTCGAAGTTGTATCTACCGTTTGACTATTTAAAAAAATGCAAATAGATTTATGCATATGCTATGTATGTCAAAAAACAAGATTAATAAACAGTCAAGATTTTGCGCAGCTCGTGTCGCAGGCAGCAATTCCACATTGGTTGGATTTCAGTGCTTCAAGAGCGAGAGAGAAAGACTTTCATTTGTTTTCTCTCTCGATTTCCCGAAGTCGTCCGAAACGCTGAGCTCACGAACACAAGTCTCCTGCCGTGGTATGCGTAGTGGAAGGGGCTGTGTCTCGAGAACTCCCGTCCTCAGTCTGGCATCACAGCTTTCTCTACATGTAAGAGTGTACACAACCTCAAAGCATGATCAAAACATGTTCTTTAACTAAGCAATTCAATGAGTTATATGATCATTTATCAAAAAGAGAAGAAAAAATACTATTTGAAACAAATAGGGAATTTCTTGAATCTAACGAATGATTTACCAAAATCTAAGACTTAACAAACAGTTATGGTAATATATACGTATGTATATCCAAAATATAGATGTCGCAATGTACAATTTCATGTTACTTTACCAATTTTACCAAAGCGTTTATTATCATTAATACATAATTTCTTAATTTCTAACCACATAATTTTTTAAATATATATGCTCTTTTTAATAAGTAGTAATGAAATATTGTGATGAATTAATCCAGTAATAGATTATAGCGTCTTTAATGCTTTAAATAATTCTTTCATTATTGAATATAGGATATAATATAATTTTAATAAATATAATTATTCAAACAAACTGAGAAGCAATTCACTTATCATCAATCCTTGTATGAACAAACAATCAGTTAAAACAATAAATTACATTCATATGATTTGTGTAAAAATAGTAACGTTAGATTTCATAAATATACAAATTTATCGTTACTTCTAAAGGATGGCGCTTACTGTTTAATCCAAAATTAGACTGGGAGAGACTTTTTGAGCATTAAATTAGTAAAGGGATAAATCCATGCACCTTGTTTCATTGACTCTACCATAATTAAACATATTTTACTGTCAATTTATTGAACAATTCAAATATAAATTCTTCATGTACATGTAGATTATAAGCATTGACGATTATTTAGTAATTCAATGCAATGTAATTAAAAGTAAATATGTAATAAAACCTGATTAAATATATTTTATTATATTTATTTAATAATATAAATATAAATCCTCACGTGCTATGTTCTCATATAAAAGTAAAATTTGGCTAATGTTTATAAAGAGAACTATAGTCTGTAAGTAAATTATGACGAGATGAGTGTGTACGTGACATGGACATATATTGTAATTATTATAACTATAATATTTATTTGTTTATTGCCGTTTTCAATGCTTTATGAACATTTTTTATATCTATGTATTTCTTTGTATGTACTATAGAATATGAAAGAAAAACATGTATGATGATGCATGTATAATGCAAATAAATCGTTAATAGAATACAAATTAGAAATTGAAATTTAAAATTAGAAAAGAAGACAAATATATTATATATTTTGTACTTTTAGAACAGTAATATATATATATATATATATATATAATTTTATAAATTATATTGAGAAATATATATATAATCGTATAAATAGTTATAAATATATATGCAGATCGTATACAATATATAACAATACATAAAGCATCACACCGTTTATATAGTTCCAAAAATAATATGACATTTAACAACACTAAACTCTCCTATCGGGTAAATTTTGGTAAAAAAAATATTTTCTATACACCTTAATTATTATGAACACATGCGTACATATAATAATATAAAAATAAAGCACCCTATTATACACTACATAATATTAGTAATAAATCTATACCAAATATCCCTATTATAAATATCTCTGTCAGTATCAAAGTAGACTATTTTGTGCAAACAAGTTCATAACGTGAATCTTAAAAAAACATGAAGAAAAGAAATTCACGTCCAGGTACGTTACGTGGTCTTTAATTCGTCGACTATCTCACTTATAGTCATTCTATATTCGAACATTTGGAAAGATCAACAAATTTGTATTCAGTCTTGACATTATCCACGATATCTTATTTACACAAACAACGCCGCCTAAACAATTTAAGAATAATATTTCTTAATTTCCGCAAGTAAAGGTGTTTCGTTCAATTCGTTTATTTCTACAAATCTTTTATTTGCTCTGCTAAAGTAGTAAATATCACCGGTATAAATATCGAACCATAACGCGTGAATGTGCAAATCATGTCTTTCAAGCCGTTTTTTTAGAAACCCGTAAGAAGCTATATTTTGTAATTGCTGTAGAGTATTTATCTGAAATTAAATTACATCTATTCGTTTAAAATAAACTATAATTTGCGATCACGAATTTTAAAAATGGCTGAAATCATATATATAAAAAGAACATTTGATTCCTTTTTTATAACAATGAATTTTCTGTACCAGATTAAAATTTATTTAATCCATATTCATACTAACTTGAGATAATTTGTCCTCTATAGCAAATTTATTTTCGGGGTCGATGTAAGCTACAAACTTCCGTAAAGGTGTTTCAGCTTGAAAAAGTATGGGCTCCTGGAAGTTAGTGATTTCAAGCTGTTGAAACTTTGCTAAACTACTGCTAGCATGTGCGCACAACCATGCTCTTAATGGAGATATCCTCCTATTTACCTAACAGCTGGACATTATTATAAATACTCAAAATAAATTGAAAAGTAATAAAGTCAAGAAAATACATACTTTTGATGCAAATTCTTCGTCTCGCAAAGCGTGCAGTAAATTCATAGCTTTGCAATCGCTATGTCCGCAAACTATAATGTGCCTTATATCGTTCACTACGCAACCGAGCTCTAAAGCCGCTGGTTCACACATTGTCAGCTCATCCACAAAATGTTGAGAATGTGGAATAATATTACCAGCATTTCTAACTGAAAAAACAGGACATTTGCAAAAACGTTATAATGTCTAGACAAAGTTCCGATAAATTCCGATTTGAACGTTTATTTTTAGTAATTATTAATATGTTATTTCTTATTCAAGATATGATATAGACAAAATACCTATTTAAAAAGAAATTTTTTTTAAAAAAGCACGAAATATTTTATTTGACAGTAATATATTACACTGCAATGTAAGAACATTAAAAAAGATCAAGTTTTATATTAGAGTGTATAATGCTATCGTGATCTCGTACCGACAAACATGTCTCCAACGTTTGTTTCCGTAAATCTAGTTGGGATCATCCGGGAGTCCATGCAGGTAAAGAATACTGCTTTTGGCTGTGATAAGAGTAACGCCAGAAATCAATTACGACAGTAAATGTTAGTATTGTATCTTATAGTATTAACGTAACAACTTTCGTAAATTGCAGTGTATTGTTACTTACGTTTAGTATAAGTTATACAAATGTCATTTTTATATTAAAGTATTATACGTATATATTACTGACTTATATATACTTGTAATTTTCATGCATAAAAATAATTTAAGACGAAATAAGTACAGTAAACATAATTGTATAATAGCAAAAAATAAAAAAAACAGTTTGAATATTGTAAACAAAATTATATCACTCGTAATCCATATTAATATAAATGATATTAATAATATTTTAAATATCTGAATTTATAAACATTTCGGCCTATTATTAAATCGATCATTATGGGTCAGATGATAAAATAGAATTCCTGACGCGTGCTTCCATGCTTCCCAACATATGCATATCTCTTATCAATGATCCTTTAGTTCAAGGACATATGTATATAGTATAAGGACATAGCAATTTGAAACTAGTTCTTGCAAATACAGAAAAATGTACGAAAAGCACTTATTTCACTTAAATTTTACCATACTTACATAGTACATCTTTTATTGTAGCTGTTATAAATAGTTATTGCTGTTTCTACTAAATTTAAATAGTAATGTGTTCTGTGACGTACAAACATTCCAAGGAAATAAACACGCTAATAAACTAAGGACAATGAATTAAGTTAAATAAGTTTAACCTACCTCGGGATGATCTCGAACTTTTTGAAATTGTTTTACCATTCCTTCTCTATGACAATTTCTATATTTCATTATACCTTTAATTATTCTGTCCATAGTAAACTTTACAAACACTTTGAGACGTTCTATCAACCTAAAGTGATGACAGCACACGATTTCGCCATTATTTAATGAACGGCGGCAATTTTAAACATATCTCAAAAGCAAGAACTTAATTTACTGTAACTTAAATAGTAATATTTAATAGTTTTTTTTCTTTATTGCAATAAAATGGTAAAATTAAATCAAATTTTACGATTTTACTTATTCATATATATAGTTAAAGAATATAATGATGGATACAAGCTAAAACAGAAGCTTCTATTATTTAGTGCTTTTTTGATTAATTTTAATAAATACAGCTGTAAATAAACTCATACAAATTTAATATTTTTTGTGTTAAAAGATAGTAATCAAAGTTTTATACAAAATATAACATAATTTAATATTATCATTATTCAAACTGAGAGATACAATTATGATCAGTTAGCTTAATTCTTGTGGCAATAATACGATCAGTATTTACACTACATATTAGGTGATAATTTAGGAAAATATATATCTTTATAACAGGCCAGAGTAATTACTATATTAAAATAATATACATAATACCATGGAATCAGTAAAAAGCTGAACCCAGGGAAGCTTGAATTATCTAAGAGCCAAGAGAGTATTTATTATAAGGGATCAATAATATATGTTCACTTAGTATGATATCAATAGCGCACAATTTTATATTAGCGGGTATTTATTTGTTGTATTCATTCATTAACATACATACTTGTCTGTTGAAATTTTCATGGTAGTATCCCTTTTAATTTTGTATAAAGTAAACGAACAGTTTAAAATCTTTTTTGGAGAATAATGTTACTCTTTGACACTGTTATTACTTATTTTTCAGGAATTACATATTCGAATTATCGTTCGTTGAAAACATTAATCTTTAATCAGATAAAAAAAAAAAGAAAGTCTTCTTATACTTTCATTTTGATGATTTTGTTTCAAAATGACTCTTAGATTCAACAGTGATTAACTAAATGGACCCGGGTGACAAAGCGCCTGGGCCGAGCCGATTTCTATCTACTTAATGCCGAACTTTGACTAGCACGCTCTAGTTTTTCAAAATGTTTTCGCGCATTTCGAATATTGATTAATGTTGCTGCTGATGCTGGAACAATATAAACGAATATTTATAGTTTTTATTGAAGTGTGAATTTCAATTACTACTAACACTTACGGATAGCAGGATCTGACATAATAACCATTACATATGTATTCGATGTAAATACATCAATAAAAGCTGCAAAATTTGTATTTCTAACTTCCATACTTTGAAACTGTGTCGCTAATTTGCTAAAAATATGATTTATGCATTAATTTCCGATTACTTTATTTATTAACTTCTATTTTTTGTTCTAATTTACCTGCAACTCAATTTGAATTGTTTTATTATATTGGAAACCTTTTCAAACCGATGTACATCTCTATGATGTTGTCTCTGACAATAACTAATTACTAAAAACGTTGCTCTTTCAAATAAAAGTACTTCATCTGCATCAATAATATTTGTAAATTGTTTCAAACTTTGTTCAAGTTCCTTCACATTTGGAATTAACATATATACAATTGAAGACCATGCCCTAAATATTATAATTTATGTAAAATTGTAAATCACACATAAAAAGTATTATGAAGTTATCAAACATACCTATATAATGTTTCATCCCATATGCTAGTTCTAAAACAAGTACATTCAAGTGGTAAACTAAGTCTTTTTAAGTCTTCCTCTCTTTCTCTAAATATTGAATCTCTTTGATCCTCTTGCACTAAATCCATTTTATGTACTAAACAAAATATTTTTGCTTCTGGACTATTTTGCAGGATTGCTTCTAAACAACTTTGATAATAATGCATGTCTTTATCTAATTCCCTGGATTCTACATCAAAAACATAAATCAAAACTTCTACATTCCTAAATATATTGTCACGTTGTGATGCAAAATAGTTTTCCATAAATGCTTCTTGTCCTCCACAATCCCAAAGGTTTAACACCAAATTTCCAAGGAATCGAACATGACTATGTTCTACATCAACTATTAAATATATCATTAAATCAATTAAATAATTTAGAAATATAATATCTAACAAAAAATACTACTCATGTAATACACACTTGTTGCTCCCAAACGACGAGTATCACGAGCAATATAATTAGCAAAAATTATGCTACGCATACTTGTTTTTCCTGAACCACTTTTACCCATTAGCAAAACCTAAAAGATATAAAATATTTATTATAGGTATAGGATTATAGAAATTACTATAAATTAACGGCAGTTTTATGCGAATACTAAATTCGTATACCTTTTTTTTCATCTTGAATCGATATTATTAAACCCAAAAGTTAATCAAAACCAATTCAGATAATCCTTCCTTTGTAATAAATAGTTGATTACTTGTTCTGCTCTGTAACAAATCATTGAATAGTATGATATAGTCACACAATCAAACTTTTACTATGTTCATGATGGTGTAGTATATCGTGCACATACGTTAAATACGTGGTCAAATGTCAGATTTCATATCGAGGTTATTTTACACTATTAATGAATCACAAACATAATACAATTTTATAATCTATAATAGATATACACTAGTTATTTTAATAATTAATGAATAGTATCAAATATAAGTCAAAAATATTTTACAGCATGAAAAACATTGCTTGTTGCAAATGAAAATAACAATTTCCCTGATAGTAAACAGTCTTATGATATGAAAATTGCGATCACCCTTTATTTTCTTGCTGTGTGATTAACCACTTTTAATAGCTAACTTCACATATGTTGTCATCATTCAAGCGTCCACTAAAAGATAAGATATTGCAGAGACATGTTGATCTTATAAATTGTGTACGAGAAATACATTTAAAATTTTAATTACCGAAAATATAAGCTTAATATTTTGTAAAATTTCCTTTATTATTTTCCATAATTTTCCATCCATTACATCCAATAGATTTTACTAATTACAGGTTTACGTATATTCATTAAACCAAAATATTAGATTTATCAAATAAAAATTAAGTATTAAAAAAAGTGTATGTAATAATAAGTATGCAATAAAATGAAATAGTAAAAATATATTAAATGCATAACATATGAAAGTAGTAAATAGTTAAAATTAGTGGGCAAGAAACTATACATGCACAATATTCACTGAATATTCATGTTTCTAATTTATTTTCGAACAATTCTACTCATACAAGTAAAGGTTTAATTTTGACGGCTAAAACCATACTGAAGTTCGTAACAAAATTTGCTTTTATATTGGTTAGCCTGTAATTGATCATTCACAGTCTTACCACCGTTTCAACCCATATTATTCTAAATTTTTTTTAAATCATATGTATACACATATACACGTTTATTGATGTTAACTGATAATAAGTGTAGGTGGAAATAAATATACGTACAAATACTAATGATTAAACCTTGTAAGTGTACGAAGCGAAAGATAAGGAGAAAAAAAGGAAAAGAGAAAGAAACGAGAAAGGAAAAAGAAAAGGAAAGGAAAAGGGAAAGGGAAAGGGAAAGGAAAAGAGGAAGATAAAGAAAGAGAGGGAGTGAACGGTGTTCCACTGGAGGCGCTGTATAGTGCCAGAGAACCGCGGCGGCGGTGGTGATTCATACTCCTTATCAATCTCGGAAAGTCGTGGAGAAGAATAGAGAGAAATTCGTCGACATCGGGCGTCGATTATATGTAAGAAATGAGGTGTCATTGATAAGACTTAGAGCGCCGCGTGGTTCCACCTCCGCCGTGCCCAAACGCGGCACATCACGGATGTGTGAATAAAGCGGCGCCATATATACACGATATACAACCGTATTTTTTCTTTCGCGAGTGCGAAAGAACAGTAAAAGAGAAAAGTAAAACGTCGCGAGAACGGCACAGCAATCGCGACAATAAGGAAGATTGAGACGGAACAAGAAAGTAAGAAGAAAAAAGAGGAAAGGAGAGAACTTGAGATCCGTGGATGCGGCGCGGTGTCTGCAGCCGTGCGTGAATCACGCTTTGGAGGTGTCTATCCCTCGTTTTTGAGTACACCTTATCCTCACGACATTGACCCGTTCGAGGACACTGCTACTGTTCGTAATCGAACAACATTTTCCGCAAGTAGCTTTTCGAAATTGTCACCCACGAGGAGGGGCATTTTTGCTCCGTTTTATTTCATGTTCTCTACCAGTCATCAAGAGTCTGTTTATCCGTGCTCGTGATATAGAGCCGGTATTTCGATCATTTCGACAACTTTTGTTAAATTCAACAAAGCTACTTCTTGACAACAAAAGTGAATGGATCTTAGGATCTCATGTTATCAACAGACAACTTTTTGTCAACGTAAAGGATTTTCTGTGTACTGTGATTCAAGCCCTTAGTCTTTTAGAATTTGTATAACATAACAATAATTAAAACAAAAACTGATAGTATTAAAACAAACCCTTCAAAGGAAACTGTAAAAGCACAGTAGCATAAGATAGAGTGGCAACAAAGAGACAAAAGGAGAAACAACATGTCAGACGAAGAAGACAAACCCCCTGCACCTCCTGTGCGACTTACATCAAATAGGTATTTTAACTTTTTATTCTATATTGCATCAGTGTACATTATCATTTACTATTGATAAGTAATCTTAAAGAAAAAATTGATCATTTAATATTAAAGGTTTACATAATACTTAATTCTGTAGTAACTGTATCTTATAAATAAAACATTAGAGTACTTTTGTATTATGTTTTGTGTGACACTAAAAATTGATGAGTTTGTTACACTATGTATTCTTATTATTTTCTTTGCAATAAGTAGAAGTCTGCATCCCCCAAAAATAGAAGAAGAGACACTAATCTAGTGGTTGCTAAAAATAAAATCCTACAGTTCAGACATGATGACATTCTGATGTGGGAGACCATCCTTTTAAGTCTCTATATGTAGCTTTACTAATATATACCTTATATGTCATGTCTATGTATTTGTATAGATATGTAACTTTTATATTAATTCTGTAAATAATGTTTGTTAAATACATTACTAATTGTTATTGTTTTATCTAGATATATAATTATATTCATTAAAAAGTTAAAAATAATTTAAAAATAATATATTTTTTTTATTTATGTATAAAAATATAGAGATCCCATTTGTACTTAATCAATGATAAATTAAATATATTTCAGAGGTGAATCAGCACCTAATTTACCAGTGGATATGCGGCCATTACCTAAGGAACCTGATTCTGATGAACGTAAGAAAAAAACACTCAAAAGTAAAATGAAGGTAAAAGAAAATAAGGACAAACCCAACATCAGTTATCCTACCAATTTTGAACATACTGTACATGTTGGATTTGATGCTGTTACTGGTGAATTTACGGTAAGTCCAACTGCTATTTGCAATTTGTTACAATTGTTCAAAGTGCACTCGCTTTCTGCTTTGCTATTATACAATGGTACGGAGTATCCAAATAAATATTACATAGTAATAAATATTCTTTTTTTTTTTTTAATACATTACTGGATACATTCATTTCTTACTAATTTCCACGAAGGAATAATAATCATAAATATATTTTTAAATAAATATTGGTATCTGCTACTACTCTTTGTATGCTAATATGAAATTAATATTTATTGATATATAATATCCAAAATTTGCTTTATAATTCATTAATTTATTCATTCAGTGGTGCATTGTACTTTTAATAAAAAGAAAAAATGAAAAATGAATTGCAAATACTAGAAATTGAATATAAGTTTTATTTAGTTAAAGTTTTAATGCTTTAACCCATTTGTGACATACATATTATTATGAAAGTAACTAGTAATGTATTATTAAATATTAATTATATTTTTCTTATAAAAAGCATTATTCAGATGGATTTTTCGTACCTAAATGATTAAATTTTCATCACTTGTTCACATGTGTATGGACATTGTGGAAAAGTAATTTGGTAATTTGTCTGATGCTTCTTATACCTATTATTTTTTCACATGAAAAACTAACTAGACACGTATTTCTTTCAAGCTGCCATTAAAAGTAAGTAAATTCAAATGACCACAAAAGTAGTTTGTCTGTAATCTTTTATTATACATACACTTAATTTAACTGTTTGTTTTTGTTGCAATTAACAGGATTAAGTTATTATTTATTATTCAGAATTTAGGATTTATTATAGATTAAAAGCATAGTTGCTTTAGTAGATTAATAGATGCTTTAGTCAACGTTGCATTTGATATTATTGCTTTCTTGCAGAATGAAATTTAACATTGGTTTGAGTGCTTAAAATCTTACTGTTTCTTCCCTATAACAATTGGACTGTCAAATATTTTATATTTGCACGACCTTCTCTTAGTTTTCTAAACTTTGAGAATTATATCTTTGTAAATATTATAATCCTGTATGACTTATTTCTTGTTTAAATTTGCATATATAACATTAAAATTAAATCCTGAAACATAACTTTTAATCTTAGGGGATGCCGGAAGCATGGGCAAGGTTGCTTATGTCTAGTAATATCAGTAAGCAAGAACAGAAGAAAAATCCACAAGCAGTACTAGATGTTTTGAATTGGTATGATAGTAGCAGTAAAGAAACGAAAGGTTCCAAATATATGACAACCACAAAAATGGTTGGGGTTGTTGGTAAGTTAATGATTATTGTGATTAATTATACATATGTTAGCAAATCAAATATAAAACTTTATGTTTTTAGCTCCTATTGAGAGAGCAAGTAGTCCTAGAAGCATGGGTATAGGTGTTGGAACAGGAGTAGGAAATATTCGTGGACAAGCAATGTCTCAAGCTTCTGGAAGTTCTCATTCTCAACATTCACTTAGCAGGTGGGTCTTTCAACACTTCTAGATCTGTATTTATTGCATATATATTTAAATATCTGCTAAAAGACAATAAAATTACAGAGTAAGTAGCAGTAGTCCAAGTAGTACACCAACAGATGCTTGTGCGACTAGTTCCGAGCAGGAGGATGAACCTCCGCCGCCACCGATTTCTGCAAGACCTGAACGTACGAAATCAATTGTAAGTAATTGCTGTTATTTGTAAACTGTTAAAAATTAATTTTATTTTTGATATTCATTTGTAACTATAAAAAAAATTTTTGTTTACAACAGTATACAAAGCCAATAGAAGAAGAACCGCCACCGCCATTAACTACTGCTTTAGGATCACCTCAACGAAATGGAACACCTCAACAATCACATCAATCACAATTGGATAGGAATAAAAATCAAGCGACTCCCACATCAGCAACTACCGATCAAACGAGACCAACGCAAAGTGATAAAGCTAGAAAGAAAAAAATGTCAGATGATGAGATATTAGAAAAGTTAAGAACAATTGTAAGTGTAGGTGATCCAAATAGAAAATATACAAAAATGGAAAAGATTGGACAAGGGTAAGTCATATAGCATACATTTTTTTTAAAGATTTTTTTGTATATTTATATATATGTAACGTAATTTTTCTAGTGCTTCGGGAACAGTATACACAGCAATTGAAACATCAACGGGGATGGAAGTTGCAATAAAACAGATGAATCTTTCACAGCAACCAAAGAAAGAGCTAATAATAAATGAAATATTGGTTATGCGGGAGAACAAACATCCAAACGTTGTAAATTACTTGGACAGCTATCTTGTAGGAGAAGAATTATGGGTAGTTATGGAATATTTACCTGGTGGTAGCTTGACCGATGTTGTAACCGAGACTTGTATGGATGAGGGTCAAATAGCAGCAGTATGTAGAGAAGTCCTACAAGCATTGGAGTTCCTTCATTGTAATCAAGTTATACATAGGGATATTAAATCTGACAATATCCTGCTCGGACTAGATGGTGGAGTTAAACTTACAGATTTTGGATTTTGTGCACAAATTTCACCAGAGCAAAGTAAGAGAACTACAATGGTTGGTACACCATATTGGATGGCGCCAGAAGTAGTTACGAGAAAACAATATGGTCCAAAGGTAAATAATATATGTCTGTTAGATTAAGAAGATAAATTTGTTTTTGTAATATTTATAAAATTATTTGTATCTATAGGTTGATATCTGGTCACTGGGTATAATGGCTATTGAAATGATAGAAGGAGAGCCGCCATATTTAAACGAGAATCCATTGAGAGCATTATATCTGATTGCAACAAATGGAAAACCTGAAATTAAAGAAAAGGATAAATTGTCGGGAATTTTTCAAGATTTCTTAGATCAGTGTTTAGAAGTTGAAGTGGAGAAACGATCTGCGGCTTCAGAATTACTCAAGGTAATTCTTAAAATATATGTATACAAATATAAAATACAGATAATATATGTCAGATTTAAATTCATAGATGAAATAAATTTTAATAAAACGTGTACTTTTATGGCAAATTGCAGCATCCTTTTTTGAAATTAGCAAGGCCACTTGCTTCCTTAACACCTTTAATAATGGCAGCAAAGGAAGCTGCTAAAGGTAATTAGAAGAGTGGTATTTGTGATCATGCAACATGATCACAACAATATAATTTTGCAAGAAAATAATGAATCACCCTCCCAAAATGGAACGGCACAATAATTCAATAATATATAATAAATAATAAATAAACATATATAAATATATAAATATATAAATAAAAATATATATAGGTCATAGATAGATAGAACTTATCCGATACTTTGAAAAGTATCGAGAAATGGTTTCAAAGTTTTTAAATTGCTCGATTCTCGCATGTTGCGAGGAAATAAAGTTAAATCAGAAGAACTGTGAACGATCTGACGGCAGAAATCTTGTATTCCTCGATGAGTTTTTATTAGATACAAAGAGTTTAACATTTTATTTGTAGTTTGCAAAATAATGGATAAACTGTACGAGTGGGTTGTTGCCTGAAGAACTCTTGTACTAATATTGAACTGTCATCGAGGATTTTCAAGCGACTGTCAGTTATTTTCTAAAGATATAAAACTAGTATTACTGACTCTAAAATTGAAGATCAGAGTTAGCTACAAACACACATTATTTATAGCAAAAACCTTATTAGATAATACCATAAACAAATGTGAACAAGTACATAGGACCTATTCTAATATATTATTATGGTTTAACAAGAAATCGTAGAAGAAAGAAAATTGGTCTTCATGTCAGACTTATATTTTTTGAATGAAGTTATGGAGAGCAGAGCAATATGTTTTCAGTCTTTGGTCTGTCAGTATGACGTAGATTTATAAGCGATAGCCTAACTTGTTTTAAACGTTCTCAAGAATCACGTTCTTGTCATCGAATGTTAGTAGACTTCATTATGTTATATTAAACTGAAGTTTTAATACATTTTTTAATATTTGGAAACTGCAGATTTTGCATTATGTTAATGTGTATATAGTACAGAAAATTAATTTCGTATATAGAAACGTTTATGATAAATTTAATACATGCGATTTTTATTTAAAACTATTCATTTATAATTATAAGATAAAATATAAGTAATTTTTCTCATTTGCATCCTTGACAAGACACGTTGAGATATCGACCTTGTTACTAAAATATGTTAGTTGTAAGAACATCTTTCTATGGACAAATGTCCAGTTACGTGTGTTCTTCGATACAGGTCAAACGTAAATTGTCTTTAACGTGTCTTACTAAAAGTGAACGGATGATCGACGAAATTTTAAAACAAGATTCAGATATAGGAGCATTTTGTGACACTATAAAGTGCCTGTCTTGTCATGTTTAGAGACGTGAAAAACTCGCGCTAGATTCCTTATGATTTTGAACCATCAACATAATGTAATATTTTGTTTAATATAAATACAGGTATATAAATCGACAGAAGTATATAATTTTACGTTAACGGTTATATAAGACAAGGTTTCTATATGGTTGTACTACATTAAACATGATAATTAACGTCTTTCCTAATTGTATTATATCTTAAACATATATTGCTGAAAATGGAACCTTGGATACCTTTAGTTTAAGATTTACACAATTTTGAATTTGTTATTTTTATTCCTGTCATCTTCATTATATATAGGAATTTATCGTAAATTACTGCTAAAGAATGCCATGTAAAAGTATAATAGATATTGAAGAAATTAATGATATATTGCATATGAAACAAAAAAGAAAAGGCATACGTTATTTCGTAATGAACATTCGTATATGTAATAATGTATACATATTATTGAGTTTGTTTTCGTAATATTAAAAAGCCTGATTAGTTTTTTATAATAATCAATAATGTCTAATTATACTTGACAGACGAAGCAGCTCAGTTTATATCGTGTTACACCTAAATTTGGAGTTGTATGCTGCAAGATAAACCTACTTATTTTAAAAAATCAGGGATTATGATACATAATTCATATAGAACGTGTCTCAGTATTCTATGAGAATGAGCTCTTGTATTATTTCGTTCCAGCATCTACTCCAAATTATTTAGGGACTGTAAGCAATGAGACATAGAGAGAACAAAATAATTGTGCACGTTTAGTGTTTAATATAAACATAAGTTTGTGCAGAAAAAATGTGCGATTCAGAGTCAAAATTTACATTAACTCGATCAGAAATACTGAACGAGGTCCTGCATTTTCACAAATATCTTTAGAGAAAAGTAACGTCCATTTTATGTCATTGTATTACCGCGGCAGTTATTAAGCATATTTCAGCTACAAGTAGCTATTTGTAAGATTTATTTTTACTCAGAAATCGAGTAAAGTTGGAAGCAAACTTTACTTGTCCATATTTTAAAAAGTTATGTAAATGTATACATATAATAATTAGAAATGCAAATATTTTGAAAGACTTTGTTTATTTATTGAATAAATAAAAGTACAAAAGCTGTATTAAAATGCCTTACTGTAACAAAAGTAAGCATTATTCATAAAATTACAGCAATCGTTATTATTTTAATATTGAAAAATGAAGTTATATTTCATACAAGATTTTTAATAAAAATGTGGCCAAGTATGTGTTTTTGCATCTACATCTCGATTACTGTTCCAAGTGCATTTATGTATTCTCATAAGAAATGTATTATTGTCTGTTTAGAACTATGAAATAGGTTCCTATACACAAATCAGATTAAGTATGTATACGCATGTTTTCAATACTGTTTTTACGATGTTTTTGAAAATGCTTTGAGATCTCATTATAAAACAAATCAGGCCTATTAACGAAGCCGTTATTTTATTTATTCATGTGATTAAAGTTTTCGGCTTCCCATTTTTAATAAAATTTTAACTATACCACTTTATATGAAATTGGCATTTATTGACTGAAAAAAAATATTTGGTAGAAATCTGGTTTCTCAGGAAAGCTAATTCTTAACAGTATCGAATTTAAAAATGAAAGAAAGCAGCAAATGGATAATGAATTATTGTAAAAATAACGCCTAGAATTTGCGTATATATTGTACTGTAACACATTTTAGTTTGTTTTGAAATGTTACAATATAAGGAAACATTTTATAACAAAAAGTTTTGTTCTTCCAGTGAGATCCTTCCTTCCATTTTAATATTAAATGGTAAAGGTTTATTTTATAATTTCAACAAAATGTATATAAAATATAAGTAACAGATTTTTTTTTTTAATAATAAAAGGTTATATACCAGAAGTAATTTACAAAACATCAAACTTTTTATACAATTTAATATATTGAGTCAAATAAATAATACTTCTTATTTACACATTATATTCGCCATATGTAACGTGAAAAAATAACAGAATGTTTTTATAAATTACTTTTTAAACATTTTACATTAATTTATGATTTTTTATGCTTTATATATACTAAATATGTTATCTTACATTCATTTAGAATGTACAGAATTAAATTTATTCTAAGACTATGACATTGCAGAGATTCACTTAAGATAGTTTATCACTGTATAATAAATAAATGTACATACTTAAATCTATGTTTCTTAACAAATGGAAATAAAGCTTCATTTTTTCATAGTACATACAAAAAACAGATGAGATTCATACAGTATACAGAATACATGTGTCAAGATTTAATGTACAATAATATGTTCGTTTGTATTATTAAAGAATTCTTACAAAATTTTTAAAAAGTAACAAAACGGCAATAGCAAAATGTAATTTAAAATATCAAATGGTATATTTATTAAGAAATATAAGTTTTTTTTAAATATAAGTCAGATCTTTTAAGAATCTTTAACATTTGATAAAAATTGTCCTAATAATTTTATGACGTTGTCTTCTTCTCCTCTCCTGCTGAATGGAAGTTTATGGATGCTGAGTTGATACAAAATCGTTTCCTTGTCGGTTTTGGCCCATCATTAAATACATGTCCCAAATGTGCACCGCACTTTGAACAGGTCACCTCGGTCCGCACCATATCTGGGTTTGCGATCAGCAGTAGTAGATTTCCACCAACTGTACGTCAATTGTCGACGCAGTTTTCGTGTGTCAATGGTGAGAGTGAAGTGGTGGTAGCGGAGCAATAGGAAGACAAAGGAAATAGAATAATAGAGTGTGATTAAACGCAGACCAACACCTTTGTGCACTCTAAATGTTTTCCAGTTATAGCAGCATCAAAAAGAGTGAACCAATATTAATAAAAGCAAAAAATTGATTGCACTAAGTATTAAAATCAGTGATCTAAATAAATTTAAAAATTAATAGAGATTCTAACTAAAAGTAGAGATTTTATTGATTACATCTTTCAAATAATACTTGAAATAAAAAAGTAGCTACATATTCAAATTAATACCCATATAATCTTGTTCCTTGTTTTACTTATCCATTGAAGTTTTCTCCAAATTTCACTTCCATATCTAACTTCCTTGATATTGTATAACAATTGAAAAATGTATTAAAATAGTCTTGAACAATATGTCTCTTTAGTTAGGTATTTTTATGATACTATTTGAAGAAAATATTTTTATTTGATTAACATAATTTCAATACTCAAAATACAAAAACATAAATTTTATTCAGTCTACTCTTATCTATCATTACTAAAAACCCATTTTTTATTGGTGTGCAATACGACAAACAACTAATTAACAAGTGTTATAAACACAATCTACTTAATATTATATATAATATGTTTTTATTTATTCATATACTTTTACACACAAAAATAACTAATATTCAATCTAAAAAAGATATTTTCAACATAAATACCTATTTAATCTTTAAAAGAATAAGGTACTTAATACAAAAGTAAGATATTTAAAATATTATACGAAATTTAATTTAAACTTCAATTTTGAAACTAATATTCTCATTAAAATTATAATACTACAGAAAGCAAAGCTATGTGTTAAACATTATTTTTTGTTTCAATAACAAAAAATATCAATTTTATTTTTCTCATACATAAGCTTAAGTCATAAAAATTTGTATATAAACTTAATGTATAATTATGATCTTATTTTATACAATAGATGATGTAAGTCTAACACAAATCACACTCTAAGCATTAACATGCAAGGTAAAGGAAAAGGGAAACATTGCCTTTAATATACCATAATTTAAATATGAATAAATTATACAAATAATTTTATTATAGTAACAGTATTATAGCAGAACAAGTCATTTTATCTTTGTATATTAAAATATATACATGTATGATATTATTTTTATCCAAAATTATAATACTTAATCATACGGATTTGTGTATTTGTAAAATATTATAAAGATCTAATAAAATTAAATAACATAAACAGAGGATGGCTTGGGAATAGCAAAGAATTAAAAGTTTAGGAAGTTTTGTGATAGAGTAAATGTAAGATAGAATGAATGAAGAGTATGTAAGAATGATAAATAGATAAAGCTCTAAACTTTGTAACATAATATATCATTGCATATCATCTGAATTTCATAATACCGAGTTTATCTATATATCATTAAAGCAAATACTTTTAATTAATGTAAAATGATATGCATAATAAATACTGTGTTATAATACTAAGAATCCGAGCATAATTTTAAAACAGATGTCCAATAAAATAAAAATTTATGTACCACTTACCATGTGAAGTATCTTTGGTTAACTTAACCCGTCCCTGATCCAATACTTCATTGAATGCAGGCCAACCACAACCACTATCATATTTTGTATCAGAAGAAAACAATTCTTGATCACAAATTACGCAGGTGTATGTGCCTTTCTCATAAAATTTGTTGTAACAACCAGAAAAAGGTCTAAAAGAAAAGAAAAATTTGAAACATCACAAAGAAAATATAATAGGAAGTTAAGTATGAAGTCCTATCCTTTATTTTTAAACTACTCGGTCATGACGCAAAGTCAAGCCAACACATGCTCTTGAAAAAGTTATTTTAGTCTCACATCACCTAAAAGTAAACCAGCTTCCATCATACTGGCAATATTTTTGGAAAATTGAATCATGTGAATGTTGTAATTTACTTGAAAGCACCTGATCAAAATTTAAATAATACGACATTGTTATTTAAACATTATAAGCGAAATATAGAAATCGATAAATCGAATTTGTTGATAATGATACTTATTTTATAAAATTAAAAATATGTAAATTAAACAAGGGAATTATTAACAGATTATATGCAGACCCTTACAAAAGCATAACTGTTATTTAAATCTTTGTACATTTTTAATTTTGTAACGCGTTGTTTATATGTACGAAATATAGTATATAGCGATAGCAGAGTATCATACTTAAGGAAATCTGGTCTATAACTATAAAATAACTTGTTAGCAGAATCAAAAATAAGCAATGTGTGCAGTTTGTAAAATAAATAAGAATGATATAATTCATGATTTAATTCTATAAGTAAATTAAATTCTGAACACACGCACCTTTCTGTACCCTTCTCCTGTGTGACGTGCCACTGTAACGGCGTCAAACGCTTTTTTAATTCTTCTTTATCGATCTCCGCAGTCATTTTCCTAATTGGGCCTTAAAATAAGTTAAGAAAAATGCAGTAATAACAGTTTTAATAACACAAAAAGATTAACGCGTACTGCTCGCCGCGTTTTCCTCACAATGAAACACCCATACACCAAGAGAACAGAAGCGGTACTACTCTGCTTGTTCCTTTGAAGTATGGACGATCAAATTTCGTGACCTTGAGTTAACCAATCATCTTCTCGAGCGAGCAGATTTAATATACTTTTGCAGTTACACGTGGCTTCTGTAGGAAGAAACTAGTTGATATGAACAGAATATTACAATTCTACATAATTTTTACTTTAAGTATAATTCTGCTTGTACTATAAATATGAGAAAATTCATATTCAATATATGCTATACTTAAAAGTTAATGAAGTGTTACCGATAATATACAAAATGATTTTTATATTTCATACATAGTACAGTAGAGAAATAAGCTGCACAAATAAATTGCATTCATGATTTTCTATTGTAATTAACTGTTGGTATACGTTATTATCAATGAACATTTTATATTTAGAAAAACTTCTAAACCAATCAAAAAATACTTCTATTCTTCTGTTCTCTATTTTCACGTCTTATAATTTTTGTCACGATATTTTAAAAAATACAGGAAAGTTATAATGAAAACTAAATAGCATTTTAACATTTCTTGCATCGTTTTTTACATAGTTTTAATTTTCAAATGGAAAACAAATTCTCAATAACATTCTCATAAACTACATAAAAGACTATAAAAGTAAAAATTTCTATATAAGCTGATCTTTTTCGTTTAATTTGAATGTGAATGACTACAGTAAATAATTAAGTTCAAAATATACAATAACTTGTTTTAATATTCAAATATCAAATAATATTAATGTCATCATCTAAAAAAAAAATGGGACGGGGTTAATGTAATCGAAAATGATAATTACTGTCGCAATAAGGCAAAGTTTAAATTGAACTTTATCTTTGAAAATTAATGATTCAACAATATTTACATTAGTTGCTAGAAAATTTGTATTTTTCCAAATAAATATACATGTGTGTATATATATAATAAATAAAAATACTGACGAATGTAAGATGGTATCAATCTTGAAAGTTGTTTCGAAATAGTTACAAATGGTTAATTTGCGTATTAAAAAATGATAACATGAATAAAAAATAATAAAATAAATATTTCTGAACTTAAAATAGAGCGAAATTGTATTATTTGTCATTTATTAAAAAAAAAAAAAAAAAATTATTTTTTAATCAGTCAAACAAATGGTTACTACCAGTTAAATATTGAAAGGTATAACATTGCAGGAACTACATACTTTATTCAAACTAACCTCATAGTAATAACACGTTTAACAGAGTCAGTATTTAAAACAAAATTTCAAAATGTACTAAAAATACAATACAAACCTCTTTGAAGCATTAAGTTCGTTGTAAATACCGTTAAATTTCGCAAACGTATCGACAAATTTCTATACATAATATTCATTGTTGAAACACTTTCAACAATAATACGTAATGTTTGTTGTAATGACAGTCACAAATTATTTTTAAGCGAATGCTCTTCTACTGAATGAAGTTCCGCATGTAAAATCATTGTCGATACTACATCATTGTTATGTTCCGATATACAAGTGCATTTGTATCGTTTACATAATCCATTTGAAATACTATTTAGAGCAAATCTAATTGTTTGTCTTCTTTCCTGTTGTGCTTTTAAAAAAAGATAAAATTGCATTAATGATGTACCTTTTTGGAACATACTACTTGCCTCATCTCTATTTGTTCGTACTGTACATAAATACAGATACATAACCTCGCTTTTATGTGAAATGGATTGAAGAGATGGCAGTAGTGGTCACGCGCGAAAACTCTGACACAAAAGAACAATGCTGGTTTTTTATGCATATCTTTGTATAACATTGAGTTACGATTTACCAAGTATTAAATAAATAAATACAAAAATTACCAAATTATAGATTTATTTATTATCATATCCTATTTTGATAAATACTGTCAGTACTTATTGTAATTAACAACTAAGTGTACATTTAGTTATAGAACATATAGTAGAACATAAAGTAAATAAAATATGGCAATAAATAGTCAGCGAAATAGGTTTTACACGATTTTATAGATAGGTGTAGTCCGATTCGCTCATTACCGAAAGTCAGTTAAACAAAAAGATATATTCGCACATTTTTATTGTTTGTATAAACCAAGGGTGTACATATAAGACTTCGGATGCGGCGATATCAATGGATGTTGCTTCTTAATTAACTGTAAAATTGTAATTTATAATCATGCTATACTTTGTGAAGATTCTATGCATTTTTCTGCACGCACCCATTTCACATAAGATCACCGCCATACATTTGTTTTTAGTATGGACGGAATAAATGAGCTTTGTTGCAATGTGTTTGTATTTTTCTAGAGAGGCCCGAACGCGGCAAATTTCGGCGTTTAACGAAAATTGAAGTGATTTTTGGTCACAACTTCCTATAAATATGTTTTGCTAGTACCGTGAAAGCAAAGAACGATGAGCTTCTCTAGCGATGAAGTAAATTTCTTGGTTTACCGCTATCTACAAGAATCCGGTATATCTTTTGGAATACATCCTAACCTCTTTTTAAATAATTTTAATAAAATTTGAAATTGTACTGTTTATATACATTTATTGCCTGTGCAATGGATACGTTTGTTGTACAATAACGATTGCAAGTAAACGTGTTTTATTGGTTAATAATTTATTACGAGATACAGTTTAAATGTGATTCAAGTAGTTTATTTGAATACAAATATAAGTATATTCATTACATTAATTGCAAGCTTATTGAATATGTTTTTCAAGTTTGATGAATATGATATATGAACTATAAATGTGTATGTGATTTTTTGTAGGATTTCAACATTCTGCATATACATTTGGTATTGAATCACATATATCACAGAGTAACATAAATGGGGCATTAGTACCACCAGCAGCACTTTTATCAATTCTACAGAAGGGATTACAGTATACGGAAGCAGAGATATCAATAGGAGAAGATGGCACTGAACAAAGAATGGTGGAATCCTTGTCTCTTATCGATGCTGTTATGCCAGATGTTGTTGCATCAAGGCAAAACCAAATTAACCAGCAAAAGCAACAGGTGAAAACAGAAGTACAAGATACAAATGGAGAAGAAGGTAATTTTGTTTATGAATATAATAGCTTGTTTATTTTTGTATTAAAAAATGAAGAAAATATATTATCCTGGTACACCCTGGTCTATGAAAGTATTTAAGTTTAATAGACCTCCTTATTTAACCAGGTATATTAAAGGAACTGCTTTAGTTATCAGGCTTGTTATGAACTGAATTATTTTTTGTTATAACAGTCATATTAAAGTAAAATCTATTTTTTATCTTTTATTAATAAATTAAAAATTTATGTTGTTGATATGAAAATATGTACTAATATAACAAAATAAAGCTCAGTGTTAAATTTATAACATGCCTGTAAACTAGAAGTAAACAGTATTATTAATATGTACATGATCTGAAGTAAAGAAAAAGAATTAATTAGGTTTGGAGAAGTTTATTATCAGTTATTTATAGATTAATAATTCAGATAACATTTATAGCTATTAAAAAGAAGGGATCAGTTTCCATTAATTGAATAATAAAAATACAATACAACATAGAAGGAAGGGAAGAAAATGTTAAATTTCAAGAAATTAAAACTTCTAAAATACGAATTTTCGGAAACGGAATTTTGTATATTATCGGCGTTTCTTTATTTCAGATTATATAGAAAATTAAGGAAGGAGAGAAAAGCTTTCCGTTTATTAATTGTTTTTAACATAATAATCTGTTTTCAGTTGTTACTTCCAATGAAGGTGTAGGCACAAATGAGAGAGGAGGAGATAGGACAGAAATGGAAGTTGACGAACAACAACAAGGTTCAGGCAGGGGAGCTAATGCTAACGCTGTTGAAATTCCAGATACTAAAGCTACGATTTTACGCGGTCATGAATCAGAAGTTTTCATATGTGCATGGAATCCTACAACCGATCTTTTGGCTTCTGGTTCGGGAGATAGTACAGCTCGTATCTGGGATATGTCCGGTAGTTCTCAAGCTCCGAATCAGCTTGTTCTTCGTCATTGCATACAAAAGGGTGGTACTGAAGTACCGAGTAACAAAGACGTTACTTCGTTAGATTGGAAGGTATGATAATCGCTAATTTTTAGTTACAACAATAAAACCAAGAAATCAATTGAATTTCTTGATTTATTTTAGTGCGATGGTACCTTATTAGCAACTGGAAGTTACGATGGTTACGCACGAATCTGGAAAACTGATGGTAAATTAGCTTCCACATTAGGTCAACATAAAGGTCCAATTTTTGCATTAAAGTGGAACAAACGTGGAAATTATATATTAAGTGCCGGGGTTGACAAAACAACAATTATATGGGATGCAGAAAGTGGGCAATGCACTCAACAATTTAGTTTTCATTGTGCACCTGCTTTGGATGTTGACTGGCAAACAAATACTTCATTTGCTAGTTGTTCTACAGACCAATGTATTCACGTATGCAAACTTAATGTCGATAAACCAATTAAGAGCTTCCAAGGACACACGGTATGCATATAGGGATAATTATATTTTTAAGTTCAATGAAACATTTATTCATAAAATTATGGCTTTTAATTTGTTTTCTAATTATAGAATGAAGTTAATGCTATTAAATGGGACCCTCAAGGTAATTTATTGGCTAGTTGTTCAGACGATATGAGCCTCAAAATTTGGTCTATGAAACAAGATACGTGGGTACATGACCTGCAAGCACACAGCAAAGAAATATACACTATTAAATGGTCCCCAACTGGACCAGGAACTCACAATCCAAACATGAATTTAACTTTAGCTAGTGCATCGTTCGATTCTACTGTAAGGTTGTGGGATGTAGACAGAGGTGCATGCATACACACACTTACGAAACATACAGAGCCGGTGTATAGCGTAGCATTTAGTCCAGACGGTAAATTTCTTGCTAGTGGAAGTTTTGACAAATGTGTTCATATTTGGTCTACTCAGGTAAGATGGTCGTAATTTTATCGTTTACCGCGTTTAAAGATTATATGTATGTTATATGTATTTTATTTGATTTTTAATTGTGTAGAGTGGCCAGTTAGTACACAGTTACCAAGGTACTGGAGGAATTTTTGAAGTGTGTTGGAACAGTCGAGGAGATAAAGTTGGTGCTTCTGCATCTGATGGCAGCGTATTTGTCCTCGATCTTCGTAAAATGTGATCGCAAATGAATAATAGTCTATATTTCATTTTCCGGACTTATTACTATTTTAAGTTATCTTCAGTACTTTTCGTTTTACTTTTATTAAATTCTTTATCTCCCGGAATATTAGCCACATTATACAATTACTTGAACTATTTGTATTTGTTGACTATAGTTTCATTGAGTGTTAGTTGTTTATATATACGAGACTGAAGTGATTTGATAGTCTATCAGATAAGAAACATTCAGTGAGAAAAATTCAATTGAGAAAAAAATGTGGCTTTTCTTTAATCATCTTCCCAAGGTTTTGTTAAAAATGTTTATAAAAAGCATTGTACATTAATATTTCCAACGATGACACTCTGTACAGTATGAAACAGATAAATATTATATTTCCAGAGAAAAGAAAATTACTATCTTCATTCACTGGAAGTGAATGGGGTGTATGTTGTAATTTTAATGATGATACTAAGTATTATGTGAACTTAAGTAATGATAAGAAATAAAGTAAACTTTTTCAAAGAACTGTATGACTATATGATTCATTTTCGTGACATTTTATTATCTTATATTGCAAAAAAATTATTTTACTTTCATTATGTATTATGCAATTAAATCACAAAAATAGAAAGCTAAGGTGGAAGTAAATAACGGTATTTTAGATACCGTTAAATAAATAAGTAAATAAGACTTACCTTATGTTACATGTAATATCATAAAATTGTTTATTCATCTTTTAATAAACTAGGCAGTATAACACATAAATAATAATTTATTATATTTACTTCTTAACATTAATGTAAACACAGTGGAACTATTAACATATGTTTCATTGTTATGTTATATATTGTTTACTCCGCTCTTTTAATATTCAAAGAAATCAATAAACAAAAAGAAAACTTGTTCTTTAAAATAAATATATAAAATAATTTAAGTAAATAAATGTGCCTTTTTTAATAATGATGACTTCTTTACAGTTTTGTAATTTTTAAATATATTTATTCGGGTTGCATTTTTGTCGATATAACACGAAACATATAAAGCTAAGTTTAGAGTACTTAAAAAATAAATCAGGCTTCAATGTTTTATGCAAAACTAAATGTAAACCATTGGAAAGCACTTTAAACATAGTATGTATATTAATTTTTTACGATGCATACAAAAGGGACTATTCATTGATTACTTTGAACGACATGCGTGAAACGTAGTATTCCTTTGGTAACGTGAAATATAATTAATAAAATGATAATCTGTCCTTCTTTAAGGATGTTACAAGAATCAAAACACGTATTACAATTGCTTAAGATATTTCTTTGGAACATTTATTCTTAACTACATTTATTCCTTTCACGAGTTAAATTTATTGAGAACAAAGCGTTTGATCTATATATTTAAATAATTACATTACATTCAGTTTACAGCCACTTGAATGTATATTTGTACACAACGTCTAAATTCGGTTCGAAATGATTAGCAAAATATTGCATGAATACATTGGTTGTTCAAGAAATGTTACTGTACAGTAGATAAATGTAAATTTATATGCTTTTTCTTTCGTATTTTCACAATTAATTTCAATTGAAAGCTGAAATATTTATAGTTTTAAATAATTATAATAAAATACATTATAACGTCTCTATCATTGTGTTCTTAAAACATAACACAAACGTGGAGAAACATTTACATTAAATTACATCCAAAACTGGATCACGAAATGACTTTTTATGGAGATTCGTGGTTGGACAGACTTCAAGGGATCACAACGCATAATACTGTTCTGTTTCGTATCTTTGTGCTATTGAAAAGGAAGAAATAGAAAAAAGTAAAGGTTTGATATTTTCTATTGTACCGTTTCTATTTTCCTCCCTTTCAGGATGTCACAAAATTAATCTAGTTGGAATTAAAGCGATTAAAACTTAAAGAGAAATACTGATAAACATTGTTTCTTAAACTTTCTGTTCTACTGCTAACTTCATGCGCGCATGCTAATGTTTACTTTATGCTTGACATGTGAGTAACTTGCATATAATTCATGAATGAAACACGGTATTAAATTATGAATATTGCACGTCACAAATTATATAAATATACGTGTGCGCATGTGTACGCGCGCGCGCGCGCGTGGCCGTACTTATGTGGGGTAGAACATGAGGAATATGACCAACAATAAACTATACGCAATTTAGTAGCTTGTTAGATAAAAAACCGTAATACAGCGAAAGTTGATTGTGAGTTGATCTTCTCTGTTCTTTATGTTGATTACAGCAAACGCAATTCGTTCGACTGCACCTGGAAATACAAATTTTGCTTAATTTCGTACAAAGTAATACTTCTTAAAGAATTTAACGATAACGTTAACCCTTATGTAATAATTACCCTTCGTGTTTGGTCATCCTGTCTTTGAAAAGCGGAATTATCCGTTTCGAGCCAGTCCTGTTCTCTGTTAAGAGCTCTATCTGGTGTTAAATTTCTATCGTGACCTTTTCCCTCTTGTTCGATCACGTATTCAACTCCGTTTCTTGCTCTGGAGTCAATGGCTTTGGACGTATCCCCATTGTAAAAGGGTAACGATCTCTTGCCAATGGTCTCCAGGATACGTCGATTTGCATCGATTTGTCGTTGATCCTGCAACGCTTTGCGCCGAGCCAGTTCCAGGAGGACCCTTTGTCGTAGGACATCCAGAGAATTCACAATTGACAATGAGCCAATACGTTTGGTCCGAATCACCGTTGATCCGGGATCATTTCCCGAGTCGAACATTTCGTTCTGAAAGTTACAGAATTATAATGTCTTAAAATAACACTCTATATATATCGGAACTTAGTACTAATAAACTTCCTTTTAGAAATTCTTTTATAAATCATTAGGTAATTGAGTAATAATTTTTACTGTATACATACAAAATTGTAATAACTTATTTTAAAATATCAAGGGTTAATACCTACTTATTATATACGATATGCATATACAATAGAACCACACACATAAAGACACACACGTGCACACACACACAACGTGGAGTACATTTTCTTATTAGCACTTAACAATTAAAAATTTGTAAGAGCACATCTTAAAATTCGATTCGTTAATTAAAAAGAAAAAAGTGTATGTTAATTGTTGAAGTTAAGTAAGATTTATATGCGATTTATTCATTCAGACTTCGTAAGGTCATTTTGAACCCGTCTATTCAGGTAATGGATTGGCTTTACTTGATGTAAAAAACGAAAGTATTTTTATACGATCTCTGCATCCGCGTTTATGGAGCACTTAATTTTTACTTTGCCAGAGGAAAGCGGACAATTTCTTTGGAATAGAACAAAAAATGAAGGACGTTCTTGTGCACGCCTTTTTTCCGCGAAAAAATTCTCGGGTTCCACTGATTTGTGAGAAACGTTAAAAGATTTTTTGCATTACAGTGGTAAACGAGAAGAATAGTACGGTCAAATAAAAAATACAATCTCGTAGAGTCGCACGCGATGGTCTCCAGCAATATCACGGGTAAATGGAAAAAAGAGATCGCGATGAATTACAGTTAAAGTGCATCGAGGGTTACCCATGCATACTCGTGGACGTAAAAAATGGAGAATGAACGTAACGCTGCTCATATATGTGCTAGCCGCAACTTCCGGTCTAACCATCACCCTCTCATGCAATATTTCGCTGGTTTTATTGCCACTTTTACGGAACACGCGCTCAAGAATATGAAGGAAAAGTCTTGGAACGCGTTCACCGAAAGAGGGAGTTCGCGTACACGCTCGAGATAGCTCTTCGCGTTCACCAGCGGTACTTCAAATTTCACACGCGTTTCTCAGTCGGTAATTTACGCGCCATTATAAGTAGGCGGGCTATAAAGGAGATGTCGTTGAAATATGTATTGCGTATGAACGTTAATTAAGAGTATTCCACGGTACCGTATTCCTGTCTTACGAGCGATGCTCGTTGCTTCAGAGATCGTTTTAATTAAACGAAGAGAGAACGGGAAGGAACGAGCCTTGGGGAACGATAACGCAGTATTTATATGCGTCGGTTGAATCGTTCTTCGGTTGTCGCCGTTCATTTTTATGTATTGTTTTAATTTCTGAATAAAGGGCGTTCCATGGAGCCGTTGTCAAGAGATTTCAAGGATTTGTCTCGAACTTTTTACAGAAAATTGTATTAGAGGAAAGTTGGATTATATTCAAGTATGCATTACACCTTTTATAATTACGTATTGTGACAAATTAATGAGACATACGATTGAATTAATTTAGGTGTTTCGCGAAGCTTAGACTGATCTAGATTGTCTTCTGTTTTGTTGATGCCTGCATGGGTACCTTATTTGGTACCGTATGTGATACCTGAAAATTTTCACAGAATTGGTCCCATCACTAGTCTTACGACTTCTTGTTAAAGGTATTTCCTTTCCTTGATTCATCTAATTTATTAATAATTTCTCACATCACGAGATAACTGACATCTTTTTAACATGTGTTTCCCAGTAATCCGATTTTGAAACGGTGACCAAAGAAACGGAAATCAGACCTGACGTTAACGTCCGATTTTCCCTGTGACTCAGATGAAAGATATCAACGGCACTTGTTCACAATTCACATGCTAAATCGAATCGTATCCGCAAAGGAACACACGTATCATAGTCGCTTCGTCTAAATACGTTCACTCTTGTCGATCGTTCGTTACCGATTCAGGATACAAACAGTGTGTCATGCATACATGTAAATCCCAAAGTTTTGACAAAGGGAACTGTCCAACGCGTCCCACGTTATCCCGAACGATTGTTTCACTTCATATACTATTACTTTGCAACATATACGTTTGATGGAACAAGCATGAAATGATAGAGATAATGAAACAATTTAATCTTGTGGGTACCAGTCTAACGCTAAAGACAATTCTAGTAAGAATTGGAGAAAATCTTTAATCCTGAACGTTTTTAAATCTCTATATTGTGATAAAAAGAATTTTTCAGCTGTTTTATAATAAACACATTTTCCCTTGTATTTGGAGCGTATATACGTAAATTATTATTGGTAAGTCGAGCGTTAAATAACTGTCAGTCAGACTTCGCGTTCTATCTTTACAGCACACATCGTATTTCGTCCAATCGCATGATATTATAATATATAAATTTTATTAAAGCTGCCGTACCTCCAAATCCGGAATTCGGTGATCGACAAGGAGTAGAAGAGGAGGGCGATCCCGAGATAATTCTCTTTCATCGTAGCTGTTGAAGGATATGGGTTGAGATTCAACTGCGGCAACTAACAATACAGATACCAGGACGCTCATGGACGTCATCCTGTTGATGAGCAAGGGAAACGAATATATCTGAAACATAGTAAAGCCAACATTTTATTAAACATATCATAACTTTTCATACCTATACTTATGGATAAATACAAAAAAAAGATGGTAGCATAATAGTGTAAATAATATGAGATATCACGATGTGAAAATAAATTGCAGGGGAATAAAGCGTGCGTCGATGTCCAAGGATTAAAATATCTATACAGATTCGTATACGTCTGGAACGATCTACAGGATATTTCATGGAATATTACACGCTACGTCAAACGCGAACCAGTGTTCCAGTTTTCCATTTTTCCGAGCAACTTTCCCTTTCGCTCGGTGCTCACCGACATTTCGATTCACTGATATGTAGCGCCGCATACCGATCGTATCGTGCCATTTGAAAAATAGCCAACTCTTTGTTAGATTAAATTGAACACGCTCACACGTTGATCGATTTAACCGATTTGCCTAGGTATATGTAGATTAATCGAAGGAGCATCCATTTAATTTTTAACTTAAATTTTATCGATGTAACAAAATCGAGAGAATGTCTTGGAATTTCTCTCATAATTTAATTTGTTCAATCCGTAACGATTTCGTGATTGTCTCTTTCATTTGGCATTGATTTTTGTGGAATGCCTAGATTTCAGGCGTGGATGCTACTATAAACCACGCCTGTTTGCTCTGTTAACATCCGGCCAAAGGGTCTTCATCCTTTTGCCACCCTTCTGTCCTGATGGAAACGCCATTAACCCCTTCCCGTTATAAGATCCACCAGCTATACCGTTTCAGGTTCCTATTTCTATGGGTTTCGCTCGTTTCTATACCTACGTTTGTATAGATATAGGAATACCTAATAATAAGAAGCAAAGAAGGTTGAACTGTCTCTCAGTTAATACAGTGTTATTAGAAATATAATCAAAGCTTAAAGATTATGTACTATTTCGGTGGTAAACTAATTTTCGTCGATCTCATAGCTCCTATCTGTCGTTTCCTTTCGCCATTTTCGTACTCCGTCTTCTCGTTACAGTTATAAAATAAGAACATTGTGCGAGGAACAAGCGAGGGAAGGTCAAGTTCGACAGTGAATGAATCTGGGTCGATGCGCCGATATAGACGTCGGCGATCGTCGCGATGCCGTCAGCAGCGTCGTCATTGGCGAGTTCATTAACACCGGGGGTTTAATTTGCGCCTGGTAATTTAGGGTTGCCGTCCCGCTTTCCAATTACGCTCGTCGTCTGTGCGGAGTAGTTACTTCTCTCTCTCTCTCTCTCTCTCTCTCTCTCTCTTTCTCTCTCCCCTTCTCACCCTTCCCCTGTTTCCTTCTTTCTCATTGTAGTCATTTTTTTCTCACTGCGTGCACTTTGTAATTGGCGAGAGTTCGTAAAGATTATTAATTAATGGTCGGGTTGAAGAGAGAGCAACCGGAGAGCAGCCATTATTGGGAACGGAGAAAATTTGAAGCAATGAAAAGAGAAAGAGAGAGTTGTGTGTGTGTGTTACGTATCGTTTTCCAGGCACATAGCTCCCAATTCAAATAATTAACACTAAACCTACCGATGAGATAGGGTATACTGATTTGTGATGAAGAAATCAAATTGAAAGTTGTATCTAAAAAATACCTACTATAACGGAAACAAATCGTAACGATTGCAGTAAAAATCACAGTAAATTTCCAAAGGTGTAGGTATCGCAATAAATTTTCAAAGTTTCCATGAAAAATTACGAATTGGTCATTTTGATCGGTTATAGCGTTAATCAAACTTTGCGATGGATATTGGGGTGGAACGGTTTCTTCGTACGAATGCAGGTGAATCGCGGATCGATAGGCGGACGAGTGGAAGTGTTTCCGAGGCGCGAACGAAGAGTACTCGAGCTTGGCGATAGAATGTTTGAACCGAGGCGCGAACGAAGAGTGCTTGAACGGGATGACAAACTGTTTGAACCGAGGCGTGAAAACGCGGGATGTCGCGAGACCGAGGAATTTCGGGTGAACATGACTAAATGCATCGTGTGAGAAAGGTTGGGGGTTAGTATGAAAGGAGATGAGTGCGGAAAATGATGTATGATACGAGGCAAGCAAGTGTGCATAGGAGAAATTGTAACAGATGTATTTTTTTTATAATTAAATATCAATTATGTGTCATTTCTCTATACGTATCTCTTAATCACATTACGAAATTGAGCGACCAGCCGCAAAAGTCACCCCTCGAGTGCAAAGGGTTAATCCTTCAGACTCTTCGAGGTCGCAGACAAGGTGTATCGCCGTCGTTCCCGTTTATAAACGGCCCCTCTCCCTCGAAACCTTCGTCCCCGCGCCAGGACCTTAATTACGGCGTCGCTGACGACAGCCAGGGCAGAAGAAAAGGGCGAGGAAATAGGAAAATATTCCGCGGAGCAACAGGCGTGAAATTATTCGCGGACAAACGGAGAGGAGACAGAGTAGAGGGTCTGAGGATCGCGATATTGTGCAGGACCGCCTCTATCGATTGGCAAATCAGATTACTAATGAGATCTCGTAGCGGCATCTCGAGAGCGAGATGCATCCGGGGACCTTTGTAGCTAGCAGCCCCTTTGACGAACGAAAAACCGCGTTCAACGTGTGCGTCATGGGGATGTCTACCCTTTATAAGGGTGGCAGAATAAGGGTGGTTGAAGTGTGTTAAAAGATCCACAGATCTGTTCAACGGGACGAGATTTTGAGTACCCTGAAATATTAGGTCCATTTTGTTTTCAACTACAGTGGTGGACAAAAGTTTAAGACGAGAGGACAATGTGAAATGTAGTTTTATGACTTGAGCGTATCGTCTATATATTAATTTTTATTGTTATTCTGTTAGAACATTATTTATACGAATTTTGTTTCTCGTACTATTTCTTACAATCTAATTTATTCATTTTCATTGATTCGTTGGTCTTAAACTTTTGTCCGCTACTGTACATGTTTCAGGTCATTGATCTGCGAAAATTTAAATTAAGAAACAAGTGTTTTTATAGAGACAGTGGTTCTTATTTACCGGTGTTCCGTAGTAAATAATCCTAACGCTTGTAACGATTATAGGATTTCAGAACGTTTATCAAAAGAATACAATGCATTTTATAAGCGATACGATAAATGCATAAAGTTATACGACAAAGAAGCTTACGGAACGTGGACGAGTACGGCGAAAAGTATTCCAGCCGACATAAATTCGGAATTGGTATTAACAGGATAGAAGAGATAGGTATGTAAATCGCAGGACGTTATTCGAATATCCATCTAAATCTGTTGAATCATTAATTCCCCGGACAAGCGAATTAATTTTCTCACGTATCCACGTAGAAAATTGCGAAACTTCAGATTCGCAGATCCGTCGGGGTTATTAAAGCGGATTACTTTCCCGTTTTATCCGTTTCGCGCGGGAGGTCTCGTTTAAATAACGTGTCCAGCGTTGAAAGAACCAAACATTCATCTTTGTTATTATTATGTCAAAACACTATTCATTGATTAGCACAGAATGCAAATTTTGTTTATCATGCTATTCCTTATTAATTAGTTAGTTTAATTTCTTCGACTCTTTGGTCTTAAACTTTTGTCCGCCACTGTAAGTGTTCGCCTTAGGTGGCTAGTAGGAATACAGTATAAAATTATAGGTTTGCAAGTAAAACATCGAAGCAGGGTACCTCTAGATTCCCATCACGAGTTTTCAATCAAAACAGAATACGTACTCTTACACTGTAATTTATTAATGAAAAAGAAAACGAAAATTATCTTGCAAAATGAATCTTGACAGACCGTTTATCCAGAAGGAACTTAATACAAGTTAGACCAAGTTACGCGAAACTTATGCACGTATCCACATACGTACGTTCTGATCCATTTTAAAGCAAACCGAACTTATGTCAGCGAGAAAGACAGAGAAACAGTGTGTGTGTGTGAGAGAGAGAGGTTCCAGCCTGTTTTGTTAACACCATCGAACCTTTAAACATTGACTTTAACTTCGTCGCGGGTTAATGAAATTTCTCGAGAGTCTCTCACGCGCCTAGAGAGTCCTTCCTCGTTCGTGGCAGAAGCGATATTAATTAATCGTTATCAGCGAGTTTCGTTTCACGATCGTTAAGGTCGAGCCTGCCGGTTCCATTAACGGGATGAGAACGTAATTGAACAAACGGTTGATGCGCTGCTAACGTGCTTTCACGTATACACACTCGTACGGACGTTCGGATTGAAATCCCTACGATCCTATAAATGCAAATTCACGTTGGATAACGTTAATCCCGTTTACACGTTTTACGACCGCCTTCTGTTGCTAGATAAAGCACCGTTGGCGGGCAAAAAACCGAGTTTAAATGTTAGAGGGTGCGAAGGAACCGCGAACGTCGCGTGATATTATAAGTTTGCTTGCTTTTTGTCTTGTTTTATTAAAAGTTGAAATAACGTGTCCAGCTTCGAATACATTTCGATGAGTATTGACAAGTGAAAAAGATACAAGACAGGACTTAAACTTAGGAGGGCAGTATCGTCCATCTTGAATATTGACCGACTTTTGCAGAAATGTAGGGAGAACCGCGAACTCGATTGAATTTGAGGATCTTTCAATTCGATTACCTTCTTCTTTTTTTCTTCCTTTCTTTATAAATTTTCTTCATAAATTTCAGCTTGTGAATTTTTTAAATAAATTTCATCATGTAAAGTTTACCATTAATTTACACGATGATTTTGTATACGGTACATCTTCAACACGCATGATTGTGTATTTAGAATCATGGATATAGCAAGCCGCAATCTATGATTATTGTAAGATCCGGCGAGTCCAGCTAAGGCCACCGGAAAACCGCGAATGGAAGGGCTTACAGAAGGATTAATTCGCTGTGTATTGATTTATTGATAATCCGCCATACCGTGATAAGCGATAATAACCGTTCGTTATCAGAAAAAGATAGAACTCCGATAATTCGCTCACGACTGTAACCAGCGAATCGAACATTCTAATTCGATTCGCGTTGATTGTCTGTTTTCTTTAAGTCTGTCTATCTTTAACGACTCTCGAGTGAGTTCAACGACAAATTCATTACGACAAACGAGTCTGCAGGAATTGATTATTAACGCCGATGGATCGACGAGAAAGTTTTCGAAAAGCAGGAGGAAAAACACGGTTTCCTCGTTAATTCCGTTAAACCGAACGTCCATCGCAATTAATACCAATCCCTGTCGCAGAAGAAATCTCGATCGAGGGGCCATTTGTTCGAAAAAGGAGCCAATTCGTAGAAATTGTCCACGTTAACGCGATTAGACTGATAACGTACATAATTTTTTAGAACAGGATCTCCTTGCATCCCTATGACCCGAAATTAAGATTACCTTTTCAACGGATACTACACAAATTCCACGAATAAATATTAATTTTCCTGAACCTTGTTTTAATAACAATGTTCATCATTGTACATAAATTTTATAGTATTGATAAACTCTATTCGATGAGTCGCGTAGAGTTTTGTGTCGACCTTTTCTTACAACGAGAGTCGCAGCCACCTCATTTGATAAGTTGTGTGGAATTCTAGATGATTGTAGTAATTATACCAATTTTGTCATTAACCAAATGTCATTAACCAATTTTGAAATTAATGGCAAATCACGAAGACGAAATCATCGATACAAAAAAACTGAAATCCTTGTGCGTTTTCCAACCCAGTCCTCGGACTTTTGTTCCTTCACGGACCACATACGCGATCGTGGGCGTGTATCCTGTAATGAACGACGATTTGCATGGGCGTCCTACAGGATCAAATTAAAACGTCGATCGTACACATTTGATTTTTCATCGTCGAACGAATCACATTCCGGAATCACTTCACGTCGCTTCGAGTGCGGCTGATCGACTTTTTCCCGATGAAGACGCGTAACCAGGCTATGATTGAACCATCGCCGCGGATTAACAGACACCTGTGGCGCAGCAGTCGAGGGTGTGTAAAAATGGTAATTAATCGGTGCGAATAATTATCGGGAGAACAGATTGATCCATCGATCGAGCGACAGAAGCGTGGTGAAGCACACATTGTTTGCCATTGTAAAACCTTTGTATTTCTGTGAAATCAATCGAGATACTTGGAATTGGAACATACTTTGATGTTTCAAAAGAAACCATGTATAAAATACTCTAAAAATATCCTATTTATATATTATATAATAATGTCCTACATATCTAAGAACTTTATTTTGTTTCACCTTCATCTGAATCCTACCATCTCTCCAAATAAAATAAATTCCTACATTATGCAGTATCGAAAGGTAAAAGACAAAACTTCTCTTCAGTTTCTCACACTATAAGTGCTAAAGTAGAAATAGGCCCGATTGTCGACATAATATGGCTGTCGTCGATTACGAACAGTCTAACTTATAGTCTCGCTATGTCGTGGCTCATACAGCATTCCTCTTTTATAATATATTCTCATCTCGAACTTACACTCCCTATTGCGAGCGCCTGCATGGTCGTCGCATTAATCGTGTAGCATCGAGACTGGAGGCGGCAAGTAGCGCGAGTAAATTTATAGTCAGACGCAGGGACATCTCGTTATGCGCCTCGCGAACGTTTTACAGCTCTTCGATCGAGCAAAAGTTTCCTAATGTCTACCTGTGCAGAGAGTTGCTCGAGACGGTGAGGATAAAGTTCAAACAGAATCATTGTTTGATCGAATCTGAACGTCTTCGTATCGAATAGATAAGAGAGAGCCGTGAATGAAGGGTACTTGCAAGTTTTAGGCCATTGTACAACTTTGTCTTTATTGTCTTCTGCTGGAACAACAAGACTGTGCATCGAAAAATCACTGGTCTGAATAGGTTCTTAGAAATTGAGTTCCTGTTGAAGTATTTTGAGGTTTGCGAAATGAGTCGAGGAAAGAATAAATCTCCGTGCGGATTTTGTTCGGTTACCAAATAGAATTTCACACTTTTCGTACGCCATTCAGGGAAAATTTAATTCCAAATTTCTGTCTATTTAGTCAAAGTTTTTCGTTCTTCAAGATATATTCGAATATTCAGAGTTCCATGTATCTTCTTACATTTTAAGAAAGTTCTGAAGTCTCGAGGAGGTCTAGAAACAGTTTAATTGAATTTCGCGTGATATTACTAAGTTCGCGTGATATTACTAAGTTAAAATGATTGAATTTCAATTTTCTTGGATAGGTGTGTATCTTGAAACGTTAGATAGAATATCTTAATTTGAGAGGATAGTATAAATGTCAAAGGTCTACAAATTTTCGTTGAAATCTGTTCTATCGTATTAAACGAACAAACCGGTCAAATAAAGAACTGTGTTGACTTATATCATTTTCATTTTCCAGCGAGGTTCGCAATCGCGATCATGCTAGCAACGCAAGTTGTTTGATCAAACATGATTACGTCCACGAAGGGTTTGATGATTCTATCGATGAGAGACAACAGAAAGAACTGTTTCTCATCTCCCAGACCCGTCTCGTGATCCTTCGATGATATTTAATAAGATCCGCGTACACAGAATGCGAGGACGTGGAATAATTAATAGGAAGTGCTAGAAATTCGAATTCTTTCTGAAAGAAGATTCGAATAACGGAACTATATGAATGTCAAAGCCATAAAAAATCGTGGCTTTTCTTTTCCTTCCCAAAATAAAAAAAAAACGTACGATTGTGCGACAAGATGTCTAAGGTCCGTTTAAGGATAAGCCGAACAAATATTACACGCATTAGGAAAATAACGAGGAAACACTGTCGATACGTGTGTCGGGGGTGTGGTCAAAGTTTTCTGCTTTGCTGGGACCTTTATCCGAATTAAATACATTTATATGAACCGAGTACGTACCGAAACCACGATTACACTGTCGAAATACGTGTGAATAATGTAAAAACTTAAGCCACTTGCGAAATCCTAGTAATGAATTCACAGTGATTCTTATGAGTATTAATTATTTATTAAATATAAATGCACCCCTATACAATAATTTTTAACTAACCAGGTTGTCCCTTTGCTATTCAAAATACTATTACTATTATTTGAAGTAGTACGATTATTCGAATAATTAAATAATACTTAGATCACTCGTTAAGTCCTAATAATTAATTCACAGTGATTCTTATGCGAGACGTCCATTTACGCTGATACACTCGTATCGAGGAAGCTAAGACAGGAAATTCTTCTGCGGACGAATTCTTCGAAGGGAAACAAGCGAACCTACTGTGGAGCAACTCCGAAGAATCTTCGTCTCGAGCCATTATGGATTCCAGACGAGAGAAAGCAAGCGGGACATAATAACTGTGGCGCTGGGATTGGCTAAAGCGTAATCTGTGCGAGAAGTAATAATGAAAGTATTTTCATAAACATTTTATTTGTATTCCATTCAAGACACGTTTTTCCCGTGGGTTCCTGTAGACGGTCACAGGGGCGGATCCGGAAGTCCTTCCTTGGAAGGGGTGGAACGTGTAAAAAGTTCGTACATTTCTAATCTTTCTTTTGCAAAGTTTAAAATTTGTTTGTAATTTGTGTTTTTAACATTTCTATGTAAGGCTACAGATTTATGAATTAAGTTTTCATTGGCAACTTCCTTGAGTGTACAATTCCTAACAGATTAATAAGAATGTCGCGTAATATTTCGAGATTTTATCACTCTTAACCAACCGAATGGAGAGGTCTCCCATATTTTCCTCTGCCATTGATTCTATTTACTTTTGTTATTAGTTAATCTTGAACGCGTGTTGTTCACAGTTCATCAAATGCATTTTCTGCACTTCCAAAGTACAATTTTTAATAAATTTAACGCTAGTTCAAGACCAACTACTAGCAAAAGTAAATATAATTAATGGCAGAGGAAAGAATGGGAGGTCTCCCCATTTGGTTGGCTAAGTATTAACAGCAACGATTTTTAGTATGTTCAGACAGTGACAATGTAACATCGATATAAGAATGATTTCGAAATGAAATAATTATTTTTATGTCGATGTTTAGATCGTTGCAAATATTCGTGGTACGTTTAACAAAAATAATCGGAGCTGAATGTAGTTGCATTGTGCAGATGTTGAACGGTAAATTAGAAGCTAAAAATGGGCCGAGACGTCCGAGGAATTTCCAGGAGAAAATTACGCGTTTAATCGTCCACGCTAAGACACTCGTTGTCCTGTCGGGGATGCTTCTTTTTTTTTTTTTATTTTAATGAAAACCAATAAGAGCATCCGAGGAAACGTGCTTACCTCTGATGCAACTCGAAACGATTAAACGAAAGAGGACGAGCGAAATTAATTTTCATTTAGCAGCTCGGACTTGTTTAGGAACGAGAAATTAAATATTTGCCGGGACCTCGAAATAATTCACGCTGGCCCCTTTCATAGCCCCACATCCGGTTCAAGAATCAAAGACTCCTGCGGCATTTATTTTAGTTCCCTCTCAAACATTCATTTACTATGTCTCGTACGTTTCTCGTCGTTAAACCGTAGACATTATGCAAACGACTGAGAAAAACACTTTGACAAACATTCTATTTGTCGCAAGAAGTTAAATATCAGATAATCCAGAAAGTTCCAACGCTTTTCCACCATCCGGAAGCGTAACCTTTATAAAATCGGCATTTATAAGCTTGTTTCTCGGTGACAAAATCGCTAAATTTCAATCGAAAAATTGTCCAGCTTCCAACAGCTGTAACTTTTGAGAAAATAAAATCATACGACAATCTGCTGGGGATTATTTACGAGAGGGAAGATTTTTGAATTAAATTTTCACCGTTTTAAGATTTTTTGATTAAACCTTTTTCGACTATTTTTGAAAACTGAAAAACACAGTGGAGATCTGAAGGTACTTCTTTGTTCGTAACAAGCTTTTCAAAAATGGAAGAAAAATACCACAGTACGTGAAACCTTTTTTATTTAATGCAAATTAAAGGAATTGCTCGATCTACTGTATTATTTAAAAAAAAGGAGTGAATATTTGATTTGAATGGAGCAGTGTTTTAAAAGCAGATCACGGATGCAATATGGCATAGCTATTTTACCAACCCTTTCCTTTTTCGTCGTGCGTGGCATCGGATAAGTTCATTCGGTTCGAACACTTGTTGAATCAACCTCGCGCCTAAGTAAATGAGACCGAGAAGCCTCTCGTATTTGCATATCACCGTTCATTCATGGTATCGTGAACGTAATAAACGAGAAAAAATTCAGATATTCGATCGCTTTGACCTGCGCCAATCAAAAAGATCCCAGGATAACGGTGTGTTTTTAGTAAAAAAAAGAAAAAAGCGTTGGAAAACTTGTTTACGTTATAGAACAAATATTTCGTGCGCGGAAGATAAAAACTGAAACGGCGAAAAACAGTCGTTGAACTCGATTAAATGTTCAGTGAATATAGCCTCGTGTATTCCGTTCCATTTTTACGTGCCTCGGTGGACTGCATCAAATATCATTGAACTGCTTTCGCTAGAGAAACCGGATTAAAAAAAACAGGATTCCTATTGTCTCCGTGGAACAGTGCAAGCAGCTGAGTGTTCTATAAAATAAGCTGAAAAAATGATCGTTGCGAGTTGATCTAAAATTATTAAGTGTACCTTTTTTCATCAGATATAATTATTTTAAATTCAAACGATTTATTTTTTATGGGGGTATTTACACAGTTAACGTGGACAACGTAAGATTGAAACGATGGAAAATATTTTGAAGAATGATCCTCAATATCTGTGTTGTACATAAGTGAAAGAGGACTAAAATTATTGCGTACCCCTAATACAAATTACTATTAGGTCGTTGCATATGAAACGACGAATTCACGATAACATAATTAAGACTAAAATTTCATTAATTCAGTAATATTAGCTACAACGAATTCTGGCAAACATCAGACTCATACGAGTCTCCAACAATTTCTTTTTCCATTTCGCAGCGAAAATTCCTCGCGTCTCAAACGCCATGTTTACTGCGGCGCAGAGAGTTTTATGTTCCGATTTTTATAAAATATACAAAACCGAGTCTACCGTCGTTGTTTCCCACGAAACGACCCAGTGACGGAGCGTATTCGTCCTATTTGCCGTGTTCCAATTCGAATACGCTGTTCCCCATCGATGGACAGAGCTCATCGACGGAGTGGCCAGGCATCGCGCCGGGAGGGTCCATTCATAACCTCTGGCCTAACCTCTGACACGCAATCTTGCGATTTAATTCCGTGGCAGTGGCAGTTTACGGGGCGGCCAGCAGTAACCGGCCCTCGCACGTGACTGAATTTAATTTACCGAGAAAAACGACCGGCCACCGTTCGTGTCGTTACGTCGCATTAAACGCTTTTCGCATCTTCCGCCATTTTTTTTCCCTTCCGGTTTGCTCGTTTCGCCTCCGCGTTGTCCCCGCGTTTTAGCCGCCCCTAATTTTTCTCCTCTCTGTTTCTTTCTCGTGCTTCTCACTTGGTATAATTGAATGGACAAAATGGTCCGAGGAATGCACTGGGGAGAAATATGCAAAATGGTACCTTCTGTGCTTTGAACGTGCGTTTATCGGGAAATTGAATCGAACTAAGGTACACCATAGTTTCGCATCGCTCGTCCCATCCTTATACTTATTTATTTATTTATTTATTTATTTACTTATTTACTTATTTATTCTCTTACTTATTTATTTACTTATTTACTTATTTATTTATTTACTTATTTACTTATTTATTCTTATTTACTTATTTATTCACTCACTTATTTACTTATTTATTTATTTATTTATTTATGGGTGGAAACTCTTTGGTATACAAAACAGGAAGATTAGTTTTAAAGAATGAATCAATCGGAAAAAATCGACAGAGTTGCAGATATTATTCGCTGTCCTTAGAATGCGGTTTATACGATTGTGTTGACCGTACAAAGTTTGGTGAAATTGTATCGCGATATGTATATTCTTAGAATTGGATAAGTTTTATATCGACAGAAAGCGTTGAAAAAAAAAAATACGAAATCGCGACGATGGCGTGTATAAAATAGAATTTAAGGAGGCCGATCTATCGCGAGCACCGTGCAAACCGAGTTTAGTCACGTTCACGTTGG
Organism: Tetrapedia diversipes; assembly: GCA_033822845.1. Taxonomy (NCBI): domain Eukaryota; kingdom Metazoa; phylum Arthropoda; class Insecta; order Hymenoptera; family Apidae; genus Tetrapedia; species Tetrapedia diversipes. The sequence goes on from JAOPTO010002169.1 coordinate 707,772, forward strand.
TGCACGCGGGCGATGCAGCGCACGTTTCAAACGCTCATTTTCCTGCTAATGCGTAACACGGAGCGTAATCTGGCTCGTTTCATTTGAATTTTTCACGGTGTCCCAACACACTGTCCGCGCAACACTTCGAAAATTACCTGGCTATATAATACATCGTCGCCTGCTTCTATTTTTTATTCACAATCTCCACGTGTAACGCAGCGAAAGACGAGGAGATAACAAACAGCAGGAGCAGAGAAATTAGGTTAGAAAGGTGTACCTCTATTTTTGATGGAATTTGTTTTTGAAATGCAACAAGAACGCGTTGATTGGAATACAGACTTTGAGAATTTCACGCTAGAATCAAGGTGGAGGTAATTTTGTCGTAGAAGTTTTTTGTAAATTTACCATGCTGTGAATTTATAGGCTAGTTCACCTATTTATAGCTAGAATCACCTCATTTATTAATTTCAACGTACCATCTAGACACACTAAATTGCCACTTCTATTCAGGGAAAAAAAGAAAACTATTCCTTAATTATTAAACTTATTTTCCTTAACTATTTATTCAATAAATTATAGTATTCCACTATAAGTATTCCACTATTTCTTAACTACTTATTCAATAAATTATAGCATTCCACGAATAAACAATGGAAACTTTTGCATGAGACCTAATAATCCGGATAACCGAGGAATGCTCTCTGGGGTATTTCAAAAAGAAGAAAAGCAGGGAAAAGAACGTGTATTAGGTGCATCCAGGACTTTTGAAGGGACATGAGGATGTATGCGTGTGCTCGACGCTGTGGTCGGACCGCATTTTCATAGGGAGATGGATCGCGTTATTGCTCCACGTCCCGATGACCTAAATAAATGTCCGAGCGGTACACCGACTTCCGTGTTCCATCGAAAAACGTAATAACGGGACGCAAAGTAAAATTCGCTCGAACCTGGATTATTTCGATCATCCAACCTCTACCGGGGGCACATTTAATCTATTTTTCTTTCCTTTGTTATCAAGAAACGTTCGCTCGCTTTTTCCGCGAAATCAAGGAATTCCGCTCAAACATTTCTGCTTCAGTTCATTTTTATTTCTAAATTGAACAGAGTATATTACAAATCAATTTTGAGGAAGACTGAACTCGAGCTAATCTGATACCCACTTACAGAATATTTAAATACCTTCTGTGCAAATGCCTGCTAAGAGTAATATAATTTCGATAATAATATTTAACGCTAGAACTACCAGACCAGTTAAAATGACCAATTGGTGCTTATTCATAGTTACCTTCTAAATTCACCGTGGTAAAACTTTCAGAATTTACTATATAGGATTTATTTTACTACGATTCGGTATTTTTTCGTGTAATTTTCAATTTTATTTTTTCCATGCAAATAAGTACACTTTAGCTGTCAATAGTTCTAGGGTTAATGGATTATTTGTGATTGACTGGAATGTTTGAGATCAACGGTGCCATTTTAAGTGACAAGGGTTAACTTTCTTTCGTTTCTAAAAACCGTCATCTCAATAATTTATTTAATTTTTTACTGCAAGATGATAGTGTTTTTTTTTCATGGAATTCCATGCTTAAGGTTTCATGGATGCAAATGAAAACGTTGTACGCCATTGCGATCCTAATCTATTGTTCTCCAGGAGCTTTTACAAAGACCTGAAACATTGTTGTTACATTCGCGACGAATCTCAGGTTCTAACGCGTTCCGCTTTGCGAAATTTCATTGATGGAAGGAAGGCGAAGCGGAAAAAAGGAAAACGGAATTGGAAAAACGTGAACAGCGTCCGTGGTTGTCGTTCGCGAAAAGTTACCGTGAAAACGAACCCTATTGGTGTTTACGTGCCGCGACATGTTGGGCGCGAGCCGACAGCGAAAAGTAGAACGGAATCGAAGGACGCAACAGACAAATTGAATTTTACAGGGGAAAAATAGAAGCTCGCCTCAAAGCGTGGTTTATTTCGAAGCCGTCCCCGGCTTACCGTTGGAAACTGGAAACGGAAGCGCGAATGAGAGTTTAATTTGAACTTACGATTAGTTAGCGCAGGTACCATTCGTACCTATATAAACACCGTGATCAAATAATAGCTTTAACGCCGTGATTATCCGCGAGCGAAGTGCACGTTGTTTGTGTGAAAAAGATCGAATTGAAAGTTGTGTTAAAAAATATTTAATAGCAGAGAAACAAACTTTTATTTACACCGTTTGTATATATATAAATAATGGAACATTTCCAAAGAAACGTTATAATAAATTAGCAGAACTGTTAGAAAGATTGAGAATTGGTCATTTTTACCATTTTGCCAGTGCTCTCGTTAACGTTTTCTAACTATCCTCGATAATCCCGTAAGCTGCAAGGATAAAAATGTGAAAAAGGAATTGTAAGTACTAGACGAACGGATCTACGAGGGAGAATCGTGTACCATTCTGATCATGAATCGCGTTCGCAGATTATCGCGACGAATCTGGGGGCAAAATTTGTCGAATTGAAATTTCGCAAACGCATCGTTTGTGAATAATAACCATAATAATGGGTTACTCGTCGAGCATGCCCGATTTTTCCCAGTTAAACGCGTAAACAAAATTAATCTTTCCTTTGTCGATGAAAATTGTAAACGCGTCGCTAATGGTACCTTTCAAGGGACACGTGAAACGTAGGTTCAACATCGAATATCGTTTGTATGGAAACGAACTGAACGTTGGTGATTTCGTTAAACACATTAGTGCCACGTCCAGCTAATAATATTATTTCCGTCGATCTCTAGATCGTTCGTTTCTGGATAGTTAAACGCGAAATTCGACAAACAAGAAACGCGTAAAAGGAAGAACGCGAATGGAATTGTTGAGGGCTGCTGCTGTGATTAGTTTAGCAAATTGAATGCATGAAAGTGTTTGTTTCGCGTCGGCTGTAAACTTTTAATTACGTTACAACTCGTGTTACGCTCATGTTCGAAACGTTCGAATCTTTCGTAAGCAATTGAACTTTCAAAGGCGGGCAGTTATAAATTCTTTGAGTGTAAAATCGATGTAACGATTTTTACGACGATTTCCCACGAAACGAAACGAGACCAAGTTTGATCCGCGATAATTAATCCTCCTTGGTACGAGTTGAAGGATGAAAACTTTTAATTTGATTTAACGTAAAACTGAAAATTTCAATCCTCTTTGCAAGGTGCGTAAAGGGGGACAAGATTAAGTTGAAAATAAGTGAAAGTTTGAATTGAGGAACGTTTAGTTTGGATATATTTACATACTTATATATTAACAGGCACATTTCACAAAAATATATAGGTATCAAAGTGTAATACAGAGTTACGATCAGAATCTTATAAAATTCAGATTTAAAAACGTTCACATTGCCAGAAGAAAAGTGAATTATTGGCAATTCTAAGAATATGTTCTACAAAAAGAATGTTCAACAGTTGAAGTTGAAACAGTAGAAAGATGGTCCTAGAGGTTTTAACACTTAGCCGACCGAATGGGGAGATCTCCCATTTTTTCCTCAACAAAGCAGTGCCATTGATTCTATTTACTTTTGTCATTAGTTGGTCCTGAGTTAGTGTTGAATTTATTAAAAATTGTACTTTGGAGAATTTATGAACAGCACTAGTTCAAGACTAACTAATAACAAAAACAAATAGAATCAATGGCAGCGTGCTGTTGAGGGAAAAATGGGAGATCTCCCCATTCGGTCGGTTAAGTGTTAATAAAAAAATAGACGCTCCTACAATCTTGAACGACGTCGTACAGAAAACAAGAGTCGATTTCAATGAAATTAGAGAACGTTCGATTGATTTTTATTGTCGTACCACATCGAACCGTATTGTTAGCGCGATGCATGTAAATCGGCGCTAATTCTTGCGAAACGAGGAGAATTTGGATGCCGCTACGCGAACGCATCCGAAACTGTTACGATACTTGTCCTCTAGGGAGCGTTCCAGGATCGTATCCTGCGCGAGGGGTAATTATACTCCAGCTCCTCGAGTTTAATGTAAATTGCTCGGATTATGAAAATTCATTCGGCGTGATTCCACACCCCTCCGCTTTGCCCCCGTTCCCACCCCCGCGGCTACGTGAAACTCCTTCAAGCTGAGCCGTTGGAAAATTCTTTAAGCTTACTTCGAAGATTACACGTCCAGGCGAAAATTGACTCTGGACGAGAGGATCAAAGCTTGGTCCCGCGAAATTCTCGCGAGAAAACGAGGATATACATATTTCATCATGATAATTAACCCTTTCGTTACGGCAGTCCTGTTCGTTGAAGTACGGTCACTGAACGGAAATTTCGGGTCAGATATACGCAGAGTGTGCGTGGTTTCTGTGTACACGTTCTTCTAAGTCTTGAACAACAACTGTGTTGAATAAAACAATCGTTGCTCTAATGCAACAAGTATATTTACATCTTCTATGCATATGAGAAGACATGTCCTGACTAACTGATTAATTCATCGTCGCAAAGCCTGAACTACTGAAGCTGGAAACATGAAGTTTGGACAATGGGTTCCTTTTATGACGTAGCACCCACTAAGGAAGGATTTTTTTTGTTTGAAAATCCGCCAAGCACTATAAAAAAATGTGGGCAATAGCTAGTTTATGATACGAAAAGACTTGAAAAATTATTAAAGTATAAAATACATTTGGATGCCGCATATATGCGGGGCTCAAAGCGAAAGGGTTAACTCGATATAATATGTAAAGAGCTGTCAACGAGAGGGTGAGAGGGTCGAGAGAGTGGGGCATTTAATTTTAGCCTGCTTTAATGCCTCCTCGGAGCAGTGGAAGCATCGATGATGAATTAGAAAGTAATTAAACTTTTTTCCGGTCATTGCCTCTTCCTTGGTTCTCTCTTTTTGCTGAAAAATCTGGTTGGCTCACGGGACCGAGTTCAGGTATTTCTTTCGGCGACCGCGGAGGCGCCTGGAAAATTTTAGGAACTTCGTCACAGAGAATTCCCGCCCAAAGTTGCATCAGAGATATGCTAAAATCGAGAGGCATCCGCGAAACGAAATTCCGCGCGACACTCGCGATTTTTTCACGCGTGGATACTCTCATCGAATTATTATAATATTAGGATAGAACGTTGTTATAATGACTTGATGATCAAGTAACTGGAGAGAAATCTTTTTTTTTTTATTAACTTAAAGTCAATAGTTATAATAACGCAAGTGTTAACTGTATTAATTTCTAGCTGGGAACCATGTCATATTTTCTGCGATATTCCCGATAATGGTTTTAGTTTTGTACGAATTAGAATTTTCGAACCATATTCACAGAAATATTCTTTGCAAACTAATATGAAGCAGAGGACTACGCAAATTAATAACTATAAAAATTGCACGACTATAATTTTATTATAAAATAATTCGAACTGAACACGTTTCTCAACACTCGTCACTCGAGCGAAGGATTTCAATAATTTATCGAAATTACATTTCTCTTTCCATATTCCCGCCTTTATTTTTATTCGCATTTCAGAGTTTAAAAATCGGTTAACCCTTCCTGCGCACGGGTTTCCAAATCCCACGACCACACGATAAATCCTTCGCCATCACGTATGCGACAGGAGAGTAAAGTACAGACGTTGCAGGAATTATTATATCTTATTTTTCTTGCCTGTCGCCACTTTCCATCAGCCACGCGAAATAATCTTAAAAGAAGGAAACCGGCGACGGGAAAGTAATCGAATAATATATTCTGCAACGTACACCCAGAGGAGATCATTATCAGCTGTTTACATTCGATATACGAAAACTGGTGGAGGCAATATTTTTTTTTTCGAAGACAAAACAACGAAGCTTTCAACGCGAGAGACGCTACAAAGATACACTTGATCCTTCTTTCGCACAATTTCACGGTTCCGCGGTTTATTCGCAGTTACGCGATATTTGTAAAACAATTCATTCGCGGTTGCACGATTTTTGTGATAATTAAGCTGTAGAGTTGAATAAACTGTTTGCCAATCTGTAGCAATTAAATAAAGTAATTAACCACAATAATTAAATACAAATGCTTTAACGAACGCATTCCCATGTTTTTAATTATTATTTTCCATTTAACTTGCGTACTTTCGAACAACTTTTACACATTTACACCAAACCAATATTCGCGTAACTCTTCCTTACACAATATTCTTTCGCTACGCTTTTATCGTGCAAAGGGATGATCAGGTATATTACAAAGGTGCACGGTGTGGCTTTATGAGCAATTTTCCGTGCATATTTCATAAAGGGAGGAACGAAATTCTGATTCGATCAGAGGCGGAATGAAAAATGGCCCTCGAGCTGCTCGATTGAATAAAGAACGCTCCCTTAAGATGAACTTCAGGTAGACATGCGATCCAACAAGAAGCACCGTCGAATTTGTCGTGCGTCTGGCCTCCGGAAGTTCAAAGCGCGTCCGATCCGCGGCGAACTTAAATGACGAAAGTTTGCCGCAAAACATGATCAATTAAGCAACACACGGTCCCTTTGCAAATACCAACGCGAAGTACCTTGTGGAAAATGATACAACCTACCTTTTTATTAATTTGATAAAAAAAACTGAACGTTTTTAACTCTTTCACAAAGGCAATAATACTTTCTACGGAGACCTCATCGGTGAAATAAAAGGGAGTCGAATAAATGGACCCGAAGATTAAACTCCCTAGAATTTGTAAGAGTGTCATGCAAGGAGGCTGAGAGATACAAGCGAAATCTGAACATGTTACGAAGATAATACGAATATTCACTCGCGTGTCTAATAATAAAGGAAAAATGATCAAAATGTCTAAACTGCAACGTAGATCTCGGCATAAGACACATTACGTTTGAATGCACTGATTAATTTCACAGCAGAGGAAAACGCACAATCAAAGATGTTTGACTACACGAGTGAGATAGTGAACTGAGATGTATGCAATTTTTCATGGTATTAGCAAATTTGCATGCTTAGGCACCGCCTTTGCTAATTCAAGTTCAGCTCTCGAAGTATTTTAATACGATAATAGATTTTATATGTATTATCGACAGCGACGTTAAAATGTAGTTTACAAGCAAATTTCGAATCCTGTAAAAACGAAGATATAAAAGTATATTGCACTTTTACATCTTTTCATCCCCATCCGTGTAAAGCTTCTGCATCCGCCTCTGATTAAATCGCTGTTTACCGGTCGACCGACTTTTAGGACCACGGTGTGCTTTCTGAAGGCAGGTAATACGAGAGAATACGTGATTTTTATAAGGCATGGGCACTCGGAAGGCAGGCAGCAGCGCGTGTTAACGTGCGCTGGATCCTGCTGTTCTCTGACATTTTTCAAATATTCCTTCGGTTCCGCGCCGCGCGTTGCACACAGATACCCGCGTGTGTAAAAATGTCTGAAACGAGCGGCTTCCGCATGGAAAATTCATAAACGCGGTCTGGAAGAATTCACGCGGGATTTCAGCCATCTACACGAACAAGAAGCCACCCACGTGGGATGTGTTATCTACCTACGCGGGGCTTCGGTGTTAATAAAAAGCGTCCTCGTCGCTTGTCCGCGCGAAAATCGGAAAACCGTGGAGGACACGATCGGATCTACTTGCGGAATACTTGGTATCCGTGCGAATCGATGCCAGGAACTATCGATTAACAATTTTTATTTTTATTTACTTAATTTACCCGAATTCTTAATTATATTTAATTTATATCATACATTCTGCCTCACTGTGTCACTACATTTTTCATGTATTACACTAATGGGATATTTTTCCGTATAAATAAATAAAAATAAAAACGCGATTTATTACGTTGCGAGCATAGTGAATGCTCGATGATTCGCGTTACAGGATTCGGAGAATGAAGACTAAGAATAGGATGATGGTTTCTAAATAACTGGAATCCGCTTATTCCATATCATAAATTAAACATTTGTACTCGTTTCATCGTACTATGGAATCTACTTATTCCATGTCATAAATTAAATATTTGTACTCGTTGGACAACTATTTACACTTTTTGGACTCGCGTCATCCGATGACCTACTCAAACTGGTCAAAATGACTAATTCGTCATTTTTCGAAGAACCTTTCCGAATCTACCTGGGCGGATTTTTCGAAACTTCTACGTTTAACTACTTTGTCCTCTTCTAAGGGGATATCGCTAATTTAAGGTGGTTAAATTTCAATTTTCTGGGACATCTCGAAATGCCGGATACGATGTTTTAGCTTGGGAGGGCGTCGTAATGATCCCCCCGCCCGATAAAAAATTTACACCTGCTTTCACGGCATACGCAAGCGAACAAGAGAGGGAATCAATCGCGAGGGAATCATTACTATGATTGCTCGAAGCACTTTTCCGGCCACCGTCGGATACATTACGAAATGAAAGGTTGCGCTCTCCGGCGGGGAGGTAGAAGAGATACCGGAAGCAATTGTACAGGTGGTTTACCCGTATAACTAGTACAGTAGTTACTTCGCTGCACAGAAAGTGTATTGATAAACGCTTGTCTTCGCAAGCAAAGCTCTTTAGGCATCACGAGTAAGTAGCTAAAAAGGGTTGGAATCGGTAAACGGTGATGTACTTACCATCTAATGTAGTTTTTCGAGTGCAAAAATTGTTCGAATTATATTTTACTAACTGTTGCCCGCGGCTTTGCTCGCGCAGAAGTACTTTGATTTCAATTTCAACTATTTTCAAGAGATGTCCAATTTTGCAAGCCTTTAACTTTAATTTTAACGAGAAAGTTTAATAATTCTTGAGAAGAAGTTGCAAACAACAAGGGAGAATACATTATTGATTAATTAGTTGTTAATTTCTATTAAAAAGTAGACTTTTAACAAATTTTTTAAATGGCGGGAACTTAGTTGCCAATCCATTACAATTGACTCCATCTTATACCATCTTACACCAACAATTACCGATTAAGCGTGTATCCAGGTAACTGGGTACGAAAGAAACCCTCTCGCGATCATCCGGACGTTCCCCGCGTAATCGGAAATGGAGTTCGCATGGTAATCGCACGAACTCAAACGGGCGGCAGCCATTAAGTCGCTCTTAGCCGGCGATAAGATCGGTCCGGGCGCGGTCATTATTTTAGTGATGTAGCACTTTCGTTACCGTTTTCTTTTCCTGTAATTACACGGGGCCAAAGGAAATCCACTCCTTTTCTTTCTCTTCTTCCAGAAAATTGATCGCTCAACTCCCTCCTTTCACTCCATCCTCGCGTAATTAATCTTTTCCCCGGGAGATCTTAATTCCTTGGAAGATATTCGATAATTTCGCAAATGTTTCGCTTATATGTGCCAACACAGTCTTTTAGAAATGTTTTCACTTTGCTATTACTCTCTTTGTTTCGATACCTACTTTTATTTGTATTCTTATTGTAACACAAAGGGTTCGTCCCGTTGAATTAAAAAATAAATAAATAACGAAAGAAATTTCCCCGATGATTAATTCGGTCGACGGCACCACGTTCCATCGCGATTTTTCTAATGAAAATGTGGAGTGATTCTTTTTGTTATACCAAGACTGCGGAGAGTGCAATAACACTGTTCTGAATTAGTAAAAGTTGTGCGTCCAGTAAAGCTCGTTGCGTTTGCGGAGCATATGAATTGTGTTAATTTGACTGAATTACAAATGCTTTTGTACCAATTTTATCCGCAAAATGAATTAAAACAAATTTAACCAAATAAATGGTATCTTTAAAAATTTTTGTTGTTACAATGTAATATAAGTGAGTTTATTGTATGAAAAGTGTTTTCCATTTTTTTCCCACACACGCGCAATCAGTGCTGCAGTTTTGGCATATGACGGAAAAAATCCGTCAGTAGCCAAACGGATAACTAGGAGTAAGTGGCTTCGGATATAACAGAAATCAGAATTTACAGTGTACAGCACGTCGTCGAGGGAAGTAGTAGTAAGAGCAAAGTTCGTTTCACGCGTAACAGTGCGACCGTGCTTTACACGGGAACTGGTTGGATTAAAATACGAAAGTTCCGCGAGATTCCAGCCTATTCCCGGCTTCGAACGGTCGAACAAGTTTCGCGAAGCAGAAAGTATCCGAACGCACTCGCAGCTTTTAATCCCGCGAAGGCATAAAAACGAGAGAAAAAGACGAGCGAAAATTATTTGCTCGCTCGGCAAATGTAACGGTAGCCATTTCTGAACGGTCCTCTGCATAATTCATCGCCGGAAGCGATCCAGGTAATTGTTTACCACGCGAGATATCCCCATTACCGTTCGAGATAACGCCAAACCTAGGCAGATCCGCTGAGAAAGAATATTTTCGACGACCCGTGTCGTAAATCATAAATGGCCCTGGTGAAAATTGTACACTTTGGATTTTTTCAAACTTCTTTTGTAACACTGTGTTGCTTAGAAGTCGAGCTGACACAACTTCACAATTTTTTAGCTCCTTGTGCTAATTTGAAGTTCCTATTTTCAAAATCCTATTAATTTCAAATTTTGATAAAAAGACAAGTATCCATTTTACTGTAACAATATAAATTAAAATGTTTTACCGAGAACGATTTTGTTTCATTGATCAGAAGATGATTTTTCTATATTCCTGTTAATAATCAGCGTTTAATACTTCTTAATGCTATTACTGTCCTCGAGAAGTGATAAAAATCTCCTACGGACTGATTGTTCGAAGAGCCGATGATCCGAACCCTCTGTCTTCTGACGAATTCGGACAATCGACGTCGAAAGTATCGATACCTCTGTTCACCAAACACGAACGATAAATCCATGTCGACCGTCGAGTCTCGCAAGACTAATTACCGGTCTATCTCGAAAACCAGTTAGTCAATCGTAATACGGCCGATCTATTCGATTATCGGGGATAACAACCGGTAGTTTAATAACACCTCCGTCCTCCGCCGCCTGTGCAAACTATCGTCCAAATTATTAGCCGTTCGTGCTCTATTTGCCGGCTAGAATTTCGATGGATAGCTGCCCGAAACCATTTAACTTCTGTCTCAGCTGTACTCGATTTACATACAAGGATTTCGATTCGACGAAGTAATTGAATCTCGATTATAATATATTATAAAGGGAAATTGCTTTTTTTTTGCAGCAAAGGGAACAGCGTTTTTCTCATTTAAATTTGAAAGAGAAGGTTGTTCTAGTTTGAAGCGTTTAAATATTTTAACGCTTAATTCTCGTGAACTCCCACTCTGCTTTATTAAGGCCGCTGTAACTCGTTACTCAAACTTGTCGCAAACAGTTGTTTTATTCAATTTTTTTGCGCAATAAAGAGCACACGAAAAGTTTCAAGTAATTACAACGCAGCTGAGCCTTGAAAAAGAAAGAGATGCCCTGTGCAACATCTTCTTGATGCATCATGTAAAGTTCGAATAAGGTTGAGCAAAGATCCAGTTAGGTTCGGGTTAGTTTCATATAAAATCACATAGAATTGGGTTAGATTCGTGTCAGATCAAACAGAATTAGATAGGGTTTGTGTTAGTTTCATATACAATCGGATATAAATCGGTTAGGTTCGTGTAAGATCAAATGAAATTAGGTTAGGTTCGGATTAGTTGCGTATACGATCAGAAAGAATTAAGTTAGGTTCGTGCAAGATATGACAGAGTTAGGTAATATGGATAGTCTAAGATAAAGGAAATCTCCTACAAATTCGCGATAATTTTTAAGCTTATTTTTTTTTCTCTTACAATCTACCCATTAAAAGTTATGTCACATCTAATATGCCTACACTCGAAGGCAATTCCGTTCGCTTGGGCGATCGTGTTCAAAAGTTGGCATGGGTGTTCCCAGAAAACTGCACGCTGACCAAGGGGCGCGATTTCAGTGAAACCTGTTAATTCTCCGCTCGCGACAGGATAGATCGCGATAATTTCGTTAAAGCTAGCTGTCAACGGCACCACCGTTGAACGGGGAACAATCGACGGGGTGTTCTATATACCCTCGATCTCGAGGAGGGTTTCCCGAGCGCACGGCCCTAACGGGAAAATCGATGGCCGCCTCACGCTGTTCGAAACTTTCGACGGGTCTCTCGATTGCCGGCGATCGCGGTTGGATTCGAAAGAAATCGAATTACACCCTCTTTCGCGCGACGATTCGAGTGTACGACACGCGTTTCACCATTCTTTCGCGCACCGATTCGTGTGCGCTGCACTGATAAGTTAAATTATCCTATCCGCGCGAAACCGAGATACCGGAGGAAGCTGGAATTTAATTGCTTGAAATTGGTAGCAGCACTCGAGAAAACCGGCGAGAGCAAACGAATCAGACTGCTTCTGGATCACCACGAAGCTTTTAGGACTCTGTGGATTCGCTTAAAAGGTAAACGAACGTGATGTACCTAGAATGTTTATAGACGAAGTATCGAAGTTGAATGTTATCCCAATTTGCTTGTACAACGTTCGTTTAATCTGGTTAAACAATACTGAAAATACTTATGTCTTCATATTTTTACTTGTATGCAAGGGGATTCATATCCGTAAATAAATAAATAAATAAATCAGCTGCATTCGGGAACTTGTGAAAGCGATTGCAGTAGCACTCGACTACTTTGACAAAGGGTTAAAGAATGGTCGGTATGCGAAGGAAACACGTGTTTCGCCGACGAACGTGGACCGATAGGCAAATATACTATCGTGAATGCATTTGTTTGACTGGACCGATTCCGTAAACGTTCCCTGCTTCAACAAATAATACAAATCTACCCTTTACACGTATCTATAATGTGCATACACGATCGATATCCGTCATACGTGCGAATCCAGGTCTACCAGGTCGACCGGCGGGGGATGGATCCACGGTGAACCGGAAACGGCCGCGAGCAAAAGCGGATACAGGGATTAGACGCGTTGAAAACTTACACGGGGTTAGGGGTGAACGCGAAAAGGGTGTGGGTGACTCGCGAAGGGAGCTGAGATTGGCCTGGCGCCCGTTTCGCGTGCCATATCGGTCCGTTTTCAACGGAACGGTGAACTAGCTCGAGGAAAACTCGAGTTTCTCTGCGCGTGTTTGCTCGCCTTCGCGCTCCTATACAATCGTCCAACTTTCCGCAGTGACGTAAAGTACGGGCAGCGGCGGAAAATAAGAATTAAATTTCCAATTACAACCGGGACCGTGAGCACGGATCGCGGGGCGTTCGACGAAACTTTTTCGCTCATGCTCGAACACGATCCCGACTTTTCAGCGCGAATTCTGCGCTCCCTGTTTTCTTTCGATATCTACGACGAGCATTCCTGTGTATCCACGATCTTCCATGCTTGTGTTTTGACGAACGATCGTGTACGCCTTTGAAATTGTTTCTGCGATCGAAAGCAACAATGACGGAAGCAGAATTGGGCGGTGAAAAGTCGCTCGTCTGCATGGAGCTTTAACATTACAACTACCGACGGTTAAACTACACTGATTTGCGATAAAGAGATCAAATTAGAAATTATATTAAAAGAATACCTAACACGAGACTTTTAACCCTTGAGATTTAGGAAAGTGGTATCTTTCGACTATAAAATGTCGTTTTCGAGTGCAAAGGCTTAACTTTCGTACTGTTCAACTTTTATTTGAAACACTTTTCTTCTACGACACGTAACTGGCTACATTTTCAAGTGATCAAGTTGGATCACTTAAATCTCAAGTTTGATCCTGTATAGAATAGCGACTGAACAGTTAAAAGATACCAGCGTTCCCCAAGCTCTCCTTTTTCAATCTTTTTATCGGCATGAATTCGCGTTCGATCTATCAAACGGTCATAAATTGAACGGAGGATAAATTATTGTTACGACCGGATTACCAGCGTTTTTCGAGGGGTAACTTCCTCGTTAAACGCATATTAAGAGGTACGTAAGATAAGGTTTCCTTTCAGCGGCAAGTTTTCCCGGTCGACGGATACAGGAGGATACGAGCGGGGGAAGAATACGTGATCCCTCTAAATCCTGAACGCTTTCCCTCTAACTTTACCTTTACGAGCAACAGAGAAAGCATAAAGCAACCGCGTTGCTCTTCTGATAAATAAGAAACTCCTATTGGCTGACCGTACGGGGTATATTCGAACAAAAGCAATTTTAACGCGCGAGAAGGCATTCGCACGCGCGATCCACCGATGTTTGGTCGTAAAATAAAGAGAAAACGTAAAGAAGCATCGCGGAGGACCTGAGATCGTGTATACTAAACGGAGCAAAATTCCTATGCGAATTTTTCATAAAAAGGAAACAATGTTAAATTATCCAGATATCTGTTTCATATCAATGACTCTATTAAACTGAAGCTCCAACGGAACGCTCTGTTATAACTATCCCAAGAAGACTAAAAAAAAGGAAGCATCCATTAGACTTGGTACCTGCTAAGGACCAAAACCTTACAATAATTTTAAAATTACTCGTCTTGACTTTCTTTAGTCTTAAACTTTTGTTCCTCTACTGTACAAGAAATGTCCGTAAATTTAGTTTTATACGAGGAACAACCTGAAACAAAAAAGGTAAAATTCCCCGCCATTTTTTCGAACGCCACCGAGAACCTTTATCGAGAACGAAAGGCGCTTACAAAATTGTACCTACAACGAAAAAAAAAAAAAAAAATAGGAAAAAGAAGAAAATGAGAAAAATCGTGCCACTCTGCATTGTCGAACTATGATTTCGTTTGCAAGGAAGATCGCTTCCGGGAAGAAGTACGATGCTTTTATTCGGTCATCCCAGGTCGCATGTCACGGAATCGCGAGGCGACGTGTTCGAGTGCAAGCGCAACGGAGAGATGAACATCGTTTGAACATAAAATAACCAATCCGTGGTGTACGCGGGAAGCTGAAAGTCGATACTGCGTATGGTTTTGCGGTGCAATATAGAGGAATCCAATATTCCCGATACCCATAGGAGCCATAGCCCGGTTCCTTGCCCCCCCTTGGATCTGGATCCAATCGCAGAAAGAAAGAAGGAATCGCGACTGTTTACGATAAACGCGACTACGACAATTCCTCCGCTATTTGCTTCGCTGAATCATCTTTTTGCTCGTCGATCGCCTGCTCTGTTACTATGAAAATTTAATATTACTTCCTGCGGCATTCCCATCAAGAAACCAGCCAATCCTTTGTGGTGGCTTTCAAGCTTTTCTTTTTTTGGGCGGGAAACCCAAGTCGGTTGAAGGTAACCGCGGTGGAGCGACTTTTCGCTCAATTATTAATTGTCAGCGTTGCGTATCTGCTACGCAACAGAATTCCCATTGAGAATGGTCGAACGTATGTCTTATCTTGAAAAGTTAAAATCTCATTCGAGAACTGATACATCGTCGACGAACCAATCGCATTTGCCACAATCGAGGTCCTCGGTACAAGAACCGATGTCCATCGCCAGCAATTTCATCTTAGGAAACAAAGACAATCCTATATTCCATATAAGAAGGCTTCCATACAAGAACCGACGATCATCGCCAAAAATGACTGCATGTTAGATAATGAGAACGATCTTTCAAAAAATTATAGACTCAATCCTTCGCCATTTTTTATAAGTCGACTTAGCACAAAATATTCGCATGTTGCATTGTATTAAATCTGATTCGATCAAACGCATCCAGTTTCGTGGCTGCTGTAAGTACGAAACGCATCGTTTTCCATCGAAACACCTGACGTCACGCGGATCCGAGGGGCCTGCACGACTGATCGTTAAACCCGCGAAGGTTGATTAACAGGTACCGATTCCTAGTAGGATTCCATAAAACAGTGTGATCGGAGTATTTCTGTACCCGTGTGTCTGCCCCTTCCTTCGAGAAACGGTTACGTCGTTAACCGGAGTGACGAAATGTAAATCCAGGTGTGTGAGTCACGTTCACGTCAGCGCCGCGAACGACCCGGCGAATTTTCGAGCGGTAATCGTTTCTACGAATGAATTCTAAAAAAAGAGGAAACAGAACGTACCCGATACAACTTTATATCGCCATGGATTTACTTTAACTCTTTAGGGTTAGACGGGTTAAAATTGGTCCCACCTTTTGCCTAACTTTTTATTCATGGTTGCATACATTTTAACCCACCTAGGAAAATTGAAGTTACTCAGTCAAACGGTTGAATATTTTAATAATTGAAATCAATGTTCTTTTACACTTTTTCTACGTTAAAAAAGATTCTGTGCAACTTGGGTTTTTAGTCTTTTTAAAATCGTGTGCCTCAATGAGTTGACTCCCACGGAGCGAGCCGATTTCCGGTCCCTCGCGAGTCACCGTGCAGACACGATGCGGAGGAGCGACTTTTGGTCGCGGGATCGTATGTTTGTACACGTTGTAACTCGACGAGAAGGACCAGGAATGGCATACACGATCGTGTGTCAAAAAATACGCCACCGATTCGACCTGTAATCGATCGATCTATTTGATCGAGCGGTCTTTAACGCGTTCGCTGCTGGTGCATCAAACATGGTTAGTTTGATGTTTGAAATAGAATTTGACGGAAGGATGGAAAGTAAAGATGGTGTAATGGTTTTTAAATAAGTCGAATCTGTTTGTTCTGTATTCTATTCCGTATTGTGACTTTGAATAAACGCCTGCGCTTGTTGTGCAACTATTTACCGATGTTTCGCAGGAGATTATAAAATACTGTGTAAGCGAGATTAGTTGTTACAGTTTTCATTAATACCCTGATTTTTAATCACTGCCTATTTTCTTTTTACGAGATATCTATAGCTTTAAGTACTTACATAGATATATTATTGTTTTCTTCTTTTTCCATTAATATTGGATCTAAATGACTAAATCCGTTAAAATAAAATAAAAAGATAATATACTCATTTTGCTTTTATGACCTTAGCGAATTCAATTTCAATTTTTCTGTGATTAAAGGTATTTGGGAAGACTATGAATTACAAATTTAACCCTTTGCGCTCGAAAGAGCGATTCTCTGTTGTAAATACACCTTTCATAAATTGTCGTATATAAAAGTTTCGGTGTCGTTTATCAGTATTAAATTTTGGCACCGTTTCACTTCGACGTTCCGCATTTGGAAATTTTTGAAACAGTCGCAAAGGGTTAATCCTCTAATCCGCGCCTGCCTTTTTCCGCCCGCTTTCGCAACTGACGTGCGAAACGTCACGGAGCACACCTACGCCAGCTGAACGCGATCGAAAAACCGGTAAGAATTATGCAATTCGATCTCGAGCCCGCGCATACCACACCGCGATCGTACCAGCATGAGAAATACAGTGTGACTCGCGAAATCAATAGAAACACAATAATCGGTCATTTTTGATAATTACCACTTTTTCCACAGACACTTCCTTCAACCTCCAAAATAATTCAACGGTACGCTTACAGTTAGATCGGTCAACTGTATTTGATCTAACAACAAACCAAAAAGACAAACATCCAAAAGGAAGCTACCACCCTTAATACAAATTCTACGTTATTCTACACACTTTCCACGATCCCGCGAAAAAATATCGAAGGTACATTAACCCCTTGACACACAAATGAAACAGAATTTGAGGCGTCCGAAAAATACTATTTAATCTGGCTCAATTGAACAGTTACAAGTAGAAACTTGGAAACAGAACATTTTGTTTTGAAATTTATTCAGAAAGGGGGGAAAGAGGAGCATTTTGAACATTCTAAACAAAATACAATTGACGCACGAGTGAAACAATTGAATAATCTAATGATATATTGCACGATGTTCGCTGAAAACGAGCTCTTCGAAGTCTACAGTGGTGCATGAAACGAATGACGACCCTAACTCGTCATTGTATACCAAGGGGTTGACAAAAAAGAGAATGAACACTTACCTTGAAAACAATCGTCCTTGTAGATCCTTCTCGCGCCCTGGTCCTCGTTGCGAAATAAAAATGTCGCCTCTCAGAGGGCGGGAAACGGGTCGTGGACGCGATCCCTCTTCGATCACTTATCGGTACCGTGCGATTTTCGACGTTTCCGGTGTCCCTTTTGGGGCAGCCGCTGGTATCGTGTTGTTCGAGGTGTCGTCGGTCGATTACGTTCGCTCTGCTCGAAGATAAGCCAACCGTTCTCGTCCGGGGATGGATAACAGGTGGTGGTGGTGGTGGTGCGTTCGCAGTGAGAGTTCCTCACCGTGCAGAGTACTAACGACGTGTGACGTCGACGGCTCGCTGCGAGAGGGCTTTTATAGCCGGCCGTGCCGACTCGACTCGACTCGACTACGCTCGACGTGGCCTGGCATACCCGCGGAGGTGTGCTGTGTTCTTCTGCTGTGGCCTTTGCCGAAACGATTTCGCATTATCAGTCAAATCGTTTCGCGTTAACCCCCTACCTTACGACGACCAGCTGCACTCCTGAAAATGAATTGTAGGTTGAATATATAAATAAAATTGGGCTGCGTTCGTGACGCGACTTAATTTTGATTTTAATTACAATTACAGTTTCAAGCGCGAATTACACGAAAGATTTTGGTATTTCATGGTTGATACTTGTGCAAAGGTAGTGGGTAACTGACGGTTGTACATGTGTGTGATCAATGAAACAGTGGTAAGTCTAAGGGTGAACGTCTGAATCGAGAGCCCATTTTTGGTGGGTCGCGTTAAATGTTAAAAAATGTGTGGCAATGATTCATATGTTCATTTGGAGAGTTTTGCAAGCCGAAGATTTTCAAACGAATGATTCAAAGCCAATTCAGTTAAAGGACACGTGAAAGTTACTACTTCTAATTTTTCTAGACTCTCAGATTTATATTAAATCAATTTTGCATCCTCCATCCTCTGTCCAAGTAATTGAATTTTGAAAAATTACCGTTTTCAAAAATAGGTTTGGGTGCCTAAAAATTTTGAAAGCTCTCTTCTAAACAGTTGTAGCATCCTGGCTTCGATTCCAGTTACAGGTGACCAAGATGGCAGCCAACCATCCGTTAATTTTCCACTGGTCACAAGCAGAAGCAAATCCATCGCCATGTATAGTTTCTGATCTAGATGTAACAAAGATTCAATTTCAACTATTGATTGCTATAAGCAATCATCAATTAATCATTTAATCATTAATTTTGACTGCTTCGGTAGTTTTAGTGTTAAAAAGAGCTCAGAAATTAATTTCACGTTAACTTGAAACGTTAAACAACTATCGAGGTGAACGTAACCTGACTAAATGCGAAGGCTGCTTTTGGTCCGTTTCATTGCTCCGTTTTCTCGCCCCGTGACCCTTGGACCTCCAGAATTAAGAAGGAGCCGGTCTTGAGATTAAGAGGCATCCAATGATAATTAAACCGTCTAGAGTCCGTCCTCGCCACGTAGAATTTGCTCGTTGCCTGAAAATTGTTGAATGAATATTTCAGGCCCTCTTTTCTCTTGCTACCTCTTACAGACCCATTTGCATGCTAAACGATATAAACGAAGGGCAGACAGATTTTAGGTGAAACGAACGAACGAAGATGCGAATCGGGTACGAATGATTATAAGTACAGCGTGAATAAAATGTCAATGTTTCGCGTGATACTTAATGTTTTCACGATCAGAAGATATTCTGCTTGCATCGAGCGTTCGTACACGATATTTGTCGGTGAATCTATTTATTGTAATAGTTGGCGCGAGTCTAATTTCAATTTTGCATAATTCCGGAATCCCGGTTACGCATGATGAATCTGTAATTTAACTATTTGCATGCTGCGCGCATTAACCGATGGCGGTTATTATGAAAATGCAACATCTGCTCCGGCATCAAACTTTCGGTAATGAAGTTAATCGAGACACAGGGATTTTGGGGGGGGGGCTAGTGTCTATTATAAAATACCATACAGTCGAATGGTATATTAATTACATTCGTTTCCAATTATGTCTAATTGTGCTCGCGAAAATGAAGAACCTCCATCTGAATCAAATGCATTTCGCTCGAGAAGTGCATCGCTCGAATTTACCATAAATGCAACATTCGTGGTGAATTAATTGTAATTAATTAAACACCTTTATAGCCCTGATTTCGAAGGTAATACATGTTTATAGCACAACGTATTAATTATAATTAAAAAATAAATTGTTACTTTAAACATAACTGCAAATCCAAACATTTTGAATAATACAGCGGGAATTTTCATAAATTTTAAGTGATACGGACAGAAGTCTGAGGGAAGAATTTTGTATCAATCGTAATTAAGAATTAAACACAATTTCAATTTCAAAGATTTTCAATATCTATAGCTGCATTTTCCCACTTTTCAAGTGATACAAACCAATATTTAAGGTAGAAATTTCCCACTTATCGTAATTAAGAATTAACCACCCTTCTTTTAACCATAATTTCAATTTCAAAGACTTTCAATATCTATAGTTTACATTTTCATACGTTCCAGATGACATAAACGAAATCTCGAGGCTGCTGAAGGTTCGCACACCTCGTAATCTATTTGTAACTTGTTCAATCGAGCGAAGATTCGCGACAAGCTACATGGCGGTACGTAAACCATTGCTCATTGAGCACGCATACCTTCGAAACTCGAGCGTCTCCTTACGTAGGCTACAAGTGGATCAAAAGGATCCTCGCGAATCTATTCTCTTGTCCGTGGTAACGAGCGTGAGGAAGATTTCTTATCATTAAGAAAACTGTCTCTCGCAATCAAACAGTGTAACTAACGTTGGTGTAAAAATTGTGTAGGTACAATTTCAGTAGCCATGAATTCGCGTTTCGTTGCATGGATTTGCGCGATGAATATTCATTTCTGCGGAACGCCTCATTAAACCCACCGAATGTTCCTATTTTTTTTTTTTTTTTTTACTTCATGAACACCCGTTTTTTTTTCTTCCCTTCAAATTTTACGCTTAATCGAGTGTCGACTATTTTCCTCCTCTTTTTGCACATCTCTTACATTATTCCGGTTCAATTTTTCCAGAATGTCACACTCTCGGCGAATTGAAATAATTAAAACTGTAAAGTGTAAGTGAATGTTAAAAAACAGTAGAACCTCCCTTATCCAATCTCTCATCTCAATCTTAACTCAACATTGCACCCAGTTTTCCTATTATCCGAACAGAGCGTCGTCTAATGATAATTATTTGTTTTAAAAGGCTATGAAATTTTACAGAAAACGAGAGGTAGAACGAGCGAATATTTAAACAAATGGTTAATCCTCTCGATATTAATTTGAATAAATAAAGTTTAGTACAAGAAAAAGTAATCGTTCTATTGCTCGAAAGTTCTTGTATCGAAATCTGTTTGCCTCATACTAATTCATGTATGGTAGACTCTGCTATACTGTATGATTTTGTTTATTGAATTCCCCTCTGTATACATTATGTGATTTACAGTAGTTGAATTAACACTGAATCGAGTTGGTTTAAAAAGGTGACATACGGTGAGAAGAAGTCTAATCGATCGGAAAGGTTGTTACCATGCATCACTGTGCAATTGATGCAATTATGCATTCCGTAGATAGTATGGTGAGTCTTAATTCTGTTGTAACAACGATAAGTAGAATTCAAAAGACCAAGATCTTCTGTGCAGAAGGATACACTAAATTGCCAGCTCTAATTGTTAGAGAACTCATCAAACACATGGAAATCAGTAAACAGTCGACGGGGGTGGTTTAATGACAGGAATACGCGTCTGGTGGTCGACCGACGACGACGACGACACGCTAATTCGACGATAATCCAATTCGAGGAGACGATAAAGTTCACTTAACACCGCTGTATCCTTCGAACCTTTGCTCTCGCTGAGGCCCATCGAGAAATTCCATCCCTGAAGCTATTAAAGCTCGTCACCGAAGTGCGACTTCGCCAGGGCGTTTGTAACCGTCGCCGCCGCTGCTAATAGCGCTCTTAACGTCTGGACCCTGGTCTATCAACTAATGCTCGTAGTGGAGTAGGAGCTGCTCGATTTCTAGGGACAGGATCAAGTTCTTTGTGTATCCACGAATTCGAGACAGTCATCGACGAGAAAACTTCTGTATTCGGCCCTGAGACTTACAAAAGAATGTGTGCACTTCTATGGTAAGTGAAAATATCCTGTATCGCATAATTTCTACAAGATATATGAAATATTCGAAGTTCCATATGTTTTATACCTTCTAACTGAAGTTAGATTCAGGTTAGGTTCGTATTAACTGCCTTTCAAGTAATGTTACCAATTTAAAATGATTGAATCTCAATAATTAAAACGCTGGACGAGATATTTTAACTTAGGAGGGTACTCATAAGTACTCTGACGTTCAGATGAAGCCTTATGAAAGTACTTGCATTCAATAGAGTCATTGTACTCTAGAAAGACTATCTTAAGTTTAACTTCCACTTAAGATACAATTACCCTTGAAATTATTGTTAAAGTACTTGTAATACAATCGAATCTGTCTTGCCAGGCCTTGACCAGGCTTCAAGCTACTAACAGTATACTTCATCCTATCTGTAGCCGTTTTGTGCCTTGATACCGAAGAAATTTCCGCGAGCGAACCGTAAAACAAATCTCGATTCCCTGCCGGACGGAACCGTGCCACGCGTTAAAGGCCAACAACAACGCTGGGCTTAGCAATTAAGAAAATGGAAAATAACGATTCCTCTAGGGTGTTACAGTACCTAGAGCATAGCCACGGAGTTTGTACGTTATTGGATTTTGTACGGTGTAATGAAAGATTTCGAATTTAGAGTACAGTGTGTACAGTGACTCCAAACAAGGTGTTTGCACTGTTCCACTATTCTTATCTTAGCATTTGTCTAACGATCAACTAACAGCCTGTTTAAAAGCTTCTCGTTCAATATCGAGCATGGTTATTCACTTAATAACTAAGATATCGCATCGAAAAGTACACAGATCCATGAAAATGCTTTTTGTAGCCACTGTATCTAAGCGTTACACCATCCCACGCGAACGATATGTATTTAGATACAAAGTATAAAAGATGATTCCTGCTTTATACTGTTCTTTTTGTAGACGATACCTATATAAGCGACGGCGCAAAAAGGGTATGTTACTCGTAACTGAACAGTAGCGGATCCAGAAGGGTGACGATAAGGGTGTTCACTTTCAAGAGTAACCATGTTTAAAAATATTGAATAATAATACAAAAGAGAGTAGAAAAATGCATCGTGATCCAAGTCAGAAACTTGAGAAAACTTATTTCATTGATTGAAATTGTACAAAGTAAAGATATAAACATTACAGAAATTTTTTGACTCAGATCACTTTCATAATCATACGTAAGTACAGTAGAACCTCCTTTATCCGAATACTATTCCCAGATGTTCTGTTATCCAAACAGAGTGTTATCTAATATCTTCCTTACTGTTATGAAGTTATGAAATTCGACAGTGAAAGAGATAGTTTGGTGTATGAAAAAGTAATTGTTCTACTATTCGAACACTCTTTTATCTGTACACTGTTGTTAGTTCGTATACAGGAGGTTCTGCTGTACTTTTACATATTTCGCCCCCTTCGAGCAGGACCTTCTGGATCCGCCCTTGTAACCTAAACGAAAATGGCCAGAGACAAGTGAAACACATAACAACCGGGCGGTCTTCGCAACTTAAACGACTTGTCTTTACTCCAGCCGTTGAAATTTTTTTTCTGGCCAACGAGCAACCCGATTAATCGACTCTCGACGCTTCGTCTCGTTCTATAGCACCTATAAACAAGAATTGCGATCTTGTTAACTTATGTACCTTCCTGCGTACACGCCGATCCTTTAATCTCGATCAGGCGCAATCAACGCACGAATACGTTCGTTCGGATATAATACGTTGTATGAAGCTAGACTGTTCGAACGATGTGTCCCGGGTTATTGGATGATCCTGCACGGCCATCGATTTCATCCCCGTCTGTGTCAAGTGGAGGTGTGCGCCAAGGGACGATTATCCATCATTAAGGGCACGACGTGAGAATTCAAGCAAGGGATCTCTATCCCGCTGGTGATCAAGAAATCCTGTACGAAAAATCATGCTGAAGTTATTAACAAGCTCTTATTATTTATTTGTTTGTTTATTTGCTTAAGTGGTAAAACAACAAAATTTAACAAATTTTATTTTTGTAAGATATACATTCACTTTTTACTTTTACTGTACGTTTACATACACACGTTGTACCGTGAGTACTCGAACAGAAAATACGGAACGATCTTCGACTATTTTCTGTGAATATTAAATTTCGATTCAGATTAATTAACTATCAAGGTGTGGTCGAATAAATTCTAGCACGTACACACGCGCACACGTACGTGGCGTGAGCTTTATTCGCGCTCTCCCGTGGAAGTTTGTCGAGAGAACCTCACAACAAAAGGGATCAATCATGTGGCTCGCACCGAGGCGAGAATTTCTTCTTTGGCGGCGGGAATAAGTTTCAGAAAAAATAACACGGCGAAAAATAATAATATATTTATAACGAGTTACGAAATTTTGGTGTTTAACGATCTAGCAAAACGCATGGAACAGTTACGGAATGTGCATGACGTGTAAAATTTAAATCAACAACCAGAATCTTCCGCCGTTGAACGTTTACGAGAGCAAGCTGCGTAATGTGTTTGGTAATGATCAGGGATTACGATTGCCAGGTCGCTGACATTACAGATTTGCGTAAATCCCGAAGGATGCGTGGCGAAACGCACGTTTCCGCGTGAAAAAAAAGTACGACGCGTGGGCTTGCCCGGTCGACGACATTATTAGCATATTAATGTTGATTTTGTCATCCGGAAAATTCGGACGAATTTCAATCACCCCCTCAAAGTTGTTTAACGGGACCAATGGATTACAAAAAGAAGGGAAAATTGGAATAAAAAGAATGGAGATGTAAGTTTTAATAGGTTAGAATTGTGAAGGGGAAACGATTAATGTTTTAATAATTGGAATATTAATTCATTAGGTATTAGTACGATTTAATACGAAACTTTAAGTAATACGTATAAAATTGAACTCATTTAATTAAATTTAACAAGTATTAAATACAACTTTAAATGTAGTTCCTGCCGTATGTTTTCGACGAGAAAATTTTTACAGCACATAGTCGACCGTGTTTTATACATTGTGAGAATATCAGAAAGCTTAAGACATCAGTTGGGAAATAGCCAATTTTAGCGAATATAAATGATACCACTCAACAAGTACAGTAAACTGGATACATTTTAGACAATTTAAATTGAATAGATAAAATGTCGACGTTTCAAAAATGCTAGGTGTTTGTATAACGTCTGTTAGCTATTCCAATTTTCCTATGAATTTATAAATAATAAAATAATATTTTTAGAAGTCATAAAATATCTCACAATCAGGTATTAATATATACTTAAATGTTACAGTATGGCTATAAAATTTTGCGTAGAAATGCATAATTAATGAAAAAAAAAATATAGAAAAAAGTCATTACAATTTTCGAACTGTTTCTGTTTTGTTCACGTCAGATTCGAGTAATTTCATTGCAGTAGAATATAGTACAGCAAAAGATTCAAGAATAATTCGATTAATTGTACAGGTCAAAGAAATTCTAAATTAAAAGGGAACTGAAATAACACCCATTTAATTTCTTCCTTAGAAACCTACATTGCTCGTCAACTAATTATTGAAAAACGAAAGTAATAATTAAAGCTTGCCGCTTCATCAAACGTTAATATAAGATTTCTTGCATGGACAAAAAGATTTTAATTAAAAGATCAATACAGGCATGGGGAATTTATAAATTACAACTTGTACATTGAACAATAAATTTGCTTTGAATTAAACTTGTAACCTCAATCACGAATCTCTAATTAAGGTTGTATTTGTTTCAATAGCTTGATCCATCTACCACAACTTTTATCCTATTGTTCATTTATTATGAGTATAGATTACAATACTGATAGATGTATATATACTTACAGTAAATCCTTGGAACACGTAAAACTTATAGATACAAATATCGATTTTACAGAAATTCAAATGTTTAACGATCAAATATTCACTGTTTCTTAAATTTACAACTTTTAAAAATGGTTTACTCTCATAAGCACAATTTTGTATTGCTGTGCCATCTGGCAACGATATCAGATAGGAAAAATAGTTGTCGGTAAGTATAGTTACCCAGTGAACTAGAATTACATATAATTCGTACAACAGATGGAGTACATGGTTGATAATCACAAATTTCGTAAACTTATATCTATACACAACCGACGTAGGATGACAATTGTCAACAATTTATTTTAATAGATATGCGAAGTGTCACTAACATTGTTTAGTATATTATATATTGTATTAAAGTTACTTATGCTATTAAAAACATGGCGGAAAGTGATGTGATAAATGATTCCAAAAAATTATCAAATTTGGAAAAAGAGCAAAAAATAATTGATAAGGCACCTTTTCGTTATTTCAGAATTACTAATGCACAAGTTCTAGATACAATTGAAGGCAGAGAAATATGTAAACGTTGTTACAAATCACGAAAATTTTTTTGTTACTCATGTTATTTGCCAGTTATTAATGAAAAATATTTTCCAAAAATAAAGGTATTCTTTCTTTATCTAACACCCATTCAAATTACAAAAATATGACGAAATATTTTTTTATTTTCAGTTACCTATTAAAATTGATATCATTAAACATGCTCGTGAAATTGATGGAAAAAGTACTGCAATTCATGCAGCTATACTTGCACCGGAGGATGTGAGAATTTTTACATATCCTGATTTTCCAGAAATATTGGACAAAGAGGAGGTATAATGATAGTAATGTATTTTAAATCATTTACTTTCTTAAAGTTTTAATTCAGTCTAAATAATACCATCCCATAGACTGTTTTAATTTTTCCTAGCCCAGTTAGTGTCACTATTGATTCCTTATTTACAAAAACTATAAAGGAAGATAAAAAAGTAATCACAAATAGGGGAAAGAACTCATTTCCTATAAAAAGAGCTATTTTTATTGATAGCACTTGGCATCAGACAAAAGCTATTTATAAAGATCAAAGATTACGAGGTAAATATATAATTTAATAATATTATTAGTAATAATACTAAAACAAAGATTTATGAATCAAAATGTATTATTGCTTAACAGATTTGAGATGTATTATTTTAAAATCAAGAATATCACAATTTTGGCGTCATCAGAAAAAAAGTCCACGATGGTATTTAGCTACCATTGAAGCAATTCATCAGTTTTTAGTGGAATTGCATACATGTGCATTTGGTGCAATACAAGGATATGCTAATATAAATGACATTGGAGAAAATTTTACAAATAATATTATGCATCAGTATATGAACCAATTATCTGATGTAGATCAAAGATACTGTGGTCAATATGATGATCTTTTATATTTTTTTAAATATATGTATGAAAAGATTCATACTATGTATGATCATGATAAATTATGGGCATATAAAAGGCCATTAATGCAATTCTGTGATAATTAAATGTTCTATAGGAAAAGTATCAAAACTATTATTATATACAAAACTACAAAAAAAAAATAGTACAAAAAGAAAGAAAACATTTCCTTAATCCTTAGTTTCAAATTCAAAAACTAAATTTAAATTTGAAGCTTAAATTTTATAAAGAAAGTTCAAATTTTTAATTGAATGAATCATTGAAATTCACTGCATAATTTATTTTTAGCAAACAGTCTGAACATTATATAAATTAATAATAAACAAAATTTATATTTTATATCATTTTTATAATATTATTTTAAGTTATGTCAAACCTTTTATTACCCGTAGTGGGTAACAGCTAATATTACTGAACAAGTATATTATTTATTTTACAATCATACATTTGTGAGAAATTAAACAATATATTATTAATAATAGATGATTTTACTGCATAGGGTATAAACTCAAAAAGTTTTTAAGTGGCGAGTAATACATCAAAAAAAGATATTCGTTGAATCGAGGTGCATGACCTAATAGGTATTTCCAGTAACTCAAATATCAAATTGTGTTATCTGTTTCTGCATTAAAGTCCACTTTAAGATTTGAAAATACGAATACGTTTTACTTTGAATAATACGGGAATATGATGTTATTCGAAAAAGAAAGGAAACGAGCTGCCTAATATAGAAGTTTTCATCAAGCTTGCAGCTTTCTGAATTGTTTATTACGTTTGAAAATAAACAATGAATACAGGGAGTGTGCACGGTAAAGAGAACGCTCCCAAACACACGGGAGGCAGCACGCTGATTTGCGAATAGCTGGCAGTGACGTCATAACATCCTCGTCCCTTACGTTCCGCAACCCGCGGTGCCCGTCAGCCGTCTGCGATGAGTTTAGTTTTCAAAACAAGAGTCTGGTCGCCGCTCGTGGGCCGCACTCGCGTCTAAACGGAAACTTGAGGTAAAATTAAAGCTTGGTGACGCGGAACGCTGTGCCGTACTTGTGTCTTGCGCAGTTTCATTTCTTCCGGTATTTTCTCCGTTCTCGGTAAAAAACGTGACGAAAAAATGGACACCCTTCGCGAGCAGGTGATGATCAATCAGTTCGTACTGGCTGCAGGTTGTGCTAGAGAGCAAGCGAAACAGTTGCTGCAGGCGGCTCATTGGCAGTTTGAGGTAAGCGAGAAACTTTCCGCTTCTTTTTTATGATAAACATCGAGAACTTCATCGTATTTATACTCATCGCGGCTCGATACTTTCTACGTAAACAAAGCCAGTGAAAATGGCCGACCGTTTTAGTAGGCGGTATTGTCGTTCATTCGATCCACAAGTATTTACATATTCGCTCGCGTTTAATCGAACAAAATCAATTGAACTCGATCGAACGATGGTTTATTCCTGATTGTCACATATACATATGTATACGATCGCATTAAAATTCGATCGGTAAATTACGGTCCGACGAATACGTGATGAATCAGTGAGCACATTTACTACCACACAGGATGAAGTCCATTCATAAAAATCATACGATGTTGCTAAGAGGTTTTGTTCGTTATTGTTGTGACGAGTGGGATCGTTTGTAGCCAGCCAAGGTTATAGTTTATAGTAAACGATGCATTCAGGTTATAACACTTTGCCGAGGCTCCTCTGTTTGTTTTCATTTACGTAGGCGGTGTAACTGTATTCAGCTAACAAATCCAGTTTTAGACTTGGCTTTTATTCTCAACTAAATATCGTTGAAGCGCGCGCGTTCATCGTGCGTAAAGATTCGCTGGCTTAAAATAGGGTCATGTATATCTATATATCATACTTGATTTCTTCGAACCTACTCTGTAAACGGACTTGGCCATTATTAACAATGAGCACAATGCTGACATCGCGTGTAGCAATCGCGAACAATAATTATCTTTTTGGAACAACCTTTCCAGGTTTATCGATTTACGAGCTATTCGTTTGTATTAAAACACACTTCCAGTTTATGGAAATTAGATTACATTTAATCCGTCCAACGTATGCTGTATACATACTAGCGAGTTAACAACCTTTTATATGTGACGTTTGCGAGAGAGAAACATGATTCATGTTTTAACGTATAATTGTAGAAATTAATACATTAACTGGTTATAATTATAAATAAATTTATACTAAATTTATGAATTATTAGATGTAACGTAAACAAAGTTCATCGATATTAAATCCATGGTTATACACAATGTGATATCATAAAGCTTTCTAAATGATCTTGATATTTATTATTGCAACGTTATATCTTATTTAGCAATTGTCTATTAACATCCATTCGTAATTTTGGAGCTGATGAACTCTATTGTGATTGTAGATCAGTATCGTAATCAGATATGCAAAGTTCTTAAACTCGTAAGGTTTCTGAAAATCACGTTTTTAAGAAGAAATTTGCGATAGGTATCGTAGACACGTGTAAACAATTATTGAATAATCGTGAAAGCGCATCTATTGTATACTTATATCGATATAGACGTGAGAGCGAGAGAAAGAAGGAGAAATAGAGGTACTGGAAAGGTACTGGAATAACGTACACACAGGCTTGCTAGTAGTCATTAGAACCCGTGTCGTAATCTGTTGTTAAACGCATTAGCAGCCGAACAGAGAAAGTTTTCAAACTGAATGCAACGGACGGACTGAAAATTCTTTCCCCTTATTTCTCTTTCGTGTTCTCTCCGGAGATAATGCAGCTTCGGCTATTACGACTACTATACATATATTCAACCAAAAACGTTTCTTTCCTACTATGCTGTACCACACAGCAAACAAGAACCTTCTACCACCCATGTACACTCGAGTGTGTATATTGATTTTACCTGTGCTATTACGACTAGAGAATAAGGCGCAGAGTACACTCTACGTGCAGTTACGAAAATATAATCAGAACAAATTAACAAAAAGAAAGAATGTTTGCACGTTTTAGGAATTCTGGATACACATAACAGAGGACGGGTTGTGTTTATTTTAAATGATGCTCTATGGTTATTCTTACACGATGACGTGACGATAATAATGACAACGAGATGACATATTAAATATTAGCAATCCTTTGCGGTTCTTGTGAAACTTTGCGTTCTAACTGCCGAGTGGGGATTACAGTTGGTCTAATATCATGTTGCAATCCATCAGTGAGTAAACACAGTGCGGAGTAACCGATTTGGTCTCGCGGTACATATATCAATTATTGATCAATTTTGTGCTGTATCTCGAGGTGAGTCGCTAGTTCAGAACACCGAGAGACTTCTCACTCATTTGGTAAATTGTTTATACGCTTGATGGTAAAATAGTGCTCTCTTTTCTTTCAACTTTATATCACCAAATTTCTTTACATTTTTTTCTTAAACACTGTCAGAGTAATACCATAATGGAGGAAGAAATTTATATGAAAGGGTACCCGTTTCCTTTCGTTCATGTCTCATCGTCGTTGGGTGGTTAATTTTAGTATTCAACGCTCACTGCCATTAGGATATAATTGCATGGCCGACCGGCGTGGAGGGAGGCGCGGCGGTCGAGTAATAGAAATAAGACTATTGTTGCCATTATCGCGGTACCAATCGTCGAGCCGTGGCCGTTTTATCGGGAGATCCTTTTCAGAGGTCGGCTTTCGAGCTAGAGGAGCGGCAAGATTACGACGGTCCCAATGCGGTGACATCTGGCAAAGTCTGTCTGTTCTGTTTTTGTCGCCGTCAGTGTCTCTCATCGTTAACAAACTTAATACATACCTTCGTGTCTATTCCACGAAGGTCAACAAGGGGCTGGATCGATCGACCTGTTTTCAGTTCCTACAAAATATATGATATTCCTGCTCAAAAAGTTTATCGTTTTGAAGAAAGGACTCAGGTTTTCAGGTCTAAGGTTATTAAATAGATCTTCGTTTGTAGGCCATTGTTTAGGTTAGCTTTAGTGGAGGATATGTAAATCATGATAATACAGGGTTCATGGGGAATCGATAAGGTAGTTTCAGAATGTGTAATTCAATGTTACCGTACAAAAAGCAAAAATGTTTGCAAAGTATAATCATTTGAAGGTTACTGTATTATATAAGGTTTCCGAAAGGATTACCTTGTAAGGAAATTATTTGCTTTATGAGTTTACTGCATCTTTTTTCATTCTTGAGGTCTTAAAAATCCTTCGAGCATATTTTAGATTATTCATGAGATTCCAAAACAATGCGAGTTATTTTAGAGTAACGTGAAAAAATTAACGTACACTACGATAGTAGTGAGCACTGCCATTCTCTTTTATTCTTGAGAATATAACAACGAAGCAGCGAGGAACTTTATTTGCATATTAGTTTGAGAGTAACAAATGATAATCAGTAAATGAAACAAAATTTCACACTAATATTTTCCTTCGGCATGAACGTGTTGTAACTTCAAAAACCGGAAATTTTCCTTGCTTCCTTCATCTCTTTCATATCTCCCTTTCTTTTTTTTTACAAAACTAACATTTTAAAAATCTTTTTTTAATATTCGTGTAGGTCGGTCGGAAAGTTTTGAAATGTAGATCTATTTCAGGTTCTTTTTTTGTTACGTGATTTGAACGCAACATGATCGAAAGGTATTGAGATACAAAGCGGTTTTACGAAAGCTTTACCAATATGTCTATCTACGTGGCAGCTGAATATAAATCTTTTATTCTGTTTCTCTATTTGGTTCGCTTGTCTTCATGTACAATGCAGATAATTATATTCTTATTTACGTAGAAACAGAATTCCATATATCTATAAATTACATTAAATAAAATATTGCAAACGCATGTGGGACTTTTATACAAATTTTGATTATTTTGACCGTTTTTTTAATTTTCTTTTTACTGTAGATTAAGGAATTTTTGACGTTTTACTTTTTAGGACAAACTACATATACCTTTTAGTCAAAATGTTGATTACCATAAGAGATAATAACAGAGTCGACTTTAATCTTCCTCAAAATTCGTTAAAATGAAATTAATAATACTAAAATTATGTAACCTTTTATAATGAAATAACTATTATTTTAGAATTATTTATTGTTTTTAGCGACTTTTAATGTTTTGATAAACATTCTATTCACTCTGTTATCTTTTATGGTAACTAACTTTTTTGGTAACAGTAGTATACTTCAGTCGGTATCATCAATGAAGACAATTTTTTTTTGTTTTTGTACACATGCTTGTTGTAGATCACACTTTTCCTTCATTCGAAATTCGGAGTATCGTAGCTTATTAATTAGAAAATCGTACATGTACACAAATGTATACTGCAATTAACGTAAAAAGTATAACGATAAAAATCTTGGTTGCTCGAATAGACAAGTTGAAAGGTATATCGTGCATACTTGTGGAAAGCTTCCATAGATAATACGATCGCGATTATTTTATCGACAATCAAATAATTTGACCGTTTGTTATCTTTAATCGAGTTTCTTGACGAGAATAGAGTTAACATTAACATGTTTTGCTTTAGTGTCATTTACGATATTTAGTTTCTTTTTTTCGGCAAACACAGATAACAAGATTACAGCTTGTCTAGTACTAGCTTTATTTGTGTATTCGCCAAAAATCAACTGCAACAAAAATTTACATAACCTATAACTATTAACATCTTAAATGTATATAAATGGCAAGGTGTGTTAGAAAAGAAGATGATTTCGAGGAAATCCTAGTGGAATACGATCGAAAAGCTCACGAAAAACAGTAAAGTACTGAGAAATATAAAAAGAAGCAGAAAACGGGAAAGGTGCGTCATGTTTTTTCTAAGAAAAGTAGCTACTTTCGAAGTTTCACGAGAGTATGAATATCGTCGCGTGCACAAGACAGAGAAACGAACAAGGATTGTGTGTGAAAATTTCCGCAGCAATTGGGTCGGTTATAAGTCATTGCGTGTATACACAACAGGGGGCCGGTGATCTGCGGTCGGTAAACTTTCGCGCGATCGCCTAAAGCATCGATAAAACTAGCGTGTTTGCAATGATTGCCGTTTTGCCATTTAGTCACTAGAGCCTCGACAATACGATTGTGTGCTGTGACGAAACACGTAGGACTAACCTCGATGCATTGTAGATAAATGTAATTGATCGAACTGCTGTTCGAGCCCTATTACCAATATTTAACGTCAAGCTTCGCTGTACCTATCTGAAGTTATTAAGTATTTCAACAATGCGTTAAGAAAGGCACTGAAAAACTGTATGTGTTAATCTTTAGTTGCAGTCAGACACATAACCGGTGACTAAAGTCATGTGGTATGCCGTTCAAAAGTCTGGAATCGATTATTGCTAGAAATTTATGTTTCTAGCTCAGCTTGTGTAAACCTGATTTATGCAATATTTATATATTTTTATCACGTACATTTGGTTACACGAAAGAATAAACTAAGCATGTAAATCTTCATATAATTTATATTTGTAATTTCTATTTTTAACCTAAGCATCATTTCATCTTTGCGGCTTTATTTTCATGAAGATATATGTACCTATTTACGAAATTTTAATAATGGAATCGTGACTTCATGGAATATACCGTTTGGATTTTTTTTTATGTTGGACGCGATTTATGTGTAGAATTTTTATTAACGTATGCTAAAAAAGTTATAAACGCATAATGACTACACAAGAAAAATGCATTAACTTTGCAAAATCTCTATAAAGAAAGGGAATACTTTGAGGGAAGTAAAATCGTTCGAGCAATAATGAAGCACCTGGTTATTTTTAGCAGCCGTTGTATATTTATATTCGATTATAGGAAATTTATAGAGACGTGTGTGAGTCGTGCGCGAATACCCCTGATGGCTATAAATCAGTAGAGACGCTTTAGTAACGCTGCTCAGGGTGTGAATAAACTTTAATGATTTCCGTTTGAGTGTATAAGTTTCTGGCTCACGTAATAATCGTCTGATCGATCTACTGAAATTTCGATGAATTCGCACGGAACTCCGCGTTACGAAAAATTTTCGAGCGTAACGATACACTGTTGAATATTGTGTTTCAACACGTAACGCAATCTCGTGACAGAAACATGGCCGTTATTGTATTCATATATCTGTTACTAGAGTGTCGCACATAATTATTATACGTATCGATGATTGTTGTACAACTACGTTAATTGCTGTACCACACCCTCGTTAATAAATCGATTCGAAGGTCTTTCGTTACGCTTAATGTTCTATGAATTAGTAGCGCAATTTATAGATAAAGAATTATTCGCTTAAAAAAAGCTGTTATACAGAGTGTCCTCGCATAACCTGAACATCTAGATGTTTTCTTTGTTTTGAACGATATAAAAAATGTTTATAGAACAATTTGAATGGTGTTCAAGCAAAGGACACTCTGTTAAGATCTGGAATAACAAAGTAAATTGCAAAATTTGTACTGCATGTTGAACGACGAACAGTGATCTAATCGCACGGTTACTTTATGATTTTCAGACTGCCCTTAGTATATTCTTCCAAGAAGCTGCGATACCTCCGTGCGCGCAAGGACCTGGTACACATTTTGGCCAAGTAAGTCGACTTGCTTCGCTTTTGACAAAATATGTTATCAGTAGTTTGTGACTTCCAAGAGCTTTGGGTTACTTTTAAGTCACCGACAATTGTTTTCACGATTTATAATTCACTGAAAAGAGTAAACACAGATCCTAAAATTATCTCGTTATCCATGAGTAACTAATTAGTCTATTTACTATTTTTATAACCCGTTGCTCAAAAATAACTTTTGCCTAACACACTGCAGTGAACCGACGTCTAATCGATAAGAAGCTATTTCCGCGTCAGAAATGGTGTCGTGATCGTCGTCGTCTCATGCTTGGAACCACGTCTCGTCTCTTTCTCCCTTTCCATTGGTTCTGTTCACTTTATTTGTGTCACGTGCAACGATCCACAGCGCATCACGCGAATGATTTTATTCATTAGGTTCGTTGTGCGAGTCGGGACGACGGGATCACGCGCGAGAAATAAAATATTTTTGTTGGTGTAAAATCGTTTTCGTTCCGATTACCTCGTGAACAGCCGCAATACCGCTTTACCGATTATACCTGTTTGTTTTTATTCTGTGTGCAGAATAATTAACATTTTTATTATTTCGCTATTACTTTATCTGATTTTTGTTAACGTTTTTCTATCGCTGAATTATGCATACTGTATTCAATTCCGTGTCGTTGCCCTAACATCTCAAGCAGGCTATTTATAGTAATTATTCCTGACCGAAGCGAGAAATTGTAATTAGCTACAACTTTATTTGAATCGTTTATGCGGCAAACATTATCCGCATTATGCAAATCGGTTGTTTGCAAGGAAAAGATCCGTTGATACGGTCTAACGAAAACAAGCCTCTTGCTTTTGTGACATCATCAGAGTCCTAGGAGTAGGAGAAAATCAATTTCTCGCGTGCCTGACCTTCATCCAGAATTTCATCCCTCTCGAAACGGTTTAGAATTTTGCATGCCACGCTTAAGCCTTTTGCTGCTATTCTCTAAGATTTTTTCCCTGAATTAAGATCCTTGAGGGAGCCAAACCTATCTGTTACGTTAAAGCAGTGTTTGCCAGCCTCAAGGAGATTGCAAAGTGTTTTCGTGGGAAGGAACGCGATCGAGATTACCTTTAATTACCAATTTTAAGCATATTAAATACCTTAAAATAATTAAATATTAAGTTAAACTTATATTCTAAAATGATTATTTTCAAGATGTTTTCTTTATTCCATTGAAAAGCTTTTTCATTTGAGGGTGGATGAGGGGGGGTACATCATGTTTGATTATTGTAAAAGGGGATCGAACTTGAAAATAAGGTTGAGAACCACTGCGTTAAAGTTTTACGACCAATTAAGATTAAAGATTTTATAACTTTTAATCACCGTCTACCACAGTCCCACGTATACATAAGAAATTTTTAGGAAATGCGCTAGCAGCGTGTTTGAGAGAAAAAACATGGTTATCGGCATTGTATTAGCATTATCATTAAAACGGTTGTGTATGTAGCGTTTAATGAATCGTCAAGAGAAAACGGTTGTAACAAGAGCGTGCGTGATGAAATCATAACGTTTACAAAATGTGTGCACAATAAATGGCTGTTTATCCGGGCAAAGTAAAAATCGCGACACGCACAACTTGTATGACGGTGTTTTTTCGTGTACAAACAAAAGGTTTCCGTACGAATAACAGAGTTATCAAAACTTGCTCGCGAGCGTGCTTCGTCTCATTCTTGGTAACGTTCGTGTGAATCACGGTAAACGGTATACGAAACCAACGTGTACGGTTTTCGAAACGGGAAACTAAAAATAATCTCATTTATATTTGAAGCGACGGAAAGAACCTCTAGGCGAAACATTTGAATTAAGGTCAAGGTGAGCCTAATATGTGTCAATTCGTTACGGTTTCTGGCGTCAACTGGTTCAAACTCCTCTTTTCTTCTCTCTGAAAAACAGTACAGTTTGCCGTTGCTTAATGAGACGAATACGTTTATCTTTCCTTCAAATTGCTCGGTCAATATTAGCTTTAATATTCCGTTAATGTTATGATTGTCAACATTATTGTCACCTTCCTGCGGTGTGTTCGGGTCGACTTGACCTTCAACGGAAATTGAACGCTTAATTGTATATATGGAGATAACTTTTCATTTTTGGAATAGATTAGTCTTTTTTAAAAATTAGAGTTTGCTCGAACAACGATTTTCGCACAGTAGAGGAGCTGTATTGTGATAGATCGGCCAGTACAGCTGGAAAAGTAACCTTGATAGGAACTCTCGATTGACGGGAAGGACAAAACATTACGTAGCACGTTTCACTCGTGAAACTCAAGGAAGAAGATTGAAAAATGATGTTATCTTTGTGATACTTGTATAAACAGAAATAAAATTTCGTACGTCAATGATCGCATTGAAAGATAACATCCTATAGATAATTATACGCACCTCTATCTAAGAAACGAAATTGGTAAACATCGGAATCATAAAATATTATTATTTTTTTTTTTTAATTGATCAAGCATCGAAGGTAGCATCAATTTCCTATCAGGAATTCCAAAGGCGTGTTCTTTCTATGTGACAATGCTTGAAAGTAACCTGATTGTGACTTGACCAAGTAGTATTAATTTAATGAGCTAAATGCGAGAAACGTTTCAGTACTAGTGGTACGAGAAAATAATTAGGTCTTCTCTAAAAGATCTGTAGTATGTAACAAAAGATCTTCAAGTAGTGAAGATTTAGGAATAGTGCCAGTCGCGTCAACATTGTTACGTTTTATCGAATAAAACGTGTTCTAAGCTTGCACGAATAATAAACACATCTGTGGGTATATCTGTAAAGTTGCGAATACGAACACGGGGTCTATTTGTGCTCTTTATTTCGATCGATGATGCGAGGTTCGCATTTTTCACGCGAATAACATTTACCACTCGAGTTTGCCCGTTTCATTAACTCTTTTGAGTACGTTTGAGTACTCAATTCTTCTATCACTTGTATTTGTTACCTGCTGCACTGGTATAAATATTATAAATACTATTAGAATGTAATTGAATTTTACGAACAGAGTAAAATAAATATTATGTGTCTTTCTGTTATTAAAAGAGAAACTAGATTCAATCATTATTCCAACTACTAGTACTGGAACTCACCTTGAGCTCCCTCTACCGGAAACCGCTAGAAGCATGTATGCAATTTTCAAAATACCTACCTTTAATATTTAAAAATGAACTCAACTGCTATTTGACCCTAATTAAATTTCGTAACGTAATCTTTTTCTCTTGGCTATAACGTAAAGTCCTGCCAAAACGGTTGCTTTTCTGGCGGTGGCTCAACGTGTTAAGAAAAATGTGTATAGCGGGATCACGTAATCGTCGCGTGTTGACGATCGTTTTTTAATCGCGCGCTTTTCTCGCCTCGTTCCACGGCTAGCAATATCAGTCGCTTAATTAAAACTGTACACACTTAGTTATTTTTATGTGTCATTCATCGAAGGAAATGAAATTTAATATTCATAAGCGGCATTTGCAACACCGTTAACTTGTTTTTGTCAAGCTCCACGCTGCTTCCTCGGATGATTAGCGAAATCAAACAAGGGATGTGAACTTTGAAAACAAATATTTATCATTGCACGACTCGCCATTCTGGTTTCTTTTCCTTTTTATATTTCTGGCGAATAAAACAGGAGGAGTACAATAAAAAGTGCTTAAAAAGATGACACTTGGGTTTTATTGTTTCGTATTTGTTGATTATTTCGATAATATCGACGATTGCGTTTCGTTTCAATAAAAAAGCATCGCGAACATTGAAATTCTGTGTCGTGAATTATTTTCCATTAATTTAAATACGCGGAACACACACCCACACACACAAAAACTGTTTCGCTTGTCGTTATTTCCTCGAAGAGACAAGGAAATTGTTTTCTATAGAACGTTTAACGTCCCGATAGAATCTCGTATTCCGTATCGTAAATCGGTTTCAATTAACGTGCAATATGTCCATTGTTATTATTGCACAGCGTATCTTAATTAACCTTGATTAACCTCTCACTTCTTCACGTTTTATCTGTCGTACTATTAAACCGTTTTTAAATAGTATACATTAGTTAATCGCATTGTGATTGCTTCATTTGCATTGCATTTATGTTTATCATCTTTTTATCGTTCAACATACTACTACTCGACAAAGTCAAACACATAGTTCTCTTGTAGACACAAAATTTCGAGATTATCTTTCGATACGAATAAAATGAAAAGTTGCCGTGAGTAGGAAAACATTTCTACATTGATTTCAACTACTCATTTATTAATTGTTCGTTGCATTATTTATAGAAATCAAAAAGGTATGAAGGTAATTATGTTTTCATACATTAACACAATTTATAAGGCACTCGATAAATAAAAGATTGTTGAACTTCTTCACTGATAATAATTGATCACGTGATGTGTTAGCTGGTCACGGTGAGCAACATCATAATTATCAACAATTAATCATTCTTTATACGATATTGTAATTTTAATTCAATTCAATTAAAATTTGATACTGTAATGGATCGGCTGAGGTATAACGTGTATGTAGATTACTGAGGTTGGAAATGAAGCGAAGTGAGAAATCAATAGCTATTAAATTAATTCCATACCGTTCATTAGGGAGAGAATCGAGTGCGGTTCCTCATTATCGTTATATTTTGTTCGATAGCCTTGTTATTTCCATTCATCTAGCTTCTATTTTTAAGTATTACAGTTAAATTGTCGGTATTGATTGTTTGTAATAATTAAGTACGTGATTTTGATGCGTGATCAATTGTTGGTAATACCTTCATTTGATAAAAAAAAAATGTTTGAAACTGAAACTTCGATAGCGTCGGTATCAACGACGCTATGAAATCTTATGAACTGATAATTGCTGATGTTGATAATTCTTGTTCTCGTTGCATAATCCCTGTGAGAATGAAACTTCAGATAAATTATCAACCGGACATGCGTGTTCGACTGTGCCTAAAAAATAGTTTTACGTCGGTGCAACAGGGAAAAAGAGTTCAACCTTTCTGTCTACTAATTTCACGTTCGACGAACATGATTTTCAACATTCTAATAAGATTATAGAAATTTTTATATAGTATGTAAACTTATTCTTTGTAATGTGTTTCGTTAAATTTGCTGAGTACACGAAAGAAAAAAGTATAATTTTTTGAAAAATTATATATTAGATTCTATACAATATTTGAAAATTATAATTTATCATTTTACATAAAAAGGTTCAAAAGATGTGGTTCAAATTTGGTTTCGATACCTCTTGAAAAAGGTATATAGAGCTAGTTAATTTAACGTTGGTAAGATATATCTTTCCTGGTCTCTCCCTAAAATAAACGAGCAAAATAAAATGTTATAGTGTTGTAGTCCGATATATGATACGTCTCAGAGCTTAATTAGTGAATTAAACAAGCTGCGCGTTACAAGCGTGATAATTTTATCGATTGTAATACTGTTGCCGTGTTACTAAACACCTATCCTATCCATTTGCTCGAATCGCGGATCGCGTGGGCGCCTTGTGTTCAACGTAATCATTAAAGCCGATTCATTTACCGACCGAGGAATCGTATTAATTTCACAGTCTGTTTCCAGACTGTTTGCACGGTAACGAAGTATTTGGCTTCGTTAAAAAAAATCATGAAATTACACGGCATGACCATCATTTTGATTCAGCAGAACGAGCTCTTTGTTAACTCCTTTATGTTTGGTTCTCTCCACGTTAGGATTTCGTTTTCTATGTTGTGTGATACTTTACTGAAACTTCGTCGCCACTAATGATATGATGAAAACGACTTTATAAAAATTTTCCATGAAATAGATACGCAAATTGTTACATATTATAGATATTGGATAAACGATACATAGATATGTATCTGCATTCATATGACCTATCAATATAACCTACAAAATGTGGGTGAAGATACAAATTATGCAGTGTTATAAATACAAAAGTACTCGCTACATTGTCATAAGAGCACGAGGATTTATTTGAACAGACAGGGCTTAAGATACAGGCGACATGTTTACAAGCGGGTTCAATGCTCGCAGTACTTTGAATGCAGTATCGTGCGTTACCAATTCCTAGAGAAGACAGCAGTAGCGCAGCGAAAGCGGTGATATTTACCTATCTACGTTCGATTAAGTGATTTTAATACCTTGCAGAATATCAGATAATATGCATACTTATATATGAAATAAAAAATACCATATTGAACCAATGCCGAAACCAAATTTAATCGGGACATATCGTGTACTACTTTTATTTTATTTCATTTCTCACAGAGTAGTTGACGATACTTTCATGCTATTATCGATTAATCCCAGCCTGTTAATGCATTATCCATGGGGTCGATAATTGCTATCAATAATCGTTAGGTAGCAGCATGATTGCTGGCCCCTCGCGTGTAACTTCATCGAGCCATGTCCATGGAGGGCGCTGTCTTCCCTCTGTACTTCAGTTGGCAAACTTCAAAACGATATGAACAGCAGAGAACCGCTGTGTGCAGATTGTTGCTAGGTGTGTTACTATTCTCGGTCGGCGGCATTCCGATAAGCCGTGTGCCAAATCTCGGCCCAACGCTGGACGAACGACAACGTTCAGATCTGAGGGCGGAATTCTGGGCTTCCCGCAACATTTTTGCTTCGCCCTCTTTTTCGCAACATGTTTGTCTATGCCGCGTCACGCTAGGAAGCTATTTGTGCAGCTACCGCCGCAGTCATTATCATAAATGTTGCATCATTACGAGCTGCACGCGTTCATTTAATCAATTAGCGAACTTCTACCTCTTTATTTATTATGTTTACATTAAGTAACATATCTGATAAAAAATAAACGGAGAAGCGCAAGCACAAATTGTGAAAACTTACGTTTCACTCGAGTAATAATAAAATGACTGTTGTCTATTAATCAGTGTAACGTTGTCAAGAACAAATCTTTGATAAGAGACATTTTTATTAAATTCTGTTTATATTGTTGGGTATATAAACAGGTGTGAATGTATTTTACAAATAATCTTATCAGTTTATCGGGGTAAAATTTGACCGTTTATTTTTCTTATCAGCGGATATGACATCATTCATTCTTCGATTTAGTAATCCTCTTCAAACCATTTCCTACGTTTTCAAAAAAAAAAAAAAAAAGAAAAGAAACGAAAAGATGGAAGAGTATTAGTGGTATTGTTGCAGTATAATGAGACTGTTTTATACCTGTTAATTATACCTTTATACCTGTTAATTATTTTGCTTAATATTAGCTTAAACGTTTGAACCATTCGGTTAATTTCGCGCTTTAAGCAATTTACAGGATAAGTTGTTAAACCTATAAGAAGAGAAAATGGTGGACAGGTTTGAAAGTTATTAAGGTCCTGACTCGCGTCTCCTGTTTATTTATGTAATCAGTTGGTTGTCAGCGTAGAAACACGTGTGCATCTCGTATTGTTGCGTTCTGTCCACCTGGTGCACTGACATCACATCCAGGAGCCGAAGGTTCGACGACCTTTAACAACCGACGAGTTCTCTCGCTCGCAGAAAGCTGCTTTTGTCGCTCTCTTTTCACCCACCTACCATAGATGTGTGTCGCTGCGTTGCGGCTTACGTAAAGCATTCGTTCGATATTTTTAGCTTTACACGCGAAACCGATGTCTTGTTCCGTGTTTCCGAAATACGAGCAGGAAACGGACGTAACTCTTTCATGATAAAGTTTCTTGCCTGCCAGAACGTATTTACCAACCGCGCAAATCAGATGAATGAAATACGAAATGCGATTCTGTCGCCATCAGACGGTGTGTCGTGTTCGCTGACACGGTAGACATTTACGTGTAATGATAAATCGGGAAGTTTAAGTTCTATTATTAGCGAGCAAGTACTCTAATGAATATACATAAGTGCCTAACGGAGAAATCAATGTGCTGTTATAAGAATATCAAAGAATATCGTATAATTCAGGCTGAAGATAAACATCCGTAAAGTCTGTAATAAATTCTCTTCATTTTTCATGAATTTCTGTAAGAGAAACCAGAATGTGCATAGCATGAAAAGGTGTTTACTTTCGAACGTTAAAATTGAAGAAAGAAATTTCAACTGTACGAAGACGAGCATGAACGTATCTCTTTCACAACTCATAAATCGATGTTTAACTGTTACGTAACGAAGTGCTAGTAAGAGCATGCAGAACGCTATTCCTTAATCGGTATGTAAAACCTGAATCCTCTTAAACCTTGTAACGATACGCGCCAAAGAGGTTGATCGTAGATATCGATCTTCAAACGAAGAATCCATGTTTGCGGCCACACAGTCATGCGCCCTAGTCTCGACCTAAATAATCATACACGCAATGCACATGAACGTAAACAAAGCTATATAAGACAGCTATAACGATGGTGTTATCGTGGTCGTTAATTATCATGGAAAAAAAAGAAAAAAGACAACGTTTCTTTTCTAGATCACGCCGTGTAACACGCCAGCCACACCACCAAATTTTCCTGATGCACTTTTGGCGTTCTCCAAAATGTCCGCAGGAGACAAAACTCCCTCGGGTAAGTTCATTGTATTTTTATACAGTTCGACTTTGGAGATATGTAATCTTGCTGCCATGAAACTTATTTATTCGCCTGTTTTATATACCAATCTTAAGAACATAAATTAATATTACCTAGAAGAGATATATCCTATAAACTAGTTGTTTTATTTTTAGGAAACCTGCCTTACCGATTAATTCAACATTGAAAAATAACAAAAAAATGATTTGTATCAGTTTAATTGTATTATAATTCAATTAATACTTATTATAACTGAAATCATCACTCCAGTAGTTTGGA
Source organism: Tetrapedia diversipes (assembly GCA_033822845.1). Lineage (NCBI taxonomy): Eukaryota > Metazoa > Arthropoda > Insecta > Hymenoptera > Apidae > Tetrapedia > Tetrapedia diversipes. The sequence continues at coordinate 751,249 of JAOPTO010002169.1, forward strand.
ATCTCATAAATTATTTGCAGTTCTCTCTCTCTCTCTCTCTTTTTTTATAGCTATTGTATTTTAGCTAAGATAAATGATCGCCGAATGTGTGCTGGCTGCGGTTAGGTTAGCCATAACGCTGGAAGATATCGCGTTTAAAGGAGAAATTCATTGTCCCGTTGCAGGAATGTCGCCGAGCCAAAACGGATTGCATCAGAATTCGATGCAGACGGGAATGGCGGCGCAGCACCACGGAGGACGGTGTAGCGTGACTGGGAACGCACAGCAGCAAACGCAAAGTCAACAATTGGGCCTAGGCGAGCCGCAGAGATAAAAGAAACTGACGATTCGGCGGCCCGTGCGCAAGATCCCGAGGTCGCACGATGTGCACGTAAACGGTGTTTAAAACAGGAGGCATGGTTTATAAAAGAAGATCGACCGGGCTCCCCAGGGTTATACGCTGTGTGACCACGAAGAGTGATTATTAGCCGAGATTCGCGCGCTCACATCTCCTTACCCCCCAGAAGGACGACGCATGGTTTCCTGAAAAATAATGTGCACGGGAGGAAAAACCCAGATAATTATTTAAGCGTGCACGTCTCTAGAAGAAGCGAGATCTCTTTAAGAATAGGAAAGAGAGAATCCTCGTCTCTCGTTGAATTGCACACGGTATACATTGGATCTCTAGAGTAGCCGATGATACGACCCTCGATTGTTTATTCTTGTTATTCTTTGATAATATAGATATGGCGTACATCGAAACACGCAAAACACGTCGATCACGATCGAGCCTCTCGAGGTCTCCTCTCGAAAGCTTTTCTTCCGTCGGATTATTCTGGTGATACGCGTACGAAAAGAGGAAAGGAAAAGAAAAGAACGAGAGCGGAGGTTGCAAAGACTTTATATTCCTTTATTTTTGTTTCTTTCTCCTTTTTCTAAACGTGCTGCTGGGACGGTAGTTCCTATAATTATGAAAGACAGCGATACTCTCCTTAGCGTTTATGAAATTAGTATGCGTCCCAAATGCCGCTTGATGTAAATGAGTAGCGAGAAGCCTCCTCCACCGTCCCGGGTATCTTCCTTGTTGTTTCTCGATCTACAGACTCGCGGCTAGATAGGAAATGTTTGCGGTTCGTGGACCGCGGAAGTCAATGAGAAATCGAATACCACTTCCACACCATAGTACAAAAAATTGCCGGCACTGGATAGCGCTTAGCGATGAATGTTAGTTTATTTTTATTTTATTTTATTCTATTTCTTTTTGTAGTACTCGAACGAGAGACATTGTGAATGTAATTTGATTTTAGTTGACCACGAGTCGAAAAAGTTGATCGTACTTGTGTATTGTTTGTCTCCTGTTACTTTTAATGACGATCGAACACGATTCAGAGATTTTACGTGAAATCCGATTTTGTCGGCATTGTTTTGTAATGATGATGATAATAATAATAATGATAACAACAACGTGTAATGCCTAATGGAAAGGAAAAAATTATTTATGCTCGAACGCGAAGAGAGCAATGATGAGAATGAAAACATGAGGCTAATATTATAATGAATGCGAAATTACGACGAATTATTGTGTAAAAATTTGTAAAAAGGAATTTACTGATTATGTAATGTCCGCTTAGTATTTATGTAAAATTATTCAAAGAGTTATTTATATACATACATTTCTCAAAAGTCGTTCACATGAAGAAATCACTTGCTCAGATAGTATCCAGTGTAGGTCATTTTTTTCTACGAGGAAAAAAAAACAGTGGAGCCATATTAGCTGAGCTGTTTCATCGTCAATTGAATTTACAAATAGTGATACGATTAGAGGTTTCATACCATTTCACGCGTAAATGATTTAATCATAGATTTCGTATTATTCGCAGAAATTCTTGTACGACAGCTTATTGTAATTTACCTGATCAGTATATAATAAAACCGGTTTCCATTTAATCTTTCTCACATTAGATCGGCAAACGACGACGTGCATCTATAGCTTATTCTCATTTGTGATCCAACAATCATTTTCACAATAGTCGAATTAAGTTTTTATTATCCAAACAAGCACATATAGAAGGTTAAGAAAAAAGTCAGTTGGTTGTAAGCTTTCTTATTTGCAATTGATGAAATTACGTTCTTAAAAGACAGTGTGATTTTGATGATCGAGGGACATTATGATCAGTATAATCTAATTTTAAAAGACAAAATAGTTGAAGTATTCGAGTTTCGCTGCAGCTTCATCACTGTGCATTCATTTATGTAAATATGATAGAAACGATGTCATACGAAAGTTAAGTATGATCAGATGTTTTTCTGTAAGGTATACGCTTTAATGTCTTTTTTGTGTTTGTAACGCATAGATCAGTGTCCCGTAATCTATTGATGTATTAGCTTACACGTTATACTTTGTTTTTGTTACCTGATCATAAGACGTGTACGATCTACTAAAATTGGATTGAAGGTGATATGATATTTTTTGAAAAGTTTTGTTTAATTGGTTAGAAATTTCGGAACACTGATCTAGACTATATGAAAATATTATTATGTTAAAATTCTTATAATTAATTATTATTATTATTATTGTTTATTTGACTATCAATAATAATAAATAACGTTCATGTACATAATTTTGAAAAAATGATCCAAATAAAACATTAATAATGGTGCTTTCACAGACTTTTATATAATTTTATGTAATTCTCATTCATGCCCTTTTGTACTGTAAATGCGAAAAGGAAAACAATTCGTTTGTACTTTTTAGTATGAACCTATTATGTACATGTAATACAATGATCAATGCGTTAATGAGTGCAAATACAAGCGATAAATTATGAAATTAAAATTGCACATTAATAAGTTACAAATAACCTGGTAACTCGTTTTCATCACTTTCTCATTACAAAACATCGTAATGTCGACTAGTATTAATTTCATAAAATATTAATATACAATTACCTATTGCTACATGCAACATTACCTGTTACATTTATGTCAGCTGCATAGAAAATATATGTACAGTGCATTTAGCGTACAATATTCGTGAAAAATTGAATATTTTACTACTTAGAACGCATCTTTTACGATGTTTCTACATCTCGACCTAAACCAGACCACCTGTCCGGTACAGGTAAGAAATATCGGTGCATAGCAGCTATAAAACGAGCTCGATATTCTTCCGGTGATATTATCGTTGGTAATTTTCCCTGTCCACCTAGTATACCAGACTTTTTTACCATTGTTTCCAGCTTTTTGTCCCAAGTAAATGTTCGTATATAATCTGTAATTATAGGAATATTTCTAAAATAATCTGCATCCAAAAATACAATTTTCTAAACTTACCTATTATACCTAGAACAAGTTCATCTGAATTTGGCTCCAGACCTACTAATAGAGAATAATCCATCACAGAATTATCAGCCAAAAATTCGGTGTCTCGTTCGATGGCTTTATTTAAAACTGCTTTGGAATGTGATCTTATATAAAGCGGTGAATCGCAGCTCACTAGAAATACATTTTATATTTAACTGAGAAGCTTTTACATATAAAATAATCTCAGTACAATACCCACTGTTTAATAGATTTTCATCGAGCAGTACCAACTCTCCTTCGTGACACGTATCGTCAGGATTTGCAAGCCTGTTTCTCACCGATCCTTTCAAATCAAATTTATCTGTTATAGTTCTGTTGTAAAACAAATTTTCCATCACCAACACGCTAGTTCGAAGCGCAGCATTTGTCGTATTATTTTTAAAGGACACTCTGTAAACACCGACTATCTTTCCCAATAACGTTGGTTGTTTGGTCTGTTGGCATTTTTCCATGTAGGAGAAATAATTTGGTGCGAATTCAAGAAATATCTGCATTTCTAGTCTAGACATCTCCTTTATAATAAATCTGTCATCTAAAAGAAAGAATATGTTAACAACCAAGCTTAACAATGAATTTTATAGCTTTATAATTCTTTGTAAACAAAAATTATATAACGTTAACATATATTAATATAATCTTGTACCTCGACTTTTGCAGAAGGTACTTCCGCTTTTTCCACCTCTCGCAGCCCATTGTACGCTTCGACTCAAACTTCTGGTAAAACCGTCTTCTCCACACGGTAGAACGCTTTCTCTAAGAGCTGCAAATTGTGCAGCAAAATATATTCTGCAATAAAAATTTGTCGTCGAGTCGTTGAATTGAACTTCAATGTAATTCTGTTGTTTCGCTGTTTTCTTGTCTTCGTCCGTGTCCGTGGTCGTTGATGGATTTTGCATATTGGAGTCCATGTTCGAAATACTTTTCTCAGAATCTACAGGGCTTGCAGGATTTGGACTGTTTCCTCGGAAAAATGAAAGAACAGACGGTCGTTTGAATTCTCCAGATTGCATTACTTCAGAAAAATTCTCCTTGTTCTCAGGGAATTTGCGTTTATTCAACGGACTGGGATTTAAATCAGGTCCTTTCGTTGAACGCATTAATTCATGAAGCGCGTGCTTATAGTCGTGCGAGTCTAGTGCGTATGCGATTATAGATGATGGCTCTGATTCATACACCACTATAGGTACGATAGACCTACACAACAAAGATATTTTAGTAACTGATAAATGATAGTTGAACGATTATTTTCTTAAAAAAAAAAATAGAACGTGTTTAACACGTTGACTGCCACGGATATTATTTGAAAAATGGTCTCCCGGCCACACTATCTTTTTTTAATCTTGAAAATGATGCACCAACCATCTTTTCCTAAGAAAACTGTGCCAAACGTGCACTGGTATCATACACACGCCCAGAATGAAATTATACCCAACAAATGTGTATCAGTTTTGATACACACAGCAGTCAACGTGTTAATATGAACAAACGAACCCAAGAGGAAGTAGGTGATGTTCCAGAGTTCCCAATGGATTTGATATTGGTTGTATGACAGGAATAGAAGGTAGCAACTGTGACAAGATGGTCTTTTTCTTTTTCTTCTTATCCGGCAGATCCTCAAAAGCTATAGGCAGAACATCTGAATGGGATCTTTGATGCATCTTTGGAGATCCTTGGACGATAATATCATCAGGATTGTTACTTTCCAAAATTTCGTTATCCGAATTTTCTATGCCCTCCATTGATTGTAAATCGTTTTGTACAGCAGCAATGACATCAACAGCATTGTAATCCGCAGACATGGGACTCAAGTCCTCTATCTGTGATTCCGACGCGGTATCTTCTGTTATATACCCGTCTGTATCGATTATACTATTACTTCCAGTTGTTAATGATCGTTCAGTAAATCGTCTCGGCCTTTCGTCTTTCTTTTTAACAGACATTTCCAAAATTTTCGCATTCCAAGTGAACACGATCTCCGATATTGACCGTTTGAGAATCACTATGCCATCTTCGATCCTGAACATTAAAGCTTGAACTTGCTTCTCCGACCCTTTCCCTTCAAGCTTCTTATTCTCTAACGTAGGAGACGTTAATTTCAATTGAATTTCTTCTATTTTGTTTTTGAAATACTGTTGATCTTTAGTTAATTGCTGTTTAATGGAATTCAAGGTGTCCACGTCCGTTTGCAAACTCGTTAATTTCTCTCGTATGGAAGAGAAAACTTCGTCCCCTTTCAGTGCTATACACTTCATCTCTTCGATCACATCCGTGTGTTGTTTTGGATCGTAGATAATATTTATTAAAGGAGGTGGCAATGAAATCTCCCACTGCGATACTTTTGTGTACTTGAACACAGCCAGCATATTTTTCTTAGTGAAATATTGATAGTGATCATGATGAAGCGAGTGTTGACAAGTGTCCGTGCCCCGTCTAGTGTACGCATTTCCGTGAAAACGTAGCTCCAGGTACTTTGCAAATGACAAAGACCAAGTATCGTCCGACATTGGTACCACGGGCGAGACGCTTTTGCATTTCATGCACTTGCTCCACATTAAAATCTGATTTGAATTCTCCTGAGAAAATGGTTCGGTGCTCATTTCGTTCAAACTAATGTGTATACATCCACCGTCATGTGCGAATCGTCGAATATGCTGAGCGATTGGCGCTCGACATGCTTGAGCGGGACACTTGTACTCGGACGTTAGACAGTACCGTTCTAAGAAACGTCCAAGTGCGATATCATTTCTTCCATATAAATCCATATTAACTACCCAGGGATTCACGCAAAATGCTGGTGTATCATTACCGCTGTGCGAGAAACTACAAAATAACACAGATAAACGTTGATGACTAGCAGGATCTAAGCAATCAGGCCTCACAGGTATTTGGTCGTTTGCTTCAGATTGCATTAGAATTTGTTGTTTATCTGACGAAACATCATTTGTTGGATACAATCGACTACCGCACGCTCTAAAATTAGCTAATAATTCTTGCACCTCTCGGCTATCGACGTCTGTAGTTAACCTTGCCTGAACAAACGGGTGTTGCGGTTTTAATTTCAAGTTCATTAATGGATTTTCAAATCCGGATTGTTCCGTAGACACATTGATTGTTTTTATCTCCTTCACTTTGTCTACAAACTGTATGGAATAAAAGATTTCTCTCGGGAAAAAGCTTCGTAATACGCAGTTTCTTCCTGTTTCAGTTTCCAAATAAGGTACAGAAAATTTTATATAAGGCGAAACACTTAATATAGTTCCTTCTAATGCTTTCTTAAATTTATTCAATAATGGTAAATCAGCAACACTTAAATGCTGACCATTTGGACTAGTTTGACTGAAGACACCTTCTTCATCTTCGTTTAAATACTGATGGAGGGGATCGCTACGATCGCTAATAGATTCACCATAAATACGTTTCTCTTCCGAGATAATTTTATCTTTTACTTTTAATTTTTCAACTTCTTCTTTAACAGTTTTATTTACTTTTTCGGTAGTCTTACCTCCGAATAATTCCATCGTACTATGTGGATCTTCATTACTTTCTATACTAAGACCAGGACTATTATTCAAATTATCATAGTCTGTATTTACCGTATCGATTACAGAAGACTGCCTTTTAGGTTTAAATAATTTCAAAGTATCATAAGGATCGGCATCTTCAGATAACATGGAGGATATTTGTTTAACGCAGTCCGAATTCAGCATGTTCTCATTTTGACCCGAAATAATGTCTTTTATCGGTGTACTCCTGTTTGTTGAAAGCTGTATGTCTATATGTTGGGTGTCGCTTGATACACTCCCAGAATCTTCTTGAACTTTTGATATTTTTAAAATTTCTATATCATCCGTGTATTCTTTATTATAAGTCAACAATGAATCATCTTCTTCACCAGTTTTGGTATGCAACATTTTATTAGTTTCTTGAAATCCTTCGGAATCCTTGTTTGATGTTTCGTCTAAAAATGAATTATCCTTAGGCGACGGTGGTCTTGCAAATTCATCCATAAGAAATGATTTTTCAAGACGCCAAGAGTAAGCTGCAAAAATTGTCATTGAAGTTACATTTTTTACTTTTTTTAATTCCGTTTGAGAACCGCCACGTAATAGGATTGTAGCTCCAAGATGAGGGTTTGCACAGCCCTCAAAATACATCAGTGTTTTAATGCCGTCTAAAAAGAAAGCAGAAACATTAGATTCTATATTACTAGAGTAAAATAATTAAAGAATTATTATCCTTAATACTCACTTTTCTCGCTTGAAAAATTTCGTAAATAAAATTTTTTACATGTACCAAGCATGTATCTCGCACTTATATGTGCATCGATAGTGTTCACGATATTAGCACCTGTACACCGTGCAACTCTCTCAAGAACACTTAGTTTTACATTTAAAACGAGAGTTACGCCACATTCTCTAAGTCTATCTTGTGCTAGTCTTGATACAGAACGATGCACAAGTACAACATCCGGTCCAAGAGCAGTAATTCTAGCAACTGTGTGTCCTAAATATTCGTTCTCCTATGAACAGAACACTTTTATTATAATGCAAAATAATAATACAATCAAATGTAGGTTTGCATCATACCTGTAGCATTACAGGTTCTATGCTTAACAACTTTCCTTCCACACGTTGATACATGAGTCCACATTGAAGTAACAAAATTTTTGGATGAGCTATCATTGCATTCATTCCTCTGTGTGCAACATTTTTGGTACAAATTACACCAGACACAATTTCACAATCATCTCTACTTCCACCTGGACATTTTTTTATTTGTACGTATTGTCGAATATCTAAATCATCGATATTGTGATTTAAATCTGGCACAACATAGTCAATAATTTGATGGGCAATGGGAAGTATTACTTCTGACCAACTTTGGGACAAACCTTCTTTATTAAGAAGTTGTTTAATCAGAGAATCTTCGTGTTGTTTGTATGCAGATCTATAATTAAGTAAATTTAAATATAAACGCTATTTCAATTAATATGTACGTGATACTTACGTTAAACACTCGTATGCATGTAGTTCACCAAATGCGTTTCGAAGATTTGTCGGTTTATGCCAACCATTTTTTTCTTTGAATTCTTGTACCTGTAGTGTGTCATTTAAAAGATCATCAGCAATTTTTAAATTACACTGATGTGATTTTACTGTGACTTCCTTATGTTCAATTACACCGTCACTGCTATTTATAGAAATCGTAGTTAAATCTTCTGATGTAGGTCTTTTTAATGTAACTGTGGATGCTTCCAAATTTAAATCTAAATAAAAGCTTGAACTGGAAGATGGTAAGCGTCCAGTAGTTTGCTGCATTGAATTTGAAGGCTTTGTTTCACTTTCTGAGTCTAAAATACATATATGTTAACAATTTTCTTTTTGTTAGTAAAAGGTAGTATAATAAAATGTATTACCGGTAGTCGAATCATGTTGCGGAATTGTTTTTACCCATGCAGGTTCTTGAGCATCACAAGTATTTTGAGTTTCAGTTAACAAATCAATACTTTGCTTACGAGATAATTTTACAGGTTTAAATACAGTTGCTGTATCATTAAATACATTATCAGCTATTACTGGTTCAATGAAGTTTGCTTCCAATAATGCTTGCCCTATAGCAGTAGCCTGTACACTATAAAATGTTATGTTTTAGTATTTATTATTCTTCTTCTATATCTTTTTAAAAATTTGTTTTTTGTTATACCGAGTAGCTGCCTTATTTTGTGCTATCATCCAATTTACTAATTCATTAGCCAGAAAACAATTATGATAACTTTTCAATCTAATTCTGTGTGTTTGTAAGAGAATTGCTTGACTTGATCTAAACATTTCTTCATAAATCATTCTTAAAGATGCTGAATTTTGTAAGACCATAGAACGTTCTTGGGATGTTAGATAACTAGCTGTTGACCTGAAAAACATTATCACAGGATGATCTTCTATTTCACAAACTTAAGATTACACCAAATTGAAATTGTGATAGGAGAAAGAAAGCAAATAAAAACAATACCGTCCAATAGCATATTTTTCCTCCATATATCCTACACTTGGTTTTCTACAAATTAAAGTTTCATCCTCTATCAATTCATTTGCACTTTTTTGAGTTATGGGTGGTGAATCACTTCCATATTTTACTTGAAGATCTTCTTGCAGTGCTTTTAAATCTGCTGATAAGTCACTTCTCATGTCTGATGATTGTAAATAAGAAAGAACTACTTTGCAGCAGTATGTACAAACTCTAAGATCCCCTGTTATAAAAAATTGGTTTCAACTAAATGTATAAGTAAATAAAGAATATTCATTTATTGTGTGTTTACCAGTGCATCCCATAATTTTTCCAGGAATCTGATCAGAGCAACATTTTGAACAAAATATTTGGCCACAAACACGGCAATGATGTCTCCTTCGAAATGTTGTAAATCTTTCACCACATTCATAACATTGTTTACTTACACTATCTGGCATCCAATAGCTCCTTAGTTGAGAATCTTTATATGAACGCAAATTCTAGATTAAATTGGTAATGTTATTATATTAAATAATTTATGTTATTTCATATATGATATAAAAAATAACTCACATTACTTTTAAGAGCTACAATATTACTGATACGTTTTAATACATTTGGTAAACTTCTGCCTTCACAAGTATCCAATGGAAAGTTCATCATACTTGAACTATCATCTTCAGGTGACTTTTCAGTACTTTCTGACTGTTTCCATGATTCAGAATCAGATGAACTTTGTTCTTCATTAGTAGAAGAAATTATAGAGTCGTCAACATTCTGTGAGCCTAGAAAATAAACAATATAAATTAAGTAGAATTCATTATTTTTGTTATTTCATATATTAACAGCATAAAATGAACAATGAATTATTTAAATTATTTTAAATAATGATATTAAATTAAATTAAATTTTATTCAAAAAAGAAAACTAAAATACAATAAAGAGAACTTACTTCTGGTGAAGTTAAAAAATTTTGAAAAAAGAGAAGCTACAACAGGTTGGCTTTCCTCAGGACTTAAAGGAGCGAACTCCGTAAGTTTAGACGGTGAGTTCATATTTTTATTCATTTTGTCTGGTGCTATCTTGTCACAAACATTTTAAGATGAACTGTTCACAACACACCATCCCTGCATCTACACTCGCGACTGTACGAATAAAAGTTTGACAGAAACGTCAGATAATCCCGTATCTTATATCGTAATATACTTATATTAACTACAGATGGCACTGTGCTGCCACAGAGATACAGAATTATCAACATAGCTCTGTTTAGAGGATTGATAATTATTAAATCTTTCGTTTAATGTTATATAACGATATTTATCTTTGTACAAAAATATATGTAAGTTTAATATAAAAAAAGATTTTAAATCGCATATGCAAATGTTATGAACAGTATAATGCTATAAGAGAATATCTATTCAAGATGCTACACGACATCTGTATTCCATAACATTATTGTTTGCTCTGCTGAAATGTAATAACATATTTCTACTGGATTAACATTCAAAATAAAGGCTTCGTAAGTTATTTTCGTAATACGAAAATAATCTAGATTGTATATATTTACAATTTTCCGTGAACCTATAATTAATTTATATCTTATTTAATAATCCATATAGGAGCTGTACATTTTGAGAATCAGAGGATTGAACTACATACAGAATATTTTATTTTCAAGTATTATACAGTTTGGTAAGAATTGGAAAACAATTTAAGAGATGATCTTATAAATAAACCAAAATTAGGCGGCGATCAAAAATAAAATTCTTTTTGAAGCTTTATTTCTTATTCATAAAAATTCAAAAACCAACCAAATTTTCTTTTGGTTCCCATTGAATGTTTTAATATGAGATTCTTCCTATAAATGTTTAATTCAAAAGTATGTCAAAGAAGTTTTATAGTACGTCTAAAGCGCGCAAAGTATAATATATCGATTACTTGTCGAAATCGATATTATGATGTACTTGACAATGGCTCTGAACGTGGCATTGTTTATACTTTAGTGCACGTCGCGTGTATGTCACGGGATTAATGGTTACGTTTAATAATGATTGCATATACGTTTTAGGATCATTGTCTGATAAAATATTAAATAGAAGTCATACACGAAGCTGCGTATTCGATATGGAGAACAGCATAGCAATCTTTTGCTTGTTTCAAGCAAACTGAGGTAATTTACAAACTTTAATTCTCCAAAGAATGTTAGATACTTAAGAACTCTGTTTAGACTTTAACAATTTTGCGGATAACCTAATATTTTAATAGAAACTATTAACAATAAAGTTTTCTTCTTAAGCAGGTAGTTACTAAGAACTGTTGCTGAATAGACAAGTGGATATTGCAAATATGATATCCCGGCGGTTACGATCATTCTTCAGTGCAATGCTGTGGAATTTTGCGAAGTGTAATTCAGTTGGACAGCACGCAGTAAGACTGGATTCGTCTATAGTATTCTTTATATCATCTAGCGCGCTGGGTCGGTTGAGCGTGTCGAGTTCGCAGCTGCGCAGGTGTATCACTGGCACCTTCTCATTAACATCTTGCCCGAAAAGCCAGTCACGCCAGCAGAAGGATCTGGTGCGGTCGAGTCATCCTATCGATCTCGCGTCGCTGATACGCTGATACTCTGCTTCGATAAGCTGTTGTTCGCGAACGGGAACAATCAGTGCGATCTGATAGATTCGGAGATCGGAGGCTGATCGTTGGATAGGAGGAGGAGGATGCAATGGGCGAGGGCAGAAGCGACCGTTCCGGCAAAAGGTAACGTCCCCTCATAAGATACTTCCGCTGTCTATTCGTCTAGGCGGGAAACAGATTGCAGGCTATCGAACTCTCGAGGTTTAACGAACCTCTAAAGGACACCGTTCGCAAGCTATTTATAGAGCTTGCTATTCTGTGCTTATTCAAAGGAACTAATGGCCATTTGTTGTAGGATCGTATGAGATGTTAACGATAAACTGTCTTTACTTGGGTAAATGTTAATGAAGTCAATAACTTGTAAATTATATTTTTATTAGTTCTTTTTATTTTTGTCTTTTTTTGTTGTTGTTACACATTTTAGAGCTGTCCCGATGGAATAACGATTAAGAAGATCAATTTTAAAGAGAGTTCCAGTGACAGAACGCTCTAAATATGGAAATTGAGAGCTTTACAGGCATCCCCCCATTACAATGTAAATTTATGATTGGTAGATTCGTGCTCTTATAAAGATCGAAACTTCTGTCACGAAAGGAAAATAAATCTGATGTGATTTCTAAAATTAGAGATCCGAATATGGGGTGTGCCTGGCACAGATACCGTAAACCACTTTGCGGTATAATTACGATAATGTTACTTCACTGTGTCTTTAGGTACTTAGTTTCTAATTGGTCGGTTAAATTACTTTTAAAATGGACTCAATCACTTTAAAGAATTTAGGGTGATAAATGCCAAGGCTTGAGCGAAAACTGACAACGATCACCTGTCCATTGGTTCGAATCGAGGTTTAATTTCCTGTCCCGGCTAAAAGCGTTCTCTATGCCTCGGTTATTCATCAACTAAACGAGGATTAAGCGTTTCCATAAAACGTCAGGCTCTTTTCTGCAATAAGTATGCTTTTAACCTCTGATTTATGGTATCCAAGAAATAAACCCTGTTCAATTTAAACATGTACATAATTAATTAGCTTATCAATGATCACGGTACTACGTTTACCATACACTATACATTATAAAACTGCAAATCTAAATCGTTTAATAATAATTGAAATTTTTAATTTTGCCATAAATTCATTGTTATAGGGCAAAAACAAGCAGTTGCTAGCTGTCTTGACGCGACCAAAGGTAGAATTCTAGAGCACGTGGCCTGCTTACTTCTTTAAAGAGTAGATTCGCGTGCAAACATTGTGCCTGGTAAAATGCACTCGGAGATCGAATCACGTGAGCCGGTAAAATTACTGACCGAACCGGCTGCCATAGCTGCGTGTGCGTGCGTGAACGCGCCCTGGACATTTATTTGTCGGTGTATGCAAAATTCGTCTGCCAGCACGACGTGGAGGAAAATTGGGGTCATGGGGTCGCGTTGGACTTTGATGTCACTGCTCCCCGTTGGCACCCACAACAATTCGGTGGCACGGAAGGATCTTGAATAAGAACGGCCCCTCGTGACTTTATTTATTCGCCACGTGGCCGCTTAACGCTGAGAGGAGGGGAAATCAGGCTCGAGATTGTGATCAGGAGAAGCTTTCGCTGTAATCTGGTGAATGGCACATCTGGAAACGAAGGCGAGCGCCCTCTTATTCCATACTTAACCCTCGCACAGCGGACACAGGGTCATTTTGACCCAAGTATTAAAAATCGCCACGTCGTTCGATAATCGAGCTCTTGAATAATTATTTGTAAGCATCAAACGGAACGGTTTCTGTTTTTAGATGATCATGAAGCTTGTTCAGAGACTAATTCATTATTCTGTATTAAAAAAGTATATATATATAAAGTTCCGTATGATTTATTTTAACAATTTATATACAATGAAGTTGGGCTTATTGATCAAAATGTCTCTGTGTCTGTCAGTCCTAAAGCATCCATTTTCTGAGGATCAATTATGGTGTATCTTACAAATCTCGATGTTTGTATGATTGATTCTTTTGCTCATGAAGGTGCAAAGAACGTGAAAAAATTGATATCAATGGGATTCGAATCCATGTGTCTCTGGAGAGATTGGTACCTTAAATCAGCGCCTTACTCGCTACCTCTAAGTACTCGCAATTATTTGCCGTCGTTCCAGGACATAATTCGCGAAATCCACGTTTGTACGTTGCTCTGGAAATGTACCAAGAGAAAATGGACAGATAATTGATAAGGGCACGTTCAAGATCTCGTTTAGAGTTTAGGATCTGGAACTGTTCCAAATCTGTATCAATAATGAATACAGTCCCCGGAATCGAGGCCAATTTGAGAAATCAGCGTAATTGTGTGCCAATCACGAAGAAACGTTGGTCAATTACACTCGATCCCTTGCCTTGCAGGTCACGTTAGGATATTGATTGCCGAACTGGTAATTGAAGAAAAGAGCTCTACAGATACAGTTTCATTCTTCTGCGAACCCGTAATAATTTTATGATAAGAGAAATATACAGCACTGAGCAAATTAATGTGAATTCAGGGCAATTACTCGAGACTCCTACATGGTGTCACATTATTGTACAAAAGGGAGGATAAGTACAACAACGGACAAAAGTTTAAGACGACAGGACAATGTAAAAGATATTATTTTTATGGTTAGCAAATATTGTTTATCTATTCATTTTTATTGTAATTATGGTAGAATACTATTTATCGATTAGCATAGAATACAAATTTCATTTATACCGTTATTTTTTATTAATTAATTAATTAATTTCCTTCAACCCTTTGGTCTTAAACCTTTGTCCGCTAATGTATCTTCTGTTATAATCAATCTCATTATCGTTCTTTCTCTGAATTGGTATCAATTTCATTGAAACGTCGTTCTGAATAGATCTACGTAGATCCCGATTAGACAATTCGAACGGACGTCGTCCACGATGCGATAGCGTAATATCTAAACGTTTCCGTGCACGTGAGCCATTAGGCTGTAACGAAATTTCTTTCTGAGACTCCTCTCCTCGTAGATCGATGCGTCGCGTCTACTACCGCTCGCTCTGCGAAGGCACGTAGCTTCGTACCACCCTTTTCCCGTTCCGGCTTGCCTACCCTCTTCGCGCCGCACCACCTCCAGTTACACGACCCGCCTTCATCCTGACACAGCTTCACCTTCCTCGCTGAGTAACATTTCAGTCCGTTCCGGGCATCCACCCGGCTCGGTGCTCCACCCTTCGCCAGGTTTTCACCCCTAGCTTTGCGTTACGTTTTTCTGTAAGAAGCAGGCGTGATATCTTATTCAACACTCTCGTGGCTGTAGTCATCGAGTGTCGTTCGTTTCTTCGTGAGCAAGTCTTCTGAAAGATAAAATAATACGTGGAGGATGTAACGTATGTTTCTATGGTGTGTATCTGGTCGTTCGGTTGGTTTGAGGGAAGATATTGTAAGAATCTTTTAAAAGTAAGATAAAGAGAGGAGTGTAACAGTACATTTATAGCACAATAGTACGTTTGCATAAAGGAAAATATTATAATCTTCTTAGAATACTGTAGGGCCTTTTTGAAAATAAAATAGAAAGGAGAGGGTGTATATACTTATATGGTGTATGTCAGTTGTTAGATTTGTGTAAGCCTTTTTAAAAGTGAAATAAAAGCAGGTGCTCTTATAATGTATGATAGGTGTCAGATTCGTGCAAAGGAAAATACTATAATATTTCATTAATGTAAATTAAATACTGTATGTGGAATCAGTAATTAAATGTGTACATCACTGAAGTAGGTGAAAGTTGAGTGATCAGTCCCTCGAAAACCGATAACATCAGCCACGCAGGGGGCAGAGCAGGCACCAGAATATAATTTAACAACGCGATAACGGTAGCCGGTATTTCATCAGTTTAATAGATAGGGGATCGTTGTTCTTTAAAACACGAACTCAGATGGAAATCTTAATTCTCAATTAATCGTTCTTTAATTCGTCAGATAGAACAAGCAGATTAAAACAAATTCTACAGTGTTTACTTTTGTAATCAACGTATTAATTGTATTACGTACAGTGAGTACAAAAAGTATTTGTATTTTATATATATGCTTTTCAATGCTTCTTTTTTTTGGTCAAATTAAAGTTGTGAGACCCACCCTGTATACTCGTGACAGTAAAACTAATGATGTACGAATACTTTTTATAGCCACTGTATAACGATATAAGAGAAATACAATTTTTGAACTGCAGATTTTTATGTTTCTATGAAAAATTTAAAAATTTGCATAATATGTGCAATTTATAAAAGTATAGCACATGTATTTCAAGTATAGTATGCATTATAATCTTTAGAGGGTGATGCAGATCTCTTGTTAGGTCCCATCCCTTCAATGCTTGTAAAAATGACGAATTTGCATAAAAATCCGCGGTTCGGTAATATTATTTGCACAAGGAGACGAAGTATTTAGCGATTAACATTGCACGTAGACAAAGGTCCTCCCACGGGGTCAATAAATCCTCCTCGGACAGCGAGCTAGCGCAGGGTAAAAGCAGGAGCCGAAAGAAGAAGTCGAAGGAAAAATGGCCCCTATTGGAGGTGCTGACAGTCGACGAGTTGGCTCGTTATCGAAGAAGGCGCGTGCAGGGTCAACCGAGGGACAATCTTGGCCTCTATCCTGAAGCCGGGAACGAGGACCTCGTCTCGGAGTATCAAGAGGCCTTTCGCGCGAGGAGCGAGGAATTCCTGAAGGTCGGTGCACTCGAAAAATGGTCACGTTTTCTGAAACCTTCGTTACGCAGAGGAATTCGTACTGAACTTATCGAGCAATAATTTTCCGATTCATAGATGTACCCTTATCGTAGGATAGCAGCTGGTTGGGGCGACTCGAGGGTCAGATAAAGGATTCGGTCGAAGGAGATCGGATTTTGGGCAGGGAAAACCTTGAGAAGCAGGAGGAAGGACACACAGAGCTTCCAGGTGAGAGTGAAAAAGTCGAGGAGCCTTCAGAGGTTCAGGCTGCTGACAAAATTATGGAGACTGAAATTGTGAACCAAAAACCGACAGTCCACGCCAGTAATCCTTCTAGAAGACCTTCCCTTATCAGGAGGTAATATAATAATAAGAGGAGTAACTTTGTTATTTTATTCTTGTTGCACAATCTTCACGTATCTGTCTCAATTATCTTGATTTTTTCATTACCATTCATTTTCGCTTTTATCGTGTAAATAGATGCACCACCTTAAAACGCAATGGAGAGTTGTACGGAGACACTGAGACCTGTTCGTCGTATGTGGCCTATGAAGGTCAGCACAGGCCTGAGCTAGCTCGTAGACCGACGTCCTTAAAGATGGAGGGTGATTTAGATACGACCACCGAGAAACGCGAGAAATTCATTCAGTGGCTGAACGTTACCCGGCCGGAGTTAATGCGAGTGCCCACGCATCTAAAACTGGAGGGTGAATTCGAGACTGTCACAGAGAACCACGAGAAATATGTACCGTTCGTGGGTGTACGAAGACCGGAGTTACTCAGGAGAAATACTAACTTGAGATTGGAAGGAGAGTCTAATTTTATGCCAGAGTACACTGATGTGTTTAAGAGACACAATAGTAAAGGTGATTACATGGATTAGTTTAAATTATCTATATTTTGAGGCCTCTGTATAATCGTCGCTTAACTATAAACTATAAAAGCAGTTCTTCATCAATCTGTAACTTTGTAGACCTTTTGTCGGCTAGGCTATTATTATAAGTAACACATTGGTATTGTTAGAACGTTTGCAACCTATCAAACCGGAAACCAACCTGAAGACTGGAGAACCTTTCTTTCAAAGCTCTGAGAACAGGGATAATTTCGTTGATTCTCGTGCTAGAGAGGCGCAGCTAATGAACGAGTTGAACAAAGATGTCGAAGAGGAAGAAAAGAGGCGAAAGGAGCTAAAGGACAAGCAGAGAAAGGATGAGGAGATGAAAATGTTAGTGTCGAAGTTGGAAGGTCTAAAAAGTCCTCCATTTGAAGTTCCTGAATATAAAGATGCATACAAGGTAGATTGAAATCGAATGATGTTTTTTTGAATTTCAATCAAGGAAAATGTACATGTTTTCTTTTCTGTCAAAACATCAGTACCTTAATTTGTTAACATTAAGATTGTAATAATTTAAGTACGATTTAGTATAATTTTAATTTAGAAACATGATTTTGTTTGTAGGATTTTCCAAGGGAGAGACCTAAAATTGTAAAACCTGAAGATGAAATTGGACGAGCGGACGGTTCAAAAGTATCTTCTTCTTCCCCTACGCCAAAATTTTCAACGAAGATCGATCAAGATCCAGAATACAAATCGAAATATTTGGATTCCCAAAGAGATCATCCTATATATCGAAAACCACCGTTAATCCTAAGACCAACGCTTATCCCTTCGGAGCATGGTAGACGTTTTGATAGACAAGAGTGCAAACGATACGATCCTGAGTTCATCAGTGAAGTACGAGCGCAGTACATTCCTTATGGTCACATACCAAGGGTTGAAACCTTAAAAATGCCGTCTAATTTACGTTTGGAGGGAAACATTGACCTAGAACCGGAATACAGGATGGCTTACTGCACGAAACGCGAAAATCAATTACAGACCGAAAGGAGAATGTATCGTAAACGAGATCGTAGTCTAAGCGCTTCTAGGCGCAAAGAAAATTATTGGATGAACAATAATGCGGAGCAGTTTGGTTTCACGAATGCTGCTCAGGATCAAGATGCGTTTCAGGTATTAAACACACGGGTTCACGAGGACAATATATGTGGAAAACCACCGTCAGGTAGTCGAAGGTTTGTACTTAAAAATTCCATTAAACTTGAAGTCTTTACCAAATAATTTTTTCATATCTTAAGTAAGGAAATAATTTGTATTGGTATACTGATTGGTAGACTGCGAATTTCTATGCAACTTTAGATTTTTATAAATACAGTTAAAAGAGAAAAACCTAAATAGAAATGTAGTTTTGTCTCTTAAATATTATAACATTTCCTTTACTTAAGATATATTGCATATTTTTGCATGTTGTATGCATTCTGTAATTCATTGTATTTAAAATGTTTATAAATGTATAGAAATCTATAGTATAATTTATTTAACTGATTAAAAATAATTGTAATACAGGGGTTCAAAATCTTCCCAAACAAAAGTTCAAAGGCAGATACAGTTAGATGTGAGCGACTGTAATGCGATGAAAGATAGATCGACCAGCCCTACGTATCGACTTCATGTCTGCAACGTTGATGACGAACACAAAGGCTTCCGACGTAGGCATTCGCCACCACTTCAGTCTTCCGGAAGGACACGCAATCCTTCATCGGATTGTGTACTTCAAAGTGACCCTGTTAGACCGTATTCTCCTAGTTTTGGTAAAAACACGAAACATGTTAATAGTCAGTCTTTTGTTGTCTTAGACAACCGTAACTTTGACGCAAATAAAAATGAAGTTCGTAGAAAGCGAGTGGATCGAAATTACAATATCGATGGTACTCCTCCTATTTCTAAGGGAAGAACAAAAACTACAGCTAATTGGATGCCACCATGGTATGATAGTACAAATACTATCTAAAGTAATGGAAGCGTTCCGAATATTCGGAAATGTGCAAAAATGGCTTTATACTTTTTAATGCTAATACAAAGTAATATTTGTGTATAAATACAATAAAATATACTTCCTAATAATTAATTTTTTTTAAATTCCATCTCCTTCGTATTTTTTTTCGTGATTAGGAAAGAAAAGATAATTTCTTTTCTCAATTGTTTAATCGATTTTAAAAAGCCCGCCTTTTTTGGCGTTTTATAGTGCCATCTCTCCAAAAAGTGCTCAAACTGGTCGCACATCGTTATCGATAGCGAAGTGAAGTGACTTTTGGGCTTTTGTACATATCGCCATCTTTCCAAAATGGTTTGAACTAATCATATATGGGCGGCTACATATACAAATTTCGCCGCTTGTACGTAATAGTTTAGAGCGTTTTACATCTCAAATTAAAGAAGAACTCCTCACAATTAATCTCTACTCAATTTCGTACCATTTTTTGTCTCATTTGTTAATTTTCTGTCTCTCTGTATGATAGGCGTATAGGCGATTAGTACCACCTTTTCACCGCTAGATGGTTATAGTGTTTCTATGTCCATAAACTGATCAAATTTTCAACTCGTAAAAAAACGCATTTATAGCCAGAATTCTGGATCATTTTTGCATGCTTCTTGTTCGTTAGGATCTATACTATCGTTTGACATCAATTTTGTTACGATATTCACTATAATAACAGAAATTACAAGCCGTGCAGTACTTTGGATCACCGCTAGATGGCGAGACGATCAAAATGCAATAATCGATAATAATAAGGCGGGAAATTGAAACAGCATTGAATAGAGATTAATTATGAGGGTTAAACTTTGTCTTGGGGTGATAAATTGATTAAAAAAGAAGGTTCGTTAATGATGTTGTACATATGAACTTTATTCGAATGTCCACACGATCCCAGGAGTCAACGTTTATAATAGTTACACTTATTTTGAATTGAATTACAAGACAGAGAATCATATAATTATTTAACCTATCTTACAATGAACCCTGACAATTATTTATTTAAGTAACAGTAATCGAATATTCATTGTCCTCCACAAAATCCTTAAAAGTCAGTGAAAAAATGCAATTTCCACGTTTAGGACAGAAAAATTAATGAGAAGGCCCATGCAATGTTGGTCGCGGACAAACGTTGATAGATTATTGATAAATTTATAAATAGAACGCACCTGCTATTTTTCTTGCTTCGTTTAAAATAGAAACTCATCTTTGTGCCTTCTCCCTTTTCTTTTTCTTAACGATATTGGAAGGATGTCCTTAGTATAGACGCGTCAGAAAAATAAATATTCATTGTTAACCAATCGATATTTTTGTCTCTTACATGTTACGGTATTTCAATGCTTCGTGCAAAATATAAAGTCTACGTTTCCTGATCGAGAATTACACTTAACCTTACTTATAAAATTGAAAATGTTAGCCGCCGCTTACAGTTAGAAGGTTCTAGCTTGTAAATTTAATGCACGCAACTTCTAATCAAAGACGCAACGTTCGATATGCTTTAATATTATACTAAAATCTATGTTAAAAATCCACCAATTTACGGCTCGTGAAAAGAGTGCGAGAATAATGACTAGAATAGTATACAGAGAATACGAAGATGAGAACGTGGTGATAAATGTGCATGAAAAATATTAATTCAAGAATAGACTATAGCATAGATATGATATGACACACGTCACTTCGTTTTCACGTATTACCCTATAATCCTTAATCGTATCTTTACAATTTTTCACAGCATTACAATAAAATACAATACAATACAATACTGTTTTAAACAACACGTTCGTAAGCTAAACCCTACATTTCACCTCTCGTCATATTCTAATTGACCTTCCAGAAAGTACAAAATTACTTTCTAGAGATATTTCCTAAACCACCCTAACGCCTGAAAAAAAATACTGTTCTCTGTCTAGTGTCTACTCTCAGATAAACAATGATCCCTGCGCACCTCGAATCTTATCAACATTTTTCATTTACACTTTAATGCTATTTTACACAACTCTCCTGATTATTATTAGAGTCATTCAGAAAGCTGGTGTCGATTTCTAATACGTATGTAAAATTGTAGAAGTATCTCGGAGAGCTTGATAATTTGTTGAACTCGACGGAACGTTAGAGAACAAATAGATCCTCGCAGCTCTTCGTTTTCCTCTTGAAGCCCAACAGATGCTGCAGGATCCTCCTGCGATGCTTGCTTCGTTTCCGTCTGGTCGTTTGGTCCCTGTCTCGTTGAGGATTCAGCTTGATCTGCGCCAGGATGCCAACCAGTAGTTCGTCCACGTGATGGGCCAGCCCCGAAGAGGTCTCGATGAACTTGCAGCCGCAGTTGTTCGCCAAACGTCGGCCAACTGTAATAAATAGAAAAAATGGTAACTTTTAAGCGAGACGTACTGATTTTAACACTGTAACTACCAAGACAGATCATTAAAGTATAAAGTATAATCAATCAGTATAAAACACCTATTGCACAGCTGTTCCCTGTAAAATTTTCTTATCTTTACACATTTCTCCTCCATTTGTATATGTTTACTTTCTCTGTTACCATTTGTTATACTTTCATACCTCACTGTAATAATTTCCTTGTCATTTTCTAATGGGTTAATCCCGCATAAATAAATAAATAAATAAATAAACGAGCAATTCGTAATTTTTCAGGGAAGCTTGGTAAATTTATTGTTATGCATCACTGAAAATTTAGCATGACTTTTTACTGTAATCAAAACGATCCGTTTCCCTCATGTGAGATATTTCTTTGAATATAATTTTCAGTTTGATTTTCTCACCACAAATAGGTATACCCTAATCGTTGTTAGTTACAGTGTTAACGTCACGTTACATTATTTTTAATAACTTAATACAGAGGAGAAGGTTGTCACGTTTTTTTAATTCCACGTTAAGTTACTAAGGTTGACTCGATTTAACTTTTAACATCCTTGAACACGAAAGCGTGATCGTGTTCCCGATGATTGCCATCTCACGCGAAGTGGCAAGCGGCAGGTTTCGTTACAACGATCACACGGTTAACAGGGTCCCGAAAAAATGGTAACAGCCTTGACGAGTATAAAAGTGGATATTAATCGACGAGATTATCTTCCCCCGACCTTTTTCATTTAAACTTTCTAATCTTGTTACTGGAGACTATATTATAAAGTGTACAGAGAAGAATTTCGCTTTGGTACCATTTTGTGTTTCACAGTTTATCATCGTTCGTTGAAGCTTTTAATGTGAAATATTGAAAGTGTCTTATTATTATTATTATTATTAATGTGATCAATAGAAAAAGTATACAGTACACAGTAATTTATAAATATGGACAATACAACTACTTCTAATTCAACTCTACCACGTGGCTCTATATTCAACCCTCAATTCTTTATAGAACTCAACTGTACTCTACTTTATACAACAACTCGGTTTTTCATTCAATAATGATTTTTTCCTCCTCCAAGAAAACCCTTATAGGCTTTCCATTTTTTTTCGTCTAGTCGACCCACACTTTTATTTTTCCGTTCGCGGTCCCTAAAGCTACGATACTATAGAAATTTCATTCGTTTCGATCAATTTTATGGTCCTCTGTGACTCTTATCGGTGTGTTACCCACCAACAGAGGGGACCTCGCGTTTCCTCTCGAGGTCTACTTTGTTTCCAACGAGAATCACCCCGCGGCTGGCCATGTAGTCGCTCTTCCACAAATACAGCAACGTCTCCTCGGCCATTTTGAAGCTACGTCTGTCCACCACGGAGTAGACCACCACGTAGACGTCCGGGTTGTAGGTCGAGCAAAACGTTTCCACCTGAGAAGAAAGGATAGAAAGATTTATAGGCTTCAAGAATATTTCTCTCTTTCACTGATTCAACAAGAGCAGCCTTGTTGTTCCTTTATGTGCCATTTTGTAAAATAATACGACAGGAGGTTCATTATTAAGGTATTTTAAATAGAAACTGTTTCAACGTACATTTTAGGACTTTAATTCATTGAATTGCATTCTCGGGGTTGAATTAATCATTAACAAGAGTACCCTTGTTGTACCTTTATGTGCCATTTTGTAAAATAATACGACAGGAGGTTCGCTATTAAGGTATTTTAAATAGAAAATGTTTCAACGTACATTTTAAGACTTTAATTCATTGAATTGCATTCTCGGGGTTGAATTAATCATTAACAAGAGTACCCTTGCTGTACCTTTATGTGCCATTTTGTAAAATAATACGACAGGAGGTTCGTTATTAAGGTATTTTAAATAGAAAATGTTTCAACGTACATTTTAGGATTTTAATTCATCGAATTGCATTCTCGGGGTTGAATTAATCATTAACAAGAGTACCCTTGTTGTACCTTTATGTGCCATTTTGTAAAATAATACGACAGGAGGTTCGTTATTAAGGTATTTTAAATAGAAACTGTTTCAACGTACATTTTAGGACTTTAATTCATCGAATTGCATTCTCGGGGTTGAATTAGTCATTAAGATTGCAATTTGACGAAATTTCTGAGAATCTCGTGGCAAAGGCGTTGACGCGTCTTGAGAGGCTGATCACGCAGCGGAACGATTTTCGAAAAAAAGGGAGAAGTGGTTTGTGGGAGGGAGAAACGTGTATCCGTTGCAGGAGGGTGCGCGTGCTTGGAAAGAGATCGAATTGCGGTGGCTCGATTGGCTTTGAACGCACGTTC
Organism: Tetrapedia diversipes; assembly: GCA_033822845.1. Taxonomy (NCBI): domain Eukaryota; kingdom Metazoa; phylum Arthropoda; class Insecta; order Hymenoptera; family Apidae; genus Tetrapedia; species Tetrapedia diversipes. The sequence continues at coordinate 775,471 of JAOPTO010002169.1, forward strand.
ACCTAATCGGAGGGCAAACGTAGCGAGGGGGTAGTTTCTCCCCGAATTTGTTTTCATTATTTTCTCCCTTCACCACGCGCAGACTGTCCCACGTAATTGGATCGTGCGATAAAAGCTTGCCTTCCAAACGGATGAAAAGTGTTTTTATAACTTTAAGCACAATTTTATGTTTTTTATCATTCACGAAATAACACTCAAAAAAATTTCTTTTCACATTTCTAGAAGTGCCTGAAATCTAATTAAATTTTGCCATTCTTCCGCGAACTATCTGTTTCCATCAGCTACGCTAGCGCAGAAATTTTCTGAGGTATAAGCTGAATTAAAAAAAGATTGAAGGAAAATTCGTTTTCGAAGGAAAGCAGGTTTAATCTCAGCAAGAAGCCGGCGCACACTTTGCTTGCTACTTTTATGCCTCGCAGCTAATTAAATATAATCTTGTGTATTTTCCGCAACAGGAGGGTAACGCGATGTCGAGTAGAGATAAGTCTGGCTTTTTTAAACAAGCACGCTATTTTTTTCTCTTTCCCTTCGTTATTTTTGTTAAAAACAGTCGAGCACAAGAACGTTCCGTCTGACGAAACGGAAAAGAAAAAGAGGGGAGGAAAGTAAACGAAAATGGGAAAGAAAGGACTCATTGTTTGTACAGTTAAGCGATAATCGTAACAGGAAAATGATCTGTTGTCATGGATAGATGATCATACTTACAGACATTTCTGCTGCTGGATGATCTATGATTTCCAGCTCCGTTTCTTGTCCGTTAAGCAGCACGGAAACGGTTTTCTGTCCGTACTCCTCGTCTGAAACAGAATTCGACGACAAAATTATCCTTTGGAGATGTCATAGACAGCTACTAATTTTCTACCCTTTGACTGCTATGGACGAGTATATGCGTTCCTGGAGAAAGTTACTCGCGTGGATTATGGACGAGTATATGCGTATATAAATAATTTTTCTCATCTCTCATTTAGAGCAACAATAGAGAAAATTTATTGTAGTTAATAGAGCGCCGTCCGCGCGGACCACTTCGATCTTGCGAGTATTTAAAACTCAAACGGTTAATTACAATCGAGGATTAATTTAACCGTGCCAAATTCTCCGTTCCATTCAACGAAAATATAATTCGAAGGGGACGCGTTGTTGGATATGAATGTTTCCAAGGGAAAAGGATGAATGGAAGTATAAAAGAAGAGCGAGCTGGCTCACCATCAATAAGCTGTTTGGCGTAAACGACAAAGATATGGCGCACAAGAGTTCTATTCGAACATCCATACCGTCCCCTGGGTCCAACCTAACGAAACTTTATTACGCTCTTTATTACAGCTTGTCGGAGAAGTTCGTGCTGATCCTTGAGTAAATAGAAAAGCCTCGTCTTTATGCTTGGCAATGTACTTATTCCTCTACACGATAAAAGATTACACCACGTTTTATCCACAAACGTTTAACCGTCTGTACCAAAAACTCTGTTTAACATTCTAAACAAAAAAAAATAAATTTCCGTTGATTTCAGCTTCCTGAATCACCCGTAGTAACTACAATAAATTCTCTATCACCCTGTTTTGTTGACAGGAAAACGATTGACCGAAATTGAACGAAAAAATAAATAATCCCTAACTAATATGGTAGAGATGAAACACAGTGTGTGAGTGTGAGATCGAAGGAAGGGGAAAATGTAAAAACAATAGAACAGCGTGGTTGTATGTGAATGGATGTAGAGAATAAGTGATAGGTATTAGTAATTAAGTAATGTTTAGGATTAATTATGGAGTGTCTACATCATCGTTATTATTATTATTAAAGTGTTAAAAACCCAACATAATATCCTCCACTTTTCAGACCAGGTAACCGTGTAAATATCATTACTGTGAGGGTTACTTTATTTCTTTACAAAATATCCTTTCGTTCGTAAAATACGGTTGCTGTTTTACTGACTAACTGTGCCCTTTTTCCCATGCTTTTATGGGCACATCCCCACTTTGCACTTTCCCGAAAAACAAACCCGCCGTTGGTGCGGGCCTGGAAACTGTTAACGGTCGTGACGTTAACGAAATAAGGGTTGGGACCGAGTTTCGCGCGAGACCTCTGATTGAGGACCTCTGATTTATGGGGGCCCTAATGACCCACTCTGGCCATCGTCACCCCTGATTATCCGGTTCCTCTTACCTTACATCGATTATAAAAGTAAAAGCAACAGGGATCATTCCGCCTATTTTCTTTTCAGCAGAACATCGCAGCAGGGTTTGCGTTAGTTAGACGTGTTTTCTTATTTTTCGTCGGATGAAGAGCCGCTAATGCGAGAAGGGCAGAGGACATCGGTGGATCGTGGACAATCAGCATTATTCGAGCATTCATTCTCGTCCGATGTAGAAACGAGTCACAGCCGGGGGCACTTTGCTGTAATTTCGCGAACGACCCCCTGTTGATCGCAAACTAGGCATTTTTTTCGCAAATTCTGTCTGTCAAATTGTGTCTGGTTTTATTAGGGGGATTTACCCCCCTATTTTCCATCTCATTCAAATGGAACTGTTACTCCTCACACTATCATCGATATAAAAAAAAAAGGTCTTTATAGTTCGTTATAGTTCGTTATTAGAAGTGGTTGTATTAGCTTGTCGTCAATAATCGTCGTTGTAATAATCGCGGTCTTGGAAAGAATCCTGACAGTAGTTTATATACAAAACCCTTCGGCCAATAAAATAATCCTACAAAATAAATAAATTCGTGGAACAGATTCACTGACGCACTCACCGAGGGAAGTGTCGTAGGCGCAGATATAATCGCTGGTGGTGAACTGGGCGGTGAGGGCGGTCTTCCCTACCCCTGACGCGCCTAGCATGCCGACCTTGTAAGTGGCCACTCGCTCGTTGCTCGTGTCCTCTTCGGCCTCCATGCCAGAGAGCTGCGACGCAGAGCTGAGGAACGAGGGAAAGCGTGAGAAAACGGCGAAACCATGATGCACCTGTATCGAGCGATGGAAAAAGAACGGAGTTCATCGCGCGACGCTTGCTCTCCCTTTTTTTTTCCACTACTTGTCGCTCCCCCGCCCTTCCTGCCCCTCCTCGTTCTCTTTTCGCGCGAGGAACAAAGCGAGGTTTCGGTTTCACGGGTGGAGAGAAGAGATTTTTCGGATTTTCACGTCGGAACGTCGACTGGTTTTAACCGTTGAGTGCCGAGCGGCGCGATCGCGCTTCTGCTGTCCTCTCGTAATCACAGCAGACTTGGTTTCTTTCAATGGGCAACTTTATGGTTACCCTTCAGTGTTAGACAAAAAAAAATGAAATTGGAGTAATTTTATTTTCAAGAGAATGTCGGATAGAAAATAAACTTTATAAAATATTTATTGCGTGTAAGCTAAAAACAGTGAAATCATGTTTCTTCTATCCTTTCATAATCACAGTAGACTTGGTTTCTTTCGATGGGCAACTTTATGGTTACCCTTCAGTGTTAGATAAAAAGAGATGAAATTGGAGTAATTTTATTTTCAAGAGAATGTCGGATAAAAATTAAACTATAGGAAATATTTATTGCATGTAAGCTAAAAACAAGGAAATTGTGCTCTTTGGCATTTTTGGACACGGAATATGACGAGCGTTATGCAATTTTCGATCGGGAAATAAGAAAGGCTCGTGGCACTGAAACGATTGAGGTCAAAAAGGTATCCATTGTAAATTACTTCTCGAGGTTTGCTAAAAATTCTTCAAAATGCGATACTTCTCATGAAAATTTCATCTAGAAGCATGACTTTATTGTAAATCGTCTCGGTTACACGGTAACGCTTCTGGTATAATGTTGTATTCTCGATTCTGTCACGGAGGTGGAAACAAATTTTTTAAAGAAATAAGTGACCCGAATGTCTATAGAAATCACGAGAAACGCTTCAGGGAATTGTAAAGCGTCCCGTACGTCTCGCGAGAAGAAATTTCTGGGCTCGCCAAGCTCCAAAGCGAGGATTTAAGTGAAACGGCTGCGGCATTAGTCAGACGGGTCGCCTGCAACGAATCTGTTCTACTTAATACGGTTTTTGGCGAACAGTCCACTCTTACGGATACGTTTTAACGGGTTTGATGAATTTTCCGGTGCAATTGGAAGGCCAATAAATGGAATCTTTATGGAAACGCTTATTTCATTAACCCTTTGAGTACTGAATTATTTTAAGATTTTTATGCCCATGGGACGGATTTAATTTATCGCTCTATGGATTAATATGTAAAAGTAATACATTTTATCTGAAATATACTTATATTGGTGATATAAATATATTTTTGAAACAGCATTTTAGTTACGCAATATAAATAAATATATAAATGAAACAAATATCAGGCAATTGTTTGCGACCAACCCCTATTGGCATCAAACATCAACGGCTACTTCTTAAATTCAAATGACGAGTCAAAGTCGTCCACCGTAACTTCGGCCAAATAAGCAAATGACGAGTCTCACACGTCAAATGTACCCAAAGGGTTAACGAAAATGCCAGGTAAACAAGGGTTTGCAGCATCGTGGAGACAACAAGTCGAAGCTAGCAGCGTCGACCGTCAGCTTTATCGCAGCATGTTCCATTCCTGCAAATTCTTATCTTTCTACCGTTTTATCGTCCACTTTTCTAAACCAGAAGCAACCTTGGTGAATATAAAATGAAGCTGATACACTAGCCTGCGCGATGCGTCGATAAGAGGCGATCCTATAATTCATCATTTATCGTCCCGTTTAATCCACGCGAAAATGGCACACGAACGGCCAACGCAATTTCTACGGGACACGTTTTTCACTGACAATTTCATTTTTAACGCGATTATAGCAGGATCGTAGCTGGCCTTTTTAAATATTCCAGAATAAACGATGCTTTTTAAAGAATAATACGTAAAACCCTCGCGTGCCTTTTTTTTTTTTCGTTCGCCAAACGAGAAATGGGAAAAGCTGTTTCCATCGAATTGGTATTTCAAATGCACGTCGAATTGTTCTACGTGTGAAAATAATTTTTAGAATTAAAATAGATTTCCAGAATAATGTATACGCGTGCTCGTATATCAAAACGACTATTGGGAATGGAGTTTTATATTGCTAAATGAAACGAACTTTTATTCGTGAAATAATACTTTGACAATTTATTAACCCTTTGCACTCGGCTGTCCCCTCTCAAGGGACATCGTAATCCTAGCGTAAGATAGTTTCGCAAATTTTCAGACGTTAGTTCAGACCCGGACGTTAAATAGTCATATATGTAAATTTTAATACACGACTTAACTAAACTAAATGAAGTTTAATATACGTGAATCATAGTAAATATTTCGAATTAGAGAATTTTTAAAGTTAGTATTGTTAAACGACTAGCAATCACCTCTCGAGTGCAAAGGGTTAATACTCTTATATAACAAGAGGAAGGGCAATTTTGACCGCATCTAGCGAGTTTTGTCACAAGACTAGCAGAACGCAGTGATCGAAATTCTTACAACCCCGTCCAGGTTCTTCAGCCCCTGCAGTTCTGTTTCTCGATGTTTTCGAACTTTCTAAAATGCCAGACGTGGCTTAGCTTCTTAGAAGAAGCCGTTGAGAAAGTACGTTAAGAGAAAGCTGGTTTATGGTTAATTTTTGCTTCGTAGTATTTCTGTATTCAGTTTCCAACAACGATATTCAAGTTTGCGATTGATTTCTCCATTTTACGTGATTTACGTCGCGTTTCTGGCATGCACGCGCTTTTTTTTGACATCTATGGTAGGTATACGTTTCACTACTCTCGTTGGCATCGTTCATCAGGCATCTTATCGAGATCTGGTCACGTCCATTCTCTTCTCGCGGCGTCAGCAGAGTCAGCCATAATTTTCCGGCCTCGAGAGAACGCATTGCGGACATTCGGAAGCGGACAGGAAGTCCGGCTCGCGCGGCAGACGGAGAGGCCGCCCTATTTCTGACAAATACCACGTTTTTCCGGCAGCCTGCACAATTTCCCGCGTTCTTCCTTCGATTCTCCAATTCTTTTCTCTTCTAACGGAGAATAATGCCCGCTGCAATTACGCCGCTACTTGATTGTCTTTTTCGGAATTTTATACATTTATACGCTATGATATACTCAATACCTTGTGCGTTTCTGTATTCCTATAATTTTATATAGTAATGTACAAAGATTTATGGTAACCAAACATGCATTTCATACTATCTGTTAATCGAAATAGATAGCACGTTCCTCGTTCTACAGAGCTGTGTGCATTTAACGCTAGATACACGGACATTTCTCGCATATTTATCTCTAACTAGGTTTACGGGACCCGTCAATTTGACGGGTTTCGAGCTGTATGAGCAAAATTTGCCAAAACAATTATTATTATTGTAGGAAAAAGGTTCTCAAGATTATTTATTCTTATTAATAATTACTAATTAAATGTTATTTTGATATTTTTGGGATATTTGTTCGGGTACACCTAGAACCCCAACTCTGATTTAAAAAAAAATTTTTCTAAAACCTTCACGGGGATATACCTAATAATTTCCCAAACTTTCACGGCGATTGTATGGTTTTTGAATCTATCGAGTACAGACAGACAGATACACATTCATTTTCATATATATAGATATACATATACTAAGAAATCGGTACACATCATACAGAATTTGAAATTGCAGAGCTGGAAGGGAAATGGATTAGGGTTATATTCGTATCGCTGCATCTGTAAAAGTCAACGAAAATTGCTACGATGATTGTTTTTGAAATGTTGCTCAATTTAACGGGTCTCGTGAATCTAGTTAATAAGACGTAGGGGTGTCCTCTCACCTCAATAACCTGGCCTCCCTGGTGCTGCTGCAGCTGGTGCCGGACGACGTGACGCTGTTGATGCTCTTGCTGCGTCGGCTCTTCAAGAAGTCGCCGAGGTTGTAGACCCCGTTCGCGGTTATGGAGAACGACCTCAGCCTGTAATATTCCACCCCGTCCTCGGTCTCGGCATCGTCAGCCCCGCTGGCGCCGCCGCGCTTCGTTTCAGCCAGCATCGGCTGCAAACGGGAGGAATCAATTCCGTTAATTGATACGGTTCTTCGCGGGGGCTGCTGTTCCGTTCCTCGCCGGGAACTTGATTCGATGCGGGCAAGAAGGAGGACGGAAGAGGGGTGGAAATAATTGACGGGCCAGCTGGGGGAATAACGAACGCGCGCAAATGTCTGCAGACTGAATTTCTATAGAGAAAGAAAGAAAAAGAGGAACAGAGAGGAACGGGGGGTGAGAGGGAGACATGGGGAATGAGGGGGAATGAGAGGGAAAGAGATGGGAAGGGGGTGAGAGAAAGAGAAAGAAAAAGAGGGAGTGAGAGGAAAGGGGTAAGAGGGAGTGAGAGGGAGTGTGAGAGAAGGTGGAATGAGAGTGAGAGAGATAGGAAGGGAGAGAGAAACACAGAGGAATGGGGAGAGAGAAAGACAGAGGAAGGTGAGAGAGAAAGAGATGGAGTAAGAGGAAAGGGGTAAGAGGGAGAAAAAGAAAAAGAGGAAGAGGAAGTGAAAGAGAGGTAGTGAGTGGGAGAGGGAGGCAGCAAGGAAAAAAAGAGAGAGAATATAAAATAAAAATCGTATTTCTTCCGTTCTGTGTATGTATGGAGATTTTGAAGTATTCTGTTCGAAAGGTGTTTTAAAACGGGAAAGGCATTTTTCAAAAGATGCTACTCCATATTTAATAAAGATGAAGGAAAATGAAAGCCTTCGTACGTTTAATAACTTTTAAACGAAGATATGTGCGTTCGGTGGTTCGTTTTATTAGTTGAACCGATTCGGGAACACCCACGGTGTAGAAAATGAAATTTACGAGCTTACGCGTTCCCCCAGCCCGGTGGCATGGTAATGGTTTATTATAAGTGTTGCCAAGAGCGTTCTTCCAGGTACCTGACATGCATTCTTGATACACCACGTTATTAGAGTACCGACGGTTCTTCAAGTTTTCTCATTCAGGGACTGACACATATGAAGTTTCTTAACGATCAATTTTTGAAAACGGGAACCTCGAACACGCGTTCGTTGAATTTTTAATACTACACGTTCTGTCTCTCCCTTTATTAAATATTAATGTAATATGCAATATTAAGTTTCTAAATATTAATTTAATTTTAATCACCGCAATTAAACGGTGACTTTGGGTTTTTCTTTAAATTACCTGGAATATTAACACTAGATTTACAGACATTTCTTGCATATCTATCTCCAATATACAGTGGCTCGAAAAAGTATTCGTATACTGTATTATAAGGAAATTCCTCTGTTTCTGAAATTCTGATTTCAGTGAAATTTGATGTGTGCACAGAGCATGGTGTGTCCTACGTGAAGCAATCTTTTTGGAGATAAAATATCTTTTAAGGGGGCTGATAACGAATCTCAAAGGGGTATTAAGAATTAAACATTTTCTATTTGAAAGGTTTTGCTTCATCAAGTACCATTACAAAGTTATCTTTAAAAAATGAGAGAACATTCAGAAACTTCAACGCTGGTTTCACCCCTTTAAAATAGCATACCCACAAAGTTATATTAAATATTTCTATCAGACTCAGAATTTCATGGTCAAACAAATTCATTTGTGACATAATGTACGAATAATTTTTGGAGCCACTGTATATGCACTAAGGAATAATATACACATCGAACAGAATTTGAAATTGCAGAACTGAGAGAAAATATACTGAAATAGATTTCAGTATATTTGTATCGTTCCATCGAATTTTGCTCACGAAGTTCGGAACCAGTCAAATTATCCCGAAAACCTAGCGTTAATATTGGTTATACAGTGAATCGCGAAACTGCTCAAACTTTTCGTCGAACCTATATCCACAAGGATTCCGCGTTTCAAGGAAAGTATACCTATTTGATTAGTATCACGTGCGACTGTATGCGCGCGAACAGCTTTCAGACGCGAACACAAAGTACGAGGAACTCAAAGTGTATCAAGCCGCCATTCAGAATCGATTGCATGCGCCTCGAGAGTGGCTGTGAATCGGGAGCAGCTTCTCGTTAACTCTGTTCCGCGTGAACTGCTTCCGCAGAAGTTGTCGCATCGCGAGGGAAACAGATTTGCGGCCCGTCCCGTTACGAACTATTATCGCCTCCGTGATTAGCACGATCGGGGGAGATCGCTCACGGGTCCTTTGTCCCTTTGCCGGGAAAGAATATGTGCGTGGGAGGGTCGAGAATTCATAGAAAATTGAAATTGGATGAGAAAGCCAGGGATCGGAGGGGGAGAGCGTGGGAAAGGAAGTGGGACGAGCGAAATTGGAGGGAAATGTTTGACGAAAAAAGAAAAAGGAAGACGGACACAGCGGAGAATAATGAAAATTCAAGGAGGAAAGGGACAAGGAAGACGATAATAGAGGAAAAAGAGTGATAAATCATTTTTTGGCAACAATTCGTAACGTTTCCTTGGAAATTGGCGTCTGTAATGTGGACCAAAAAATCAAATACAAATTATCATCTTTTATTATCGTCATCGTCATCGTTGTTATTATTTTTCAATCCCTAAACTTTTGCTGGTGGAACGGTACTTTGAGAAATACCACAAACTTTCTCTTTTGTCAGGGTTTCTCGTGTTCTCAACACCTCTAAATATAGCGCCTTCGGGATCAGGCCTTGATCGAGTCCTCCAAACTAGGACCTTTGCTTAAAAATACATGACCTTCGTCTTATTTTCGCCCTTGTTGAACGTAGCACGGTTGTACACAAAATTAATTACCGATACTTCGGTTCTTCATCGTGCAGCACTTGTTCACAGAACAGGGTGAACGGGTACGGCTATCTTTTAACAGGGATCCAGGACAGTGACGAATGATATTTAGTCAGCGTAATTCACGACCTGAATTGAATCGGTGCTTTAAACGTCGGGGGACTCGATAAGGAACGAGCGATCTCTGCGGCAGACCTACGAAGGAGATTAGGGTCAAAGTGAATCCCCGTGCATCGGCGTGCCCATTAAGAGAATTAAGGAGCATTATTGTAAACTGACGTTTCGCGTTTTAGCCTAATTTCTAGCAACGAGACGTGCAAATCGAAGAAGGGGATGATCTCAGGGGATGAAGTTCAAAATCTCTCGTTCAAGAATTACGCTTTTTGGGACCTTTACGCAACTTCATTCTCATTCGAGGTCGATACTTTAAACGGGTCATACCTAATTTCCTCGTTCGAATCTTTTTGGCAAAAAATCGGCATCATAATACAAGAGTATAGTGCGAATTATAATCTAGAGGATAGCAATCTCTATTTAGCCTCCGTTTCTTCAACTGCACTTGTGAAAACATGAATTTGTATAAAAATCTGCAGTCTAGATATGTCGTATTTCAAAATCAATGGACACCACCTTCGTCCTAGATTGCTCGAAGTATAATAATCTCCGAAAATAAATACGATATCAATTTCTCGCCAAAAGAAAATGTTGAAAAACCGTGATCTACCAAGATTATTGACTTAACGATCAGACATCCCCGTCGTTAATACCCAAAATCGTTGATGCGACGTTGAACCGTATTTAACACCAGGTTTACGTCGAAATTCATGAGCAAAATTTGCAAAAACAATTACTGTTATTCCTAGCAATTTTTGTTAACTTTTATCGAAGAAGCGATACAAATATACTGAAATTTATTTCCCTCTCAGTTCTGAAATTTCAAATTCCTTACTATATGCATATTAGAAATAGCTGCACAAGAAATGTCGGTAAACCAGTATTAAGAATGGAAATTTTAATTCACCAAGTATCCCGACGAAAGAAATACGTTTTCCTTTGGAGACAAAGAACATTGCGAGCAACTGGATCGGGTAGCACAGTGATCGCCGGAGACAATTCACCTAACAGGAGTCCATTGTGAAAAGTTCCACGGACTTTCCACGCTTCCGAACGAATTTCCGTTTTATCGGCGGAGATGTCAATCCTGTTAAGTCGTTGCCTCCTAAACTTCTTCGGGCGCCAAGCGCGAAGTTTCTTTCGACGAGGAACGAGCACGAAGGTGCACGAACATCGAGACAATATCGCCGATTGGCGATCTCTGCTATCGCTTCGACAACAGACCGTCGCAAGGGTGGTCCAGGAATTGCACACCAATTTGTGAACGAACTCTCTATTTTTCTTAATTTACTTATTTAGATAAAACAGATGGTACGCATGAAAGAGAGAAGAACGAATATAGAACTAGTAAAAACAGAACGTGAATTGCGAAAAATGCAACGAAACTTGGCAAGTGCAGAAAAAGAAAGATAAAATTATCCTTTTGAGTGCTATGGACGTATATATGCGTCTGATGAAAGTTAATCGTAGGGACAATGGATAAATAAACATATGCGTTTGTCAATTTTTTCAATGTTCCGCTTACTGCAATTGTCACTGTACGAATAACAATATTTCGTTTTCACCGCTTAAATTAATTAGTTTACTGGTAAAAGAAAAATGAGAATCGTGAAAAATGCAACGAAACTTGTTGGCAAGCACAGAAAAAGAAACGTGAGATTAAATTCATTGGTTTATCGAATCAATCGCACGAAAAGGAGCGTTTTCCAAGATGCTGTTTACAATCGACAAATTTTTCGTTCGATCTCGATCGATTCTCGTTCGAAAGACTTTCCCGTTAAAGTATCTGTACCACTTCCAACACGGCAACGAGTATTCGGTGGATCACTCTGTATACTGTCTATCCTGGCATCTTGTTCTTCTTTCTTTTCTATTTCTTTTTCTTCTTCTCCTCTTATCGGATTTGCAGGGTCCCGTGCTCGAGAACGTTTTATGTACACGGAACGAAAAATCTGTAGGACGTGGAGGGAGTTGTTAGGGCGATTCGATTCGTGGAAATGGAATCGTGGAGAACGGCTTGTTCCTCCTCCGACGTTTCGAAAAATCGCTTCTGACGGATTCTCGCGTAATCCTTCTATTCCCCTAGCGGGTTCCCACGGGCCAGGGAACCGGGATTGTTATTTTTCCCTCTTTTTTCTTTTTCGTCCTCTTTCTCTCTCTCTCTCCCCCCGCTGCGAATCAGGTGAATAATAATGAGCGACATCGATCGACGAAGGCGATGCGTTGTTTTCGAGAGAACATCGAGGTTCCGTGGAAACTTCAATCGAAATCCAATGAATAATAATAAATAATATCGACGAACGAAGCGCGTTTCAAGGGTTTTTATTATTACCAACCGACGACAATTTGGAACTTGTTAAAAGGGTGCAGAGAAAACAGGAGCATCGTTTAACCAGGATATTCCTGTGAAAGAGACAAACGCGACGGAATAATATTAACTCTCTTGTTTTCGATTTCGCGCTCACCTTCCGGTATTTGCATTGCTAATTTCGCGAGAACATTTTTACTCCCCGTTCTCATAGTTCGAAGCATTTTATATTAGCTTGAAAATTTCGAAGCGAAACGGTTTTTCAATTCAATACCCGGTTAACTGTAAATTTAATTACAGCGTTCAATGGCAACTTCCTCTGTTTTTTTTTTTTTTTGTATTTTTTTCTTTTGTTGGCGTCCATATTGATGTTCGAAGGTATAACGAAATATCTGATATTTTAATAACGAAATTTTACATCCCGATTTTTTCTGTAAAAAAAAAAAAATGGGAAATTACTGAAGCACACTCGAATTGGAGTGTAGTTGAAAAATAAAAATGTTGCATTGTTTCAATACGTCAACCATGGAAAATAATTTTGCTTTCTTGTTGTGAAAATCGTTGATGGTTTCATTGATAGTCTGTCCTTATTCAAATTAAATCAATTTCAATGCAGATTCTCGCGTGCCACGTACCATTCAGCTCGTTCTCACCCTTGCGAATGAAAGTGACGTTGGCCTTATACATCGAATTCTTTCAATTATCTCATACTTTATCTATATATGCAAGGAATGTACGCAACCTCAAAAATATGTTGTACAAATTATTGTAAATTAGAACACCTTCCTTCTCAGCTAAGTGACGTGTATTATATTACGTTATAGTGTTTTTTAATCACCCTTATAACTTATGTACACTAATGGGACCCAATCCTGTATATAACAATAAATAAAATAAAAAATATATGTATTAATTTATTTATTTATATTTTCCCGCAATGTTTTCTTTTACCAACCACCAAACTGCGCCGCCCCTCGAATAAACAACGATGAATAATAAAAATTACAATAACTTCGAATATCACCCAACGTGAAACGTTTCCCAGGTTCGAGCTTTAAATTCGTTCCTGCATCAAACGTGGCCACGAAAAATGCGAGAATTTTTGTTCGAACACCCCGAAGCACCGTCGCGATGCTTCCCAAGTGGATTCGCGAAAAGCGTGCCCACTCGAAGCGCTTGAACGGTTATTTCACATCAACGTGCTCGTTTTTGCGCAAGGGTGAATATTTCGAAGGCAGGCCATCGGGTAGGGGCCACGGAATTTTAAACAGAGCGGGGGCGGGGGGACGCGACGGCGAACGTTTAGCGACGCTTGGAGAGGGTGCAAAAATGGAGATCGTTATCTAATCGTAGCTGGATACACGAATTCGTAGACGTCATCGCGGAGAAATCTGAATAAAAGTCGCTAAATATAGATAAAGCTGTCAACGAGGGGAGACAAGCAGGCTGAAATTTTTGTGCAACGAGATAAGATAGATGGGAGATTACCGTCTCTTATCGTTCTTTATTACTTTTTCCGCGAGTTGCACGAAAAAATGACTACTACGAGATCATGGGAACTTAGTTGCCAATCCAATGCAAAATCATTAACTGCCAAATTGATTGCAAACAGCTGTTAGCAAGTAAGAATTTGTATACTCCCTCAAGATCTCTCAGGTCTGCTTACACTTTCACACTAATAAGATATGCTTCTCGTTTTCTTAATTCTGATACTATATAATAAATACTTTGCATATCTTGATTTTCTTAATGAATCTTTCACCAAATTTCATTGTCTACTTAATAATCTTTTGTAATCTTGCTTAATGCGCTCTGTATTTTTACCTCTGTAAATCAGTGGGTTTATAGTCCGTGAATAAATAAACAAATAAATAAACAAATCGTTGAACATTATTTAGATCGCAGACGACGTCTGGTTGACGAACGATTCGCTGGTTTCATGGCTAATTAAGGGTACGCGATTAATCGAAGCGGTCAGGTTGCATTTAATTAATAGTTGAATAGTCGATTTCGAAGCTGCGATTATTATACCGTTTAACGGCTGGCCAGCCGAGTTTAAAAACTGTAGCTACCGGACCGTGTAATCGGAATCATTTTAAACGTTTCCTTTTCGTTTTTCGCGGAAATTTTCTCGAGTGACCACAGGTTTAATTATAACCGTTAAACTCAACTATTCGCGTTCATGATTATACATAGTTCGTTGTACACCTGCAAGCAATATTCTGCTCCCGTTTTATAGATATTATACATTCACGATTAACGTTTATAATATTCAAGCAGAATCATGGTCTCTCGGCGTAACGTATTCACAACAGCCCAGCAAATCTCTGCTTTTCCACGTAACGTATGTGCATCGTTGAACTATGTGTATGCGAACGCCGATCCGATTAAAATCTGATGTTTCGAAATCCATTTGTAAGCAAATTTTATCTGATTTAAATTACAATATGTATATTTTACTATGGTCATTTATGGCACACGTATGCCTATAATTCTGTTCGGTAGGATGGACAATTATAATTATAATCGTGATAATAATATAGTAGATATTCTAATGTACTCTGAAAATTACTAATTACAATGTACTCCAAAAATTAATAATTGAAACTGCAATAATTGCAAACTGTAATGATTACAGCAGTACAGTTCATGGAATAGTATAACAAAAGTAATTTACTTTACGATGTAATGTACTCTATAACGAAAGGGTTAACCCTTTGCACTCGAAAAGCGACTCTCGACAGTCACAAATTTCCGAATGCAAACATTTACACGCGGTGACTCAGAAAAATGATTGAAAGGTTAACCTACATTTCTTACCAAATGCAACTGCAATTCTAATATTCAATTATTTTTCTGATAAATATTTTCAGATTGTAGAAATTACAGAAACATTTTCATCATCTTCGTGCCCGTCAAACTTCCCCGTTAATCGTTGCCATTGTACCCCTCGCTGAATAATAAGTTCCAACGAAGGAAAGTATTCCCGAAGTATTTTCTCGCGCCGTTCTGTACAAATCCTCCCACATCGTCCGTCAAAATTAAATTCAACTTAAACGCGAGTAAATTCCGACACCGGTCAACGGTTCGGAAACTTTTGAACAGACGGGACGACAGCCGCGCGTTTGCAAAGGGTTAAAAGTCGTTGACATCGACGAGTCACCGCCTTCCCCGACGTAGCTCGCCACAAGAAACGTCAACGGCACTGTTGTCGGTTGATTTCTGCCAAAATCGCTCGAAAATCGCCGTATAACCCAGCCACGCTCTACAAGTTCTCGGCAAGTTGTACCGCTGCTTTAAACGTAGCCTACGAACGGCGATGTTGCACGCGACCGAGGGGATCGCCACTGTCATCGTCGAGACCAGCCGTCCCCATCTGGTGAATGTTCCCCCCCATAACCTGTATCCGCTATGAAATTGTCGCGAATCCTCGCGATATCCGTCCGCGTCCGGGTGATCAACCGTTGTTCAGGCTGCTCGAGGCTGGTCCCCGCGTCGCTCGGCGTACACGCCAGCCGTATCGAGTGTTTCGAAGCGGTGCCGTGAATAATCGACTGCAGCCACGAGCACTTGTGCGGTAATTTAGCGAGGGATATACAGGGTGCCCCGCTAGCAACGAGCGTTCCCCGTGAAAACGGAAGCAGGGGAAACCGGCTACGATCCTCGTGGAGAACGCGGATGCACCGCGTCTCTGGATCGTTTCGAGGGTCGTTTCGGGTGACGTTTACGCTATTCGAAGCATTCGCTGGTGCTGGCGATTTACGTAGGCGATGGAACTGGTAGACGAAGTCTGTAGGTTATAACTGCGGATTTTCGTGCGATTTCATGATTTGTTGAGGAAAGTCGGAGAAGTGGAATCGACATAGGGAATTCTTGAACTTTGTTAGTATCGTAAGTAAGTAAGCTGGCTTTCCTTTCGGATGTTTCCGGTATTTTTCGCGGGTTACGAAAATAGATGCGTAAAAATCTGCGGTTAAGTTGCAATACACGCACTCTGCTATAAGAAGTAGACTGGGATGCGTGAATGAATGACGGTGACCTTTGGAACGACCTTCGAGACGATCTTGAAGAATCGTTTCTCGCGTTGTTATAACGAGAACAATTTTTCACGCCATCGATACTAGAATTCGGGCGTCTTTCTCGTTTTGTTTGAGAAAACTGCAGACACTAGTAGAGCTGCTGTAAAAATAAGCGTGTTCCGCAGCTAGATTGATAGCTGTTGATACGTCGCCCGTCGTTAACCTTCACACGTCCACGAGTAACGCGTCATGAGTGTTCCGAGCTTTTCGGACCTGGGCAAAAGCGCGAGGGACGTATTCAGGACGGGCTTTCATTATGGCAAAAGTCTCATCAAATTCGGCGCTAAAGCCAACACTACCAATTTGAACATGAACAGTGACCTGCAATTGAACTGCGACACGTCACAAGTAAGCCTTTCCAAACTTTTTACCGTGGAAATTTTAAACGACGAACAATTTTCCGTGTACTTTATCTCTATTCATAAGCGATAAGTTAATTGACATAACTTGCTAAACTTTGTGCTTCAAATATAACGATGCAGGGTATTATCAATTTCGTTAAGACTAGATTGCCGGATGTTGGTATTCGTTAAAGTATGGAATCACACGTATGGATCTTTGAAATTAATGGAATTAGTATTTGCATACATTTTATAATTATTATTAAAAACCAACATATGTTTAAATTTTTCTATACATATATAGAAAAAATTAATCGGAAGCGAGTAGAATTGAAGCTAGTGTTAAATCGGTTCTTAACGATTTCAATAATTATAGAGATTACGAACGATCAATCGTCTATCGATCGAACGATTGTACGGAATTTTTGATTTTTCGATTGCAGTTGGACGGCGTCGTAGGCACGGAATACAAAACCGGAGATTACGGGAATTTTCTGCAAAGATGGACGCTAGACGGAACAGTTACGTTGGGTTACAACCTGTACGGAGCAGTAATCTCAGACGTTGGCCTGTTTTCGGAAGTGAGTTACAACCCGCAGAGCAGAGTCAAGGCTGTAAAAGTCGGTGCCAAATGCAGCAAAGAAGCCTTCAACACTATGTGCTCGATCGGTCAGTCGATTTCGTTGCTCTATTATTACCCTCGGCTGCTATTGTTAATTATATTCACTCTGTTTATCATGCTCGAACCGTCCATCTATTAATACGAACGAGTCGCAATATTTCCGCTCGAACGGACAACAATTTGTTAATTCGCTGATAAATACGTTGAATCGATGCAACGTTTCGCATCTCTTTCAGTCAATTTGTTGCGCGAAATTGTTCAGCGGATCTGTGGAACTCCTTTTCGCAACCGCAACGCGAAAAAACAGAATTTGATATCGTAAATTAACTCAGGAATAATTACACGCGAAATGTTATACCCGTTCAACGTCGGTGCTTAACGTGGTAGTTGCACGAAATTATTCGGCGAATCATTAGAACTTACTTTCGGTAACCGCAACGTGAAAAATAAAATTTCGTAACATGCATTAACTGAGAAATAATTACGAACGAAATATTATACTAATCTAGCGTCGATCCTTAAGAACGTGGTCATATAACGTTACTCTGGATCTTTTTTTTAGTAACCGCAACGTGAAAAATAAAATTTCGTAACATGCATTAACTGAGAAATAATTACGAACGAAATATTATACTAATCTAGCGTCGATCCTTAAGATCGTGGTCATATAACGTTACTCTGGAATTTATTTTCAGTGACCACAGAGTAAAAACTTAAATTTCGTAACGTGCATTAATTGAGAAATGATTACGAACGAAATGTTATACTAATCTAGCGTCGATCCTTAAGAACGTGGTCATGTAACGTTACTCTGGAATTTCTTTTCAGTAACCAAAACGTAAGAAACAAAATTTCGTAACGTAAATTAACCGAAGGATAATTACAAACGGAACCTTACACCGATTCAACGTCGGTTCTTAATGAATCGATTTTCAATCGACGATTTCGGCAAATTCCTTTCGCCCAACGACTCGTCACATCCTAAACACACGTTTCTGCACACGAATTCTTACCCTCGAGCACGTGACTGACATTTGTATCCAGCGAAACGACCCAGTATCGCACGGTAATTCGATGTTACAAGCTGTTAGCGACGCTAGGCACCCGAAACAAGACCGATATTAAATGAAAATCACTCGAACGTGCCGCTCCTGTGCCACGGTTCGCGCACAATTGCCAGCTTTAATTGCAACAACAACCCGATTTAACTCGCGGATAGCGTACGCTACACGGGACGTCGGATTTAAACTGACGTGACGTTAGAATCACGGGAACGTTTGATGTTTACGGGCAAGCTGCATGGAACACAGGGATCGTCGTGTTTGTTGTTATGGGAAATCTGCGAGTGGGAGGTTTAAACGGAAGCAAAACCGATTTAATTATGCGGATAGACCTCTTAGATACACAACCGTGATTAATAAAATGCATCTCAATTCGAATAGGAATATTCTAATTTTAATATCGAGCCCTATATTTATGCTCGATCAAGCTTTCATAAAACAGATATCTGTTAATTGAATTATTCGATTAATAAGTCTACAAACGAGAGATTCAGTGAAAGGAAAGGCACGTTCCAGGATTTTGGAGGAAATCATATTAAATTTTAGGAAGTATTGTAGAGTGGATCGTCTCTATTTTAAATGGTACATAAATTATTCATAACAATCGACAAGTGTTGCTAATAGGTTTTAGAATTAATGTTAAATTTCAAAAACGAAGCAACAGTGCAAACAGCTACTCACTGAGTCCCTCAAATTATTAATTAACGTACAGCAGTGGGCAAAAGTTTAAGACCAAAGGGTCAAAGATAATTAAATCAATGAATTAATAAAGAATAACAGTATAAATAAAATTTGTGTTCTACTATAATGACGATAAAAATGAACAGATAAACAATATTTGCGAACCATAAAATTATGTTTCACATCGTCTTGTTCTCTTAAACTTTTGTCCGCTACTGTAACAGCAGTGTATCGATGATTTCATAAAGTGTGTTCCACCATAAACGTTACGAAGCACGTTAATCCATGAATTTATTATGACAACCTTAAGCGATGTACGGCAGCCGTGTTCCTTCTTCGTTAAAATTTAATAAACCCTTGCTCTGTTCGCAGCAAGCGATATGCAATCGAACGTGAACATTCTGGGCTCCTTGGTAACCGTTGTGAAAGGCCTTCTGATCGGGTACCAGGGTGGCTACGATTCGGAATCGAACAGGATGACAAAGAACGACGTCGGGTTGGCCTTCGAATATCAGGATGTCGGCTTTCACTTCCGGTGCACCTCGATACCGCACGAGTACGGACTCTCTCTCTTGTACAAAGGTTACAAATTTTCACTACCCTTTGCCGCGACGATGCTCACGAATCGTACATTATTCTTTTAAGTGTTTACGTTCTAAGAATTTTGAAGTAAGGGAGGAAACCGATACGGGAAGTAAGGGAAACGGTGGAGAATGCGAAGAAATGGTGGAATTTCAGGGTGAACGGCGAAAGACATGGAAAGGGGTGAAAGTAGCGAGAGCAGAAATGGATGGTTAAAATATCCGACGTACAAAGTGTACAACAATTTACATCTCATCTGCATTTATAGGTTATCAACGAAAATATGCATCTGCAAATATTTCAAAGCTACACACTGTCGTAAAATATTCAACAGTTTAGGGAGAATTCACCCTCGTTAGCTTGCATTCTTAATCTAATTACTAAGCTTTAGATTTTTTACGCATTTGTGAGAAACTTGAACATGCGAAAATACAGAAAATGTTCAACGTAAAGCATACATTATAACATTCAGAGAGTGAAAGAGAGAATTCCGTAATTTTAAGTTTGTTTGCCAAATTACGAATTTGCATAAAAATACGCAGTCTACGAATCACATTCGACGCTGCCAGTACATTGATTCGATTTTTGAAATTCGTTTCTTCGACGACAACGATTGCGTTATTTTTCGTGAACCGACACCCGGAAGGGAGACGCGAAATGGTAAACCGTTCCTTTGAATTCGTTGATTTCCGGTTGACCGAACGGTCCGCCCCTGTTGGTTAACTGTTCTCGAACTTTGGTCCGTGCACGGCTTAAATGTTGCATATATCGGGGGAGCAGAAGGGTGGAACCCTCACAAAGGAACCCGCCGTCGGAGGAAATTGGAAAAGGGGTTGCAGTTCCATTTCATGCGCGACGCATCGTGAACGAGTTCACGAGGAAAAGCACGTCGCGAAATTCTGCCGTCGAAGGAGACAATATATAGGAAATTTCTTACTTTTATTTAGTAGA
The DNA here is from genome assembly GCA_033822845.1 of Tetrapedia diversipes. Classification (NCBI taxonomy): domain Eukaryota; kingdom Metazoa; phylum Arthropoda; class Insecta; order Hymenoptera; family Apidae; genus Tetrapedia; species Tetrapedia diversipes. Next base: position 795,889 of record JAOPTO010002169.1, read on the forward strand.
GTGGACGGTAGGTGTGAGTAAAATAAAGTGAAGTTCTCGAATATTGTTAATATACGTATATTTAAAATAGTTTAATAGCCATGACTTAACCCTTTGCGCTCGAGAGGTGATTGAGGTTTCTTTTATGATTAACCCTAGAACTGCCAACAATTATAATGTACTCATTTGCATGGAAGAGATGAAATTGGAAATTACATGAAAAGTATACCAAATACATAGAAAACAAATCTTTATTTATAACTTTTGCAGAAAATCATAGTAAATTTTGGAAGCTTTACCACGGTGAATTTATAAGGGTGCTATGAATAATCACTAATTGGTCATTTTGATTGCTCTGGTAGTTCTAACGTTACGGTTCTGAGGTTTCTTCTATTATTAAGAAGCTAACCAAGAAAGGGTTGCGTTTTCCACATGTTGTTTCCGTCAGCTTCGTGTTCCTACCGCTTTCAATTTTTCCTCGCCGACGTTCGCGATAGAACAGACGTTTATAAACGTTCTCGTAGTCGGCGAAGTCGAGTTATCGTTGAAATAAATTCTTAAATCTTCCCTCTGTGGTTATCGATCGTTGAGGGTTCTTGAAAGAAGAGAACGAATCCTGCGTTGCTCCGTTTATGCCTTTATTGACGAAAGATTATCGAGTTTAATCGACAAATATTGAAATCTGCACCCTGTTTCCCTACAGGCTAAGATGAAACAATAACATTAGCTCGTCTGTTTACCCGTGTTCACCGGAAGCTACGGAGAAGACATGGGAGAATTCGATTTCCCCTTCCGACTGCCTTGTAATCCATACCGGTATAATGGAAAAATATGATCCGGATCCATGATAAACAAGGAAGCTATCGCTTTTCTCTCAGGTTTTTTAAAGCGAATTTTTCCCTCAAAGAAAATACGATTAAAAAATAAAAAGGTTTTCCTCGTACTCTCTGGTCTTCGAAAAATTCTAAAACCGTTATGTTTGCGTCTTACAGGCAAATTGCGATCAAGTCCGCCTTTTTTTCTTTGAACAACGTTTTTCGCGTTTTCTCTAATTAAAATTTTCACTCTTTCGAACGTGGAAATTTTTTCGTTCACAGCCATTTAACGTTTAAATTAATAGTGTACCGCCTCGAGTATAAAGCGAAGCTGTACAACGTTTGCCCCACTTTCTTCATTGGTAGCTCATAGTTTCAACGTGTAGGTTTTCCTCACTTTCCGCTATATAGTTCTTGATCTTCGGCCAATTGATTTGCTCTTGCATAAAATCAAGAAACCTTAACTAAATACAGTTTGGTTCTGCAGACCAGATATATTTTCAACCCAACAAAACAAACTGAGTATTTTTTCCCAAAATCATCTAACGCTATTTCTCGTACACCAGGTTCCATAGAATCCACGTGCGCGAGCTCGCAACTTCGTCGAACCGATATCAATCCCATCACGCGTTGTTCCGCACAAAAGCTCGCAAACTAGCTCCTCTTTCGAATTTCCGTGAATCCCATTTGCAGGAATGTTTCGCAAACGACGCAAACGACACGAAAGCGGGAAAAAAATGGCCGTTTTTCGACCGGGATCAGAATTTTGCTCGAAACGAGGAACGAAGCGTACCGTTCGAATCGTGACCCGCATAAATTACACGCTCTGTCCCCGACGTTATTGCCCGTTGGACGATCGATATTCGTAATCACGATCGAAAAGATGCCAGCTCGAAATTAGCCCCGGGACACGCTCGCCGTTGCTCTTATCTCTATTTCTGTAGGCGCGCGACCGTCCACGGGGTCGCGATAGGCAAACTGTTTCATCGCTGTTTTCATGCATATTTTATAATCCATCGCGTGCACGTTTCGCACACCGACGGATATAATTACGGATCAATCAGAAAGGGAAGAAACGCGCGAGCAACGGTTGAAAATAATCCTAGGTTAACGCTTTCCTCGCTTCTTCTACCAGTGCGATGTCTGGTACTTCGCAGATTCATCTTTCATGCACCGAATGTCTGTCGTGGCCATTGTTACGGCCTTTGGTAAGACGTTTCTGTTAGAAACTGATATTTAGGCGGAAAGGACTGGTTATTCGGAAGGTACTGGGGTAAGTGCCGTGGGGTCAATTACAGTTCTCTTTCAGGAAGGCTGGTCTTCTCCATTCCGTGGTTAGATCCTTCGGGACAAAGGTTTTATCTTTTAGGTGCGTGCCATTTCTAGACTTTCCCACGCATACATCCTTCGATACATCCCTCGATGCTCGAGTTGCATTAATATAACGTATTTTTTAACTAGACACATATCAAATACCTAGTCGTAAATCGTTCGATAGCCAAAGTTACGGTCCAAGTATTTTCGGCGACCATCCAAAGGTATGCGATCGCTAACATATCTCTGCACCCAACTGTCGTTATAGTATACATTTTTCTTCTCTGTTTCTTTTCTTTTTCATTTATTTATATCAGCTATCAGAATACAAATTCTATGGGCTGACGGGTTAACACGTAATCCGTTTCAAACATGATGAGGGTTTTTCCATTCAAAAGACCTTCTAACCTTCATTCGAGGTCTATTGGCCATTTTCTTTTTAATCCTCCGTCGCCGTGTTCTTATGCGAGCGATGTAATCAGTGGATTTAATAGTATACATACGTCAATATTTAGGAATGGTTACTATAGCTCTGATCAATATTCAACAATGTCTGCTACAGCACTTTTGATGTTTATCAATTGAAATCATAGCGATCTTATCCACACGCACGAATGTCTACCATAGTGGTCATTTGTCTAACAGAACCTATGCTGTAATTTTATTCCTATTTTATATCATCGATTTAACCTAACCAAACGAACCTAACCGTGGAAGGCAAAATGTACATTTTTGAACAACTGTGGCGACACAGTCAGCTATACATCTTAGCGAAAGGGTTAACGACCGTCCGCGTGACTGCATTTGCAAGTAACGACACACGAAGACTCGCGGGTTTCTCGTTTCCCGTACTTCGTTTCATTTTCTGGGCTCATTTCTACGCTTTGGCGGTCTTGTCGTTTCTTTGCGTCGATGGCGGAGGAACATCCGATCGGATGAATCCGACGGCACGGAAAATACTTTCAGCTTCGCGTACCGTGAATTTTCATCGATTTTCCCGATTTCAGTACGCCGCGTGGATGCCCGCAAATGACAGAGACAGCAAAAAATACATCCGAGCTCTTCGTTGTGGCTTTTGAGATGGAGCTCGATATCGCTGCAGGAGAAACGCTTTTTGCCCCGATTTTTTCTGTTCCTTTTTTACAGGAACGGTTTCTACGACATTTTTTCCTGTTTCGATGGTTCAGGTTAGGTTCAGGTTATTTATCTCTATAAAGTTTTGAACCACTTAATAGACTGTCCACCTATTCTTGGAAAGATCCATTTCAAATTGTCGGACAGAACAATGCCTAATACGGATTTATTCAGTATTAGTACTGAAGCCAGGATAAATTTAGGTGAATAAAATTGTAGTATTAGAATTATGAAAACAGCCAATGAGTATAGTGTACACTTGAATTTCTTTGACGGTACTCTCAACTCTTTCAGAGCTGCTTGCTCTTAAATCACTTTAGGTCTGATTACAGCAGAGTATTATAAGTACTCTCGAGTACTCTCCTGTACAATTCTTAACTGATATAAAAGGGCTGCTAGTCCGTAAAATAAAATTATTATCGTAGACGAAATTGCGGCGGAACGTCCTTTATGGTAGTTTCTGAATCCCCTACAAATTTGAAAACTAAATTGCACCGTACAGCAGAACGTCGCGTTTTATCGTTTAAGCGATACGTTTCGTCCGCTCTTGTCGCAAAAACACAGAGGACAGGTTGTAAAGGTGCAAAAAAAAACCATCAAACAGAATAAAAATATTCCATCGTAAATGAAATTTCTCGTTCAAAACCAACAGAGGATCAAACATTCCTTCGTTCTCTTATTAACTCTTTCTGTTATAAAAATTTCATAACCTGTGCTCGGTCGGGGTTCGCTTTCGCTACGAAAATCTCGGTTATTAAGTTCCCTGTTTGAAACCGGGGTGAGATTAAATATTTGTTTAACCCAATACCCCCGCCATCTTTTTGTCGTCTCCTTTAGAATTTTTGCCAGCGGTAACGCAAGCGAATCGTCAGACATCGATTTAACAGCGACACACTTCATCGGACTCCCGCGGATTTTTATGCAAATTCCAACTTTTCGTAAACACGGTCCAAAAAGTAAGGGATAAAAGTTTGTTTGAAAAACCGCCAATTTTGAAGCAAGCATTATAAAAAAAAAAAACGCGTGCAACGGCTAGTTTTTTATAAACTCATGCAAATCTACAGCGCATTTACGCAGTGTATCCTTAACACTATTCCTACCACGACCGGTCAAATGACCGTTTTTAAAATTTCGATTAGAATTTCATAGATACAATGCAATTGAATCGCCTTTAAATTTTATACTTTTCCTCAAATATACGTATAATACATTTGTCAATATTCACTTCTTTTTTCATTGTTTATTTTCTGAGAAAAATATGGAAGCCTGTCTTACGTAGAAATGTCGTGGTAGGAATAAGTTTATATGAAGTGTCGGTAGGAATAGTGTTAACCGTGGAAGTTACTGTAATATTACCTCGTTCAACCCTTCTACCATGTTCAAATCTGCATAACGATGTCTTCAAGCTCACACAATTTCTGTGCTTTAAACTTAGCTTGAGATCAAATTGTTCGACTTCATCCATTTTAAGAAGGGTTAACGCTAACGACGCGTTCTCTATGATTTTTCAAGTGAATCCTGACTGGGACACGGCCATCAACGGAATCATGGCGGTGAACGGCGGGATTCAAAACTGGACATTCGGAGCGGCCGCGAAATGCAACATCGACTCCGAATCAACGTTACGTTTCAAGCTCAACACCGATTTCCAGTTAGGCATGAGCCTGCAGCAAAGATTGGACTCGAACGTTTTGCTAACCTTATCGTTCAACGTCGACTGCGCGAACATAACGAGAGGCGGCCATAAAGTCGGCCTGGCCATCGAGGTGGATGCATGACAAGCTTTTGAAAAATGTCTTCTTCGGTGCTCTTTTGTATAAATGCTCTATTTTTTTTTTGTGTATCCGATTTTTGAGTGCACTCGTCTCTCGCGTATACATTGTGATTGTTGGTATATAAACGTCCGATATTGATATTAAAGGTAGTATTTTCAATTAATCGTATTTTGATTTATTCGCGAATATTGGAAATTATTATATCGCACCTGACAGCAGACTTACACGAGCGGATGTAATTCAGTTTTGTACGAAACGGACCTGAATCAGTTTGGCTCTCAGTAATTCTTCTCTACGATTATTAATATTGGTAATAATATCAACATAACCTTGTTATTATTATTATTTGTGATACTGTGTCGAACAATATACATATTTCTGTTGGTTACCAGGTATCACGAAAAACGGTAAAAAGGTTAGCATTTGCAATCTTGGCAGATGTTAAACGATCTTGGTAGATCTTGATTTCGTAAAGTTGGCAGGGATCGGTAGTCTATTAGACGAATGTTTAGATATCTAGAATTAACCCTTTGCAGCCGAGAGATGATTGTTAGTCGTCTAATGATACCAGTTTCAAAAATTTTCAAATTCGAAACATTTACTAAGATTCGCTTTAAGCTTAGTTAAGTGATAAAATTTACATATATGACTATTTAACTTCTGAATCTAACTGATAAACGAACTAACTAAAGTCTGAAAATTTGCGAAACTATCGTTTGGTGATTAACAATCATCTCTCCAGGGCAAAGGGTTGATAATTAAACTTGAAAATGGAGGTTTTCTCAACGGGTGACGTTCCCGAGATGCATCGCGTAGCTGGCGGGTATATTCCAGTCGGTCGTTGGCAACAGAACCAGAAATTAACGAAACCGGAACGTTATTGATCTTGTTGCTAAAGCGTGCTGCCATTGTAAACGAAGAAGTAGTTTCTGCCTGTGCCTCCCGACAGCGGAGATGAAAATTTGCGAACTTAAAGAGGACCGTTTTAACCGACTCTCGTTCGCTTCCCGAGGAACGACCGGATCTCTGAGAGATCAGCCTCGAAGCTTCTTGGTCCGGTACGTCGAAACACTAACGGTAATTTAATGTATTCGTGAAATTACTCGGCGTCCAGAAAGACGAGAGACAATGCAGAGCAGCGTGTGATGCATAGGTATCCACGGTGAACGCGCGTGGCATGCAGCTTTAGCGCTGCATTAATTAATTAAACTTGTACACGAACGGATGTGTGCACGTGTGTAGACAGTTTAAACAACGCGTCGCGCAGATGTACGAATTATTTAACGTTCAGGCGCGTGTTGTATGACCGGTGGAAACGGTAACCGAGACCGTTATTCATACGACGTTATTATTATTATCTTATTCTCTTATTAACCCCATTGATAAATTTAAGAGGATTCGAGTTCACTGAAACTATTCTTTACGACTTTTATTCGATTAATACCCCTTTACTATCCCTGGCCAAAATCACTTTAATCAAGCAACAATGGCCCTGCAATATTCCACGATAATCGGCTCCTATCCGGCGCGTAACGCGTCGTTGTGGACAACGCGCTGACAATTAATTAACGCGCTTGTGTCCAACGATCGTCGGGCGAGACGTTCAGCTGAACACCGTATACATACAGTTTCCGTTGCAGTATTTTCGATTTTTTGGAATAACGTAGAACTACCCTGTCGGTACTCAGCTAAAGAATTTGTCTTTATTTTCTTTCATTGTATTTTTAGTACAATACATATTTTATTGTAACAAAGAGTTGTGTCCGTATATACCAATAAAATTAATGATGATAATACCGCACAAATACGAGTTAACTCGTGAGCAGTCAGCAAAGTATTAACAAGGATCCCAAAAGAACACATTGTTAACTCTTTACTGACCGACGATTTCGAGGATACCAAACTTACAAAACCTTATACAGGTTTTACATCTCCCTGTGCTTTTTCTAAGTTTCAGAAACGCATGCATATATTAATACAGCACAAACACGAGTTAACTCATGACCGGTTAGCAAAGTGTTAATAAGAATCCCAGATGCTAAAATAATAACTCACCCTGTGTCGCGGCACAGCGGGCATGCTGCTGGTCCTCCCACGGGACTGCCTCGGCAGTGGCACCCGGGAACCGGAAGCGGACCCAGCTGGACCGCCAGGACTCGTCGGACTTGGACCACCTGAACTCGTTCCCGGGCTCAGGTGCGACGAGGTGGACACCGCGCCGGGGCTTATCGCCGGGGTTTTGGTTGGACTCCTGGACGAGGGCGACAAATGGCCCCAGGGGCCGGCTTCCGTTTGCAGGAACCTGTTGCCAGATAGAGAAAGAGCAAACGCGAGTTTATTGTTTGCTGCGTAGCGAATTTCCGTATCGACAGGGCGATAAGCTGCAGTGGATTGAATTCAGAATTGGCCGGTGGAATTTTAGGATGCTAATGTGGATTTTGCAGGGCAAAAGTGGGGTGAAGAAAAAGTAGCAGTGCCGGATTAACACTAGAACTACCAAGAAGGTCAAAATGACACAGCTTGTAATTTTTCATAAAAATGTGATTAATTCACTGTGATGCCTACACATTTGAAAATTTACTATAATTTTTACTATGATTGCTAAAATTTGTTCCCTTATATTGGGTTTATTTTTCGTACAGCTTTCAATTTGATTTCTTGGTCTCTAATAAGTATACCCTAATCGTTGGTAGTTCTAGCGTTAAATCCTGTAGGGGCCCTAAGTAGTTGAAAGATTTTGAGGTCCAGTTATACAAGATGTTACGATTTAAAAGTTGCGGTGAAAAAGGGGTGAAAAGTATTTTTGCATATTTTCACTTATTTTCCTCTCGCACGTAAATGCATTCGAACGTTCAGCTACATTGTTACTAATGCAGAGAATTTGTACGGTGTTCTCCTTTTCTTGCTGTCTCTAAGCACGTGCTTGTTTCACCTACAGGTTAATCCGGCACTGGAAGGTAGTTTTCGAGAAAGTTTCACGGGAACGGGGGTTTAATGTTTGGAAACTGAGAAGCTGTTTCGACGCTTCGATGGTATTGTTGCTGAATTAGCGATCGGCAGGGTATTGGAAACGCTGTTTTGAGGTAATCCATGGAAGGGACGTTTATTATTCATCCCTGCTAGCGAATTTTCCTAGGGCTTCTGTATCGTCTGCTTACTGGCAAATTGCTGAATACGTTACGGTGAACAGAGATACGCGATTGTTATAAGCAATCAAACAATGCTTAACTCCTTCGCGTACAAATAAAACGGAATTTGACGTGTCCGAAAAATACCATTTAATTTGGCTCAACCGAACAGTTATGTGCAAGCTTAGAAACAGAACATTTTATTTTGAAATTTGCATTGCTATACAGGCCTATAATCTACCTCTGGGCCGAAATGAAATGGAGGGTTCTAGACGTTGAAATAAGACGAACTCTAGTCATAATTTACATCGCCACTAAAATGTATCCTTTTCTCTCTTCTCCTCTCTTCTCCTCACTCTATATTGATAGTCTATATATGAATAGGCTATACATTGGAGTTATCTCGAATAGATCAATTTCGGAATTATCTCGAATAGACTGTATCTCGGAAGAAGTTAGAGAAGAGTGGAGAGGGGAAGAGAGAAAAGAATACATTTTAGTGGCGGTGTAAATTATGATTGATTCGCGCAGGTGTGTTGCGTACCTTTTGTGGACACTGCGAACGAAACATTTAAATGCGTGTGGGTGCTTCACTTTTGGGCAATGTTCTATTTGCTTTAAAACATCATTGACCTTCTTTACTCGAAAATCTCAATGGGTGAGTTTTGACATGCTCTTGTGTATTTTGCGAGTAAGTAGTTTTTAATGTCATTCAACGTTCGTTTCATACTTTTTATATCTTTAACTGCTAATAACTAATTAACGAAGCGTTTAACGAAATTTCGTCACTTCTGATTTTCGTCTTATTTCAACGACTAGAACCCCCCATTTCATTTCGGCCCAGAGGTAGATTAACAATTAACAATTAACGTTGATGTATAATTTTAATGGGCAATAATTAAGTAACATTATAAAATAATAAAGTGGTTCTATAAAGTATGCAACATTTTTCGGAGACTTCAATGTCTACGATGGCATATGAAATGAATGACGTCTTCCAGATGTCATTGTATGTCAAAGGGTTAATTTTCTATGGGAAATATATATATATGTAAATTGGGAAAAGGTGAAAGGTGTACGCTACGCGTGAAGTTTTTACAGGGCAGCTGAAATTAAACGTAACGCCGGAACGCCAACAATTTTTATGAACGCTACATTCTATTTACAACAGGTCGATAGATAATGATACGAAAAGGCGCGGGTTAACGCGAAAGAAAAAAAAAGTTTCAACGTAATTCCAAACTTTCTGAAAGTTCGAAGTAATTAAGAAAGTAATTACGTGAACGATTGCGAATGCGCTGCCGTATAAAAAGTTCAAAGATTACAAAAAGGAGAAGAAAAAGAAAGATGGGGGCGAGCTGCGAGGGAGAATAATTAGATGCGAAAACTTAACTGTATGATACTGTGATGTAAAAACGGTCCGATTATTTTCCTTCAAAAACGTAAAAAGAACTGATTATCTGAAACAGTTCTCGAAACGTGAATACTATTAAAATAATTATAATAGATACGTGTATTTTTGTCACGGAAGAATTTGCTTGCGGGGGAAGAAGTTTCTTCGGCAACGAACAAAACGAACAACGAATTACATGCAAATTATAGCGATCCAAGAATATACAGTAATAAACGAAAGTTTAAGAACAAAGGGTAAAAAGGACAAATAAATTAATTAACAAGAAGTAACGGTATAAATGAAATTTGTAACCTATGCTAATTAATAGTGTTTTATCATATAAAAATAAGTATATGGATAATATTTGCATACTATAAAACTACGTTTTACATCCTCTTGTCGTCTTAAGCTTTTGTCCGCTACTGTAAATGCTCCCTCCCCCGCTCATCTTTATCCCATTTTCTCTCCCATTTTCCTCTACCCTCTCGATATTCAATCCCTTCGTTTCCCCAAATTTTCCAAATTTCCAACGGGATACCTGTGCAGATCCGGGGTAGGTCTGGCCACCGCTATGCTGGAGCTACGTCGTCTGGACAGGGTCGGCGATTTCGGGCCGTCGACGCCCGAGGGTCCTTGGGAACCCGTGTAGGAGGTCCGGTGCAGACGAACCTCGACCTCGCTGCTCCTCCTCTGGAACGCTCTGTTGCTCCATCGTTTGCTCTTCGAGTCGGCGTTCGAGGCCTCCTGCCTTCTGAAAGGACGGCGATGAGTTAGCACAAAACGTAATTGGACCCCTTGTTTTTCGTCGCTTAAGTCAACCGTTTCAACAGGGTTGGCCCGGGTCAAGAGGCGAGGGGAGGCGGGCGGTTGGTTTGACGTCTTTTATTTTCGTGAAACAAGGACACGGCTTAGTAGCCAGAATTTTCATCGAGATAACGCGTTCCTCGCGGCCAGATGGCCAGATACTGCGAAGGACAACGAGAAGAAACGCTTTTACTGGTTTCTTGAGAAGAACAACAGCTTAGATAGGGGTGCGTTTCGTTGACGTAGTTTAGAGGCGATTTTCACGATTGGGACGTTCACCCTTGAATAGTGGACACTTTGACCCGCTCATGAATAGTTTTGCATCGTTTGCAATGAACGCGATGGATTTCATTTTCATTCATTTATGTTTGGGGTTAGGTTCGGGTTAAAACTGGTCCCACCTTTTGCTTAGCTTTTTGTGCATAGTGGGATATATTTTAACTCACCTCGAAAAATTGAAGTTACTTATTGTCAAATAGTTTAATATTTTGCTTAAAGCTTTTTATCCGGTTGACAATGCCATGTACCAATGGTAAATGCGTAAATAAGTGAAAATAAAAATTTATACAACTCAAAACTCGTTAGTAAGTCGTTGAGATTAAGGTCGTGATTAAGGTTGGCGAATTGTGTAGTGTAACTTGGGTTTTTATTTTTTTTTAAATCGTGTGCTTCGAAAGAGTTAATGTAAATTACGCCTATATATAATTCAAGGGATGAAATTTGTATACGTGATTAGTAACCATCCCTCTTACGAGGTTTAACGGTGAATTTTGCTAGTCACATTGTTACAGTTGAAGTATCTTCCAAGTGTCGCGTTTAACGTGTACCGTAGCAATTAATATAAATCATAAATAAAAAACCAAGGTATTTATTTTCGTACCCAGACGCATGGACAGTTTGCAAATTGGAACATGAACGAGAAATTCGTAGCGTCGAGCGAAACAAACGATCCCCGCTGCTCTGTCACCGCCCGAAACAACGAAAAAAATCGAAGCAGCTAATTAGCCCGTGTTTCAAACTTCGGTCAATCAGGATCCTTGGCCGAGTTAGCCAATTAAATTAGTGACACGACCGATAACTTCATCCTATTCTCATCCCCGACGCGAAATCCTTTAGCAACGCAAACACGAATATGAAAATCAAGTTGTGAGCTACAATTAACGCGACCTTCGAGTGTCTCCTTCGCTCACCAAAATCTACGAATGATTTATCAGTTTATTGACAAATGTTATGGAAAAGGTATCGAAGTCCCTGTTCCAGGTGTTTATTTATTTATTCGTTTAAACGGGACCTAATTCATTAGGTACATAATATGGTACACTTGCGGATGTTATACAATATTGTGAATTCGATTTTGAATTAGTCGATTAGTCTATGTATATAAAAATGAATGTGTGTCTGTCTGTACTCGATAGATTCAAAAACCATACATCCAATCGCCGTGAAAATTTGGGAAATTATTAGGTATATCCCCGGAAAGGTTTTTGAACATTTTTTCTTTTAAATCAGAGTTGGGATTCTAAGTGCTCCCGAACAAATATCCCCAAAATATCAAAATAACATTTAATTAGTAATATTTGTTAAAAGTATAACCATGAATAAATTGAAAAAATTAAATTTTTACTCATGAAATTTCTTCATAGAATTTACTTTTACAGTGTAAAGTTTGTTTTTGCTTGCGACAAACGGGTTCCGTCAAATTGACGGATTACGTAAACCTATATAAACTATATTTGTTGACTGTATCCATGTTGCGATTAATAAGGTCAGATTGAATAAACTGAGTTTTATAACTCGTGGGTAAGAAAGATCTGGTGAGTCTAATAAATCTACAAGGAGCATAAATATTCACCAGGTTTTGTCGTTAAGAGGTAAATTGATACGAACGCGGGGAGACAGGAGAACAAAGGGCGAGAGGAAAAGGGACGAAAGAGTGAAGCGGGGCAGGGGAAACGTGATTTCATGATAAAATCCTTAATGTTGTTCGCGGGGTCCATTTCTGAACCGCTGCGCTGCAACCACTCCATTTATCGCTCGCAATTCCGCGCGGAACGTTCGTAATAACGGGTTGCGGCTTGTTCCTTGAAGAGCAGCTATTTCGGGGCCAGTATGCCGCGTTTTATGAATGTGGTGTTCGAATCAACCCGCGTTTACGGGAACCTGGGACCTCGGCAAAGGTTTAACCCTTTGAGCTCGAGAGGCGACTGCTGACAAACAAACGATAACGATTTTGCAAACAGTTGTGTTTAAATATTTCTGCAGCCTTCGTTCGAATCAAACGAACGTAAAAAATAAATAAATTCTCGGTTTACCCGGTTTCAGTAACTCGCACTTGGAAATCTTTGAAGTTAGAGAGTCGCCTTTCGAGTTGTTAAGGGTTGATAGGGTAGGTAGCGGGGTATTAGCCGTGTTTTTGGGGTAGGACAGATTTTGACCCTAGTTAAACTAAAATTAGTGTTACTCTCTAACTAATCATTCGACTCATAAGCTATGAATTAAAAACATTAATATTTTTTTATTTCCCTTATTTATTTCAAACAAGTTGGTGTAACTTAAGGGAAGTATTATAATATTTTAATTAAATGATAGAAAAATGGTAAAAAATTAGCCTTTGCAATCTTGGCAGATGTTAAACGATCTTGGTGGATCTCGAATTCGTAAAATTGGCAGGAGTCGAATGTTTAGTTATCTAGGGTTAATAAATCTGGGGTTCGTTTCAAAGTAGGGTAGGCGAAACGATAGAGTTGAATTCATCCCTTCGGGGAAAATTAAGATGGATTAACGGCTCATAAGATTCGAGGGGGAGTTCAGCGAATTCCATTGTACGCCGATTCGATCCGCTTTCTTTATTTCGTTGACGGAAATTATCTTCCACGGAATTATATACGAACGACAGAGAAACACGCGAAGCTGTTTTCAAGCGCTCGGATGTAAAACAGAATTACGACAGAACGGGAGGATAATTCTGTTAAACAACAATGCGTTATTTTCAGACGCCACTTAATACCGAGTGTGCTGCAATTTGCGAAGTTTCTACTCTAATTAAATCAGCATTTCGAGCGAGCAGCTCAACGTTTCAAGAGCGATGGAAAGGCTGACGAGTAATCAGTCTGATTTGAAAGTTCACGGTAGGCCGGGTCAGAGTCTAACGGAACCCTGCGGATCTGTCGGATCAGACCTTTGATTTCCGCTGCCCCCAGCACAATATTACAAGGAACGGATGAAAAAAATAAAACCAGCTGCTGCTGCTGCTAGGTTGCAAAAGAAAACGTGGAGACGTAGCAACGAATGAAATAAACGCTACTTCGAAAACATATCCGAAGGAATTCATCAACCGTTCGTTTCTTCGCGCTGGAGAAAAAGAATTGGCGGTATTACTCGTAAGAATGGGTTAACAGATAATAATTACATTGCTGGGAGAGGATAATTGCAACGTAATTGTGGAATAATTAACCGTTGCAATTAATGACTCGGTCGGACAAACCAGGCTAATATCTGGGTTACCAATATTAGCTACGCTTTAGGTTTATGAAATTTCTATCAGGCTAGTAACAAATCGAATATCTGTCACCAGCGATCACTATGACGCTGGTAATAAATCGAGTACGTGTCACCAGTGATCACCGTAATATCGTTCGATGCTTAACGGGAGAAATTCTTGAGTAAAATCGCAGAAAAACGCAATTCGATCGTAAAGTGGACTGTTTGGTGCTTCGTTTCCCTTCGGTTGGTAAATAAAAGCTAAGGATTCTCGAGCAGGAACCATCGAAGTGGACAAGAACGTCGACCTTGATTTGATCGTCGTCACGTTGTTGGCTCTTCCGTGCTTTAAATTAATGAAACAGAAGCACCTCGGGCTCGTATCGATTGTCGCTCGTAGATGTATGTGTGCAACGGAGAACGGTGAATTTTTGTGAAAGTAGATAAAATTGTAAAACGCGAAACACCCGTTGATCAAAGCCTGAATTTTGAATTAGCGTACGATTTCTGTGAAAGATCGACCGCGACACGTTTTACACGAGTTTTATTTTTAAAACCACACCCCTTCTTTTTTGGTCCCCGCCGATTTAATTCATTAAATTTCCATTCCATGCTCTTCACCGTAATTACACGCTTTATAATTGCATTGACATTTCGATTAAACCTCCAGACTTTATCGAAACTTGATTAAACCAATAATTAAGACGGCACCGACTCCTTCTTCTCTATACCTTCAACTTCAACAATGTTCGTGTTATTTAACCCTTAACACTCCAACTTATCAGTGTGAATATCGACTGGCAATTCTAACTTATTCTCGTCATATTTTGAAATATGCAAGCTTTTAAGTGTCAGACTTTAAATACTACAATCACGTTTAAATAATAATATTAAAGTCATTCAAAACAATCTTTATTCGTTTCAGAAATAATATAATTTTGATTACAATATTTATATTATTAATTATATTGGTGGTGCTTGAGAGGTACACTTGGAGCGATAAGGGTTAACACTTGGCCAACCGAATGGGGAGATCTCCCATATTTCCTCAACAAACCGCTGCCAGTGATTCTATTTACTTCTGTTATTAATTAGTCTTGAACTATTATTGTTCACAGTTCATCAAATGTTCTTTCTGCTCTTCTAAACTACAATTTTTAATAAATTTAACACTAGTAATGCATTTTCTGCTTTTCTAAAGTACAATTTTTAACCAATTCTTAATGGAAAGTATTTGGTTAAGTATGGCACTAAGTATGAAACTATCATATTTTCTACAGTTCAATATCATTTCGTGGAAAATAATTTTCATCGTTTAATCACGATGGTCAAACGGATAATTCAACAAAGGCCACTGAGGTGCATAGCATCTTTGATCGTTTCTCATAACGCCTCTCAAAGACGTTTCAACAATGTGCAACCCCTGTTAAATTTATACCCCCCTTTGCGGCCACTTCCGGCTAAGACGTTTCGCCATGGAGTTTCGATACTCCCTGCTTTGCGACGTTCGTGGTCTACCCTCTGCTATGCGCGTCCCTTATATTTCCGTTTTCATGGAACCGCGTGGCCATAAACAACATGTTTCCGGGATCATTCCGTGCGTTGTTGTATTCATAAGAGGCCGGGGGTCGTAATAACGAGACGGTGACTGTCAAAGCAAAGGTCAATTGCTTTTGTTCTCTTTGTTTATGAATATCGACGTCGCCTTAAATAAATACATGTTTTGATGCCTGGAGCTTTTTGAGAAAAGGGATACGGGATTAAAGTGGATGGGTCTAAAATTCGTTACACGTATCAAATAATATATAGGCAAATTACTGTAGCATATTTAGTTTTTGCTTCTGCACACTGCTTTCTCAGTTTGCTAAATGTTACACTCGGGTCTACCAAGTTCTTTCTGATTTTTTGGCAAACAAAATTCTGAAAGAGATCGGTGCAACGCCTTCGTACGTGCAGTTTAACCCTTAACGGTTTAGAAGTATTTCAAGTTTACTTACCGCCATATTTTTCGTACGAAAAGAAACTGCATATTAAACAATTTTATATAAAGTATAAATGTAATAATTAATATAAACATTGGACCAAGTAAGTAAAAGTGCCATTGTCGTTTATATGGCGACACTGGTCCTTTAAGGGTTAAGTCGATAAAAGTTCAAATGTTTGAACAAAGTTGACGAAGCAGCAGTTATTTTATTATTTTACGGTGATAAAAATCAGCGTCTCGAATTTAGGATTACGAAAGAGGCAACGGTGCCGTTGTACCGGTTAATTATTAGCTGCTAAAGCTAAAATGATTAACAATCCCGTGAAACGACGAAAACGGAGGGATCTCGTACCTAGGAATCAGTTTATCCTCGAGCATGCTGGGTAGATCGTCCGAGTCTTCGTTGAGGACGGTGAAGAAGTCTTGGAACTTGTCGGGGAAGCTGCTTGGCGGGCAGCTGTTCATGGAAACGCGATCGAGAAGCTCCGTGGAATTTGTCTTGACGGCTTCATGGTGTCCCGACACGGTTGACGTTGCCATATAGCGTGTACGGTCCCTTCGAAAATGTTCTCAATCACTCAGCTCCGCGAAACGTTCGTTCACGCACCCCATCTGTGCCCGTTTACGATCCTTCGACA
Source organism: Tetrapedia diversipes (assembly GCA_033822845.1). Lineage (NCBI taxonomy): Eukaryota > Metazoa > Arthropoda > Insecta > Hymenoptera > Apidae > Tetrapedia > Tetrapedia diversipes. The sequence continues at coordinate 812,333 of JAOPTO010002169.1, forward strand.
AGGTTCAACGCAGAGAAAGATCACCACAAAACTCTGCTAAAACTCTGATAACTCCGTTCGATTTTGTTCGACTTCAAATTCGAGCGAGCAGACAACACCGATCGGTAACGAAAGCGACTCGTGAAACAAGCTCAGGGTTCACAAAGTTTGTATCAACCATCGCGAGATCGTTACGAGATGATCGATAAATCGCGTCGTCGAGGGCACCAGTTTCACTTCTCACGTGGCCCGGCAACAGCCTCGATCGAAATCCAACCGATCGCTTTTAACTCGCACTTCGAGATCGAAAATCGTGTCATAACGCGCTGGGTGAGATCGTTGGCAAGGAATCGAGCTTGTGGCAGTTCTTCGTTGACGCGAAGAGATCGGTATGGATCTCGCGGGAGAACGGAAACGGATCGAGGGGAACGAGAATCGTTTGGTCACGAGGAGGCCCAGTTGAAAACTGAGGCTCGCATGGTTGTCGCGCGCCGCTGTAGCCTGGCTAAGTGCTACACGTTAAATGTGCGCAAGCGTGACTCACCCCGTGTGCGCTCCCTCGTAGAAGCACGCTGACAAAAGTGACCACGCTCGGTTTAGGCTTCCGTGGGTCACGCGCGAGCGTCCAGGAAACGGAAGCTGCCAGAAGCGACCGTCGACGATGTCTGCTATGCGGCATCATCGGCGGATCGAGGATGTTCGTGCGACTACGGGTTGATTGAAATTAGCGAAAGGTTGGAGAGGGAACGCGACACGTGCAGGAATATAAGATTGTTGAACAAAATAAATAAAATATGAATCACACCTAGTTTTATAATTTAAAGTTTCATACGGTGGAGCTGTTTGTAGTATAATTATTGAAATAAAACCGTTTGTAGTGTAATTATTGAAACATATTTGGTTCTGAAAGTATACAGTTACGTTCACGTATTCAATGAATTTCGTGTGAAATTATAGGTGCATGTTTAGAAGTAAGAAACGTAAAAAGTTATAAAATCATTGAACGACGCAGTGAAACGAGTTGATAAATAATTATTGAAAATAATTTCTGTTCCCACGTTTCATTCGCAAATTTGTCGCTTTACAGGAGTTTATTCGATCTGCAAGCTGGTCGAATGCTTTTTGGAACCCGCTGCAGCTTTTGACACAGAAACGGATTAATATTTATTTTATAAAAACAAAAAAAAAGAACGAAGCTCTTGGAATATTATTCTGTTAAAATTCTTTAAATTTAGGCGTCGCAATTATATAATAGTAGCGCAATAATTGATTTATCCGCGAGTTCCGGAAAGATACGGTTACGATTCGGAAATAATATTTCATTTTCCTTGGTCGGATTAATCGCCTAAAATCTGTTCAATCAGATCAACGTTATCGAACGAACTCGGATCGGTAGCCAATTAACCTGGATTACGAATTTTACATTCTGCCGGTTGAAATAGCATTCGCGGAAGGGATTACACTGAATCATCCGCTCCCCGGTTTCCCGTTTATTACTCGCCCTGAGGTCGCTTCCGTGAAAGTAAAAGCAAACGGAGCCCGTTTCACTGTCTTTGCCAAGAAATTCTTATCGAAACCTTAACAGAAAACGGCCAAAGCGATTACGCGACCCACACGACACAGGGGTTGTCTGTGTTACGCGTGTAATTCGAGTGCACCAGAACAAGGGCGAACATCGAAGGGATATGTGAAAAAAGTCCATTCAATTCTATTCATTTGTTGCTGCTGCATCATCAAATTACCCGTGAAACTGCGATACTCTAATTGATTCTTTCATAAAAATTACTTATCAAATTAAATTCGCTTTGCTATTATTCTCTCCGTTTCGACGGCTACTTTTATTTGTATTTTAACACAAAGAGTTCGTTCCGTTGAATTAAATAAATAAAAAAAAGAATTAGGGGCTGAAGGACCCGAAAGAGGTTGTGAGAATTTCGACCACTGCGTTTTGCCAGTCTCAAAGCTCATAAGATACGATTAGTGTTGCTCTTCCTCGTGCTATACTATAATAAAGTCATTTTCTATTTTAAATAAGAATGTATTTCTTTTAAAAATATAAAACCCCATTTCCAATATTTTACTTGCGTATATACGTTTATATAAAGGGCTACGCCCGTTAAATACTAAACAAATAAATAAATAAAATTAATATGGAAAAATGAAAGATATCGTACTCTTCAAAGAAATTCGCCTAATTAAGAATCGTGCAATTTTTCAGGTAGTTGTTTCATTCGAATTACTCCGCCGATTCATTGCTGGCGAAAATTGACGACTTTTTAGAAATCGTCAGTGTAAAAAAAAATAAAGCGACAACGATGTTTTTGCGTTAAAAACAAAGTATTTTGAGGACGGAGCGCAATCGAGAAGCTGGAAATTTCTTTTTCCGTGACACGAAGCGCAAATTGTAGAAAATCGTTGGGATCATCGCTTCGCGATAAATTCGCCCGGCGGCTCGTCATTTTTCTACGTCGCAGCTCTCACGTCGATCTGCGTCTTCCTTCGTCCCCTGTTTGGACCCGGAGGAGACAAAAACAAGCCGAGTAAAAAGAGTCGCGTCGCAGATTCTTCACGGATTCACGATTTATTTCTATCTCCTCCGACACGGCCGCCGCCACTTTGCAACGAACGAACGAAAAAGACACTCCTTTTGCGCCTCGAGGCGAACGGTGAAAACGATGAGAACTTATGACGTTTTAATACGGTATCAAGGACGACGCCTTTGTTTTTTCTCATTCCACGCAACTCATTTTCGCCGACGTTTGGGCTCGAGCCATCGATGACACAACGCCGATCGGTGCAAGCGGAACTTCCAATGAACCAGCAAAACTGCCTGCCACGAGATGTTTCAAATAACGCAGCAAAAAAATTCTGAAGCGATTTGGAACGTTGAAATTTACATAATCAGAATTTTAACCCCTTGATATATAATGTAAGTTTGGGAAACGTTATTCGTTTCACGTGCCATCGTAGATAAACTTTGACGGCTGGGAGACGTCCAGAATTGTCGACATATTCCAGAATGTTTTGAAATGTTTCATACTTTACAGAACTACTAATTTATTATTTTATAATGTTACTTAACACTTAACCAATACAACAGGGAGATCTTCCATTCTTTCCTCTGCCATTGATTCTATTTACTTTTGTTATTAGTTATGGCTACAAACTGATTTCTTGATCAATTGCAATCAATCTAAACTTGTAGCATAAACTACGAGACATCTCGTAATTGGCAGTGAATGAGTTAAACGATTTTGTCAGCGACCTCCAATAAACCTCTTTCGATTCTTCCATACCGCAATAAGAGTGTTGGATACCCAACTTATTCATCCCCGTATCACAGACAAACTATTCCTTATTCATCCCCGTATCACAGACAAACTTCTATTCCTTACTCATTCCCGTATCACAGACAAACTCCTATTCCTTATTCATTCCCGTACCATAGATAAACTCCTAGCCCTTACTCATCCTCTTGCTCATCATCCACATCCCCACTCCACTATCCCTGTCATTTTCCCTTAAAATAGCCGTCCGGAAGAATATTATCAGAATCTCTGTGAACAGTCAGTCCAGTACGTACGTAAAGCTTTGTTCAGAATCCAACAAGAGAACGTACTTTCGAGTCGACAAAGAGATTCAAATTTCACGCTGAAGCGTATACTTATCGAGAAAGGACCTCGAAACTTTTGGCAGGCGCTGTACACTGCGACAGTCCATTTTTCTTCGCCCGATCTAATCTCTAGCGAGGTTCCTATCACGGAACGGGATGCAACTTGTTATGATTCGGATACGCGTGGAAGAGAAATCGCGCTAATCTCGCGTATCGCGGTCCTTATTCGGGTGTCGAAGATCGATAGCGATCGGTCAGTCGAAACGGAGGGTAAAAGAAAGGGAGGAAAGAAAGGAGATCCTGAGAGACAGGGGTGGACTCAGCGATAGCAAGAGGGTGAAGGGAAAATAAACGTTTCAGGTGAGAAGACACGAGGGTGATTTAGCAGCGAGATTGACCTACGGAATCGGGAAGGATGAGCGGAACGATCGATCCTTCCACGTGCATGGACCCAGGAACGATCCTGCAGGAAGTTAAATTAAATTTGCCAGCGACAACAGCATCCGGGCTATCGGCGGATATTGCCTGTTCTCGATCAGAATGCGATGTGATCGAGCCGATACTTAGGGAGCATCAAATTGGTTGCTGGATCTCTCGAAGCCACGTTCACGGGTTTCTCGACGAACAAGTACCTTCTGAGACGGTAATTTGGAAAGCAACGTGGAAACACGGTTGTTAACACTTAACCGATCGAATGGGGAGATCTCACATTTTTTCCTTCAACAAAGCGTTGTTATTGATTCTATTTGCTTTTGTTATTAGTTAGTCTTGAACTAGTACTATTCTCTGTGGAAGGGACGCCTGTGGTGCTAGCGACCTTTTTTGTTTTTCTTTTTAGTCTCTCGTGCGTCGTTATCGTAGGTAGAGGTCACAGAGAGTAATTTTGACATTATCGTTATATTTATTCTTTCCTTATCACTCAATGTTTTCTGTTTTCTATTATTTACTATACATCTGTATACGCGAGTTTCCTGTGTTTCGCACTTTGCAATAAAGTTTTATAAAATAAATCTAATTTTGCAACAAAATTTGCATAAGAATTATCATCGCTGTCCACAGGAGACTTCTAGCGACATAAATCGTAGGAATCGAAAAATTCTGGCGATTAATAAAAATCACGTGGCGTTTCGAAGACCGATCATCCGGAACCGCACTAGAGACAGCCTTAAGCACCCGTCGCTTTTTTGTAAAATAAACCTAATTTTGCAACAAAATTTGCATAAGAATTATCATCGCTGTCCACAGGAGACTTCTAGCGATATAAATCGTAGGAATCGAAAAATTCTGGCGATTAATAAAAATCACGTGGCGTTTCGAAGACCGATCATCCGGAACCGCACTAGAGACAGTCTTAAGCACCCGTCGCTTTTTTATAAAATAAATCTAATTTTGCAACAAAATTTGCATAAGAATTATCATCTCTATCGAAAGGAGATTTTTAGAGGCGTAAATCGTAGGAATCGAAAAATTCTCGCGATTAATAAAAATCACGTGGGATTTCGAAGACCGATCGTCCGGAACCGCACTAGAGACAGCCTCGAGCACCCGTCGCTCCTTATCGCCGACGATTTTCCCGTGATCTATTAGGTGTCCTTCTATAAAAAAACGAAAACGTCGGGGTAAATCGAGCTCACCAGCGGCCGACACCATCCTCGTGTCAGCAACGTCGAGCGAAGCCCGATAAAAAGGGTTGACGACGCGGCGCGAGGAGGATTATAAGAGGAAGAAAGGAGGAAGCGGCGAAGACCTATTCATAGATCAGTGGCCCTTTCGAGAGTTCGAGGGGAGAAAGAGGCCCGCTTTTAAGACAATGGCTCCTATCTTTAGACGTCACTTAAGACGTCGAAAGAGAAACGCGTGTCAGCGACACCTATCCCGATGGAGATAGCTGGGGAACCGGGTCCCTGTCAGGATCACCGAGGATCCCTCTTCTTCGATTACTGTTAAATTGTTTGGAAGATCTGTATAATGAATTTGGACAACTTTAATCTGATAATTTCGTTCATTACTCTTTTGCTTTCGTTTACAATACGGTTCTTTATGTAAGGTGAACGGTATTTATACATTTGCATCGTATAAGTGTGTATGTATGCATGTATGTGACATGTAAATGTACTGTGTCTTCTGCCAACAAATGGCAGCATTGTTATATTTCTTACAATTTCCATTTTACGTTTCCGAAAACGGACGTATCTGTATGCGATCGGCAATAAATTATGCTATTTGCATTAAATTCAGACGTTGCAACTGAAGATTAAAGCCTGTACCATTGGTAAATTCAAAGGAATTATTATCTAGAGTAACAGTGATCGGTAACAAGTTCGAAATTCTAAAAAAGTAAAGTGAATGTCAGAAAAATTGTTAACAATCATGTATAATGAATTTTACTGGGTTTCAAAAAGCGACATTGAGTCTACAGTAACGTGAATGTCGAAAATTCAATTTTCATCGTTTCTACGATGTACTTTCTACGGGTTTTCGAACAGCAACGCGTAACAGTGTGAAATATGGCTTTGTGATTTAAAATACCGTTCGCATTTCAAGAAACCGGTTTTCCTGGAAATTCTGCGTTCACGAAACCTTATGGTCGAGCTCGTGGGTCGCGATAAGCGATCGTGGAAACGCGAGGTGGTAACAAAAGGAAAGAAAAAGACGGCTGCTTTAAGATTAATTTGACTAATGGTAAATGAACCGTATGAAGGGAACGAGGGGGGAGGGGGGAAGAGGGGGAAAGGGATGAGAAGCGACAGGATAACCAACGAGAAACGGAGAAATTGGTCGGATGCAGGCGACAATGTCGTAAATGGAAACAAACGCAGCCGGGTGGCTAAAAAATGGAACGGTAATTAAAATTTTAATTAAATGGCACGCTGATTAAATACAGGGCGCATGCCTCGTGCACGTGTAGTTTGCTAAAACGTGCAACTCAATTAACAACGCTTGTCCAGGCCTCGAAAATAATTTTTAAAAATTCCATCCGCCATAGACACGCATTCACGTCGTCTACAAAAATATTACCTCGTTAACCATTTTCCATTTACACGACCCACGGAATGCATGAAAAACATTCAGGATTAATTTGTTGATCGATCAATTTGTTTGTGAAAATTTATCATGCAGAAATAAATTCTGCGTGAAATGAGAAAAGTTAATAAGACAAGCTGTGGCTTCTGCAATAACTAGCAGATAAAAATCTGCAATATACTTTTTGCTTGGGATCACATATTTAAAAATTAAAGGTTTTGATACGAGATGTTCCATTAAAATCGATGGAACGTGCAAGCAATTATATTTTCCAGAAACAATAGTATGGTGAACATGAGTTACCCAATTTACCCACCCTTTGGCATCGCAAGGATTAATAAAAGTAAGCGGAACTTATGTTGTTCGCACTGAAAAGCAAGGAACTTCTTAAAGAAATAAACGATTCTATAGGTAATATTAAAAATTGCTCGCAGTACAAAGGGTTAAGCTTCTATCTGACGATTTTTCGTACACTTTTACAAGTTGATTAGGGTGTGCTACAATTCTTTGCTACGTGCGATCGACGGTACACAGTGTTCGGTGTGTTGCGCGCCAGAAAATGATCCCGCCATTAATTTGTCGTAACGAGAGCGATGGAGGGCCGGGTAAGAGCCGCGAGGAATCGATAACTGTTATCGCAGTTGTTACCATGGATACATCAAAGCTCGTTCGTTTAACGCTTGAAAATGATTAAGATGAGCCCACGGCTTGCCGGCGGGGCAGGTTAATAAAATTCGTTGATCGATCGCGGGAAGAAGTTTCAAGGAACCCGCCTCGTTGCCCGGGCTGCTCATCATTTTTGGTTTCCAGCTCCACGCGTGGGAGTGTATCCCCCTTTATCCCATCCCGTGGAGATGCGTGGCAGTTCCGTTTGATTAGATCGGTGTTTCCCAACGTGGGGCCCACGCCCCACAGGGGGGCAATGTGATGGTTAAGGGGGGCAATTCGAAAACGGACTCGACACGACTGTAACCCTTTTGCTCCGGGCCATTTAAATGCAATGCTAGATACCGGTGCGAAATTTAACAAAAAAAAGACAAATTCTTAAATAATTGCGGTAAATAATTTCGTTTGACGAGACCAAAATATCAACTGGGTGATTGGCGTCAAATGAACCCCGGACGTTTTAAAAACTCGATAAACAACGCAGTTTTTTAATGTTAAAAATTATGTATGTTACGTAGGGGGGGCATAAAAATTTTAGAAAGGTTAAGGTGGGGCATGGCACAAAAAAGGTTGGAAAACACTGGATTAGACGCTCTACGGGACGATTGCGAACAATTACGTATCAGGCAAACGAAAGCAGCGAAGAATTCGAGAAAGGTTGGTTGCCGTTAAATCGATGAAACGTGTTTATTTTCTTTGCTTACGGGAAACCGATACGAATTACCTCCTTTACTTCCGGCTGCAATGACGAATAATGAGTTGGCAACTACGTTTCCGTCGTTTTTTAAAACTTTTTTAAAGTTTATTTTTTAATAGAAATTACAAACTAATTAATCAATAATGTATTCTCCTTTGTTGTTTATAATTTCTTCCTAACGATCAACAAGATTTTCAATATCTGGTTGGTAGAAATCATTCGATTACGAGTCGAACCAAGCTCTCAATTTTGCATCAGTATTGAACAAAACTCCGCGCATAGAAAAAGATCGAAAGAGGTGGAAATCATCTTTCTTTTTTAAAAAAATGGCGGAAACTTAGACGCCAACCTGATATATTCTCTTTCTAACTTTTATTTCTTTTAATTCATAGCTTCTAGCGTGGCGTTGCGCGCCGGTTGATTAATTGATTACAATTACGTGGCGTGGATTATAGAAACTGTTCCATTTACGTTTAATAGAGAGAAATTCGTTCGCTGTTTGTCATGGTTAAGCTTTATCGTTTGTTGAAGATTAAAGACCAATAGACGGTGCAATGATTTATTAGAGAAACAAACGAACGTTAATAGATTGTAATTAATAAAATTGCAAAAAGGAAGCTTACATTTTGCTGCGGGTATTAGAAGCCAAGATAGTCGCATTTTGATGATGAGGCTTCAGTGTGTCCTTGATCCTTCAATTTTTCTGTAATTGCCACACCGTTCACAGTTTGACAACGAATTAATTTGAATAACTCGCGTGATTAATGGCGTGCTTTCGTCTACATTTTAACGTATATAATCATAATGTTTAACCACGTTTTTCCGCGAGGTTATGTAAATGTTTTCGCGGTTGATAAATATCTTTCACATGTATTTCAAGATTTTTGCAACTCAGTGTTTTACAAATATTTATACACGAATTATCTTATATTTCTCTAAACTAATTCACTAGTTTTTCTATTCCACTGATTATATTTTTTTACGCGTATCCGTGTATTTTTTACGTAATAGTTTAACTGTTTCCGAATTTGGTTTCGAGTTTTCTCATGTTTGCGCATGCGCCTGCATCGTTTCGCGCGCCTTTTTCAGCCATTCCGCGGAATTATTCGAGTGCGCATGCGCGAACTTTCGCGTAGCGTGCTCGTGCGCGTCATATTCGTATTCGCGCGCAATTCTCGAGTGCTCCGCGAGAAATTTTGTAAGAAAGATCGAAAAGTGAAGTAATTAAAACGTGAAAGTGCAATTTGAAGCTGGAACGATGCGTAAAACGAGTTTGCTGCCAATGCTGAACTGTTGACTTCAATGAAGCGTTGTACCAACGGTAAATATACTTTATTACTCCTCTGGTTCCCGGTCATGTTTCTAGCCGAATAGACCAGTTGTATTTTATTATTTTTAATGCGAGCATAGTGACTACGAATATTATTTTACATCAGTATAATAATATTCGTATAAATTACATTTCTGTTGCATTTTTGGTAGCTTAGGATAGAACTTTCTTGTACTTCGCGTGTTAGAATTCATGTGCTCTGAACAGAAGCATGGAAAGCTAAAAAAATGTCGGACGATTATCCGACATTTTGAATTTATGCTCATTTATTCGTCTTATTTGCTTTAGTTATTATTTCGTAAAGTTTTGATGAAGTAAAGGTACAAGAAAGTATTTCGCGAGGAATGAATTAAAAAATCAAAGTAATTTTCTTGCATACTTCAAAATAATTATTACATAATTTACTTTGATTTTACAATTACATGAAGGTTTAACAAAATATTATTTTACATATTAAATGATGCAATTAAGTCATATATTAAATTCTATTAGTTGTATTTTATTACATTTGATTTCAATAAACTCGTAATTAGCAATTGCTTTTTTTGATATTAAGATACAAGATTTGTTTAATTAATTAATTCAGTTGAAGAATAAGATTCCATTAGGTCGTTAGCTATTGTTAATCACGCTTTTTAGCTAGGATTTGCAGCAAACATGAAGAAAACTAGTAAGTGTAACTTATTATGGCTGTGTTCATTTCTTATGCCTGCACTCATTTATGTGCCCATGTGTACATGTATGAGTAAAGGCGGTGAATACAGTTTAAAGTATAAGATTAAACATTTGGCGGATGATAATTTGATAGTGATTCTGGCAATGTATGTTTTACACATATGTATGTATGTGTGTGTGTGTAGTTATGTGTAGCATACATTGGTCAAAAATAATAAAATTTAGAATCAATTTTCAATTATTCAGTACACTGCCATTATTTTGTACAATACTGGCAATGTAAATTCTTACAACCATTCAATTGATCTATGATATCTTTAGTAAATCTATATATTTCTAACTGCAAGCTTGTTATATCATGCATGTGATAATCACTATCCATTATCAGTCGATTTCAGATAAATGGTACGTATTTTTAAAGTATGAATGAGAAATGTCTGTTGAGCTTAGGTGTCGGAAGCGTCCCGGGACGTATTCCCTAGTGTAGGCTTATTGCACCTAGGCGGTATGTGAGAGAATCGTGGAGAGCATGTGTTGGTTTGAACGGTTTTGCAAAATTTTTAAATATAGACTTAGGCAGGCAGGTAGCTTACTTCTTGTATGAATGACTTAGCTTTAAGTAGGTAGGGCCAAGACAACCTATTTGTCGTTTCTATTATTTGCAAATAGTACGCAATAGTTTGTACTTGGAATTCAGAACTGAGAGGAAACATGTAAAAATTATTAAGAAAATTATTTGTTAAGTTCAATCACTCTAGTTATCCTCTCACTTCTTTTACAGGCTATGCCCTAAATTTAAGTCGCAATCGTGGTATTAGACCCGATTGTAAAAATGAAATATTTAAGTGAAAAGTGAAGTGAAATGAATATATTCTGCTCGGATATTTGTGTAAATGTGCATGTATGAACGGACAGCGATTCTGAGAATCGCTGGTCGTCTGCATGCTAGTTTCTAGTTTTGCAATACATTTTTTTTTTACAAAATAAAGGGATATCCGAGCAGTGGTGTAATAAGAATGACTATTGGGCTCTGCCTGAAGAAAGAAAAGGCTATATGCTGAAAAGGCCCGGCGTATTGCCAAAGAAGAGGGCAACTATCAATGGCTGTCCATCTTTGGATGGATAGTCATTCTTTTTAATATTTTGTCACTATGCTCGCTAATTGTGTTTTTCTGTGTGCTTTATCTCAAATTTTATTGATTCTTCAATGTTCTTTTTCCATTTTCTTTTCACCTACAATAAAAAAAATAGAATTAAACATAACTTAAATTACACATTTATCTAAAAAGAGCAGTACAATTTCATGGTGGTTATTATTTAAAATAAATTTAGCAAATGACCACAATCTGTATGAGTGAAACTTTACCTGATAAAGCTTACAGATGATCACAGTAGATCTTGATCAGTCGGTAGATGTCACCACATGTATCATTCTCTGTTAATACTTCTTGAAGCGTATTGACAGAAATTACTCTTGGCGTTGAAAGATTTTCAGCAAACAAAAACGTATAAATGAATTCTGCTATATATTGCCACAAAAATAAAATGGTATAACATTAGATCAGGAAATTACTCACGTGAAATTCTAGAACGCGAAGTGCTTTTCCTTTTCTGTGGCTGCCATATTGTAATAGCCTTGCCTGCCGCCTAGCAGTAGAATAATGAAATACTATGTTACCTTAGGGAAAAGATTTATGTTTTTTTTTCAATATTCCATATATTTCTGATACGTTTAATTCTTTACTACTAGCTTGCAATAGTACTACTGAAAAAATTTTTTAATTTTCCCAATTATTTTTCTGGCAATGTATCGATCATTATTCTAAGATATGAATTCATTTCTACTAATTGCACTTTGAATACAACTGATGATCGACCATTCAGAATTACCAAACATTATCCCGTTTTGTTATCCCATTTTTTATTTTTCAAAATAAATAAAATCTCGTTTCCATTTATGCAAAAGTTTCATTCCCCGAGTAAAATTTTCCGTATACAACTTTTGCAACGGGAAATGTTATTCATACGTTACGTAACTTTCCCGCTAAAATTCCATTGAGAATGCGAACGATCCCGAGTGCACGGGTGCAGAAGTATCTACTGCGGTGTACTTAACATGAGAATGTGTCCATTCGAACGACAACGAAGGGAAACAAGCGAAAAGGAAACACTCTCCGCCTTCTGTGAATCCTTCCCCATTATGCAAACGATGCATTAGGATGCATCCCATCGAAACGTTCGACGTTCTCACGGAAAATGCGCCATCCGCGCGAGTGCACCCTTTATAATCTCGAGGAATCTTTTGCAGACACCGTTCTCGTAAACGATTATCGTTGTCTAACAGCAATCAGTGGTCTTCGACGTGTTTTTGATTGGAGCAAAAGAAATGTTGGAATACGTGAAAGATCGAGCATTATTTCCAAAGTTCTGGCGAAAACGCGTTGTCACAGGGAAACTTTTCCAGTTTCGCGATAGTTGTCGGAGTTCTGGCTGGTAAACAGTTCCTGTTGACTACCGGAAGTTCCTGCGGAACCTTTAAAATATGTCACCAGCGATTATCGTGTCGGTTTAGTCCGAATTCAATCTTTGTAGTTTCCAACAGATACTCGATTTCGTTTTATTAATTAGAACCGGTCGCGTAAAATGTAGGGGACGCGTTAAAAATATTTTAGCGTGCGTAGAAAGGGTGGGAAACAGAGATTGAAATTTATTAGTACGATACTCGTTTGATAGAATTTTATAACCAATTTTTAACCCAATGTCGAATATGCGAGAGATGTGAAGGCAAAAATTATAGTTCAAATTGCTATCCCTCTAATTCAAAACATTTTATCTCGTAGCTTCTCATTTTTGAAGATATACCAAAATATTTTAAGTTTTGCACATTTTTTAGTTTTCGAAAGAATTAAAAAAGTCTAAAGGCTCTGCAGAAGAATTTTGCATTAACTCTTTGTGTTCGGAAGGCGATATAACCAATTTTTAACCCAATGTCGAATATGCGAGAGATGTGAAGGCAAAAATTATAGTTCAAATTGCTATCCCTCTAATTCAAAACATTTTATCTCGTAGCTTCTCATTTTTGAAGATATACCGAAATATTTTAAGTTTTGCACATTTTTTAGTTTTCGAAAAAATTAAAAAAGTCTAAAGGCTCTACAGAAGAATTTTGCATTAACTCTTTGTGTTCGGAAGGCGATCCTCCATTTTTAAAAATCTCCAAACGCAGAATATTGAAATTTACTCACACTAAAATTTATGTAATTTAGATAAATAATGCTGGAACCTTTAGACACGACAATTTGCATTCGTAAATTTGTTGTGTCATTCAACACAATCGCCCCTTTCGAGTGCAAACGGTTAACCCCTTGACATACAATTGAAACAGAATTTAATGCGTCCGAAAAATACCGTATAATTTGGTTACGTGCAAGTTTAGAAACACAACATTTTATTTTGAAACTTGCATTACTGCATAACATTTAATCAGGTTGAGATATAACGTTACTCGACAATAATTAACATTATAAAATGATAGATTAGTAGTTCTGTAAAATTATGAAACATTTCAAAACATCTTGACGTCCCTCAGACGTCATTGTACGTCAAGGGGTTAAAGTGACTGGAATCCAGTTTTCTCCAGCATTTCGAAACGCCAGACAGGCTGTTTTGCGTTGGGAGGGCGGAATTATTCGCCGGGCAGGTATTTCTGGTTACAACGAGAAACAGCATCGAACGAGGCCATCCCTCAGCGTCTGCGTTCGTCTGCGCGAGGAAATTCGAGCTGTCGGGGAACAGACGTCCTGGCCAAGACGTCTAACGTCATAGGCAAAGCCCCGAGATCGCGTAATTAACAGGATATATCCTTCCCAATCCACCCCCGTGTCGCTGGCAACCGGCTTGCACGTCTTGTGTAGGGACGGGGGATTCAGATCGTGTTACGCTCCTGTCGGTTACAGGAACCGCTTGCTAAAGCCGGCTAAGACGACTACCAAGATTGATTGGAGCCCTCGAGTTCCTAGCCGGCTCCTTTGGCCACAGTTTCGATTGTTTTCCAATTGTGATCCCTTTGCCGCGTTCCGTCGACTCGGTTCCCTTGGATCTCGCGATTTACAGCAATTTCTGAATTAACCCTTAGCGTTTCGTCGCCGACAATACCGTCGTTTCTAATTTGAACCCTTTGCACTCCACGCCTTTTTCACTGGGACGAACGAGCTAACTCGAGACGATTTTAGGTATATTAGAGAAGCATTTTACTTAAGTACCTACTTTAAGCTCTTGACATACAATTACGAGTTAGGGTCGTCATTGATTTCATGTGTCACTGTAAACTTTAACAAGTGTGACTCGTCAAGAGAGCTGTTTTCAACGAATGCCGTGCAGTGTATAATTAGATTATTCACTTCTTTCATTCGTGCGTCGATTCTGTTTTATTCGAAATGTTCAAGGCGCTCCCTTAACCCTTTGCGCTCGAGAGGCGACTGTTAGTCGCCAAACGATAGTTTCACAGCTTTTCAGAGTTTCGTTCATTTGTTTACTAATCAGACCCGGAGGTTAAATAGTCGTATATGTGAATTTTAGTGTTCGATTTAACTAAACCAAATGAAGTTTAATATAAGCGAATCTTGGTAAATATTTTGCATTTGAAAGTCTTTGAAATTAATATTGTTAGACGGCTAATAGTCATCTTTCAAGTGCAAAGGGTTAACACGTTCGTCGCCCACCGGTGATTCGACCGAGTTTCTCGCTGGGCCCAAATCCGATTGCATAGAAAACTGGGGTAAAAGAATATAAAAACAGCAAAAATTGTAACTTTTTATTTTAATTTTATGTATTTTATATTTATTTATACTATATTTTAATGCTTATTCCACTGAATTCCTTTTAAAATTCCAATTTAAAATCCTATTTAACTTTAAGCAAAAAAGCGTCACTCAAATACGGGTGACGTGGCGACGAACGTGTTAAATAAATAAAGTTAAGTTAGTTAAATAAATAAAAAAATAAAAAAAATATCCGCTGAATCCCGTAAGACCTTAAATAATCGTTTCGATCCTGTTAATTAACATCGATTAATTCACCGATAAATATAATCGGGGTTCATCGAAACTGCGAGCTCGCTGTATCGCTGTTAACGCGATAGAATAATCGTGCGCGTAACATAATCCCTGGTGATCGTTAATAAACTTCGGTTATCATCCGCGATTAATTACACGCGACGATCTAACCCGCCCGCCATCGTCAACCATAACCTATCCTCGATCAATCGATTCATGAATGCCCTCCAAAAATTGTCTGCAACGGCGCATAATTTTTTTTGAAGATTAACGCTCTGCTTTCGCGACGGCAGAATTAATTTTCGCGCGAAATCATCGTCGACACGTACGCGTTCGTTCAATTACCGATCGAAATCACGAACATTATTTCGCAAATCACCCTCAGTTCGACCTCTCGACGATTCATTAATTGTTCTCTCGAGAAACACGTCGTCGTTCTCTCTTTCTCTCTCTGTTCACGCGGTCGTTTACATCTATTGGAAATGGGGTTTTATATTGTTTAAAAAATAAAAAACACACCCTTATCTAAAATATTATAATATTTTATTTATATAGCACGAGGAAGGTGCAACTCTCTGAACAAATCTTGAGAATTTTGTCATGAGACTAGCAAAACGTAACGATTGAAATTCCTACAACCCCGTCCGGGTTTTTCAACCCCTTCGTTCTGTTTCTTAACGTTTTCAAACTTTCTAAAATGCCAGATTGTGATTTGAATTCTTAGAAGAAAGTACGTAAAGAGATATCTGGTGCTTCCTTATATTTCTGTATTCAGTTTCCAACCCCCCTCGAATCTACCGTTCTTGGAAGAAGCCGTTGAGAAAGTACGTTAAGAGAAAGCTGATTTATAGTTATTTTTTGCTTCGTATTATTTCTGTGTTCAATTTCTAACACCATGGTTTTCAAATCTTTCGCTCGACCTCTCGACGATTCGTTAATTGTTCTCTCTCTCTGTTCACGCGATCGTTCTCGTCGTTTCCAAATCTTTCGCATCCCGTTTCCCCCATCGCGAGTGATTAGCCTTTGAGAAAGTACGTTAAGAGAAAACTGATTTATGGTTAATTTCTGTTTCGTATTATTTCTGTATTCAATTTCTAACACCATGGTTTCCAAATTTTTCGTTCGACCTCTCGACGATTCGTTAATTGTTCTCTCTCTCTGTTCACGGGATCGTTACCGTCGTTTCCAAATCTTTCGCATCCCGTTTCCCCCATCGCGAGTGATCGTCAGCGAAAATTTCGTTGGCCGCTCACAGCAGGCGATTAAATTTTGAGTTTCGCGGAAAATCGATGCGCAAGGGTAAGGGAGGGAGGGAGGGAGGATGGCCACGGAGCGAAAACAGGACCTGTTCAATAATGAAAACGACCGTGGATACCCCCTGGAACTCTTAAATTCTGGCACGCGGAACGTAATTAAAAGACCTGCTAAATTTTTCAGCCGCGCTTAATAAAAGCCCGTGGAAAAATTGATTTCCGCCCGGTTCGTTTGTTTTCCTTTCATCTGCCCCGTGTCTCGACTTCTTTTCTTTTTTCCATTCGGTGGGATACATCTCGTTTGGGTACTTTAATCCGAAAACCTGAGATTAATTTAATTATTCCGAGAATCGTGGGTTAAATTAGCAATCCAAATTGGAGGAACGATGCGGAAAAATCAACCTTTTAATTTTACGATTATCTTCCTTCGATGGGAGCAAGTTTAGCATAGTTTATTTTGTTCACCCAAATATGGATGACGATCTTTTTCTTAAAGCTAAACAGGATTTTAAATTGGAATTTTAAAAGAAATCCAATGGAATAAGCATTAAAGTATAGTATATATAAATATGAAATACATAAAATAAAAATAAAAAGTTAACATTTTTGCTGTTTTTATATTTTTTAATCCCAGTTTTCTATACAATCAGATTTGGGCCCAGCGAGAAACTCAGCCGAATCGCGCTGGGCGACGAACGTGTTAAATCCACATTTCCAATGGTAACCTTTTCGAAAAGATTACCAATGCTTTTTTTTGCGAAAGATCCTTAACACTAGGTTCACGAAATTCATAATTAAAATTTTCAAAAATAACTACTATTATTCTTAACAATTTTTGGTGACTTTTATCGATAAAGTAATTCGAACATACCCTAATCTATTCCCTTATCAGCACTGTAATTTCAAATTCTGCACGATGTATAACTATTTTTTGGTATACGTGTGTGTTACAAATAGGTATACAAGAAAGAACAGAGTTTCGATTAAAAATGGTTCCCTCGTTGCCTTGTTTTTTTCGTACAACCAGTTTTGCCCGTAACAACGTGGAAAAATGTAATCGCGTAAAATTCTCTCGCTTGTAATTCCGTGCTTCTTGATTCTCGCTTTGACCGAAGGCAACCGGAAGGGGGCGAAGTTTGATCGCTAATGTTATTAAACCGGCAAGTTCAACACGATATTTAAGGCTCCCGGGTGAAAGTTCGGGAACTTCCGGGGAAATTACAATATTAAATTGCGCGAGATTAATTCCGGGGAACTCTTTATATTTACCTCACTTTGTCCGTGGCAAACGGCCGGAAGAGAAATAAAGTTCAATAAGCGGTGGCTGTACTTACCGTGAAAACCGAACGGGGAAACTGCCAGGCTGCTTAAGCATTCCTCACGAAACTTAACGAGCAATCTCCAACAACGATCAAGTCGAACGATCTAACAGAATTTTCTTTACGGAAAATGTAATCGTGGAACGATAACGCTCTCGTTGATTCGAAATATTTCAACGCATTGAAATTGTTTACTCTTCCTATTTAAAAACGAAAAATTTCAAATTTTTCAAATCGTTTTCACGAATTTCTTAATTCGAATCCTCGTATTTGAAATTTTAACGCTATTATTCGATCAAGTTGAATGAATTTTAACGAGCAAATTTCGATAGCATTCAAATCCATTGCTTTGCGTTCGGAAATTTTTTAAGATCGAACAGTCGCTTTTCGAGTGTAAGAGTGTTATAGAAAATAGAATCGAAAAAATAGAAAGACAAAGGATTAACCCAATCGCATCACAGCTTTCAACACAGTTATTCACTTCAGAGTCAACGATAAAAATTACGTGTAACGATTAAACAGAAAAGTTCAGTTCTATAGAATTGAACAGTAAATAAATTGAGATAGTTCGTTTAAGCTTCAAAATCCTGTATTGTTGATAAGATACTGTTGGAAATTCGTATCCTAACGAATAAACAAAAATCAATCGCCTCGAAGAAATATTTATGTAAGGTCGAGATATCGTGTGAGAAGGTTCCAGGAACGGGTCAAGTGGTTTTCCTTACCACACTGTGCGTAAGAATTAGAAGACCCTAACGAACTGTATCCTTTAGCCTCTTCTATTCATTCGAGTCTTACCTCTCGCTGTGTAGAGATCAGGTTCAGAAATCGATATACCTTCCCTTAGAAATAAAGTTTAGTAAATTCTTAAGTGAAAAGTTATCGTTATTTTGTTCCTTTTTAATCCATAATCTCCGATAGATACTTACGAAATGTTTTACTGCAACAGAAGAACATTATCGAGAGTGTATTATTTCGCGTTAATTGTGACAATCGTCGTTTGTGAATTATTTCGTTTGTGGAAAGGTTCCAGTGAATAAAGACACGGCAAAGGTTCCTTCAACATAGCTCTCTTCTTTTCTTTATTCCCCGAGAAACAGGAGAAAAAAGGGAAACGCTTTCGCGGGTACAGGTGCGTGCACTTTGAGAAACATTCACGGAAGTATGTACACGCGTGTGAAAGAAAGCACGCTTTACAAGAACACGCCAATCCCGCGCACGCCGAACGCAGCGTGATCGAGAAGGCACAGCTTAAGGTCAATTTACATCATCTGTTCGAACACGTTCCCTTTCCAACATTATTCACTTGGTGAAACTAAAAAAACCTTGTGGTTCTTTATTTTACGTAGCGTGGCGGATCAGACACCGTCAGACATTTTTAGCTGATGCGTCGATATTGGATCAAAGATGTCGGAGAGCTTTGGAACTCAACGAATCCGCTATGAAATTGATCGTGATCTATTTCATCCAAATTTGTTTGACTCCGTTGTGAATAGATAGCTTTTTCTTGTACAAACAGGATCGTGTTCGAACAGATAGTATCTTTTGTTTGAACCGGATCGTGTTGGACACGGAACCTGTTTCAATGGAAAGGATAATGTAAATTGACCCATTAACCCTTTGACTGTCACGTCGAAATCACGTGTTTCGCTCAGCACGCCACTGGATGCGAGATTTCATAGAAATTGATCTTTTATTTTCGATGTTCTAATACAAATTTTTAATCGTTCAATGGGACACTTTTTATTTCGAAGCATCCTCTAATTAGTTGTAATGTTGAAAGTACACTGACTGTCAATTTTTATTCAACTCTTAAAATTGTAAGTAGTTGAAGTGCTCTGGTTACCAATGACCACCAATGGCGTCACAGAAGAAACCGTGACCGGTCATATACGACCAATGTGACAGTCAAAGTGTTAACCCTTTCCCTCGACTGCTGATAATCAAACAATAGCAATTTCGCAATTTTCCGAATGCAAATAGTCATGTTTAACACTGTTAAACGCCGGTATAAGTCAATTTGAAAAAAAAAAAATGTATTTTAAAAACAGAATTTATATGTAAAAATTATTTTGAATAAAGTTTCATTTTTTTTTTAAAACTACAATTTTTATGTTTGAATTAAATTATAGGTATATACCCAACATCCGACAATCTACTGTTAAAACTTTCAGCAGCTTTTATCTGAATTAAACGAGCGTTGAGATAGAAAATTCTGATTTTTCTAATTTCACTGTTTTATACCTGGAAATTTTTAAATTTCGAGCGCAAAGGGTTAACAAAGTTGAGTCGGCGCACGCAAAAATCTCGTTCTCCCGTGGGTTCCCGGTAGAAAAAATCGTCGAACAGCAAGCGCGTCAGTGAGGAACTTCTGTAGAACTTGGAAGAATCGGCCGTCCAGCCGGAAGAGACGATAAACGCCGCGGTAAATCGCGGACCTTCGACCGATTTTATCGACGAAGGCACGGTTCGTGGATCCTGGTTCGTAGAGTCGATAAAACAGCGTGTCTCGTTCCTCTCGACGACGAAACTCTGGTTTTCTTTTCTCCTTTTCACGCGATTCCGGCCTCCGTAAGCGATACCGATCATTTTTTTTTTTTGCTTTTTTCCTTTTTTTGTTTTTGTTTGTTTGTTATCAATGGTATGTACATAGAAAGCAGGCCTATTCCAGACGTTTTTGATTTTTTGGATCCGTTCCACGCGTGTCGCTTATCATACATACATTATGTACAGACACTTTGTACAGGTATTTTTTTGTTTTCTTTTTAGAATGCGAACAAAAGGGGATGATGGGGGCAAATGGGTAGTGTTATTTCGTGGGATGAGACAGGGGACGATGATTTTAATACTAGAACTACCGGTAATTAAACTGTACTTAATTGAATGGAAGAGATCAAATTGAAAATTGTATGAAAAAATATTCAATTCATAGGAAACAAATTTTTATTTATACCTTCTGCAGAAAATTATAGGAAATTTTGAAAGCTTTACCGCAGTGAATTTATAAGATTGCTAC
This sequence comes from Tetrapedia diversipes, assembly GCA_033822845.1. Classification (NCBI taxonomy): domain Eukaryota; kingdom Metazoa; phylum Arthropoda; class Insecta; order Hymenoptera; family Apidae; genus Tetrapedia; species Tetrapedia diversipes. Next base: position 832,959 of record JAOPTO010002169.1, read on the forward strand.
GAGCAATCATCGATTTATCATTTTGACTGCTCTGGTAATTCTACTGTTAAAACGAGCAAAATTGAATAATGAATAATCACCGATTGGTCATTTCGACTGTTCTGGTAGTTCTAGTGTTAAGTAACGTGTAAACTGCGGAGTTTTATGCGAATTCTTCGTCCTCGCGACGAAGGGAATAGAAATTTTTCGCTTTCCAAGTGTTATTACTTTTTATATTTTACACGGACTTAAATTTCTGCACTTCTTGCACGTTTACTTGCGTTCCACGCAACTCATTCTTCCGTGACCACATAAATATCCGTAGTTCGGTAACAAGAATATAATAAGCTCGACAAACGATGTTGATCGATAAACAACAACGATGAACAATATTCGGAAAAGAAGAAGGTCGCTCGAGCCTTTGACGTTCAAAGGGTTCTCGAGGCAAATGAATTTTACAACTAACACAAGGATAACAATTAAGACCACCCAACACCTTGACGCTTTCACTGTTGCTAAATCGATACCATCGCTAAACCGATCAACAAAACACCTAATCGAGAGCTTCGCAAGATTTCTCGAAAAGATTTGAAAGTGCTCAACGCAAAATTGTCTTTCGCGATGAATTTGCCAGGCCGTTTCAACATCCACGTCAAAATTGGCTGTTTTACAGAAATCTTTGTCTTGGGAACGTTCGCGAAATTCTGTTGGCACGCGAAACGTCGAAAAGAAGAAAAACAATAGTTTCTGTCCTCGAGCGATTAAGTAAACGAACGCACAGTTCGGCGTCAAGCGGTGGTTAAACACAACAAATATACCCTGGAACCATAAAATACAGTGTGTCGCAATCGTTCGTTCAATCGCTCCACCATTCACCGCTGATTCTCGTTCTTCTTTTTTACACACGTTTCTTTACACATTTCCTTCGTTTCTTTTTACACCACAAAAACCACCCCTCGTCCGCGATCGAAGTTCTCCGTGTTTCAGTTCGTTCTGCTGTCCGTGAGCAGCTTGAACGTCTCTTTCGATAGGAACTCGCGGTAGGGCTAGGACGCAGGGTCCTCCGCTCTGTCGTGGATCACCGGGCTCATGTCCTCGCGGTTCACGCAGTCCCGGATCGCCTGAAGGATCACGCGCACCCTTCTGTCCAGGGCCGCGAAATGGGGCTCCCATAGAACTGGCGCCACCGGATCCTTCGCCATGCTCCTTCGTATCGCCGCGCTGAGGGGCACTGGTCCGTTGTGGAATCTGTGAAAAAGCAGACACCTTTGAATTTTTTAACGAAACTAGGAAGTGAAAGTGTTTTTGTCCTGGTCTAAAGTCCATGACTAATTAATCCGTTGAGTTTGAAAATTTGCAAAATTTTCATTTGGCGAATGACAGTCTCCTTTCGAGCGCAAAGGGTTAACACGTTAAGTGCCACGCCGATCCCTAGGGACTGACACTAGACTTTTCGTTCGGGCCTCGTCGGTCCCTACGGATGGGCGACCGATTTTTCGTTCTTTTATTGCGGCGCGTGTGTCGGTCCTTGCGTACTTGTGAGACTGAACATTTAAATTATGCGATATCGGTGTTTGTTTGGTCAATGCTTCGAGGAAAATAATATAATACTTAAAAACATTAATGTAATGTTTATTAAAACAAGATAAGCAAAGGTGAGGTTTCTGTGTACGTTACCCGACATTTGTTTATACTCTGGCCCGTCTGACGACTAACTGTGGCTTGAACGGAACGACACAGAAATTCGGTGTGGCGCTTAACGTGTTAATACGGTTATGTATTCCGTGGATCGTATCGTGAGCCTCTTGACGGAAAAGGATATTGCGAGTTCTGGAAGCTGGTGTATGTATTACCAGACCGTACAAAGACAAGAGTTCAGAAGACGTAATTTTGATTTACCCACGATCTGCCGTCGAAATCTTCTCCATAACACCGGGCGCTTCCTGTGTCGAAAAGCCCTGGCGGATCCTCCGTTTTCAATATTCACGGAACCAAAGTAACCAGACAGATCGTTTTTAATAAACATGCAAATCCACGGTCGCAGAAGTCGTTGGCACTCGAAAGATTAAAAAACGTGACCCTTCCACCCCCTTCCGCCCCCGTGCTCCCCCAACGCCCCCTCGCTTTATGATAGATAGATCGATCAGCGAGCTCGGGCACGAGGAATTTTTCAATAAAGATGCAAATGCTTGTAATTAGAAGTTAGCTTCGACCGGCAAGGCAAGCGCGTGTCCTCGCTTGTCCGTCTTCGAGGAATTCGCACCTCCGTTTGTCACGTCCGCCATTTTCCCGCCGCCTCCTCCTTTTTCCCCACCCTTTTCTACCGCCTCGTTCACCGGGAGAACTTATTTTCCCGGGTCGAAATTTTCCACGCCGCTCGAACGTCCTTCGAGATTTCGAGACGCGGTCCGATAATGGAGGATCGGGGTCTTCCTCGCGGAACAGGCAATGAATAAAGTATCGACTTAAGTAGACAGGTCGCGGATGCTATTTATAGTGCGCACAGGGTGGTCCGTTTGACTTCTTCGTTCCCGAGCCGGAGATGTCTTGCGCGTGTCCGGAATCGCGATTTCTCTTTCGCCCCTGTTACGAATCGTAGTGTCTCACCATGAGAGGAATAAAAATTAGTTGTCGAATTATGGTAAATCGATTTTAGATTAATTTTTAAGATTACGGCAGAATTAACGTTAAATTGCGTGGATGTTACGAATCGTAGTGTCTCACCACGAGAGGAATAAAAATTAGTTGTTGAATTATGGTAAATCGATTTTAGATTAATTTTTAAGATTACGGCAGAATTAACGTTAAATTGCGTGGATGTTACGAATCGTAGCGTCTCACCACGAGAGGAATAAAAATTAGTTGTCGAATTATGGTAAATCGATTTTAGATTAATTTTTAAGATTACGGCAGAATTAACGTTAAATTGCGTGGATGTTACGAATCGTAGCGTCTCACTATGAGAGGAATAAAAATTAGTTGTCGAATTATGGTAAATCGATTTTAGATCGCGATCAAAATTACGACAGAATTAATGTTAAATTGCGTGGGCCATAGAAATTCAAAATTCTCGACTGTAACGCATGAGCAACTAAAGACAAAATGGAGTATCGTTAGGCGATCAAAATTACGGAAAAATTAATGTTAAATTGTGTGGGCTATAGAAATTCAAAATTCTCGACTGTAACGCGTGAGCAACTATAGACATAAGATGGGATATCGTTAGGCGATCAAAATTACGGAAAAATTAATATTAAATTGTGTAGGCCATAGAAATTCAAAATTCTCGACTGTAACGCGTGAGCAACTAAAGACCTAAGATGGAGTATCGTTAGACGGAAGTTGTTACGTGCCTCGTGCGTCAGTCACGAATTAACCCTTTGCACTCGGGAGACGACTGTTGGTCATTTAATAATATTAACTTCAAAACTGTTCAAGTGCAAAATATTTACTAAGATTCGCTTATATTAAACTTCGTTTATTTAGTTAAGTCGTATACTAAAATTTACATGTATGACTGTTTAACCTCTGGGTTTGATTTATAAACAAACTAACTAAAAAAGCCTGAAAAGTTGTGAAACTATCACTTGGCGACCTTTCTCTACAAAGTTACAGCAATTGAAACATGGACGCTATTTTAGTCGAACGTGGACTCAGTTTTGCTTATAACTGTATGCAGTGAATTAATTTTGCAATCGAGGAATCGAGTGAAATTATTACGACTGCAATTTTGCACGATTTACTGAGAATCTGATACTCGAAGAATCGGACGTAATCGAAGGGACACCCTGTACATGTGGGGTTGTATGTATAACCTAGAGGAGGACGCGTTCCCGAAGAAGCGGGCGGATAAAAGTATTTTTCTGGCTGGCTACTTCTCGATGTCACAGGGGAACGTAGAAAAGCACCGTGCTCCACCGTCGAGAGAAGGATAAAGACTTGATCGAACAGCTTTTATGCCATTTGAACGATTATGGTCCTCGGGGATATTGATGATCCCGTTCGACAGATCCTTTAATGTTTACCTAATCGAAAGCACCCTCGAATTCCATTTACCGCGTTTTTCTTGTCCTTACAAATTTTGCAGCGCGTCGCGACCACGATTAACCCCCTTTGCACTCGGAATTATTTTTCAATTTTGTTGCCAATAACACCCCAGTATTTTAGATGCTTCATTTTTACTTAATTTACTTCAAACGACAATTTCTTGAGCGGTACTTACTTTTTGTTTTATTAATTATATTAAACATAGCTCTCAAGCTTTGTTGTAATTTATATTCGTTTAATCTCGTTGACTCTTTGGTCTTATGCTTTTGTCCGCTACTGTATTTAAAATGGCACTTCAAAAATGTCGAGTGTGACTCGACATAGGAGTTACTGTGATCAAAACTGACGTCGAGTCACACCGACAAAGGAGTGCAAAGGGTTAATCGAATCAACGATACATTTTTCAGAATTAATTTGCTTTCAGACGGTTTTCACTCACCCTCTCACACACACACCCTCTCTTTCTCTCACTCACTCATTCATTCACTCACTCACTCTCTCTCTCACACACACACACCCTCCATCTCTCTTTCTCTCTTTCTTTCGCTTGCTCACTCTACGGAAGCGATTACCACTCAACATCTTAACCCTTTGCACTCGAGAGGTGATCATTAGTCGTTTAATGACACTAACTTCAAAAATTTTCAAATTCAAAATATTTACTACGATTCACGTATATTAAACTTCATTTAGTTTAGTTAAGTCGTATATTAAAATTTACATATATGACTGTTTAACGTCCGAGTCTGAATTAAAGTTTGAACATTTGCAAAACTATCATATGCTAGGATTACGATGTCCCGTGAGAGGGGACAGCTGAGTGCAAAGGGTTAATACGTATACGTCACCTCATGAAAGAAACTAAAATTATTTGTTAAGATGTCATTAAATTAGCATGTGAAAGTTACCCGGGCTCATAAAGGGTTAACAACTCGCCAGGCGAAGAAGAGCAGCAACAGATATCGTGTAGCGCTACGTGTTGGTCGGTGTTCAGCCGGCTGAACGGGGGACTGAACGAAAACGAAGTAATAATGAGAGAGAGGCGACCGTGACTGACGCGATGAAGTAGCCACAGGATGCAATTATCCTATAATATCAGGTTTAATGGGCAGCGTGTGGGCTTCTTTAATGCGGCCTGAACGACCGGCACGATTTCATTCAACAAGACACGCCACTCGAGGAGCTCCGGCTATCCTCGATTCGACAGAACCCACGGAAAACCGTCGATTTTTCCCGCATTCGATTCGTACAATTCAGCAATTCTCCGGCGACGACTCGAATCGTGTCTGGGAGCGAAATTTGATTTCTCGAAGGAGGCTCGATCTAAAAGCGTTTGTTGTATTTTAAGAGGATTGAACGCGAATGATTTCGGTTCGAGAAGTGTTGGCGAAAGAGTTAGAGGGTTTTAATTGTAGCAGTTTCACATACATTAGACAAAAACGTTGACTTTTTTCCAGGTTCCCTATGAATTCTAAAACGACAATTGCGAAACACCACGATTACACCATAACTTTATAATCGCGCAAGCAACTTAAAAGTTATAAAACTTTTGTTTCTATGTTTCTTCCTCTTCTCTTCTTGTTTTTTGTATTCTTTTTCTATTCTTTTTCTTTTCTGTTTTGTTTGTACCGCGTGCAATTTATGTTTATATCATTAGGTATAAAAAGAGCTTCCAGCCCGTTTTCAAATCAAATAATAATAATGAGTTTTGTGAAAGTCCTTGATCGATGAAAAACCGTTTCGCAGTTTAATACGATACACATTCGGATAAGCCATAAATTACAGCAAGCTAAGTTTCATACCTCAAATCGTGCCGTGATAACACAATTATTAAAATTTATCACATAGAAACAATCGAGATTATTCACTTTTTCAGTCTAATGCAAAAAAATGTCAGAAGTCTTCAGAATAAGACAGTAATTATCTGTTTAAGCTGCTTCTCGCGTGCTATTCGTCATTTTATTGCATTGTGCAAGGATTAAACGCCCTTCCTCTACCAACGTAACTTAATTTCGCGGTTTAAATATTAATTAATCGTGTTCCATCAGTTCAATCCAATCGAGACGTTTTTTCCCCATCTGTCGACACGACCTATTATTTGATAAAAATAGAAGAGGATCCGGTTCGAAGGTTAAAACCAGCGAAATGCTGTATCCGTGCCCGAACGAGAAAAATAAATCGAACCGCGTGGGTTTAAAGGAATCAGAGGATCTCTCGAGCCGGGCCATCCCTGGCCGAACAATTCAATCTGCGAAACGTTCCATTTTTATCGGGACTGTGGCAGGTGTCGCGCAACGCGAAGAGATACGCGCGCTGGGAATCTGCGGAGGAAAGATATCAGGCCCGTTCAACTTAGCGGCTCGTAACTGCAGCTTAAGCAGTCGTGTCGGTCGAATCGATAATCGGTCGTTGGAATCGTGCATCGGTCACTGGACACGCTAACACGCGTAGCCGTGGACACGTGTGTAGGTACATCGTCGGACAAAAGTTTGGGAACAGTTAGAGCGTGCTAAGAAACTGGCAGAATTTAACACTATTCCTACCGACGCTTCACGTGTACCTATTCCTACTGCAACATTCCCACGTGAGACAAACTACAAATTTTTCTCAGAAAATAAACAATGAAAAGAGAAGTGAATATTGAAAAATGTATTTTACGTATATTTGGGGAAAAGTATAAAGTTTAAAGGCGATGTTGTATATATAAAATTCTAATAAAAATTTAAAAAACGGTCATTTGACCGGACGTGGTAGGAATAGTGTTAACCCTTTCCCTAGGCTAACCAAGTTATTGGTGTAAGTTTCAGTTACATAAGTATTTTGTTATATATTGATAGTGAAGTTAGTAGTGTACACATATCGTGACCGTAAAATAATTGAGGTACGATCATATTCCAAGGGTGCTTACCTCTCAATCAGAATGAACAATTAGTAGAGACGACATTTTGAGGGGTGCCATTGAAGTCTAAAAAGTTCTCTCTAGAGACAGTTAAAGGCAAATGGTACTCCACAGAAATCTACTAAATCGCTCTTCAATCGAGGCAATTGAATTGAATGGGATTTCTTCTGTCGAATATATGTAATCACAATTATCGTGTAGCAGTGGAGAGAATTCTCACCAATCCGTGTATAGAAATTTCTGTCTCGCCCAGATACTAGCGACACGACACAGTCGAAGTGTTAAATTAGTAGGTACCAACCACAGTGCCAATTGCTTGCAAACTTTTGGTCGTCAATGTATACCTTAGGTATACGTGTGTGTGTGTGTGTGCGCGCGCGCGGGGCTACGCGTGTCGACGAAATCCGCTCTGGTCGAATTTATCGCGGCCGTAAAAAGCCCGTCCCCGTGAATCCGCATCAAAGCGGGGATTCACGAGCGACGCCTGCGACGGCCAATTCTGGTAAAACGTTTCACTCCGAAATCCGCCTTATCCAGCCCCCCCCCCCCCTAGTGACAGGGAGGGAGGGAAGGCCACGGCTCGTAAACTTTTCCCTGCGTTAGCCCCCTTTTTCGAAATCCAGCCGAGAGGCCGGGCGCGGGGGTTCGCTCTGAATTGTAAATTCGCCCTAAATCGATCTCTATACCGCGGCGACACGTTGGGCCTCCTCGATACGATCGCACTGCCACGGGGAATCGCAGCGAGAGATCGACGATCGATCAGGTTTCTCCGTAAGACGTACTCTGTGTAGAGGCATTTTAGGGAATTTTGGGAAATTACTGGAATTCGAGAGGCAGTGTTTGAGGTTGGAGTGGAATTCAGGTGTTTTTCATGAAAACTGGTGTAAAAGGGGTGGGTAATGGCATTGATTCTTTGTAAGGTATCCCCAGTAGAGTGGAATTTAAGGAATTCTTGAAAATTACTAGAATTTAGGTGGGAAGATCTAAGTTTGGAATGGATATCAGGTGTTTTTGATAAAAACTGGTTTAAATGGGTGGATAATGGTATTGCTTCTTTGTAAGGTATCTCTACTAAAGTGAAATTTAGGGAGTTTTCGAAAATTAATAGAATTTACATGGAAAGATCAAAGTTTGAAGTGAATATCAAGTATTCTTAAGGGGAGCTGATATTACAGTAGTCAATGATTGCGTTGTTTCATTGTACGATATCTGCTGCATAATTGAATTTAGAAGATTTTGGAAAGTTACTGTTTTCAATTCAGAGTGGATGTTAGATGTTCTTCGTGAAAATTATCGCGAAAGGGGCGGTCAGCTTATTCCCTCGTAATAGATTAAGGAGGATCTCGTAGATGATACTACTCACTTTAGGAGGGTGGCTAGGGTGCTTTGCCTGATCATACAGCACTGCAGGATGGGCGCCAAAATGGAGATCTCGTCGTGGAAGGGTCTGCCGAAGCCCCTGCCGTGGTCCAGATGGAGAGGGAACGTGTTGTTGCCGAAGATCTTGAACGTTTCGTAATGGTGTCTGTCCATGTTCCCCATAAGGAAGTCCAGAACGGCCATGTCCATCAGGTCCAGCAGCCTCCTACCCTCGTGATAAGGCGGTATCTCTCTCACCAGGGAACAGTAGTCGGAGTCTGAAAGCGTTTCGAGGACAAAATGTTTCGCAAACTTTCCGTACACCCGTGAAATCGCTACGCGTTCGCTATAAAAACGTAAATAGATCTCCGTTTCAACGAAGTACCGAATCGCGCAGCGCAGTGGGGACAGCTGAACGTTTCAGCGTGAAATTTTGATGACACTTTTTAGAGATCGGATCTTTTTTTAAATACGCGAAACCTTGATACCCGATGGGTTATTCAACGAGGTTATGCATGGATCATGAGAGATGCGCAGGCTTTGAAATTTTCAGAAAACTTCCAACCATCAACTATTTACCGGCTCAAAAATTCACTTTTTAGCGATCGAAATTTTCAGTGTTCAACCTTTTAATCGTTATTATTAACGTACGTATTATCAATCTAGGATTTTAAGGCTGCTATGGAGTATTTTTGAAATTCAAAATGTCCTAAGATATACCTATAACATTAATTGCAAAATTCAATTTCAGTTTTTGTTATATTCCTACGAATGGCTGTAATTTTTAACAATTCATTCCATATTTTTCTGGTTTTGTTCACGTTTCAACCTCTCGTTCGCGCCTACTATCACTGACCTATCCATAAATTTAGTAGCTTGCCGGTGATCGATAATAGACACTGTTTCAAACAGTTTTTTGCTACAACTACGTACTGCCATTAGTATTAATAGTTTTGCTATTCTTAAGAGAAAAAGTAGGCCACACTATGGTCTTGGAACTTGTACCGCCATTCATCTTGAGCTTTATGCTATCGGCTTCTCATATCTCTGGAACCATTGATCGTATCGACTTCAAACAAAATGCATTATAAAGGCTACGTTTCCTGCTACGTACGGGCCACGTTTCGCGGAAAATTGGTTGGGTATTCTCGGTTAAATTTGAAGTCGATGCATCGGCGATGTTAACGCACGGCTGATGGATCGCGGGGTAGAATCGATGGTTTTTGGAAGGGAAAAAGCGAAGCGAAATCCAAATCAGTCGTGCGAAAGACGAAGACGAAGCACAGAAGAAATAGGAATAAAGTGAGCAAAGATAATGAAGATGACACAGACGTCAGACCATGCGAAGCTGATGGAAGGTCAAATTAAGGCCAAGATAAGGACAAAATAAAGGCAACGCAAGGTTAAACTAAAGCTAAGACAAAGACAAAATAAAGGCAACGCAAGATAAGGATAAGGATAATGCAAAGACAAAATAAAGATGGTGCAAGGTTGAATTGAGACCAAGATGAGGACAAGATAAAGGTGACATAAGGTGAGAATAAAGACAATGCAACGATAGAATAAAGACGATGTAAAGTCAGATTAAGGCCAAGATAAGGACAAAATAAAGGCAACGCAAAGTTAAACTAAAGCTAAGACAAAGACAAAATAAAGACAACGCAAGGTGAGGATAAGACAGACCCGAAGACAAAATAAAAGCAACGCGAGAGTGAAGATAAGAAGAAAAGGTGCAAGAAGGAGCGAGTAACCTTCGACAGAAAAGAAAAGAAAAGAAGAGAAGAGAAAAGAAAAGAAGAGAAGAGGATCTCACCGTGCTCCCACTGCGCCTTCTTCCTCTTGTGATAACTCCTGCGCCAGGGGTGCCGCCATGCCTTCCTCGCGACGAACGATTTGTCCGGGAGGAACGCCGCGAAGCTCCCTTCAAGGGTGTCCGGGCTCCCGCAAATCGCGTGCGCCGTATCGCAGTAATAACTGCACTTCCCGTGGAAGCAGATATTGCCGGAGGGGCTGACGAAGAACGTCTTCAGCAGCTCGCCGTCGGCGATCTGATAAATCTCCGTCGTCAGGTTCAACGTTCTACCGGTGACCGGCATCGCTCTCCGGAACCCGAGCAGCCTGGAAAACCGAAATCGCACCACGTGCAGCAAAAACAGGGTTCCAACACCTTCTCGCGATCGAATTCTGACGATCGTGGCGAGCTTCGTTGTCCGGTTTCCGTTCGCCTCGAAAAGTGTTCGTGCGCCAGGTTAAAAGAAAATTTACCTAATCTTGGAATTCTGATTTCAATGAAAGTTTACGCGTGATAGGGGATAATTGTTCGAGGCATCGAGCCGACTTTTTAAAAGAAAAAGAAAATTAATTTTAAAAGAAAATTAGAATAAAAAGGGCAGAGTTTACTTGAGGGACAATTGATTTTATAAAACAAAGAACAGACATAAATATGAGTATAACGTTCATGGAGGGAGGGGGGGGGGGGGCTTGGGTTTAATTCCTGTATTTTATTTTAATTTTAATTGAAACGTGAAAACAAAGTTGTATTGTCGACAGAAGATCTTCTTTGAGGGGGTGAAAACGAAGTTTTGAAATTTTCTGTAACGATTCTTTATGCTTTCAAAAGTTTCAGTTTCTCTGCGATTTTTTGTTACGACAGAGTAACGAAGCATTGAAAAAGCAAACATTTTTTTAATCCATCGAAATCAGAATTTTAGGGTTAAATCGAATTTATCTGCGATATGGCGCGCGAATACTTTTCAAAGTCACCGTGGAATGCACTCGGTTACCTGTCCAAATGAAACGCCGCGATCTCCGCGGTGTGCCTCTCGAAGTCGGTGAAGTAGAAGTGGTTCGGCAGCGTCTGCTGTTCCCGTGGAAACCTGTCGCATAAGCGCAAACACAATTACTGGAAAACGCGTGTACGTGGAATTCTTAGCGGAAGCGAACGATAATTTTGCGCTGCCCGCTCATGAAACTTATTTCGAACAGAAAAGAAACAATATTTCAGGGACAAATTTTTCTGAGTTTTTTTAACACTATTCCTACCACAACCGGTCAAACGATCGTTTTTAAAATTGTGATTAGAATTTCATAGATACAACGTAATTGAATCGCCTCTAAATTTTAAACTTTTCCTGAAATATACGTATAACACATTTTTCAATATTCACTTCTTTTTCTCATTGTTTATTTTTTGAGAAAAATTTGTAGTCTGTCTGACTCGTGAATTGTCGGTAGGAATAGTGTTAATAAGTTGGAATATTTTACGCATTATTAGCGTGTTTCTCAAATTTCGTTGCAATCAGCTGTTCTTTAATTTCATTAACCATTTGCACTCGAAAAGCGACTGTTAGTCGTCTAATGATATCAACTTCAAAGATTTTCAGCTGCAAAATATTTACCAAAAATTTCTTTGTATTAAACTTCATTTAATTTATTTAAGTCGTATACTAAAATTTACATATATATGATTATTTAACCTCCGGATTTGACTAATAAACAAACTAACTGAAGTCTGAAAATTGGCTAAACTATCATTTCGCGACTAACAAGTCGGCTTTCGAGCGTAAAGGTTTAAAAAGAGTGGAGGTTGATGCAGAAACGTATACGGAACACGGTGCATCAGATTAAATAAACACAAATTTATGTTCTCTATACTTTTATCTATTTTTATCTCCGTTTTCAAGTTTGTATTTACTACGAGCACAGGCTACGCTCGTCTCGTACGGTAAAATAAACGCGGGAAACGTTCCTCTCGATTTTCCAGTTCGACCGCGGACCCCATGGGAAATCCCTTGCATTCCCAGGAACATTTTCCCGTTCAAGGGCACCTTGCGAGCGGCTGTGAGTTTCACGCGTGGAGAGAAAGTGGCTTCCGGTTTCGCGACAATGTATACACGAGGAAAGCCTCCTTTTTCCATAATAACACCCATCGCGTTGATCTTGGATTTCTCCGTTTTCCCCCATCTCCGTACAATAACTCTTTATCGTTGTCGCTGCCTTACTTAACTCTTTACACTCGAGAGGTGATCGTTACTCGTCTAATGATGTTAACTTGAAAAATTATCAAATTCAAAATAAATTTATTATTAACCAAGATTCGTCTGTATTAAACGTCATTTACTTTAGTTAAGTGATATACTAAAATTTACATATATCACTGTTTAACCTCTGAGTTTAATAAACAGATAAACTAAAGTCTCAAAAATTGCGAGTTTAAAGTAATTACACAAGAAAGGTCGAAACTTTCATCAATTTCCAGTCCGTTTTAACGCTAGGTCTACGTGGATCTCACGAGTAAAATTTGCAAAAATAATTACTGTTATGATCAACAATTTTTGCTAACTTTTATTGATGAACCGATTCAAGTATACCCAAATCTATTTCTCTCTCAGTTCTGCAATTTTAAATTCTATTTAATGTATTCACCTATTCCTTACTATATGTATACTATAAATAAATATACAGGAAACATCCATAAATCTAGTGTTAATCAAAGGGTTGAATCGAGAGGGCAAAAACGTTCTCTTCCTTTACTTTTTCTGCCGCTCAAATATTCCCCCCTCCCTCTCTCGCAAGACTGTGGCACGTACAGAGATCCAGATCCACGATAGTCTCGGGATGTCGAGATCCAGAAGGGAACGATTTCTCGAGAAAACACAGCGCGAAGAGACAGAAGAGACCGACTCCCTTTCCTCCACCCCCTCGTTCCTCTCCCCCTCACCTTCCCCTTTCCATCGTGGAAGTCGACGGCGATAAATAAAAAAGACGTCCCCGGGGAATCCTTGTTGTACGTGCGCACCTTTTCCTGCGAGGCAGGGCAGGGACGAGGGGCAGCGAGGAGGGGGTGGAACAAAAGAGAGTCAGAATTCCATGGATGTACCGCCGTTGAACGAGGGGAATGTAAATAATGGGAAAGACGTCCCTGGAAGGATGCAATTATTCCTGATCGAAGCTCCACGTCGGTGTTTAACCCCTTGAGCGTTACGGTTCATTGCTGGAAATTGATTGCAGACGTGGCACCGATCTTTGGTTTCCGTTACAAAAGTATGCGCCAGCGAAACGGATATGTTTCACGACGAGTTTTCATCGTACAACGGAACAATATCTGATGAAATACACTTTCAGTGCGAGTTAACACGTACGATGTAGGTATCGAGATAGGCAGGGAATTTGATAATTTGCGAGTACACGTCGCGTATATAAACGACACAACCATTCGAGGTGTCGAAACAGGTGAAACATAACCCTTTGCACTCGGGAGGTGACTGTTAGTCGTCTAATAATATTAACTTCAACGATTTTCAAATGCATAATATTTACTGAGATTCACTTACAGTAGTGGACAAGAGTTTAAGACCAAATGGTTGAAGAAAATAAATTAATTAATTATTAAGAAATGACAATATAAATAAAATTTGGGTTCTATGCTAATCAATGAATACTGTTCTATCATAATGACAACAAAAATGAATAGAAAAATAATATTTCCGCAACTATAAAATTATGTTTTACATTGTCCTCTCGTCTTAAACTTTTGTCCATTACTGTATATTAAACTTCATTCAGTTTAGTTAAGTCGTATATTAAAATTGACATGTATGACTGTTCAACTTCCGGGTCTGACTAATAGAATTGAAGTCTGAAAATTTGCGAAACTATCATTCGGCGACCAACAGTCGCCTCTCGAGCGCAAAGGGTTAATATCTCTTTATTAGAAAATCTTTATTCACCTGTTTTCGTACGACGCAACATGAAACGAGTATATGTTTATTGAAAATCGGTATACAAGAAACGTTCGTAAATCTAGCGTTAATATTCCATCAGCTTCTCGCATCGCTCGCGTCAGCAGTACCGTCGTAGGGTTAACGATATTCCCAGTTTCCCTTTGGATCGTTATTAAAAGTCGTCCCATAAACTTGACAAGCGGCCGCCCCTGATAATAGGCTAATTTAAAATAAAATTATCTTTAATCTCGATACTCCGTTCAACTTTTCGCGTACCGACGCTGTCCTACATCCGAACTACGGCCAACTTCGAATGAAAATCTCGACGAGCACCCCCGGAACACCTTAGCTTTCCATTTAACTCGCCCCGAACTTCGTTCATATTACATGGTATCGGTGTCTTCGCGCGAAATAATTTCCATTATTTCATTGAGATTCATGGAGGGAACGGGAGAGACCCGAGGCACGCGAAAAAGCTTCGCCTGCTTCTTTCTTCGGCGAGAGCGCCGCGGAATTCTCGCGAGCCACCCCCTTCGAAGGGCTCCAGCCACGATCAAATATTTACCCGCGATCTTCATGCAGATTTTACGAGGCGACTGCTCGCGATCCATAACGCTATCGGGATCGAAAGCAGCGCTCCTCGGAATTTTTCTCCGACCAGCATCCGATTTAAGAGGGAAGAACGGTCGCGGATCGACTCGCTGGTACATCTCCAGAGAAAAAATTAACGCTAGAACTACCGACAAATTAAAGAGCTCTTATTTGCATGGAAGAGATGAAATTGAAAATTACATGAAAAAATACACAGAAAACAAATGTTTAGTTACTCCTTCTGCGGAAAATCGTAGTCAATTATTTTAATATAATATTACAGAAAATTATTTTAACCCTTGCAAAGGGTTACGTAGGCGTTTGTGATTTGAATTTTGGAGTTTCCGGTTAAAATGAACGCGTGTGAATAAAGAGTTACTTTTTCTTTAGTTAACGTTCATCGAAAACAAACGAATCTTTCATTTTCTGTTGGTCGATTCAGAGACATGCATTTTACCAGACATAAATCTTCGTTTACGCATGAACTGTTTATTTTACAAAATTAATAAGAGTGATTTTGTATCATAAATGAAGAAACTTTTGCGTGGCTAGCGAAGTACAGAAATTGGTTTTGATAGTTTTTAGTAAACGGGTGCTAAATCTTTCAGAAGACATATTGTACGCTTCTCGCGAGTAAAGGGTTAATCCGTCGATAGTATATAGCTGAGGGGTGCAGAGGGACCATGTTTATTGTTCCAGGCAAAATGTCAGCGAAGAAGTTCAGCGTTTTACTGCGACGCTTGACGATGCTAGAAAGGTTGCTGGAACAAGGGGTTGTCCGTGAAAACACGTAGGCGATATTTTTGAAGTATACAGGGTGCCACGACACAATTCTGGAGCTTCGGAGACCAAGCTCTCATAAACAATTTATTTAAATTGTTTTATAGTTGCTTTTATAACACTTCTACATGTACAGTAATTTAAATTTCAAAATTATCACTCGGATGTCCAAAGATAACGTTCTCTATTCATGCATCTCATTCTTCAAAATTTCGTTCCACGAGTACGAGACGATCCAAAGAGGTCCAAAAACAGGAAGATCGGCAAATTTTCTCGCGAAAAATAGTTGAAGAAGGAACGAGACAAGCGCCAGGCGATGAACTTTTCCAAGCGAGTCAGGCAAATTTTTGAAGCATACAGAGTGCCACGAGCAATTCTGGAGCTTCGGAAACCAAGCTCTCATAAACAATTTATTTAAATTGCTTTATAGTTCCTTCTATAACACTTCTACTGGATACTATATATACAGCAATTTAACCCTTTGCGGACAAGTGTCGGATATATCCGCCCAACTCTCGCGCTGCGGCTGGCGTTTGTCTATCGTAAACGACACGTATAAGATACGCATGGGTATACTAGCCTAAGAAGTCAAGTTGGCCTAAATTTGTTTGTTTATGATTTCGTTAGATTTTATGAAAGACTTATTTAAATACAGCTTTAGTTTTTATAACACAAATGCGCGACGTAACTATTTTCTTTACTGCTCCGTCCGCAAAGGGTTAAATTTCAAAACTATCACTCGGGTGTCCAAAAAATAACGTTCTCTATTCATGCATCCTACGAATGCACATACACCTTGAGTACTTCTCATTCTTCAAAATTTCGTTCCACGAGTACGAGACGATTCAAAGAGGTCCAGAAACGGGAAGATCGGCCGTTTTTTCTGGCGAAAAATAGTTGAAGAAGGAACGAAACAAGCGCCAGGCGGTGAACTTTTCCAAGCGGGTCAGGCTAATTAATACGCGGGTCGCGCGGTAATTAGCGCGTAATTTGCATCTGATTAAAAGTTAACCGGCGTCGTCGTCGTCGTCGTCGCTAGGCTGCCACGGCCCTCGCGCAGCCTGACCTTCCGACTCCACCTGGCATAATTTTGTTTACCAAGGGCCCGTTCTTCTTCTTCGTCCCTCGTTCGCGAGTTCCCCGCCCTGCCGGGTGCGCGGAAAAGATAACCGGCATTCGGCGAGAATAATTGCGCGGAATAAGACCGTGTTTCCTGGCTATTTTATATTCAAATGAACCGACTTGGACGCCGTTTGTCCCCGGGAAAATACTAATTGCGTCGCCACACGCTCGCCGCCCCGGTGATTTACGCTGTCTTCCAGTCCCGACTGAAATTTACACGCCGAAACGGTTGATAGATATCTCAATTATTGGAAATGGGGTTTTAAATTAGTGAATAACGTAAGCTCTTATTTAAAATATTTTTTATAAATTATACAGGAAATTCTACTTTTATTTATTTAGTTGAGTGAGATGATAGAGGTCAGGTGTGAATAAAATAAAGTGGAGCGATTAGAATATAATAATATATTTAAAATAGTTTAATGATAACAATTTAAACGACTTTTTAAATTAACAACTATTACACGTTCTTATTTCTTTCACGATCACACTCTTTCTGCCCGCGCTCGCATTTTCAGAATTCTTAAGACACGTATGATATGGTAATACGGGTTTAAATGAAAAATTAACTGTGCGGCCTCAGTTCGAAAACTGGCCTAAGTAATCGTTGCAAGGTCCTTTATAAACCAAAAACTTTCCAAAACAAGGCTGATACATCGTTCATACAAACACATCCTAAGTATAGTTATAAATACACGTTATATGCACTATTTTCAAAACAAGGTCTCTGCGTAAATTCCATTCCACTGGCTGTGCCTGCAAAAATTCCAATTTGCATAATAATGCGCGGTCTAGCGATCGCAGTTCTCCTATAACGTATCATCTCGATTCTCAGGGGAACCACGACGAACCATCAAATTAATTAGAATGAAATTTTCCGATAACAAAGTCTCGAGGATTCGTGGTCGATAAATAAATTTCCGGCCGACTCGGGACAATTTTCATGCTCGAGCGGCTTGGTACGGGTTACACGCGTGTGTGCGTGTGGCTGAGTGCACCCTGGGGTGCTTGAGATTTTCGCGGAGCCCACGGAACCGGTTTCCATTCGAGCTCGCCATACCGCGAACGGCCTAACGTTAATTGCGGTCCACGGCTAATGATGTAGGTCGATGGTAATTATTGCTGCTCGATTGGCCGACGAGTGGCGACGCGAACGTGGAAAAAGAAACGTAAAAAAAGAAGAGAAAACCGACCGTACGCTGCTTCTCTTTCGATTGGTTAAATTAAACGTATCGCCACGTGTACACGTAGGGTAAATTCAATCGTGGAAATATTGGAAACCGTTCGCGCGCGCGCGCGCAATGGGCTCTTGTAGGGCGGATTTTATTCTCGAGAATAATCCGTGCGTTAACCCTTGCGATTGGAGGGTAGAAAAGCATGCTTCGCGTGGACCATGTCAACGTTTTAAAAATTCCCGCTAATTTTTAATATTTATAGGATTACTATTATTTATTATCATTTTATTAATTTTATGAATATGAACTCGCTAACGTGAACATAATAGAATAAAAGGTAATTATAATAGTTAAATTGTCCACTCTGTATCGTAGGGATGTTGCGTTGCGAACAGATCGCGCAAAGGGTCTTTTTTATTTTCTTACTTCGAACCAACGGGCCAATGGCCCTTTAGTTGTTACACGCAAAATGATTACAAAAATTAGAAATAATAATTGGAAGTAATGAGATTCATATTATGAAGAGAAAGACTTTACAATTAACCCTAACTGTGCATTTGAAATCCTATAACTTTAATTTTCTATCTAATTTTGATTGAATATTTCACTTCGCTTATTTCACTCAAGTTTCCATGGATCACTGTGGATCTTTGTTCGGAGAACACGAAGCACCCTCCTTTCTGTGTGTAAAAAGAACAGGATTTGTTGCCGCGAGGGTTAACTCTTTCCCCGCGGCGGAAACCCGTAGAAATTCCTACGGAGAACGCAGGCGACCGTTGAAATTTGCCGAGGAGACGCGAGAAAACGGGAAGACGTTTTTAATAATAGAGTAACGCGGTACTCGGCCGGCGAACTTCCGAGGAAAATTTAATAAAGCGAACTTCGGAACTCGCGGGAACCAAATAAGGCGAGAACTTTTATTTCCAATAAACCGCGACCGGCGAATCCTGTTTTTAATAATTTCCCAGGGAATGGTTACGAAATAACTGCACGAGTCCCGCTCGATTCGATGATTCCGATAAAATGTTTCCCTCGTCCACGTGGATATTAACCCTTTGCACTCGTATGTCTCAGCGTATGCGACATCACAAGTTAGACCGTGGAAGTTTCATTTTTTTTTAATTACACTCATGAAATGTTACAGCTAAGTATGTTAATAACGTATTGGAAAAGTTTTGTTTTGATTGAATAAAGAAATAAATTCCGAGTTGGCGGTAATTCATGGTCATATTAAATTCCAGTGCAAAGGGTTAACAAGTTGAGTTCGGCGTTGATATCGCTGTCCTTTCCGTTCAGTAATACATGCAAAACCAAACCATATTTTTGTATAGAAATTAAATACCATTAAAATTACTACATTTATTTTTTAACTTTGATACTGCCAGTCTCACAAATCAACACTATTCCAAAATAGCAAAATCCACTGTCAGTCCCCAGGGATCGAAGCCGGGCTCAAGGTGTTAATCCACAAAGTTCCG
Organism: Tetrapedia diversipes; assembly: GCA_033822845.1. NCBI lineage: Eukaryota > Metazoa > Arthropoda > Insecta > Hymenoptera > Apidae > Tetrapedia > Tetrapedia diversipes. Next base: position 852,112 of record JAOPTO010002169.1, read on the forward strand.
ACGACCTCGGACGCATCAAATTCCGTTTTATCTGAATGTGAAGGGGTTAAGCGCGCGCTAATCGTTCTTCGCTTCGTTAAAAAACCATAACTCTCTCTTCGCGCCCTTCTTCCTCGCCCCCCCATAAATCCTGGTCGTTTCCTTCTCGAACAACGACTTCATCCAGGAGAAAAGGATGCTCTTGAAGCCGGAACGAGCGAGAATCGCCGGTCGGAAGTTGAACCCACCCCTCGATGGTCGAAAAGCTCTCGCAATCAAACAGCCTTCACGGGCGCGATAAAAAGAGCGGCGCGAAGAAATAATTTCCCGGGAAGGAGCGCGTCGCGAGAAATTGTCCATTCAATGAATCTCCTCGTTCCTCGGGAAAGCGGGAGGAAAGGGGGGGAGAGAGAAAAAGGTGGAAGACGGTGTTGGGTAGACGAAGGGGGTGGAAGGGAGCGGAAGTCAGGGCCAGTGGTTCGTTTCGGGGCGAGAAAAAGAGGTGTCCTCCTTAAGCGTTGTAACGAGAGCTTATTGCGGGATTGGTGGCGTCGGGACGCTAGCAATTTCGCCTGGAATTCCCTCTTCCAACCACCCACATACCCACCACCCTCTTACCCTTGTCGCAGGGGGATGGTCCAGGCCGGAAACTTTCCATGAAACTTATTGCCGAACTTATTACCGGAGTTTAAGCCGGCCTTGGCCACTTATCGTGGAATCTTCGGCCGACCGGAAGTTTAAAGGGCCAAGCGTGTGCAGGCGCGGAAGCGGTTCGATGGGGTCGAGTACCGGAAACCGGGGGTAGGGGAGAAGTCGCAATAAGCGTCTGGACGAGCCTCGCTTGTCTCGAATTTCCTCTCTCCACTTCGGGATATTACGTTTTCGCTGCTTTATTCCTTCTCCGCTTCCACGGACGGTTCTGCCCGGTTCCGGAAGCGGAGCTCGACGACGAGGACTCGAAGGGTGCGAACGATTATCGGAGAGAACGTCGATCGAAGTAGAAGTAAAGTAAACGGAGGGTGGTTATAGATTTTGGGTGAAGAATGATGTGAAACGGAGTAATGGTGAATAGCGAGCTCTTAACACTTGGCCAATCGAATGGGGAGAACTTCCATTTTTTTCCTCAACAAAGCCCTGACACTGATTCTATTTACTTCTGTTATTAGTCAGTCTTGAACTGGTGTTGTTCACGGTCCGTCAAATACATTTTCTGCTTCTTCAAAGTACAATTTTTAATCGATTCTTAATACCCGATGGACAACGTTCGGTTAGGTATGCCACATCGTGGCTAACTAAATATTAATAATCTCCCGGTCGGTGAAGTGTTAAATACCATTATACGCGTACACCGTGCTACAATTTTATCGAAACTATCATCTTCTATACAGTTCAATATGTGTAACATTCGTATACAGAGGAATAAAAATAAAACGGTGGGCAGTCGTAGTTGTTACCCCTAACTTTAGCGATTCGACAAAAATATGGCAAATATTTGTCACAATAATTTCTCTTTGAAATATGATCATTGGTCAATTTGTCATCGTACCTCTTCCTCTACAATAATTATAACGTAGTATTTTTAACAAAAAAAAAGAGAATCCGAAATATGATTATTAAGTAGGTCAACTAGAATAAGTTCCAAGGTTAGTATACTATACTTATTAAGGCTTTTGTAATGTTAGTATACATCAAAGGTGTGTACTGCTGTGCACTGGATTGAGTAGCATAATAAAAAAAAACCAGCTCCATTCATGTCGAACGTTGGATAAGAGGAAACCGGTTACCAGACGAAATGTCTTCCTCTGCACACCTTTTTTCCCCCCAGAAGGAGGAAACTGATTCTTCTGTTACACAAATAGACAGAAGTGAGAGAAAGAGAGGGGGAGGGGACAGGCCGTGGTTTTTCTTGCCACGAGGTTGACGAAGTTACGCGGATGGGATTACGAGCACAATTACATAAGTGGAGGGCCGAGTGCCTCGTGCCTGTGAGAAGAGCCACTTCAGCTGCGTCCTTGCCTCTCTTCTCCGCTCAATTGTCGTCGCCTATTCTCTTTTCCTCCCCTCGAAGAACGGCGATACGTCACATCCTCCCATTGTCTTTCGACCTAAGAACGGTTTTGCGAACGACTAAGGGAAACGAGCATCGAGGGTGGCCAGACTTCTTTCGATGGACCATCCTTTATGCTTTGAACGTTTCTGTTTCGATGGAATTTAACGAGAGAAATTGAAAATTATACTGTTCCCCCTAAGAATTGTAAATTGAAAATGTCGAAAGAAGCTTCGTTTCGCTAATTAAGATTTTCCAACTCTCACACGGACGTGAGTGAACTTATCGAACACAGATAAGGGAAGAAAGAAAGAGTTGTACATTGGAACAGACGGTGGACTTAGTTGCTATTTGTACGATAGATAAAGCGATACTACAAAATATTTCGAGGGAATTATTCTGTGGATAATGCTCTAACTATATTCTTCAATTAACAATTAAACATTCTTACAAATCACTCTCTTTAGAATCGCCACTAAAGGATTCTCTGAGAATTCCTAATTACTTGTTGAAAACAATCCTATAACCTCAGCGTATAGATTTAATAAAAAAAAAGAAAAGAAAAACAAAAAAAATTGCTCGTGTCCTTTCAAAGGCATCCCTTCGCGAGGGACGAGCGAAAAGATTAATTGGGAAACTCCGAAACGATTCGGCCTCCTAATTATCGGCCACGGTTCCCGATCGCGCGAGATTCTCTCCAACTTTCTTTCTCCGAGTTTCCACCATCGACAGACCGGACACGGGAGTCCGTTTCTCGTTCGCCGGCCAATCGGTTGGACGGGAAGCCGCGCGGGGAGCCGATGTTTCAACGTTAATTTCCCGTTCTTATCGACACGGATTTCGAAAGTCGCGGCGGCGCTCGTCCCGCGGGACTTCGTCACGGACAAACTGGCGAAGTAATTCCGCGGTGGCTGCGAGCTCGAGATACCAAAACTTTCTTCGCCCCGATCCTCGTGCCCGTTGCACGTTTCACCCCTCTTTCTGCCGCCACCCTCGTCGCGACGCTAAGACACCTAATTTTCGCCGGCTGCATTTTAATCGCGGCTCCCGTTGGCTAGAAATGCTGAATTATCACCGCTGGAGATGGCGGACAGCACGCAGAAATGCAATTTAATTTTCGTTCTTCGAGCACATTGTTCGTAGGGGTCGCGTTGAATCGATTCGAAAGCTGATGCTATTTGTAATAGGTACGGTGGCTTCAAGACTGACACCACGGGAACTGAATTTATTTATTTATTTCTCGTCGTAAAAAGTGGACATCGTCGCACAACTCAGTGTTGAAAGGGTTAAAAACGGTGTAGCAGGGATGAGATAAGATGAGGAAAATTTGGAGTTCAAGGAATACGAGTGACTTAAGGACAAAAGGAAAATGGATGAATTATTAGTAAGCGGCAAAATATTTTTGGTGGGGTAAGGTTGCTCAAGTCGTACCCCTTAAGGAAAAATCCGTATAAAACTTAGGTTTTCTCAAAAAAATAGAGTCGAAACTTGTGTTAACACGTTGAATGCCACGCCAGTTTTACAGGGTTTGCCCGTAGCGATACGATGAATTTTCTATTACACGATACATACACTGTTGAAATATTACCTACAACAAATAAGTGTAACTACTTTTAGATATTTTTTACTGCATTAATTTCTTCACACCATTACATTAACAATGGTAATAATGAAAAATTGATAAGTATTGACATTTGTCTAAATTATGTATTTCTATCCATTTGACCCCCATGGCATTCAACGTGTTAACATTGTTGTTGTTCATTATAACGAAATCTAATCGATTCAAATGTAGCAACCTTAACCGTTTGAATGCTAAGCTTCTGTTCTGTCCTCAAAGCGCCAGAGCTGTAGGCTGCGAAGCCCATAATCACAGCAGGCTCGGTTTCCTTCGATACGCGACTTTACGATTACCCTTCAGTCTTTGGTAAAAGAAAAAAGATAAAATTGGAGTAATTTTATTCTCAGGAGAATGTCGGAACAAAACTAAACTGTAGGAAATATTTATTGCTAATAACAAGCTAAAAACAGTGGAATCGCATTTTTTGGCATTTTTCGACACGGAATATGAGGAGCGCTATCGCGCCGCTTGGCAATTTTCGATCGGGAAATAAGAGATGGCACTCAAACGGTTAACCTACAACGGTAGAAAATACAAATTGCCAAAAAGTGTTATCATTCACCGCGGAAACCTTTCGAATACCGCGATTACTGTCTCCGATAAAGCGGAATCTCGCGTTCCCGCGTATCCTCCTTCGCCTGCGAGCAGAAAAGAGGGATCTCTGCCCGTAACAATTTGCAAGTTCAACGGACTTAACCCGAGGAGGTTCCTGAAACGACGAGCATAACTCGCGCCGGAAGCGGGGGTTCCCGCAAGTTCAGCGATCAAATAAATTGTTAATCCCCCGGGCGAACATCGACGCGTCCGATTTCGGCCAAGTTAAATACGTTCTCGGCCCCCCCTCCCGCCCACCCCCGCCACCCGTTCGATTTTATCTCGCTCGCCTGGCATCTCGCGGAATTCGATTGCCGTCGAAATAATTCCTCCGGTAAATCGCTGCGAAACTTTCCCTCCTCCAGCCCCCCCCTCTCCCCCTCCTCCTCTCTTATCTTCGTCCGGCAAGTTTCGCGCGCGCATTCGTTACGCTGAACAGCGCGCATATTCGCGGAACTTGGCCTGTAACTCGTTTAGTTGTGAATAACCTTAGCTTTTACAGCTATTTCGTGTTTTTCTTACGCTCTTCCGCTACTAACGTAACGTTTACGTCTGTATCTACAAACTTGTAAATATTAGCTTGTATCAATTGCGAATCGATCTACGTTTATTGTCTTATAAGTACCGCGCGCTAACCAATTGCGCCACTGGAGCTATTGATCGATGTTTATTGTATTCTCAATTTATCTTGCGTGTCTGCGTTCAGTTTATGTAATTGAATTTTATATTGTACTTGAAGTATTCTTTTTGTATTATCTATCGAAGGGTGTCAGCCCGTTGAATAAATTATCTTAAATCAAGTTAAAAGCCTCTTTGAGGCACACGATTTTAAAGAAAGTAAAAATTCAAGTTGCAGGGAATTTTTTGTGATATAAAAAGATGGAAGAAATATTATTCAAACTGAGAGAACAGTAAGTAGTAACATCTCCATAATTTTGTTAATAAAAGCAAAACGAGTAAAAAATTATCATTCGCCTTAAAGATAGATTTGCTGTTCACTTGGTACGTTTAATCGCACTCACCTCATGGGCTTGAACAGCGCCTGCATGTTCGAGTAGCTTATTTGAAGCTTCAGCTGCGTGCCGCCTTCCTTTTGCACTGAAATCAGAAAACGAGCAACGTCAGACTGTTTATTCTCCAGTGTTTAAAAAAGGGCACACACCATGCAATGACACACCATCCACTAAGATGGAATCGATGGATGGATTTTATAAGGACAATTTTATAACATCCGGTATTGCGAAAGAAGACCCGATTGTTGTGTAATGCTTTCGTATTATGTCGATGGGTGTCGCCATTCTGTGGCTGGCAAATTTATAATGCTTGCTTTTGTTTTTCGTCAGTCGTCGGAGAGTTAGCTACAGGAGAGGACATTATAAAGGACAATAAATATATAGCAAAATATTAATGTGTGTAGTGATTTCTACACCGATGTAATTTCCAATTCTCTATGAAACATACCTATTTCTTTGTATACGTAAATTAGGAATAGATATACAAGAGATGTTCGTAAATCTAGTGTTAAGAAAACGTTGTTGCGGTCGATAACGCTACCGAAAGGATTGAATTTCTCCAAGCGACGGAATCAACAAATTATTCACAGCATTGAAACACGATTCAATTTGAATTCAACCCTAACCCAAACGCGCGAAATCATTTCACGTTATCATAACGGGGAAATTAAACGAACATCGCTGGGTAGCGGGGTTTGATGGGGGTTAAAAAGAATTTCTTGGCAACGGGACGCATAGAATGGCGGTGGATATCGATCGTGCGTCGTCCGCTGTGTCAATTTCATAAATGATATATGCCTAATTTAGGTGCCAGCCGTCCCGGTTACCCGCGGTCAATTTATCATACGGGACAATTAATCGTGCCGCCGTCCTGTCGCTGAAATTATTGACTCGAACTACTTAGGGCCTCCTGCTCGCTCCCTAGAGCGATCTCTCCTATTCACTTGCTGTTAATCCTGTATTGCTCTCCTCCCTCTCGCTTCTCACCTATGTATCGCTTGTCACGATACACAAAAATAGGAAGTTTTAGAAAAATACCTATAGAGGCGATGGATAAAAGAAAATTTGGAATTGGAATTTGTACGCGTGAGAATTGGTAGCTGGCAGGAAAATTTTTTTAAACATTTGTACGCGTATGTTATCTATCTTTCTTAAAATTTCTACACGATGTGATTTAGAAACATGAAAAAAGAGGGGATACGGTTAACTATAATATTTATTAAATAAAAATAGTTCTGACAAGAACACTGAATGCTCTAAATCGGTGTTTCCCAATGTGGGACCCACGCCCCACAGGGGGGGCAATTCGAAAGTGGACTCTATATGTGTTTTGAAATTTTACTTACTGTGTTTTGTTAACAATTTCATAGTGACTTCTTCCTAGAACCTATCATTTATGATTCTTAAGTGAACAAATCAATTTTTTAATGTTAAAAATTATGTATGTTACATGGGGGGGGACATAAAAACTTTAGAAAGGTTATGGTGGAGCATGGCACAAAAAAGATTGGGAAACACTGCTCTAAATTCTCTCTTTCTCTCTTCCTCCCTCTCTTTTTCTCTGTCTCTCTTTTTTTATCCCTCTTTCCCTCCCTCTCTTTCTCTTTCTCACTATTTTCTCGAAACTCTCACAAAACTGCTTCACACGAGCTTTTCTTACATCCCCCCTCTTTCCAACCATCCACCTTTCTCACTCGCTGCATTCAGTCACGTTCACCAAAAAATTTCCCCATCTCAATCGCTCCTCCTTTCCTTAGAAACGCTTCACGCATCTTCTCAAAATCACAACCCCTTTTCGTACGATTCTTCCCTAGAAACATAAAACACGCGGTTCTGCTGGTCCCTTTCAGCTAGGGACACCCGGTACGTCGAAGGATAATCGCTTGGATAGATTGACCGCGGGAAAACAATTCTCCGTTATCTGTCCTCGATTAACCGTGGCGAGTCGCAGTTTAACCGCCTTCGAACCGTTTGTCGCTAATTATCTCGGCGGCCGTGAGCGGTTGTTTAGAAGCGAAAGAAACAATGGCCAACAGGGAATAAAACTTGTTAGCGAGCAATTAAAAGCTTGACATTGAAACGTGGGGAACGACGCGTTCACGGTTGCGCAATTGTAACGAACACGAATGTGGCGCGTGTCGAATTTCGTTGCAGCGTTGCATCGTAACAGCAGTTCATAGAATTTTTTAATTAACGAGCTCCACGGAAACGTTCCTTTAACCCTTTGCCTTATGAATCGAACGACGATTGCGTGTGCCACTTTCGAAGAAAGCTTTTCTCATGCGTCGTGACCGGAAACAGTTTCATCACAGGCTAATTTGTGAGCAAACCGGTGGACATTAACCTGATCATAACCGATCGGTGATTATTCGTAGCAGCCTTATAAATTCACTTTGAAAATTTACTATGATTTTCTGCAGAAATTATAAATAAAGATTTGTTTCCTATATATTTAACGCTATTCCTATCACAACCGGTCAAATGATCGTTTTTAAAATTTCGATTAGAATTTCATAGATACAACGTAATTGAATCGCATTTAAACTTTAGATTTTTCCTCGAATATACGTATAATAAATTTTTCAATATTCACTTCTTTTTTCATTGTTTATTTTTTGAGAAAAATTTGTAGTCTGTCTTACTTGGGAATGTCGCGGTAGAAATAGGTAAACGTGAAGTGTCGGTAGGAATAGTGTTAATATCTTTCTATGCAACTTTCAATTTCATCTCACTATAATTGTCGGTAGTACTAATGTTAATAATACTGCATTTACTGTTTATTAAAACTACGGAATTTGTTAATTATATTTCATTTCATTTTTATTAAAGGAATGTATTAATCTTTTTATTTCGTATATTTTTATGGTTCTGCAATAGGAAAAGTAAAAATATTCCGCTGTTGTTCCGTGGGACGGAACAACGTGTCTGGTACGAGCTTTTCGCTTTTGACCCCAGAAAAAGTTATCACGTGTCCAATACTAGGCATAGAAGTAGGATCGCGTCTCCCACGCGTTGTTCTAAGGCAAAGGGTTAAAAGTGTCGTAGTAATCGCGATGATCATCGATTTTCGAGTCGTGGCTCTTCACAACTTACCTTGAACTCGAGGGAAGTTCAAAGGTCGGTTCGAGGGAAAGAGAGGAGAGTTCCGGGAACTTTGCGAGGGCTCGCCGCGCGTTTATAGATCGTCGGTTCGGATCGATAACCTGAATTAACCAAATTAGACACGCGAACGTTTAGCAAGGATAAAAGTGTACGTGAAATTTTATTTTATTTATTTGTTTAAACGAGAAAACCCATTAGTTTTGTTGTGTAATGCATTCGTATTATGTCGATGGGTGTCGCCATCCTGTGGCTGGCAAATTTATAGTGCTTGTTTTTGTTTTAATCAGTCGTCGGAGAGTCGGCCACGGAAGAGGACATTATGAAGAATAATAAATATATAGCAAAATATTAATGTGTGTAGTGATTTCTGTTGGAATGTTCCGGTTGGAATCTTCTGTTTCTTATCGACCAGCCTTCTTGAATGTTCGATGCTTGTCGCAGTTGTTTTCGATACTCATTGCTCATTAGAGCTCGCTCGCTACTTTATAATTGCAGGGTGATACCAACCATCTTTTGTCGCTCGTCTCTATACTAATGTCAACCATATCAATTTCTACAAGATTCATAATATGGTACACTTGCGGATATTATACAATATTATGAATTTGATTTTGAAACGATAGTGTGGAATTTTAATTTCGCTGTAAGATCGATGGAGTGGGGCGAGGAGACAAGCGGAAGCGATTAAACGTCTCGATTTCGCGGACCAACGACACCAGGCATCGAAATCAGCTTTCAGCGCATCGAACTGCGACAGGCTTGTCCCGCTTCTCCGCGCGATTTAATTATTGTTTAGCGATTCGGATCGACTCCGCTTTGTCACCGAGACGCTGGTGGTTCGTCTCAACCAACCCTCTGATCGACGATTTAATTTCCTTCGCGGCAGCTCGATACCGTTCGTTTAATAATTGCATCCCCGACCGACTGCTTCTTCGTTGACTCGCGCTTCTTGCGATCTCGAGGTTTGTTTAACCACTCGAACCACCAACGTGGTTAAAACGAGCGATACATAATTTTCCTTAAGAATTCGATAAATTTGCATTATTATTACTGTGATCACTGGGATTTATTTCTTTCGTATTATGTATTTTTTTAAAACACAATTTTCGATTTGATTTCTGTAACGATGGAACACCACCAAGGTGGTCGAAACGAGCGATTCATAATTTTTCATAGAAATTCGATAAACTTATGGTTTTTATGTTATTACTGTGATCACTGAGATTTGTTTCTTCCGTATTATGTATTTTTTTAAAACACAATTTTCGATTTGATTTCTGTAACGATGGAACCACCAAAGTGGTTAAAACGAGCGATTCATAATTTTTTTTGAGAACTCGATAAATTTGCATTATTATTACTGTGATCACTGGGATTTGTTTCTTCCCTATTATGTATTTTTTTGAAACACAATTCTCGATTTGATTTCTGTAACGCTGGAACCACCAAGGTAATTAAAACGAGTGATTCATAATATTTATGAATTATCAACACTTACGGAAATTTACTGTGGTTTTTACTGAGATCGCTGGGATTTGTTTCCCTCGTATCAGGTCTCTTTTTAAATATAATTTTCGTTTTGATTTCTTTGTCGCGAACAAACATACCCTAATCATCGGTCTCCTTATTGGAACTGTCGCTGATAAGATAAAGAGAGATCGGAACGATTATTATCTGCATTAAATCAGAGTGACGAAATTATAAAGAGAAACGAAAGATCTCTGGGAAAATTCGTGGAATTGTACTGTCGGAAGATTAAAAAGTGTTGCCGGTACACAAGGAAAGAAAGAAAAACGTGGAAAACTCTCGTAATGCTCAGAGCCACGATATTGCTTCCAACAAACAAGAGAATTCCAGGAAAAAGTGCAGAAACAATAGGAAAATCCTTGAACATATCGCGGAGGACGTATTCCGAATGTGATCTAGTTGACATTCAACGACTCAAACAGAGAAAAAAGGGCTAGACATAATCGTACACGCGTCACGCATATAAATAATCGAGAGCAGGAGTCGACACGACGATCGAGCCGGAAATTGCGCGTGCAACGTCGTGCCAGCTCTAATTTTAAAACGTTACGCTCTGAGAGATCGCGGAGAATTTTCCGTCTCTCTCGTACACACGCACTCTCTCTTTCTCTCTTTCTCTCACTTCCCCCATCGCCACCCTTTTCTGTTTTTCTCTTCATTTCCACCCCCTTCTCTGTTTTTCTCTCTACCCTTCTCTATTTCTCTTTCTCTCCCCCATCACCACCCCTCTGCTCTCATTCTCATCCTCCCTCTATTTTTCTCTCTTTCCTTCATTTCCACTCTCCTTTTTTTCTCTTTTTCTCTTTTTCTCTTCTGTATTTCCACCCCCATTTCTATTTTTCTCCCCCTCCCTCTTCTTCCTTCTCTCTGTTCCTCTCCCCTGTCTTCTTTCTCTCTTCTCTATTTCCACCCCCCTTTTTTATTTTTCTCTCTCTCCATTTCTACCTTCCTCTTTTCCTCCATTTCTCTCCCCCATCTCCACCCCAGTCCTCACTCTCTCATTTTTTCCTCTTTCTCTCTTCTCTATTTTCATCCCCCCTTCTTTAGTTCTTTCTCTCTCTTCATCTCTACCTGCCTCCTTCTCTCTATTTCTCTCCCCCGTCTCTACCCCAGTCCTCTTTCTCTCTTCTCTATTTTCACCCCTTTTTCTATATTTCTCTCTCTCCATTTCTACCTTTCTCTTTTCCTCTGTTTCTCTCCTCCATCTCCATCCCAGTCCTCTCTCTCTCTCTCTCTTCGTTTCTTTTTCTTTTTCTCCCCTACATCTCCACCCCCTCTCGCTCCTCCTCTGTTTGCCATCGTGCACGCGTATCGGACGATCGTTCGGCATTGTTAGTCAATGAACCGCGTCACGGCAATTACTAAGCACAAAGCCACGGTCACAATAACACCCGGTTAATTGTCTGGCTTCATGGGCCGGGGAGAAATTAATTCCGACAGAGAAGATTATTGCGCCGCGCCGTTTCCAGATTAATTTTATGCCAGCTCGTCTAATTCCCCTCCGTTCGCCGCTCTCCGCTCCTCTCCGGCCCGTTTCATTTGTTGCGTCGGCTTCGTTAGCGCAGACACTGGCGCTTGCGACGATCAAACTGGAGGCAGAAACGCGGATTCTCTGTCACGGTTCCGAGTACGCGCTATCATCGATGGTCCCGGAGCACGGTATTATGGGGCTGATTAGGCGATTAAACGGACCGACTTTCCATTCACAGTGTTCCGAACGATCGGGCGATTTTCTCGAATTTATTCAGCATTTTCTTCTTCTTCGTGATATTGCGATTAAAACGTTGCAAGCAATTCGATAGATTTTTGTTTTATTTAGTTATGATTTCGAAAATATGCTACAGACCAAGAGTTTGGAAGCATTGCAAATTCTAAACGCTGAAAGAAAGGAACGGAAAAAGATAGAAATGTCTGTAGTCACAGCTTCGCGAAGATTACAAAAATTTGGTAGTCGAATCATACCAAATTCATATGAAAAATTCTTCAATGCACAGAGCTTAGGCAATATTTTCAAAGCAGAGTATTATTACTTCAATTAAGTCGATTTTAATACAAGTAAATCCTGTATTACATATACAGGATATATGTAAGTCACTGGGATTTGTTTCTTTCGTGTTATACGATCTGACTGTTTAATTCGGATGCATTGCACTTGGAAAATTTCAAAGACGATTCTATCTGCGAAAGATTAATATTCACTTGATCAGAAAATTAAATCACCTATCAGAATTCGACATACTCGTCAAAATCGAAAATTGTTTCCAAACATTCGTGTTGCACTCTGCCTTTGAATTGCGAGAGCTAATCGTTTGCGATTAGTTAAACGGAATCGTCGTTCGAATTCCACCTTAAGGTTAATTTTCCCGTGCAACCGATCGCGCTGACCACAGAGGAAGGGGAATAGGAAAAGGAGACCTATTTTGAGGGGAACGCGAAATTTAATAAAGGTCCACGTACAGGCTGCCGGCTTACCATCCATTATTTCGCCGCGGGAAAAATTCCGGGCACGATTTGCGTGCGCTGTCGCTCGAAAATTTATATTACAGCGTGTTCGATCGTGTATTACGCGAGCGGAAGGCCTGGCTCGAGTGGCCGCCGTTCAAGAATTTCGATTCTCATGCGGTGCATCGTCGGATCGAAGGTCCGACCAGTGACGTCTAATTCTACTGGACCAGGGATAAGCTCGCCCGTGAATCGAGCTCCTTGGAATTCTGATAAACCTAATTGGACGTGGCCGTTAAATTCCTCGTTTTTTTTTAAACGTAACTCGAAGTTTACAGCGTTTACACATACGTGTTTGATTATTTTATGGTGTTTTATAATTGCTCATAATTATTTACAAAGATGCTGATGTAAAGGTTGTACCGTATATTTTTTCAAATTTATTGTATTTCTCCAATTTAATTTCCAAAACTTCTACGTTTAGTATACTTTGGAAATTAATTAGCAGATCAGGAAATTATTGCAGCTTAGAATTCTTTCAAAAACTTAAAATTCTCGACAGCTCGGCATGCAACGTTTCTTATAAATTGGTTACGCGAATAATTTTGAATTTCCTAGCGTGAAATATGTTTCAAAAGTAAATTTAAAACGATTTGTTATTCATACGTTGACCGAACTACCATTGTTCGTTCGTTGGAAGGTAAAAAATATTTTTGATAAGCGAGTTTGCGATTCGGGACACTCACCGACATGGACGATAGGCTTCGTCGCGATTTCGTGCAACAATTGGTCCACGTACTTGGAGTTCTCCGGGTACAGCTCCGTCCTGGAGATCTGCAGATGGAATTTCTCCAGCGTCGAGCTGTTCCATCTGAAATCGAACACAAAGAGATATGTTAATTCGTAGCACGAGGACACAAGTCTGCAAGAAATACGTTAAATCTGAAAGCGGATGGCGCAACACTTTTATCTAGAAAGCTATCTAATTCGCGGAAAGAATGACAACATTGCTCAGAAGTTTTGGTTCCACATTCTCTTGGATTAATTTCTTTAACGTCCAAATTTTATTAAGCTTAATGTGTTAATCCCTAGCGCTTCGTAATTAAATAGAATTTGCAATAAAAAAGAATAGTATTGAAAACTATTGAGGTGAAAATTTGAAGTATTTTGAGGAAGTACAGTTATTTCAAAAATTGGTGCATCTTTTCATCTTAGCAACAATTCGATATACAATAAAATAATTAGAAAGAATAAGAAGTAAGTTACTGAAGACTACCCAGCAAACTTTATACTATGTTTTAGTACAAAAACTAAGAACCCAGTAAATGAATTCTAACTTTTGAGCAGTGACATAAGTTCAATCAACTCAATATATCATGAAAAAGTAAAAAATAGAAAAAATAAGTTACTTAAGGTTGCCCAGGGACCTTTAAACTGTGTTTCAGTAAAAACCTATGAGATCCCAGTAAATAAATTCTAACTTTTGAGCGGTGACATAAGTTCAATCAACCCAATATATTATAAAACAATAAAAAATATAAGAAGTAAGTTACTGAAGACTACCCAGCAAACTTTATACTACGTTTCAGTCAACCCAATATCCTAAGAATAAATTCAGAAAAAATAACTTTTGAGCGGTGATATAAGTTTAATCAACTGAATATACATAAAACAATAAAAAATATAAGAAGTAAGTTACTGAAGACTACCCAGCAAACTTTATACTACGTTTCAGTACAAAAACTAAGAACCCAGTAAATGTATTCTAACTTTTGAGCGGTGATGTAAGCTCGAAGATCACGGACGACTTGGTGACACGCGTGACGACCCAGGAAACGCAATTCGTGGCCTTTTAAAATGCATGGAACACCGCCGACAAACCCAACCCCCTTCTCGCCCCTAACCATGTCTAAGGGTTCCCCGGCTATCCCGTGGCAGGGAACGGTGTTTCCCATGGCGGTACGTGAACACCGTTAAGGGGTGCTCCCGGGCTTATCTTCGACCGAAAGGGTTTAGTCGCGTATGCACGACACGTGTCCACGATAAATGTACAATGTCTTCGCTACTCTGTCGAGTCCGCTGAAAACTCGTCTTTTCGTCCCTCTTGCGAGTTTTCAAATTGCAGTTTCGATCATTGCACGGCTTGGATCTTCCGATAACCTCTCGCTCGATGTCAAAGAAAATGGCTATCCTTTTCCTGTTATCCTTTTGAGTGGGTTCTTACTTTGTAGGTGAAAGGTTTTGGAGTTATTAGTTTGCATGCAGGTTGACACTGATTTTTGATCGAGGTTCATTTTATATTTTGGACCTGAAAGGGAAACAGGAGAGGGATGAAGAAGGTTAAGCATTTCAAGTATTCATGTCTTCAGGTACTTAAATATTCAAATTCTCAGATGATGAGGCTTGCGAGTTTTCAAATCTTTAAATACCTAAGTTTCCGAATTCTAAGATTCTCGGTGCCCTAAATTTGCAGATATTCGAATTTATGAACTTTCAAAAGTTTGAATACTCGGGTACTTAAGTTTACGAATTTTCAAATATTCAACTTTCTCAAACTTCACAATTTTCAAGCATTCAAAATCTTAAATATCCGAATGTTCAAACACTTGTATCTTCAAACACTCAAATTCTAGAATATTCAAGTGTCCACCCAAACATTGAAATATAAAAATTTTCAATTAATTTCTAAGTTAAAAGGGTGCAACTTCCCTGTCCCTTTCACCGAAAATCTCGAATCTTTCATCCACCATTGTACATCGACGCTACTTTTACTTCCCCTACCTATTTACCGAACATTTCCTTACTTTCGAGGGCCAAAGACCATGGACAAAGGAAATAGTCGCGTTTCACGTCGACCGATCCATCGTCTCAGGAGAAAATCTTCACCTTCCGCCCTGCTCCTTTCTTCCGGGCGAAAAGAAGTCGCAAGATGGTCGAGTCGCCCCACCCTCGGCTTGCATACTAATCGCTCGACGTCGTCGCGCCGGATCTCCCCGAATGATCTCGAGATTCCAGCGAACGGACGTCTCTCGCTTATCAAACAGCCTGTTATCAATAACGTATACGCGATCGAAAGAAAATGAACAAGAAAAACATCTATTTCTCCCAAAAAGGTTGTTAACCCTTAACAAAAAGTGTCCTCTGCTTCGAAAGGGTTAAGAATCATCGCGTTAACACTATTCCTACCGACACTTCACGTATACCTATTCCTACCACGACATTCCCACGTAAGGCAGACTAAAAATTTTTCTCAAAAAATAAATAATGATAAAGAAATGAATATTGGAAAATGCATTGTACGTATATTTGAGGAAAAGTATTGTAGAAGTCTTTATTGTGTGTTATTACAGGTTTGTGATTTATAAATGAATGATTGAATGATAGATATATTGACTGCGATAGATTGAATGTATAACTGTGTTTGCGTATGTGCATGTGTGACTGTGTTGAGAGGGGGAACATGTGAAGATATGGAAAGAACTCTGCGAGTGTATACAAGACTCTAATGAGGCTGCAATTAAACACCCGTGGTAATGAGAGTCGGCTGGCCATTTGGGCCGAAGAATGGGCCCGTCCGTTCGGGCCCCGTTGTAAAGTGTTTGATGCAACCCCATAAAACACTAGAAGAGATTCTATGTCACCACAGTATAAAGTTTAAAGGCGATTCAATTACGTTGTATATATGAAATTGTAATAGAAATTTTTAAATCGGTCATTTGACCGGTTGTGGTAGGAATAGTGTTAATTCTTCCAATAGTTAAACCTTCTTTGGATCTTTCTCTATTCAAAAGTGAATTATCTTTCGCTTTCGAATTCGTCAGGCTTCCACGAGAATTCTGCGCATTCCTGGCCGCATATATAAAAATAATTAAAAGAATTTATTTTAGATTAACAATCTAACGTTATTTGATTAACCAATATTTATGCATATATTATTGAATTAAATTTAGTCATTTAAAAAAAAATATTATAACAACTTCTTTCTAGTATAATTGGTATAAATCTATGATTAATTCCGCAAATTTCTGAACGTTGTCCAAAAAAAAAAAAAAATTCCTGGTCGTTTTTCATCGTTCCTTGCCTGCGTTTCGATATTAGGAGATCCTCACAGTGCCTCCGCCTCTTCGATTACGATAAAACATTGGAAACCAGCAATTCGCGAATGCAGGCGAAAAATAACTGGAATTTCTCCCCTTTCCGCGACAAGGGGACGCGATTCAGACGTTCGCCCCGTAAATTCCCTAGGAATTCTAGCTTCGAGCTCGCTGGTGAACGTCCTTTTTCCTTTTTCCTTTTTTTTCCCGAAAATTTGTACGACCCAACACGGTCAGTCGCACGGCCTGGGATCTATTAAAATTAATTAGCGAAATAACCGTGACTTCTATCACGCCATTTCCACCGTTTTTCCCATGCAGCTGCGCCGCGACGGTTTTACGTAACGCATTCTTTTTCTGCTGGAAAATTTTCCGAATTACGCAACCAACGATGTTTAATATATTTCTTCTCTGTTTCTCCCTCTCTCTCTGTCTCTCTCTCTCTTTCTCTGTATGTGTTGAAACGCGGTTATCATGGTTTGACCCAGATTTATCCGATCGATCTTCTAAGTAGGATCATTTGTAAAATTGCCCATTGCTGTTGTCGGTGATTTACGATTAAGATAATCGGGCTCGTAATATTCTATTATGCTAAGCAGCTTTATTATATTAACCCATTTTCGGCAGTGAGTCGCGTTCGAGGGCTTAAACGATTCGCGAAACGATCCTCGCTTAACAGGGATCTGTGATCAACCTTTTTGTTCTGCAAAACTACTATATTTTACGTCTTTTGTGTAAATTTCAACGGTAGTTTGATCATTCGTAAAGAAATTTGTGTAACGCAGCAGAGATGGTTGTTTTTTGTGCAAAAATTTCGATGGTAATTTAATTTATGAAAAATGTGGTTAAATGAAAAATTCGATGCTTGACGAGGTAATTTTATTGTTCGAAGTTAACGCGAAGGATTAAAAAGGGGGAGGCGCAAGTTTTGTGTCACAAATCGGTCAAAGGGAAGCGAATGCATCCCGGGAACCTTCTCCAAGGCGAGTCAGCCTCAAAGAACGGGCCCTGACAAGGGTGTAGATCTCGCGACACCTTAATTAAGCAACTTCAGAGGTGTTTGAAGGTGTCTGAATTAATTGCTTCAAACCTTCGTGCCCGGCATACATTATACCGTGCTTCGTCTTATCTCGGAACGATGAAAAAGCGCTGCAGATCGATTCTAATCCTCGATTCTCCTCCTCAAAAGTATTCTATATCTCACAAAATTAATATCTCACTCAATTATAACGCTACCTTTTAATTTCACTTTATTTTAACTATAATTTTTCATTTTTCATTCAATTATAATGTAAGCTTTTAATTTCATTTTATCATAGCTGTAACTTGCATGACTTTCATCGTTTTTAATCTGGAAATTAATCTTTCAAGGTTTCTTGAAGTAATCGAGGATGATAGATAAATAAAAATCGAAATAGAGGATCCTAAATAGAATTTACTGTGCTGCCAATGCATACTTGAAAAATCTTCGAATAAATTCGTTCGAAACTGATCTTCGTAGGTTCTTCTACTGAGCTCTAAGTTAACATTTTTTATTTAGTTTTTCTTATTCTTCCCTCAATTTATTTTCATTCGGTTTGCGGTACACGGTCACATCTGATTCGATGACATTACTATTATTACCACGTCCTACGTTATTTCTGTAGACTGGATATTTACTCGTATATATTACACTTTCTTGAAGTTACGTCTGTTCGGTTGCTAAACAAAAATGCGCGAAACCAAGCGAAACGTCGACGTAGAAGCATCGAATTGTCGCAACGATCATGAAACGACCTCTGCCATGCTAATCTCCTTTGTCCATTTTGCCATTAATTCCAAGGACCGGCCGTGTGCTGTTTTATAAACAACGTCGAGCACGAGGAACATATCAATTCGTTTATGATTCATCCCGATAATGTCATCTCGACCGAAACCAGGAAAATCGTCATCCCATGACTAATTTCCTTTTATCCTATGCAAACTCGTCATCCGTTCGTGGTCATCTTTCTTCCTGCCGCGCAATTCTGCATGACAGTATCTTAAAATTTCTAAATACCGAAATATCCAAATTTAACGAATCTTCAAATATTCAAGTATCTAGGTTTGCAAATTTTAAAATATTTAAATATTCAAACGTTAAAATTCCCAAATACTGAAACGTCCAAATTCACAGATGTTCAAATATTCAAATATCCAGGTTTACAAATTTTCAAATATTCAAACCTTGAAATTCCCAAACACTGAAATTATTCAAATATCCAAATTTGAAAATTTTCAAATATTTAAATATTCAAACCCTAAAATTCCCAAATACTGAAATGTCCAAATTCACAAATCTTCAAATATTGAAATATCCAGGTTTGCAAATTTTCAAATATTCAAACCTTGAAATTCCCAAACACTGCAATTATTCAAATATCCAGGTTTGCAAATTTTCAAATATTTAAATATCCAAACCCTAAAATTCCCAAATACTGAAATGTCCAAATTCACAAATCTTCAAATATTGAAATATCCAAGTTTGCAAATTTTCAAATATTCAAACCTTAAAATTCCCAAACATTGCAATTATTCAAATAACCAAATTTACAAATTTTCAAATATTTAAATATTCAAACCCTAAAATTCCCAAACACTGAAACGTTCAAATTTTCAAATTTTCAAGTACTCGAATTTTGAATATTCAAATACTTAGGTTCACAATTTTTCAGATGTTTAAATCTCCAAATTTCAAAATACTCAAACTTCAAATGTTCGAATCTTTAAAAACACTCAAACCGAAGAATTTCCAAATCCCGCCGTATCGTCGATTATCTGTCAGCGACAAAAGTTTCGTCGATTCCGCTTCCAGAGGCTCCCTTCGACGGTATCCCGAATCCGGGAAGAACCCTTGTAAACGGGTCGGGTTGCCAGGTGTATTTCATTCGCGGGTAATTTCGCGAGTGGCACAGGACGGGCCACGGGCTCGCCGTGGCGTTCTCCCGAGGTAACCGGTACCGTGTTTCCCCGGGATTCTGTTTCCAATTATCCCCAAGGCGATCCCGGCGTCTAGACGAGGCTTTAATTCATAATACGATCGGACGGAGACTCTCGCGGAGGATTAGAATCATCCCGCAGGGGCGTGCCCGTGTCTTTGATAAACGCGTATCAGCATTAGGATGATCGAGGACCGGGTGGGCTCGTTAGGTGGGGATTAATTTCAACTTAACTTTGAAGCCGTTGCCCTTATTCTAACGGAGAACAAACGAGCTTGCGTCGTTTCACGTTGATCTCGATCCCGTTTGTTGTTTAAGCGCCTTGTATATCGCAGAGCGCTAATTGAAAAGTTTCGAAGAAACTCGGCGAAGCTCACAGAAAGGAATTATGATTATCTTTTATCTTTCTTTCCTGAGTTTTTCTGTAACAATAAAAAAAAAATTGCGAAATTCACGATTAATATTAACCCTTTGCACCCGAGAAGCGATGTTAGTCGTCTGGTGATACTGATATGAAAAATGTTCAAATTCGAAATATTTAATAAGTTTCATGTATATTAAACGTCATTTAGTTTAACTAAGTGATACACTAAAATTTATATACATGACTATTTAACCTCCGAGTCTGACTAATAAACAAACTAACTAAAATTTGAAAATTTGCGAAACTATCATTTGGTTAAAGGGTTAAAATACACTTTCTTTTCGTCACTGTATTTTATTTCACGGCTGTTTTTGCCTTCAAACTTTCCTTCAGCGATCGATAAACAGACATTACGCCAAGTTCAATCTTCCAACAGGTTCTACGTGTTCGAAAAAAATGTCTTTTTCAATTATTTTACATATTTAAAAATAGCTGTTATTTGTGCCATTTTTCCATACAGTCCAACCCGACGTTACGTTGCATTCCAAAATTCCCAAATGAGGATCGTAGCAGTCAATAATTTCATTATAAAATCGTAATAAAAAAAAATCTACTTTCTTCGTATTCGAAAAATCGGACCTTTTTTCCTGCTTCGAACCACCGTACTGTGGCGTGAAAATCGATAAAGGGGGGTGGGTTGGGGTTGGGAGTAGTCGACGGCCTCCACGCATATTGGCCGGCCGGCAATTGATGAGATCGTTAAAGTAGGCACACCGTGTATATACCTAGTTTGGGGTTTCATACAATTCTCGAGCGGTGTGTACACACGGTGTCCGTGTGCCATGTCGCGCGTCCCTGTGTGCACAGGTCAGAATGCACACAGCCCGCCTCGATATGCAGTGATCGCTAATGCAATTTCATGGCGTATGCACGTGCAGTAACGAAGGCTTAGGTCACGCTTTCATGTACACTGACTGATTACGTCTTGTCTGTGAACGTGAGCGCCCGTGTAACTAGGCTGTCCGGGTGCCGTTTTATGAAAACGATTCCCCCTGTTCCTGCGATCGAATACTCCTCGGTCCATATTAACACTTAGCTAATCGAACGAGGAGATCTTCCATTTTTTCCTCGTCAAAGCACTGGCATTGATTCTATTTACAGGCGCCCCTCGACTTTCGCACAATTCACTATTTCACATATTTAACAAAATTTTTTTAACGCTAAAACTACCAAAGCAGTCAAAATGACCAATTGCTGATTATTCATAGCAGCCTTAGAAATTCACTGTGGTAAAGCCTCCAAAATTTATTATGATTTTCTGTAGAAAGTGTAAATAAAGATTTGTTTTCATGTAATTTTCACTTTGATCTCTTCCATGCAAATAAGTACACTATAATCTAGTGTTTTAGCGTTAACCCTCTGTGGTCGCATGTCCCCTCTGAGGGGACATCGTGAGTCGAGCAGACTACTTCTCGAGAAATCATAGTGTTTTTCATCGAGAAATTTAACTGTGAAAAGCGTGATAATGCAAATTGTACTAAATTTTTTCGCGTCCAATTTCGTTGGCAACGAAAAAGGTTAACGGACGACGAAAATTATATGCAACGATTCGTGAAATTGATCGAATACTTTATTACATTCGATGATTGATACAGTAGCTGATTATTAAATTGCGACGAGCAACTGAAAGATTCAGAACATACGAGGAAGATTATTTTACCGCGAAGCTGATTAAACATTGAAATCGCAGACGCTTCTTGATAAAAAATGTAGCTAAACCGTTCGATCAATTTCACCGGTCTCGTCGAATGGCAGAAGATTTCGTTAATTGTTAATCGACGATATCGTGTGAAATAATTAAGAGGGATGTCCGTTCACGAAAATCGCCAGTCCGATCCACGAGCAGCTTCTCCTTGTAATCCCCGCGCTGGATCGCCTGAAACACGGCGGACATCTTCTTTTTTTTCATGCCGCCTCGACGGAAAACACGAATGGCAGAGGGAAAAATTGGGAAACTCCCGGGAAGCCTCGATTTCCAGCTGGTGGTCCGGAAAAACTTCCTAACGACAGGCCGTGTGCAGCTTTATCGGGGTAAATAATTATCGGCTGCCCGTCCGTTCGACACGCTTGTTCTCTGTTTATTTTCCTTAGCAAAACGAGGAATAAACAAAAACCCGATCGAACGAAGCTGCGACCGCGTTCGTTACTAGACTACCCGATTTTCATGCAAATCCGAGCTTCTGTAAACGCGGCTGACGGAACAGACGCTAAACATTGTCGATCCACGGACGGATTGTCTGCGGCCAACTGTTTTTTCTGATGAGCTTGACTTTCGTTTTAATCAACCCTCGTTTTCACTTTCACGGTCCTTGAAACTGGGCTCTTTTAACCCTTTCGGTTCACACTGGATAGTATTAGAACGGTTATACGTACCCTATAAAACGAATGTCTGAAAATTTGCGAAACCATAGTGATAATGCGTACATTTAAGGATTAGTGTTGTAAGATTGTACGTTTAGTGTGTGTTTGGTCGAGAACATGTGTGCGTGCGCCTATATGTACACATGGATTGATAGAATGAGGCCGAGTGTTTTATCTTTTGGGGTTCTACTCGATCGAGAAACGAATGGGACAGAACCTTCGTAGTCACTGTTGTCGTTTTATTTTATTGCATTTTATTCAAATGCACGTATATTTAACTCTTTCGCTTCGGCTGTCCAGTCCGCCGAAGTACCGCCACTGAACGGAAGCACGCCCTAGAAATATGCAAAGCGCGCATTTTTCTAAGTTTTAAATAACAACTGTGCTGAATAAAACAATCGTTGCTCTAATGTAACAGGTATATTTACATTTTTAATATGAACAGGCTTACAAAATTATTGAAGTACAAAATAGATTTGAATTTTGCCTATAAGTGGCACTCGAAGCGAAAGGGTTGAAACTTCATTCATTTTTCTATCTTTCCTTTCTCTTTTTCTAACCTTTCCCCTAATATTATTTGGCGACTGACAGCCGTCTCTCGAGCGCAAAGGGTTAATTCTATCGCCTTTGAGGCATCAGCCCAGTCTGATTAACGGATCGTCTGATCAGTCTGACGCTACCAGGGCTGAGGTAGGACTCGCAGGGTGCGGTTAACCGGAAGTCAAGGAACAATCACGAGTCTTCCGGCGTGCTCGCGAGCGAACCCAGTCGAATCTTCCGTGGTCGTAGATTGAGTTCGGAAACACGCGCCTTCACGGTCGAACTAATCTCGCCGCGCCCCCCTTCCCCCCCTGCCAACCCACTGCACCCCTTGCCCTCTGCGTGCAACTCGTCTCCCAGGTCTCGCGTCTGTAACCCCATCAGCGGCTGGGATTTAAGCTTCGTTCGCATGTACGAGAGCCAGCGGATTCGAGGTCCGGCGAATTTCTCGGATCGCGCCTTGGCAGGAATTCTCAACGAAGACGGGATTTCCGTTTCCGGTTCGCGCTCTGAGGGGAAACGTCGCGAGGCCTCGCAGAGTTTAGGGGATTCGCGTGTGAGAGAGGCAATCCGGATGGAAATTTGGAAGTTTTGGTATTTTTTAGGGCGAGAGTTCGACATCTTTATTGAAACAAATCAAAAATTAACCAAAAACCAATTTTCTTTTAACGCACTGTTTAAAGGGTTTCTTTTAAGAACCCAAGCCACATCTGACAATTTAGAAAGTAGGAAAACGTTAAGATACAGAACAAAGGGACCAAAGGACCCGGATAGGGGTCGTAGGAATTTCGACCACTGCGTTTTGCTAGTCTCATGACAAAGCTCGTGAAGTTCGGTTGGAGTTGCACCTTCCTTCTGTTATATAATAAAGAATTAAAGTAGTTTAAATAAGAGTGTATTTTATGCAGTAATTTTAACACCCCAGTTCCAATAGCCTTCAATAGTGTGTGTGTATCGCTATGGTGGTTCAGTCTATCGTTGATAGGGGAGAGTGGGGAAATGTCGGTCAATGGGTTAATACTGGGTTTGTTTTATATTCCAACATTCAAAGTCGTTCAAATATCTAAAGCATGGGTTTATTTTATGTCCAAATACTTCTGTTATTAATTATTAAAGTATTTATTTGTGTTCACGTTAATTTGTGATATTTCAAAAACAAGAGATCTATCATTTATTCACTTAAAAATGTGCTGAAGTGAAAACTATGTTGTCAGACACAAATCGAAGCGCTGCATTGTTTACACGCGGAATTACAGAGGCACAGCTTAACCGGAAGTCCAGCTAGAGCTAAGAGACTGGAAAAGTTTGCACATATGGAGAGAAAACGGAAGTTTTGAGGTTTGAAATAACCGTGACGAACAATCAGAGCGTTATAGGGGATTGCGCGACGTTTGGGTGCAGCGTTAATTAATCAAGAAGCTGCCGTTTCGTTTCGAGTTCCGCGGAAGTGGGGAGATTAAAATTAAACAGGAAGCGAATGCGAATGATAACGGGAGGACTGATTGCAGCGATACCTCTGACAAGCTCAGCTCCCCTTTCGTGATTACAGACATTTCGAGTCTTCTCTAATTAGACAACTGATACGCCCAGCCTGCTAATTCTGTAATTGCTCGCATAATGAACCTGTTAATCCCTCCAACAGCCATATTCCCAATTATTACAACGACGAGTCACGCGAGGCTCTAGATCCCACAAAGGAAAAATTCTATTAACGTTATCAGAATTAGTACAATTATCATGATTAGTACGGTAATCGATGATAATAGTTGCAAACACAAAAATTCAACTTTACAATTTTCCACTCTTAGAATTTTTCAATTTTCCAACGTTTCAATTCATCAATTTTCCATTTTTTCATCTTTCCAACTTTCAATTCATCAATTTTCCACCTTTACAATTTTTCAATTCATCAGTTTTCCACCTTTACAATTTTTAAATTCATTAATTTTCCATTTCTACAATTTTTCATTTTTCCAACGTTTCAATTCATCAGTTTTCCATTTTTCCATTTTTCGACTTTCAATTCATCAATTTTCCATCTTTACAATTTTTCAATTCATCAGTTTTCCATCTTTACAATTTTTCAATTCATCAATTTTCCATTTCTACAATTTTTCATTTTTCCAACGTTTCAATTCATCAATTTTCCACCTTTACAATTTTTCAATTCTTCAATTATTCAACTTTTCAATTTCCTGGTCTCGATTCCAAGGAAACAGTAGTGTAGCGTACGCCAGGGGAACGGAACGTTAGCAGGGAAAAAAAAGAGGGGAAAAAATTGAAGAAACTATAAAGCGAAGAGGGTGGTTAATGGTCGACACTTACCACTGAATTTTTCAGCGCGGTTCATCCGCGTGCTGTTGAAGCACACCGGGGACGTAGAGAGCGAGTCCCCCAGCGAGTGGAAAAGGAGGAAGGAGGACAGGGAAGAGGAGAAGACTGCGAGAGCCACGAAGGTGGCGTTCATTTGTTATTCATAGGGTCGCCATAGCCCTGGCACGTCGTCGAACAGGTTTCGAACACGTACACGTACACAGAGGGCCACGGGGCCCTCCAACTTATCCGACAACTTCAATTACACAGATTTCTTTTATCTGGCCGCCGGTAAACTCGCGGCCAACTGCTTTCAGCCAGCGTCGCAACAGTCTAACAGCTTCCTTTTCTTCCCTTTTCTTGGAACATGAGACGGGGGGGTGACTTCTCTTTCCGGGAACGAAACGCTAACGTGATTTTAATGATAAAGTACCTCGGAAAAGTGACACAATACCTCTCGAAGCACACACCGAGCCGAGCAATCATGGTTCTACGGTTCCAACCCATCGTTCGTTGAAATATTAAATCGCACGGTATTAAAATTGTTGGAAATAAAATACGTTTTAACGTGTAAACAAAAATTAATCTCTTAGAAGATATATATATGCAAGGTCGTGCTATGCGTTGAAGAGGTTCTAGGAACAGGTGAAGTGTACAAGAATTAGAGGATCTAAACGAATTGTATTTTCTGTTGTATGCCAACGCATAATATTGTTTTAAGTTAAGACCTCCATAAATCAAACTCCAGTAAACATCCCAAAATCCTTTCTCCGATAACCGATGATTTCACTCTTACGAGTCATTTCTGAACCTTGTCCATAACACCTCATCCTTCATTAACTCAAGATAACCCCTGCCTCCCTATTTTAAGTTCATAAAAGCCACAAATTATCCGTTGAAGAAAAAAAAGAACAGTTTGGTCCGTCTTAGAATTGTAAAATAAAAGCTGTCGTTCTTTATTTCGTTGGACGTTGCATTTTTTTATCACGCACAATGATAAAATTACAACCTACAGCGAAATACAACGGTTTTAGCGTTTCCTCGGGAAAGTATACGCGAGGTCAGGGATAATTGCCTGGTAATTAATGAATCCAGTTCCCCGCGGCGCTAATTCGCTAAATATTGATTCGTCCAGGGTTGCTAATTTAACACCGTATTTAATTCATGGCCGCAGCTGGTCCCCTGTGTCCCGATTCTCTGTTTTCATCTTAAACATCGTGTAACGCGTGCCCGTGCACATGAGCCCCTCCGGGGGACCGATTTATCAGGCTAAACGGAAACGATTTAACATATATTGCGGTGTATTTGTAAATTTTTAACGCGTTCAAACACAACGTTTCGATTGGAGATTGTGGATAAAATGGAAGATGTAAGGATAACTTTCTTTATAAGATTAACACTATTCCTACCACAACCGGTCAAATGACCGTTTTAAAATTTCGACTAGAATTTCATAGATGCAACTTTAGACTTTTCCTCAAATATACGTATAATACATTTTTCAATATTCACTTCTTATTTCATTGTTTATTTTTTGAGAAAAATTTATAGTCTGTCTTATGTAGAAATGTCGCGATAGAAATAGGTATACGTGAAGCGTCGGTAGGAATAGTGTTAAAATCCTAATTATATTATTGTTAAATTTCAATAACGAAGTCAAAATAAAGCCAGTACAGGCATTAGGCAACCCAGAAAATAGGTGGCGAAGTATAGTTCAGTTGTGCCGTCACGAAAAGTGGCGAAGTATGGTATAGGTGCGCCGTCGCGAAAGGGTTAAGAAGGGCTAGCCGAGGGTTCTGTCAAAGACAGCCGTCGTGCATACGGGACGAGACCGATCCAGTACCTCAAAGCACGCGTGCACGCAGCCGGAAGTTAGCTTGCTGAGAAATAAGCCCTCCGACTCGGTATTATGATCCTGGACCTTCTTTTAGGCGAACGTTTGAGGCTCGCGGCATAATAGGATCTTTGTTGCGTGGACTGGAAAGGGCAATTATTAGCTTTTCTTGCCGGGGAAATTCCGAACTATTGTACCCGAGAAGGTATAGCACGGTTGTTAGCGTATCATAAATATTATAATCTCTGAATCCTGCGGTTTGCAATCTTTTAATTTTTAAGATTTTCCAATTGGCTATTCTTCAATCTTTCAATATTCAATCTCTTTAATCACTGAAATACTCGATTCTCCAATTTTCAGTTATCCAATCTTCAATGCTTCAATTTTCAATATTTCAATTATTGAAATGCTCAATTCTCCAATTTTCACTTACCCAAATCTCCAGTTATTTAATTATTCCAATATTTAATTTTCAGTCTTTTCAATTACTGAAATGCTCGATTCTCCAATTTTCAGTAATTTAAACCTCCAATTACTCAATTATTCCAACATTCAATTTTCAATCCCTTTAATTATTGAAATACTCGATTCTCCAATTTTCACTTATCCAATCTTCAATCTTTCAATTTTCAATATTTTAATTATTGAAATGTTCGATTCTCCAATTCTCAGTTATTTCAACCTCCAATTACTCAATCATTCCAATATTTAATTTTCAGTCTTTTCAATTACCGAAATGCTCGATTCTCCAATTTTCAGTAATTTAAACCTCCAATCACTCAATTATTCCAATGTTCAATTTTTCACTTATTCGATACCCAAAATTTCCAATTATCCATTTCACAATTACTCAATTCTCAAAATTTCCACTATTCAGACCTTCGATTCCACAATTCTCAAGTTTTCTATTATTCAAACCTTTATATCCTCCAATTCTCGAACACCTTCTCTGCAGTTTATAGGCCCACCGCGCGCGATCGTAAAAGCGAGCTTGCAGTTCCAATCATTCGCGTTACACGTTGTCGCCGTTGCTCGTAGAAACAGAATGCAATTATCGTCGAGAAAAGGCCCGGGGAAGAAGCGATTAGAAAAGCGGGTTTCGCGTGAATGGAGTGGCATTCCTTGGCAGAATTTATCGGCGGAACGGAACGAAGACAAAGACGCCGACAGTCTGGGCGTATTTTACGAGACATCAGCAATTCTCCTGGGCAAATATGCCGGTTGTTTGTTTTAGAGGCGGTTCGCCACGGTTCGACCCCGTCCCCGGTCCCACCCGCGTGATCCGCGAATTCTAACGAGCCTGTGTGTGCAAATTTATGCGCCGCGTGTGCACCGTGCGTTCGCGAGTTCCCCGGCAACTCGACCTACCCTCGTGACGTGGCTGTCGAATGTTTAGGCGAACAGAAGTTCCGCTTTGAACTGTTCGCCGCTGCACCTCGGATTGCTTAACCCTTTCAACCAGCGAACCGTGTCTCGCCGCGACTGAAGCCTCGAACCATCGAACAACTGTACTTTCGTCGCTTTAGCGGAATTAATGCCGCCCGAATCGTTCTCAGATTTGTAACCATCGAGGTTTTTCTATTTAAATGGAAAATTATCCTCGTTAAGTTTAATTTATTGCGTTTAGAAATATATTACACAAGTGCATAGATATTACACTATTTTTCACTGGAAGTGTTTTCTACTGTTGTCGGTAGCAAAGTTTCTGTTTTGGGAAGAGCGGTGAGAAACGTAGAGTTTTTGGAAACGAAGGAGCAAGGGTTATCTTAGGTGCAGGGGAGGAATGAGACGATGAGGTGGAAGTACAGACCAGAAATAAGAGTAGGTAGGTAAAAGATGAGTTAAGGATGAGGTATCGATTGTTTAACACTAGATTGCCGGATGTTGGGTATACACCTATTTTGCCTGAAATGAGTCAATCTGACTAACGTATGAAAATTGAAGTTTCTAAAATAAATGAAACTTTATTTTTAAATAAATATTTGTTCAAAACAATGTTTACATACATATGCTGTTTTTAAAATACATTTTTCGCAGATCTTTTTATTACATTTAGCACAAACGCCCTTACTTCTATTCCTTTTACGTGATACTTGAACTTGACAGAATCACAAGTGAGTTTAATTGACTTACTCCGGCAATCTAGTGTTAAGAGGTGACTGTGTTTTGAAGGGAAAATTGGATTTCTCGAGTTTGTATTATCTATTGCCTTGCGAGTAAACGTTCGTATACAACATTATCGCCAAATGTATTTCATATAAAATGAATTACTCATCTTTCAAACCTCAGAAACACTCTGGTCTAAATATTATACACTCGCCCTTCACACCTTCCAAAAATCATACCCACTCGATACACAAATCATACAATCATACCCTTCACTACATACACAAAGAGTGCGACCCATTTAACCAAACAAATAAATAGATAAATAAACAATAAATTTCCCAGTTCGAATATTCCGTTAATGGAGGTTCTACCCATATTTTCCGGCGTTCGAGCGACGTATGTCATGTTCGAGTCGAGTTTGGACAAAAGACAGCGGACGACACTTCGACCTGGCCGCATTGATATTCCCCTGCCGATAATATTTGTCCCGTGATGCAGTCCGGATCCGGTAAGTGCATCGCATGCATTATGCATGGCTTACCGACGTCGCGGCGCGCGTCGTGGTCCACGATTTTAGATCGTCCCCGGCACAGGTTCCCCGGCTATTTTCAAGCGTTTTCTCGTCCAACACGGTCGCGCTCGCGGAATAAGAAGCCGGATAACACGTTTTCGTAGTCACGATCCGAGGGCGAAGCTTAAAATCACACCGACGCCGTCTAAAACTGAACGCGACCGTTAACGCCGAGTTTACTTCGAATTAAACTTCTAAAGCTCTTCAACCCCTTGACAACGAGCTCTGTTCGATATAGCGAGCTTACATAAATTAATTCAACGATAACCATTTACTTTGCTACACGTATAAAATGGAAATTAGCTTATCCTCGATTCCGTCGACCGTGAAATTATTTTGGTCTTTCAGAAACCAACGTTGTTGATAGATAGATTAATTTTAACCCTCGGGCCCGGAAATGGACTTGGTTTACATCATTTTTATAATTTCTACAGACTCACATCCTCCATGTCTTAATTTACAAATTAGATCGTCACGTTCACCCTTCAATTATACTTTCGTCTTTTTCTCCCTCTGTCTCTCTTCCTCTTTTCCTCTCCTACATCACCAGAAATGGACTTGGTTTACACAATTTTTATAATTTATACAGACTCACATCCTCCATGTCTTAACTTATAAATTAGTTCGTCACGTTCACCCTTCAATTATATTTTCGTCTTTTTCTCTTTCGTCCTTTCTTCCTCTTTTTCTCTCCCACATCACCACCCCCCGTTTCTCTGTTTCTCTTTACCATTTGACAACCCCTTTGCATACCCTTCCCTCCACAATCTTGTCTTCTCCATACTCGCATCTTTCCGTTCGCTCGCATTCTTGTAATAACTGCTTTAACCTTCCGTATTCTCTCTCGCATAATCTACATTTCCAGCTTTCATCATTCAACTAGTATTTATTACACTCCTCCATATTCCCGCATCTAACTCTAGCTATTAGTCTTTCGTATTATTTACAACCCCTTTCCAAGAAACCAACGTTATATCCGCTCGATTATATTTTATTTGCGATCTGTTCTCATTGAAACTACATCATTGAACTCTATCTCTCAACGTATATACGCGTTTATACTCAACGCTATAATTACAAAACGAGAGTTTCAATACTTCGTTTAATACTTCCGCCTGTTCACAATCGTTAAACAAACAAAATCCAAGGATGTAAACTGACCGAGGAAATACTGCAAATAGAAACGTTGGTCCTTAATGGATGAAGGGATGAGAAAAGTTTTTAGGAAAAAATGAAGGGTAAGATCCTCTCCGAAGAAAAAAAAAAGAAACGCACCCCTGAGAAACACTTGTTGCGAGGATCGAGCCTATTCCCAAGGGACCCGACCCTATCGGATCGAACGCGGGAACAGGGGTGGATGAAATCCGCCGGAAGCACGGAGGCACTCGTTTCCTTGGCCAGGACCAGCGGGACGAAGTACAAAAATGGCGTTTTCAGTTTGCAGGCGCGTCCTCATGCATATGGATCCGGCCGTTCATCATATTTTGACGGGCGAACGCTGTTCCCCGTTCGCCCTCCTCCTAACGCGGAATAATTATGTCCGCTGAAAATCGACCGCCAAAAGCTTCCCCGTTACGGACTTTCTTATGCAACGATTCGAATAATAATCGTTGAACTGCAATTTTTACGGTTCAACACAATTTTACTGCAAAAATTCAATCGTGCGGTCCATCAAACTCGATGTGACTTTTTTTGTAGGTTCATAAGAGGGTGCAGGGATGAAGAATTCTGTGTAAACTGTTGTATAAAATTGTGCTATTAACCCTTTGCATTTTAGAGGTGACTGTTAATTATTTAATGGTACTAACTACAAAAACTTTCAAATTTGAAATATTTAATAGTATTATAAAATTTACTAAGATATTAAACGTCATTTAATTTAGTTAAGCGATATACTAAAATTTACAAATGCGACTATTTAACTTCTGAGCCTTGCTGATAAATCTGTATAGACATTATACAGTATCTGATGAAAAAAAACCTGTGAACCTGACTAATAAACTGACTAAAGTTTGAAAATCTTAGAAACTATCATTTGATGAGTAATGGTCACCTTTCGAGTGCAAAGGGTTAACATTGGAATTTTCGTACGTTTGAAAGGTGCAAAATAATTGTCGAGAAATTCCATTAAGTATGAATAGTTTAACGATCATTACATCGGCCTTTGTACGTTTAACTAGAATTTTGTTAACGATGATCGATTTTGTTTGACTGCTCTCGCGATCGAGAAGATACCTTATCAACAGATAGAGAACGAAATGCGTTATCTGGCATTAACGATCGCATGACGGTAATTACGCCTGCGTGTTTTATTACGTTCGTAACGAATAACACCGCTCCTCTTTTCCGCTTTGGTTGGACGGAACACCTTTTGGAGCGAGCTCGATTGCCATTGACGCGACGAAATGTGATTGCAGTCGATCATTCGAATAAAGAACGAAACGTACGATGGCTCGAAAAAGTATTCGTACACTGTATTATAAGGAAATTCACCTAATCCTGAAATTCTGATTTCAATGAAATTTTGTGCGTGTACAGAACATAGTGTGTCCTGCATGGAGCAATTTTTTGGGTGGCAAAATATCTTTGAAGGGGGCTGATAACGAACATCAAAGTTTCAATGATCGTTCACGCTTTGAACACAAGCTTTACTGTGTTCTTTTTTTTATGACAGAGCGATAGAGTATTAAAAATTAAACATTTTCTATTCGAAAGGTTTTGCTTCATCAAGTAACATTACAAAGTTCTCTTTAAAAAATGAGAGAAAGCTTAGAAAGTTCAACGCTGGTTTCACCCCTTTAAAATTGTATTTAGATGGAAAGAAGAGATTAATTACTATTGCGATCTACATACCCACAAAGTTTTATTAAACACTTCTATCAGACTCAGAATTGCGAGGTTAAACGAATTTATTTGTGACATAGTGTACGAATACTTTTTGAAGAGGTTAATTGATACGTATACTATTACGATCTACATACCCACAAAATTTTATTAAACACTTCTATCAGACTCAGAATTGCGAGGTTAAACGAGTTTATTTGTGACATAGTATACAAATACTTTTTGAAGAGGTTAATTCATACGTATACTATTGCGATCTACATACCCACAAAGTTTTATTAAACACTTCTATCAGACTCAGAATTGCGAGGTTAAACGAATTTATTTGTGACATAGTGTACGAATACTTTTTCGAGCCACTGTATCCCTTTGCATGCTTTTGCTTTTTAGAATTACAAAATTCATTATTGTTTCCGAACAATTCTCTAAAACTGTTCTCCAACGACAGTTGCACGTTTGTCCTCGTCTTGTTCGAGCAGCTGCATCGTTATCAATTTATGACCTGATAAAGGAAGTAACAGCTCCGACGTCTTATCTCTATTCAAATTTTTATGCGTGCAACATCTCGCGTCAGGTCGTATTTTTAGGAAATCGCTCGGCAATCAAGGGAATCAACCGAATTGAACTTGATTCAGTTATCTCTCGTTCAGGTGATACAATTTAAATAAATGACTGATAACAGAGTTGCAAGAAGCGAATACGAAATTTTGCAACAATTCTCGCAACGATTACGCGAAAGTTCGTCGAGTTTGGAAAATTTCAAGGAAATTGTTACAGTGAGGTATGAAAATATAATAATGGAGAAAAGTAAAAATATAGAAATGGAAAAGAAGTGTATAAAGATAAGAAAATTTTACAAAGAAGATCAGTGTAGTGGCTATTTTATAAAGTGAAGAGATTGGTTAAACAGATCTAGGGTAGGGTAGGTGTTGTTAATATTAATGATCATTCTATTGATACCTGAGTGGTATGCAAAAGCAATTTTATGTGATTGTACACGAAGAAAGTTGTATCGTCTTAAATAAAAAGTTGGACTATTAATTGCGAATTTTTCTAATATTTCACAAGAATTCATAAAACCATTGAGCACTTTATAAACATGTTGGCAGGATTGTATCCTCGGTGCCATGAATACGCTGGAAAACGACTGCGTGAGGAGGCCGCGAGATGAACGCTTCCGGTTCTTCGCGAATCGCGAGAAAACCGCGACGAAACGATTACGAGCGCGATTCTAAATTCTTTCCTGATTGCTCGATTACGCGACAGAGAAAGTTTCACAGACAAACCGTTTACTTCACAAAAGTTATCCCGTTTAATCTTCTAACAATCTCCTTCTTTATAGTATGCAAATATAGTACATACACTTATTTCTATCGTCATTATGATAGAACGCTATTGATTGATTAGCATAGGGTACAAATTTTATTTATCCTATTATTAATTAATTTATTTATTTTCTTTGATTCTTAAACTTTTGTCCGCTATTGTACATTGAGCGTACGCGATCGTTTATTAACCCTTTTAATAAGATAGACATTAGATAGATCGGCCCACTGTCACTAAAAGAGTTAATCGAACAGACGAATAATCGACAGAATCTACAAAAGAAGTTGCACCGCAACAAGAGCTAATTGTACGCCGTTCGTTCGATTTAACGAGATAAACGACGAAGAATCTGCCACGTTCCCTTATCAATTACACGGGAAATTATCAGGAACTGCTGGAGAGGAAAATTTATTATGAATATGCATGCGAGTCGATGTAACTTCTCCCGGTGCATCTTCGCCGATTAATGCAAATTGGACACCACGAATTAACCTGAAGACGACAAGATGGCGAGGCTGCGATAACCGGAGGGCAAACCGATAACGCTTATCTGAGCGACGCTTATCCCGCGGATGGAATTGTTTCTTAAACCTCTCGAAGAGAACTCTCTCTCTATCGCGCAGTGAAGTAAAATCAACGAAGCGACGTCGATTTGAAATCTCGAAAGCGTTATCGGAACGATCGAGAGCGTGTAAACGCTCGAAGGAGTTGTTAACCAAGGAAACGGAGCTTCCCGTCGATTTTTGCGAGGGAAAAGGATAAAGCTGGTGTAAAATTAAGTTTTAATAACCGTGATTTCCGGAAGGTACGATGTGACGTTTAAAATAATCTAGCCACCGAAGAGAGAAGTCTTCCTTTTCGAGAAACGATGTCTGTGTTTCAGAAATAGAAAAGCATTTGTGATTTTTGGAACGAATTTCCGGTGATCATTCAATTTCTAGACAATACCTCCTTATCTATATTCGAGGCACTTATAAATTCTACCACGATTAAACGAATAAATTTGGAAAATAAAAATCATTTAATTTTACCAATTACTAGCTTCTATTTTAATCAAGTATTATCGTTTTAGAGTTTAAACTCACATCCGCCTGTGAAGTTATTAGCGGACCACATTGTTTCAGCTGTTCTATCTTAATATATGTAAAAGAACATAATTCACAGTGTCATATACCGACACCTAAATATTTACTGCTCTGTTTCTTGATACACCTTACATTCATCAACTTTTTTTTTTAATAATTATGATCTTCATCGTATTATACAATGTCGCCAAAAACTCACCAAAATCCAAACTGCTACAGAACGTAGTTTAATAAGGAACAAAATTTCGAAGGTTGGGACTTTTTTCCCCTGTAACCAACAGTGAGGATAGGGCCCCGTCGAAAATATTTCGTTACGCCTACAGCAAATTTTTCAATAAGTGGTTTGGGTAAAAATTTTCAGTTTCTGCGATCTGTTTCGATCGATCTGTCGGCCCGTGGCAGTTTTCATATAAGGCCAAACGATAAATTAGATTACACAAATTATCATTATTACCAGCAATTATTCCTTCCCTCGAACAGGTTAACAATTGCACCAGACGAAGAAAACGTTGGTCAGAGAAAAGTCATAGTCGACTCCGAGGCAATTTCTCCGAGGCAACGATTGTGCTCGAAAACGGAAAAATGAGAAACGGAACGCGTCTCGACGTCGGCCAATCACGGGGCAGATTTACGGAGGAAAGGTGCGGTTTCCCCGTGAAAACCGATTACCGGTGAAACTTCCGGCGGCGACAATGTCCGCCGGCCTCTGTAAACACCTGTCGCTGCTCGTAACTCGGTTTAATCGGAGAACTTGCTCGTCCACACGCTTTTTCCTTCGAGGAATACGATTAGCAACGACTTCGTTGCTCGCCTTTTTCTTGGTCGAAACGCAACCGCCAAGCTTCTGATCGGTTAAGGGTAGCTTTTCGTCGGGCATTCGTACTCACGAGGTCAAATCTTGATATTAATCCTAGAAGTACGGAGCCAGATCCATTTTGATCCAATCATAAATGCTTTTATATTATTCATCGTACAATGGATTTGACTTTCATTCGTTCACGTTTACATGCATACAGTCGGTTGTATGTAAAACTCATGTGTGCAGTTGAAACTGCGAAGATTTTATATACAATTATTTTCTACATTCGATCATCAAGACTGCCTCAAAATCCGTTCGGCATGCGAGGGTACAAGTACAGTTTAGATTTTTAATATGAAAAGATTTATACAAAATTATATTAATTATTCTAATAACATTAGACCAATTACAGTTTACATATTTTTAGGTATTTATATATGGGACCAGTAGAGTCGCTCAGTTTTAGTCAAAGGTCATCAGTTTCAGAAGTCAGTTAGTTTACGATTAAAGAAACATTCGTCCTTCATTCAGTAATGATAAATTTAGTTCCCAAAGTCAACTTTGGGTGGTCATTCGAGAAATTAGACGGCGCACAGTGCAATATCCAAGTGCAGTTTGAAAGATTAACCCGAATCTCTGTCCAAATTCCACCTCTTTACCTGGCCTTGTAAAAATCTGAATTTGCGTAAGAATCGGCAATCCAGCGATCGAGAAAATCGTTTAAGTTCAATCGCGTTTACCAGCGTAAATTAGCGAGAACTGTAACTGTCTTCGGTAGTCGAAGTTTTGCGATTACCATTGAATTTATAAAATAAAAGCTATACCAGAAGCTGAACCGTTTACAATCGCTCGATGCGCACAGCAAATACTCGTGTAGGTATTTAACGCCGGCTGCCTATAATTATTTAATGCTGGATGAACTGTAATCACCTACATTTGGCATAGTTCGCCAGCGTTCGCCTTTAATTGCCTTCGGTGCCCGAAGAAATTAATTAGCAATTAATTGTCCATCAAATCATCGATTTCGCGTGCGTTTGCCACGCTAGGAATTCCAATATTTGCCGAAATTGTTCCGTGTTCTGGTGCGCGAATCGGCCGCCGATTTCCGTTTCCTGGCGACGCGACGCGACACTTCACGTTCCCGAGACATTCGAGTGCCCCTTAATTGGCCAATTAATTAACCGTAATTGACGCGTGCGAACACGATACACAGGCCCTTGCGATAATCTTTGCTCTGCTTAACACTTTACCAAACGCTCGTGGTTCAAAATTATTCCAACTTATTTCTTAACACTATTCCTACCGACACTTCACGTACATTCCCACATAAGACAAACTACAAATTTTTCTCAAAAAATAAACAATGAAAAAAGAAGTGAATATTGAAAAATGTATTACACGTATATTTGAGAAAAAGTCTAAAGTTTAAAGGCGATTCAATCACGTTTTATATATGAAATTCTAATCGAAATATTAAAAACGGTCATTTAACCGGTTGTGGTAGGAATAATGTTAAGTGGCAAGTTTTAGCGCGGACGCATCGCTAATGAATTGATTACAATGATTTTCTTCGTACGATTGATAGTTTAATATATGTTTAGAGTATATATACGATATCGATCGAATCGATCACCTTTAGAAATCAATTACACAATTTACACACAAAACATGTAAAAGCCGATTAATAGGTCGGGTGTTCTTTTGATAGATAACTTTGTCGGGTTCTCTAAATTATTATTCGCGGCACTGCTCTAATTCACGTTCTACACAGTCCAATTTCTTTGTCTCTGCACCTGGACGAGATTTTTTGGTAGAAGTCGCGCTGTTCGATTACTGTGAAGATAATTGGCGGAACGCTGGTTCGATCGTAGCAGTCATTCACGGTGGAAACCTCGTGGAAACGAGGGGAGATCGGTGTTTCAATTCGATTAATTAGCGACGCGTGGCAACGTATCGGTTCCAGTATTATTGATTTGCCGTGGAACTTGTAATTAACCGCGCTCTCTCTCTCTCTCTTTCTCGTTCCTAAACCCTCCGGTCAGAGATGTTAATTTGACGGCAGGATAAAATGGATAAAATTACGCTTTAATTATCAGGTTGTGAGCCAGCGACAGGACGACTAATTCCATGATATCGACTCATCGACGGATATCGAATCTTTTGACTGATTAATAATACAGCCAGACAGAAGAATGTCAATTAGTCAAAACGGTTCTCATAAACACAGCACAGTCTCCGTCGAACCTTTTGTATTCTTACCGGCTCTCTTTTATCTTGACCACCCTGTATGATGAATTCTCAAAAAATCTACAAAAATTCTGTGATACTTGTTGAAGTCTCTATTTTTATACACCATCGCTGTTTGACTTAAGCTTTTATAAATTTACAATTAGCGAAGAAAAATATACTCGTCGAAAGACTTAACAAAATAAATTGGTTTTTATCGCGGACAAAATCGACCCAAAATGAATGGTTAATTTCCATAATTATTGGACGAAGGATTAATGTTTCGTGAGATATTTAAAGTGTAATCAGAGGAGCGAGGAAGGGGATCTGTCTCGCTTTCTCCCTCGTTCCAATTCCGGCTACGTACAAAGTGTCGCCGCAGCTCCAAGGCACCTTTCAAAAGTTCCTGCGCTTCTTTCAAGAGCTCGTTTCGAGTCAATAGGCCATCTGGCTTGAAGATTCGGTCGCGCTAGGCCGGAAGGGTATGCAACAGAGAGGAAAGAGAGGAGGGAAGGAGTGGCTCAAATATTTGACCAAAGAGTGACCACAGTGAGAGAGAGTAGATGGCTATCTTTAAAATTCAGTGCTCCCGGTATATTGCGGGTACGGCGAACAATTTCGAACCCTGAAGACATTCTCTGGCGTGCATAATAAATATTTCACGGTATAAATACTGAATAATATGTAGAAAACCTCTGAATAAATGTATAATTTAACAAAAATTCAGATACATTCGCCTTCTCCTTCCTTCGCGATTTTTAAGCGCAAGAAAAATCGTGGAAATGATTCAACAGTTCGTAAAAATTAACGAAATGAAGAACTTTAATGCTATTCTCAGACTTACTATATTTTCTTAATATAGTACTGTGAAATTCATGCTATCTCCTGCGACATCATACCCTTTTCCTATAAAATTTGCAAATTTGGCCAAAATTTTGACAGAAAATCGTGAAATCTTGCGACTAAACTGAAACTTTTTGCCTAACCTAAACATCGATGCCCCGCTGATACTTTTCACGCGTTTAAACGTAACGCGATCTCATTTTTCCCATAAAACTGTGGGAGGAAAATAAAACAGAGGGTTGCCAGTGATTATGCACCTTTGGTCGAGGGAACAGTAGCATACGATCGCATGCGATAATTGTGAGAAGAGAAATACACGTTTACAGCATATTATAATCCCTGTTAAGCGGCAATGACTATTAATACTTTACAGGTTGAAGGGAAACGATCGCTGCACGAGATCGCTAACAAATGTACCGATACAGGCAGCGTAACAGGAAATTCACACAGTTCCGCGATATCGCTGCAGCAACGTTCGGCTCAAGAGTAGCGCAAACTATTGTATGCTAATCAGGGCAATTAATGCCAGCTCTCATAAAGGTCAGCGCGAATCGTACGGTGCTCCTCGCGCGGTCGAGAGAAAAGAATTTTTTAACGAACAAACCTATTAACTTTAGCTTCTTAAATGAATTTGTTAACCAGTTTAACACAGAGTTCAACACAGAGAAAGAGAAGACTTTCTTCTGCTCGATCCTTGTCCCTCTAAATTTGTCTATAAATTGTCTTGCCTATGAATTGTACACTGCTCACGCGCAACGTGTACACTTTCGGTGAGGGGTCCCGTATAGGGATGGCGCCATAGCGAAAGGGTTAAAGTATTACAAATAAGAGTGTGTGGTAACATGGAACCTCTGTGAGTGTTCTAAGTTCTTGCGTCAAACTCTTTAGAATAGGGCCTGAATGTCGGTCCGCCCTTCGGCCCAAACGGTCAGCCGCCCCTCATTATCACAGGTGTTTGATTGCAGCCTCATTAGAATCCGGAAAACACTCGCAGAGTCCCTTGCCTGTCTCCATTTTCCCCCTCTCAACGCGTCCAGGGAATGTAAAAGCCAAACTTCCCTGGGCGCGCCATAGATAGTCATCACAGACAAACACTCGGTCAGTTAATCAGTCAGTCAGTTAATCAATCCATCAAACCAAATCGTGTATTGTAACACGAATAAAAGACTCCTACAAGTGTATTTAATTTAGTAAGATAAAACCCCATTTCCAATAGATTTCACGCCAAACAAACCCGCAAAATTCCGTTCCCGTTATTTCAGCCCCGACACCGGTTGAGCACCACTGGCCCTGTACCCCGTCTTGCCCTATTCATTTTTACGGGAGGCCGTTTAACAGAGGGATGCTAACGAAACGAAACGAACGAACGGGATCGCCAGGGTGGACTGTAACTTTTAATCGCAATTAATATTCCCTATGGGGGGGCGGAGGGATTGGGGGGAGTAAAATTACCCTGGCGTTTCCCAGCCACCTCTACTTACATGCGCTCGCTCGC
The DNA here is from genome assembly GCA_033822845.1 of Tetrapedia diversipes. Taxonomy (NCBI): domain Eukaryota; kingdom Metazoa; phylum Arthropoda; class Insecta; order Hymenoptera; family Apidae; genus Tetrapedia; species Tetrapedia diversipes. The sequence goes on from JAOPTO010002169.1 coordinate 892,258, forward strand.
GTGCGCGTGTTTGTTTGTTTGTTTGCCCGACTGTGGAACGTGCTCGAGAGGAGATCAATATGAGAGCCGACGTGTGTGCACGCGGCTGTTCGACGAGCCCGCGATTTTGCTCAATTTTCAATTTGCACGCTTATTGGCAATGATTTGTTTGCCGGTCGAACGATTCAACTTCTGCGTGCGGAAGACCGGAGTCGATGATGCTTTTTTTAGCCATATTTGGACGATAAAGCGGACGAAATGAAATCGTTTCCTGTTTATTTTCGTTTGCTGTCGATAAACTGTATCGCGTACGACGAGGGGTTTCTAATTTTCACGAAATAAACGGAAGATCAACCATTTCGATCCTTTCGATCTATGATGCTTTAATTTTAGCTACTGTTATAGTATAACTGCCGAATCTATATATATATATATGGGAAATTTCTTTTTATTTAGTAGAGTGAGATGATAGGGCTCAGGTGTGTGTAAAATAAAATGAAGTGCTTTGAATATTATATTATATGTATTTAAAAATAAGCGACTATAGCGAAAAGGTTAAAGATTGACGGTACTAAGCTAGAAACAGTTGTACGCGTCGGATTTCGAACTTTCGTGCCAATTTTGAAAAGTGGGACGCATATGAGCCGTTAACGTCGAAAGCATTAAAAAATTTATCGTTCCTCGAATAAAGGATTCTTTAGTAGATCAAGCAGTTCTTTTTTAAATCTTTTGCTGCTACAAAGGAAATCAAATCCGAGCGTTTTCACGGTTTCGTCGCAACACAATCGAGTCTGTCATATCAATCACACTGAATTAATCGCGCGACTTTATTCGCGCTGACCTGTTTAACGGGAACGCGACGGCAACCTCGTATCGATCGCCAACTAATTTTCAACTTGAAAATCCCGCGTCCGTGGCCGGCGGGTGGACGCGGGATTGAAAATCTATCCGTAATCGAAAGTTATAATTTACCACGGTTCGCGTTTTAATTACTCCTTTCTCCGAGTTTCACGTTACCGTGAACTCTCTGCTAATCAGCGCGGAAAAAAGCCGATGGAAATCGCGTCGCGGCGAGCGGAGCGAAAAGTGTCACTTGGTCCTGTCACCTTCCCTCTCGTCGCTTCGTGTCTTTCTCGTACCGTCTCCAATCCTTTCGCAAATTTTATTTACATACCACTTTTTCGCTCCGCTCTTCGATTAACCTCGACCGCGTCGTTTGCCTTTCTCTATCGCTTGACAGTGTTTTTAAGTGGATATCAAATTTGTTTACCACGAAAACGAAGCGTCGAATTTTATTAAACAGAAAAAAAAAGATAGGATTTTATACGTGTATATGCATATTACGGACCAAGCGATTAACCGATTGACTGCCAACTACGAGATATCTGTGTGCTGCATGTTTAGATTGGCTACGAATGACCATTTGAGTTAGGAATTATTATAAATGATCAATGAAAAATATGTATAGTGTAGAAAACATATTAATTATCAGTTTTTATTAAAAGCTATTAAAATTATAGCTTGAACGATTAAAATGTATTTTTTAAAATAAAATCCAGGGCAAGATGCGCTAAATTTGCATGGCAGTCAATGGGTTAATGTATTGCGAATAACCACGAACAAACTCGGACAGTGTAATAAATTTCACGTAATTTATCATAATTTATTGTAATGACCGGTCCAATATGAATAATGCCAACGTGTAGTAACAATAATAACACTTTCTTGTCGACATTCGGGATTGCTCATTGAATTGATCGTTGTGCCGGTTTTCGAAGGCAATTTCTGTGTATCACGTACGCGTACATACAAATTTCTTTATTTTCTTTGTTTCGTAACATAAATGGACAAAGAAACAGAAAACGAAAGCAAAACATTGAAACTTAGAATGTACATTCCATAAATAGGAAACAAATTTGTACGAATTCTTGAAGTCAGTTCGAGTTGTCCTGCAAAACATTGAATTACCAGACGAAAATGTAGGTTTATTCGTGAAATCCGGTCAATCTAATAAATTAGCCAGTATTTATTTGGTTGCTCGTCTATTCTAAACCAGGAATTCTAAATAACGACCTATCAATCATTTGGTCCGTAACATCTTTACCTATAATTAATTCCAAAACAATCTTATCATCACCAACACGCGTTAAGCAAACGATTGTGAGGAAAATTGCAAACTGATCCGCGATATAATAAAACGAATGTTCAGAAGAAATGTTGCTTCGATTTTGTACTCGCAAGTCCTGTAACTTCACACAAATTCGATCGACACTCAAGATGATCGGATGCTTTTAGGACCGACTGCGATATAATTAAAGCCTGCATATTAAATTACTCTGCGCTACTTCAACAGCATCGCATTTCAATGAACGATAAGAAACTGAAAACTTATGACGATGATTTCTGCGAACGCCCGACACCTTATCTTCTGCATTTACCTCGCTTGCTTCGGCTCAAAATCGCGATTTTTCTCGCTTCACCGTTCTTAATATTCTGAATTCACCGGCCTTATCTGTGCACCACTATCTCGACGTGCTTTCAATTCATTTAAGACTCGCGAACAAACTGTAACCGACACGATTTGGGGAAGGAAATGGACGAGGAAGGGTTGGTTGAGCCAACAGCGGCCTGTAGAACGCTTCTTCTAATTAATTCTGCGACGCAAGCTTATATAAATCTTTTACGGCTATCTCGTTAATGAAAATTCCATAAGAAGTTCGTTTGAAATTTTTCGTTTCCTTTTTATTTATCTAATTATTTATTATTAAATGGATACTAGGCCCTATTGAAATGTAAATCAAAGTTACGGGTAATAAAGTGGTTTGAGTCACGCGCTGTCTGGTGGAGATTAATTTAATGTAAATCGTGGTACTGGAAGCCCTTGGATGAAACAGTGAATATAGTAAGATAATTGTGTAATGAATGGAGTTAATTGAATTTAATTGAATTTTCGTCGCGTGTTGGTAAAGTATAAATAAATATATAAGTCATGGAGACTGAGGATTATTAATTGCAGATTTGTATGCTGCAATTTTGAGCTGTTGGACAGAACTGACAAAGAAATATTTTTGTACAATTATTGCGGAAAAACGGGTATCCGAAAAATTCAGAAAACCGCCGATTCGAAAAGTTGAGTCGATTCATTTCCACGCTAAACTATCACCTCTGAGCTAAAGAAAAGCGGTTCGCCTTTTTCAGAGCAATCTTAGTAGTTAAATGCTGAATCGAAAGGGTGAAAAAGAATTTATGGAAGTCCACGGTTTCAGGAAAGTTTCGACTGAAATCGAAGCCGCGAAAAGGAGTACGAGGAAAATGGAGAAAAATTCTGGCCAGATTTATTTTCTATTACAGTTTTAAACGTTCGATTCGAAAGCGTAAATTTTTCAAAAGGTGTACAACATCGCTTGTGACAAAAACATGCGTCGCGAATCGATTTTTGGAGGGACCAGCAACGGGCGAGGGAAAAAAAAAACGTGTACGTCCGGTACGAAGGTTTCCGCGCTTTCCAGGAATCGACATTTTTCAAACCGTCCGGACAAATTTCGGCCGTGCTTGCAAAATTGATCGCCGACCTCTCCAACAGGACCATCGATCATTCCCATGGAGGGATAAATGTTCACCGGGGAAGGACAGAATTTCTTTAAACGCGCGTCTCGCGTTAAGAAGCTAACCTTTCGCAGTGCGTTACTAAAAGTGACGTGAAGTTTTTAAGGGCAAACGTAAAGTTTTTAAGGGCTGAAACGTGAAATTTTCAGCAACGAAGGGTACCTTAATCAAAAACCCCTTGCATCGCCCATTTTTACTCTTGTTCGTTCAAACCAAACCGTACGCTTCCTCGATCAAACTATACTAATATCAAAACCTTAAGCACGATTTCTGCGATAATTAAATTGCAGGTATACTAAGCACAGGGTACTAAAATAAGCGTGACAGAAAACTTTTCTTTCCAAAGTTCTTTATTTGCAATCAAAACACGCTCTGCTTATTACCTAACTGCGACGATCGTTCTAAAGATCGCCATACGTAACGATGGATTTCTATGCAAATTTGAATCTTTACAAGCTAAACAAAAGGAACCTAAGCAGAGATCCGTCTCACCCTTTATTTATTTGTATCTTTGCATATCGCGCTCTATACTTCTTCGCGTTCACATATTTTCAAATAAACGCACGAGAACGCTTATCGTATCCTGGAGCTGCCCCACCTAATCGCCGCCTCGGTCTCGCAGCTTGGACTCGTTCGAAGACCCAAGAGCCCGTGGTCCGCGCAGGCCGTGAAAGCTTCGTTCACCAGGAGCGAGCTTCGAGCTTCAAAAGCTCCGACGACCGCGATTACGAGCGGAGCGGAGGTCGCAAACCCCCGTGGACACGGGCAAACACCGTCGGTGGCGCCTTTCAAGCCGGGCAATTTCGAGAGCCTGGCTAATTGCGGATGCGCTGGCCGCCGCGCACGAATAACTAATCAGCGCAAATGTCACCGGCCGTGTGTGCAACGGGCTGTTGCACGCGCGAGGAATACGATGCGAGAGTCGCGAACAGAACGCGTTATTCGTTACTGTTGGGGGGTTATGCGAAATAAAAAAAAAATAGTGTGAATAATGGGGAAAAATTATTATTATAATTATTATTATTAATATGATTGATAGCAAAATTTACAGTACGCAGTTATTCGTTACTGTTGAGGGGTTATGCGAAATAAAAAAAAAAATAGTGTGAATAATGGGGAAAAATTATTATTATAATTATTATTATTATTATTAATATGATCGATAGCAAAATTTACAGTACGCAGTTATTTGTTACTGTTGAAGGGTTATGCGAAATAAAAAAAAAACTAGTGTAAATAATGGAGAAACAAATTATTATTATTATTATTATTATTATTAATATGATCGATAGCAAAATTTACAGTACGCAGTTATTCGTTACTGTTGTAGGGTTATGAGGGGGCGAAAAAAAAGTTATTATTATTAATATGATCGATAGCAAAATTTACAGTACGCAGTAATTTCTAATTTAACTCTGCTTAAAAGTTACTCTATGTTTAATTTTCAACTCCGCAATTCGGTTTTCTGTTCAACACTGATCCTTTCCTCCTTCGAGGAAACCCTTGTAGGCCTTATTCCCACCTTTGTCGAACAACGACTTTTTCCGATGGGCCTGGCCTTGACCCACACTTTTACTTTTCTGGATCTTAAAATTACAATAGTGCAAAAATTGTACTTTGGAAAAGCAGAAAATGCATATGACGGAACTGTGAACAACACTAGTTGAAGACTACAAATAAATAGTAATAATACAAATAAATAGAACCAATGGCAGCGCTTTGTTGAGAAGAAATTGTGAGATGTTCCCGTTCGGTTGGACAAATGTTAAAATTGATTACGAGCGGAAAGTGTATTCGGTATCTGTCTAGTATCTGTTTTTGGTGGCGTTTAATGTCCGAGAAACACTGGCTTACCCGGGCACCGACAACGCTGTTTTTTCCCCGCGGTTTTATTAATGAAACCCGAACGCATCGGGCAGAAGTATTTTAATTACGCGAGCCGGCTCGCAAGATTACGTTTCCATCGCGTACATATCATTTCAGGGCAGCGGAGGATTTGTTTCCCCGCGATCAAATTAAGCCCCCCCCCCCCTTTGCCCCGCGCCACGCCGTTCCCACCGTCTTCCGGTCGTCGTAAATATCCTACACCCCTTCTAATTACGCTCCGCTGGCGAGATACTTTTAACGAGAAAAGTGCCCGACCGAGCGTGCACACGCGCAACGATACACGTCGTCCCGATAAACGTTTCGAGTACCGTTTTTCAATTCCCTATGCGCGACTCCATTAGAGGCGCGCCTTTTTACGGCGAAGCCGATGCTTCTTTTTTACGAACGAACGTTAATATTGTACGCTGGCAGAGAGAACGGAAAGAGGAAACGATGAGCAGTGGTGAAATAATGTTGAAATCTGTACACAGGTGGGATTAGTTTAGGAATGAAGTATCGCAAGTAATGTTAACGGTTTGCGTTGCAACGATTATCGACGATAACTATTCAGCATCTTAACGCAACGCGGCATCCAGAATTATTGGTAATTTGCATTTGGTAAACGTGGATCCCAGATTAATTTAGGAGTGAAGGGTTAACGGTTCGCGTTGCAACAATTATCGACGATGGTTGTCCACTATCTTAACGCAACGCGACATCCAAAATTATTGGTAATTTGCATTTGGTAAACGTGAATCCCGTGAACAGAAAGTACAGTTAAAGTTAGATTTGAACTGTGTTGCGAATATATAGCAAAGATTGAGAAACGTTTCTTAACACTTAACCGAACGAATGGGGAGGTCTCCTATTCTTTTCTCTGCCACTGATTGTAGAATAGTTACTTTTGTTATTAGTTAGTCTTGAACTAGTGTTGTTCACAATTCGTCAAAGGCATTTTCTGCTCTTCCAAACTACAATTTTCAATTAATTCAACTCTCCAGTTTAAGACTAACTAATAACAAAAAGTAAATAGAATCAATGGCACAGAAAAGAATGTTTGAATTAATGAATTAATTTTTGAATTAATTTGTTATTAATTAGACTTAAATTAGTGTTATTCACAATTTATCAAATGCATTTTCTGCTTTTCCAAAGTACAATTTTTAATCAATTCAACACCAGTTCAGGGCTAATTAACAGAAATAAATAGAATCAGTGGCAGTGGTTTGTCAAGGAAAAAATGGGAAATCTCTCCATTAGGTTGATTAAGTGTTAACTGTCAAGCGTAAATTATCATTCGTCCGTTCACCTATTTCTCGAAGATACCGTATCGTATCATCCGTACTTTTCATGTCCTATATTTTTATCGAATTCATTAAACGAATAAATTATTCATCGATAGTACGACGATGGAACATTAAGAAACTTCTTCTTTCCCTCGCTGAGTAACTGTTGCGCACAGAGTCTTGGCTCGTTCACGTCAATTTCCGATTGCTATCGATGGCCAGTCTCTCGAAGAATTATTGACGATAATTCAAGCGGAACGAAGCTCCGCGAAATCCACTTTATTCTCCTCTTAACGGTGCGACGAGCTTCCGTCAGCTTGCGACGGGATTTCCAACGTTTCCCTCTGCGCGCATCCAAACTCCGTGTCTTCGAGGAAAAGATGGCAAAGCTGAACTTAATACCGTTTAATGAGTGCAACACGTGAAGGGATTTTTACAAAGAACAGTTTTGCACGGCGAGGTTAATCAGATTTAATACAACTATACGATACGACTGTTCTAGGACAAGCCTGCTTTTTGAGTTTCGTTCTATTCATTTTAACCCTTTGAGCGCTTTAACCCTTTTAGTACCGAACGACGATATATCGTTGCGTGTGCCATGGCGTCCAACTATTTGCATCGCGAGAGAGTTGTATCTCAAAATAAATTTATAAAACGTTATAAATGTTTCAATTTTTTCTTTTATTCCGTAATATGCTGCTTGTTGAATTTTGTAAACATCATTCTTATTTCCGTTTTTATGAGCTTTTCCCCAAACCTTAGCAAATTCGTTAAGTTTGCTCGGTACTAAAAGGGTTAAACGCATACATGAATTCTCACACAACCGTTTAACACGTTGAATGCCATGGGGGTCATCGGTGACCGGCGCGCTCAGATTGATAGAACTATATAATTTGGACAAATGTCAATACTTATCAGTTTTTCATTATTACCATCGTTAATGCAACGGCGTAAAGAAATTAATGCAGTAAAAAAGTATCTAAAAGTAGTTACACTTATTTATTGTAAGCAATATTTCAACAGTGCATGTATCGTATAATAGAAAATTCATCGTGGCGCCACGGGCAAACCCTGTAAAACTGACGTGGCATTCAACGTGTTAAATGTGGGCTATGAACGCGTGTATGGGTTCTCACATAATCATTTCAATCTGGGCTATGAACGCTGTACAGTTTTATAAAAATAAGAATATTTTGTAATAGTTTACAATTAGCTTGAGATTTACCGTACAATACAAAGTTATTAAATTTTCAATTCAAAAGATATAATTTACTATTTTTCACGTTAATGAAATAAATGGTTCTGTTAAGGCTTTTGCAGTCGTTGCTCAAATTATTTCAGTTACAATCAACGCATTTTGCAATGAAATTTTAGTCAGCTCAGCATGTGCTTCGTCGTAAAAAGTAGGCAGCCCTGCGTGTGTGTTGTCGTAAAAAGTTAGGCTCTCAAAGGGTTAAGCGATCGAGAAAACGGAGTGGCAGGGATGAGATAAGCTGAGGATAATTTAGGGTTCAAGGAGTACGAGTGACTTAAAGATCAAAGGACATGAATGAATTATTAGTATGCTGCAAAATATTTTTGAAAGAAATGACCGTTGAGAGGATGACTATCGCGATAAGCATAATTTTTTGAGTAGACGCAAGTATGATAGCCAGGCATACAACAATACGTTCGTTCATCGAGAATCCTTTAACAACGCAAACCCCATTTCGACGTCCTCGAATCGTCGACCCTGTATTTTGAAAACGCACACCTTTCACCTACTTGTAATCCTTCTTATGTGGGTGTTACACGGTAATCCGTGTTGCATGCGTAAGCAAGAAAGTTTTGCCGGTAAAATTTTCAGGTGTACTCAAAAAACTGTCCGCCGTTGGTTTCGCGTCGAGCACGGTTCGATTTAAAATTTAAAAGGGAAAAAGATTTGGTTCGCGCGCGTGCACGAGAAAAATGGAGCGACCATGAAACGGTTGTCGGTGGTTGTTCGTGTTTATACAGAGGGAACGAAGCGTATTTGCAGGGAAAATGGGAATATTATGGCCGGATTGAGAATCGTTTATAGTTGAGCGGGGCTGTTTGGGAATACAGTTTCGTGAATAATTTGCTACCTTTCTCTGCAACGTCTTTACTGCTCCGTATACAACCTGACTTCGCTACCAAGCCTCGTTCCCTGTAACATTCTCCTCTCGTCGATCGTCCGTTTCAAATTCAATGCGTCGACGAAATTGAACAATTGCCGGTTAATTTGTTTAATTTGGTCAACTTGTAACCAATGTAAACTGTAGCGATGGAATCACAGAATAAACTATTATAGAAGAAAGCAAAGAAATCGTTGGTTCACAAATGTACAGTAGCGGACAAAAGTTTAAGACGAGAGGACAGTGTAGAACATAGTGTTATGGTTATAGAATTATATCGTTTAACATTACTTATAGAACATATTGTTATTATAGTAGAGCATTATTTATCGATTAGCATGGAATGCAAATTTTGTTTATCATGCTATTCCTTATAGATTAGTTAGTTTAATGTCGTTGAATCTTTGGTCTTCAACTTTTGTTCGCTACTCTGTATTTTAAAATCGCAGTGCACAGCTCGTCGCCGAAGCGACTTCCGCTCTAGCCTGGCGAACGCGATAAAAAGATAAGAAATACGGTTTAACGCCAAAGTAGAGTACAAGCTAGGTGAAATTTACCAATTTTCAGAACAGCTGAAAATTTCGAACAAACAAAGTCTATTCTTCAAGTATCCTAGCATCTTAACGCAAGGTAATACTAGGCTCGAGATGAAAGGGTTAAAGTGATAAAAAAATACGATTCAACGTTAAAGAAGCGTACAAGCTAGGTGAAATTTGCAAATTTTGAAAAGATCTGAAAATTTCAAATAAATAAAGTCTTTTCTCCAAGTGTCCTGACATCTTAACGCAAAGTAATAATAGGCTCGAGACGAAAGGGTTAAAGTGATAAAAAATAGGATTCAACGTCAAAGAAGCATACAAGCTAGGTGAAATTTACAAATTTTCAGAACACCTAAAAATTTCGAATAAACAAAGTCTTTTCTCCAAGTATCCTAGTATCTTAACGCAAAGTAATACTAGGCTCGAGACGAAAGGGTTAAAGTGATAAAAAATACGATTCAACGTCAAAGAAGCGTACAAGCTAGGTAAAATTTGCAAATTTTTAGAACACCTGAAAATTTTGAACAAATCAAAGTTTTTTCTCCAAGAGTCTTAGCATTCTTAACGCAAAGTTATACCAGGTTCCAGATGAAAGGGTTAAAGTGATTAATCGGTTGTGCTCGCTGGTGCATCAGAAAGTGGCGTGTTAATACGATGCCTCCGGGCAAATATAGAAGCTCGGTCATCAGAGATAAACTCTTCCGGTTCTCCAGAAAGACGTATCGTCAGCTGGTGTCGCGTTTCTGTGTGCGCGAACAGAGCCGAGAAAATGTTTCCAGCTCGCGTTTAAAAGATACGCATTGGCCGTTTTTTTCCTCGCTCCGGTCTCTTTCTTTGTTCTCGAATTTTACGTCGCGTAGCTGCCTAATGAATAAATTTAAATACGAATCGCAGAGTGGTGGAACACTCGTTCTCTCGTGCTTTCGCGACAGGTTCGTGAAATTTGGTTCGCCTTCAGCGTTACCAGTCGTCGAACGAGGATATTTCGTCGATCAATTTCAGCTTGCTTCATTGTATTCCATCTATTAAATCTAACCGGAGTCTAACTTGATTTAACTTAAAATCTACTCGCAAAATTTACAAATGTATTCAATCTCGCTGAATTTGTAACGTAGAGAACGGTTTGATGAATTTCAAACCTAGCGAAATACCATTTCACGGAACGAAAATTAATTTCCTCGAATGTGCCGTGTGTCTCTGAAACAAATATCTCTGTTTCTTTAATACAGATATCTAAAATAAATTTTATGGCTCGCAAACATCGTTTGTCTATTTATTTCTATTTTCATTATGGTAGAACACTATTTATTAATTGGAATACGATAGAATACAAATTTCATTCATATTGTAATCATTATTTATACTGTGTATTTCTTATTAATTAATTTTCTTCAACCCTTTAATCTCAAATTTCTGTCGTTACTGTACATATTCCACTCAATAAGAATGTGATAGATTGTTATCCGATTCGTTTATCTGACATCAATCAAAACTAATTATTATACGTTTAACCCTTTTGTGGTCAGAATGCCAGTAAAAAAAATTTCTAAAAATTCTTGTACACCCAGTACATCGCACGAAATCGAGTTTCCTGTCCCGCGACATTAACGATTCCACTGTTTTTTTTTCCCCCGTCGAACGGAACGAGGTTGACAATGAGTGGAAGAGCGATTTTGATAATGACGGCTGTTCGGTCGGACACAATCGATTGCGTAAGGCCCGTAGAAAAATCGGTCTCGCCGATGGGACAGGAATAATAGGCCAGAGACAGACAGGATGTCGGCGCGGCGGATGTTGCCTTCGTTACATAAATTCCGGATTCGTCGTCGTTCCTCGACGCTGGAGGAAACCAGTTTCGCTCATATCGGAAAAATGCGTCCGCTCGCCGGGTTATTTATTTAACAGGCGGCTGCGATTTGTATCCGCGGCTTTAAATGGAGGCCAGCCGGTCGCGGTGCCTTTGCGAATTTTTCTCAGCTAGGAAACTGATCCCGAAGTTGCCCGCTGCTTTCGATCGAAATCGACCCCGCGTTGCTTTGCGTGAAACGCTTTAACAGCTGCGTCGGCCTCCTTCCGCCAGGTTTTCTTATTAACACTATTCCTACCACAACCGATCAAACGACCGTTTTTAAAATTTCGATTATAATTTCATAGATACAACGCGATTGAATCGCCTTTAAACTTTAAACTTTTTCTCAAATTTTTCGATATTCACTTCTTTTTCAATTGTTTATTTTTTGAGAAAAATTTGTAGTCTATCTTACGTAGGAATGTCGCGGTAGGAATAACTGGTCAAATGACCGTTTTTAAAATTTCGATTAAAATTTCATATACACAATGCAATTGAATCGTCTTTAAACTTTAGACTTTTCCTCAAATATACGTATAATACATTTGTCAATATTCACTTCTTCCTTCATTGTTTATTTTCTGAGAAACATTTGTAGTCTGTCTTACGTGAGAATGTCGTGGTAGGAATAGTAGGAACCAAGGAATGTGTATCAAAACATTTGATTTTGAAAAAACACGATCGAAAAGCGCCAAGGAGCGCGATCGTGCTCCTTTGATTACGTATTGAGAAAAGCCGAAGAGCGCAATAGCGCTCCTTTGAAATATTATTACTTATGAAATACTATAATATATGTACTGTACATAAATATATGCAATACATAAAATAAAAAGTAAATATTAATATTAATATATATACTATTAATTAATAATAGATAATAACAAAATAAAAATTGGATTACTGATAGCGATGCGATAGTCTAAAAGTCTGAACGCGTTTCGACAAATTATGGGTGCGCCGTTCAAGACTAATTAATAACAAAAGTAAATAGTACCAATAGCAGAGGAAAGAATGAGAGATTTCCCAATTTGGTTGGCTAAGTGTTAACAAAGAATCAAAAGCTTCTTCACGTTGTTCGATTCTCGTTGTCCACTAGGAAATCAACTGTAAACTAATCGTGAACGTACGAGAGGACGATTGAAAGATTATAAGCAACTGTGTAATCAAAGAATGAAGAACCACTCGGTTTCTTTAACTTCTGTCCTTTTGCACTCGCAGCAAGAATTAAAAGCATACAAAAACGGACGCGTTCCCTCGAACGTTTTCACAGCTCTCGAATTCCATCGCTGAAATCTCCCTCCGAAACAGAACAAACGGGACACCGAATCCTCCTGACAACAGTAACATCCTCGCCGGAAGATTGAAAATTTTAATCACGTGTCAGATTCGATTTCAATCGAGAGAAGTAGGTCCCAACGGGTATGAATCGGATCGACCTGCAACGGGAAATCCTGAAGACAAAACGTTCCCCTAACACGCGAACGTCAAAGCCAGTCAAAGACACCTATAACGTTTTCCAATTTTCAGCGTTTTCCAAGAAATTTCCAAGCGGTATAACTCGATCAGAAAGAAGACATCGCATAATTATAAATCGAATTCGATTTTACATGGGAAGATTAGTGCTACACCGGATACCGTTCGCAAAAATATCGGGAAGAAGTTACTATCTCTGAAATGTCATCGTAAATATAGGAAAAATCGATATTTTCCATCCGTTTATCTCCGAAACTTAATAATGTGACAAACTGCTCTCGCGGCTGGATTCAGATTCAGCACACGAAAATACCTAAGAAATCCTTGCGTTCTCGAATATCCATTTTTTCGTATCTCTGCTATCATTTTTGCCTCAACCATTTTTCACACAAAAACATATTAGATTGGATAAATCTAACTGCGTGTTAGGAAGAAAAGGATATCGGACAGTAGCGAACAAAAGTTGAAAACCAAAGGGTCAAAGAATATAATTTAATTTAATTTAATTTATTGTTATAAACAGGATCAGGTTCCATTAGCGTACATGATCATAAAAGTTACTACATTTGTTTTTTAACTTTGATACTGCTAGTTCCACGAACCGATACTCTTCCAAACGAAAAGCCTACCGTCGATACCTAGGGACCGACGTTGGGCTCAACGCGTTAACCCTTTGCACTCGAGAAGTGAAAGTTAGTCGTCTAACAATATTAACTTCACAAATTTTTAAGCGCGAAATATTTGCTAAGATTCGCTTATATTAAACTTCATTTACTTTAATTAAGTCATACCTCAAAATTTACATGTGTGACTGTTTAACATATGAGTCTGATTAACAAATAAACTAACGAAAGTCTACAAATTTGCGAAAGTATCGTTTGGCGACCAACAGTCGCCTTTCGAGTGCAAAGGGTTAAGGCGAAAGGGCAGTGGCAAACATCAGTTATAATTAGGAAAATTGTATTAATATTCCATCACTAGCCATCGTGTCGCGTTATTCCACACGGTATCGTGCGCTCTTCACGGACATCTCGTCCAACCTGTTCCAACAAGGCGTTAACGGGAACGACCTCGCGTTGGAAATGCTTTTTCCTATCTCGATCTAGGCCCCTGCCCCGAATTAATTGCAATGCAAATTGATTCCCACTTACTTTTTCGCCGACCCGCCACCAGCGGAGGGCAAATTGATTTTCCGTTAATTAAATGTCGCCGTTCGACCCGATCCTAATTAGGATTCCCTCTTCGTTAGCAACCACCACCCCCCTCGCGACCCTATCTCATTCCCACCCCCCTCCTTTCACTCTTCCTGAGGGGGTGATGCGGCTCAAAGGACCCCGAGGAGATCTCAAAAGCTTTCGAACGGCTTTTCCTCTCGAGGCGAGGCGGCGAGGAGTGGAAAAATCGGACGGATCTCGGGGCGGAAGGAAAGTGAATGAAAATAAGGAGGAGGGTGGATCTAGAGGGGGCGGGAAGCTGCGTTTCTCGGCTCTCCAACGCGCTCGGGACGAGCCTCGACGAATAATCGATGGACCTGGGGGATCGATTCTCGACCGCCGCTGGCTTTTTCCCTGGTGAACCGGATGTAACGGAGAAACTGAGAGTGCAGGAAACGGGTGGTGGCCGTGGTTCTACTGGGTGTCGGAGACTTTTGGGGCTTACAGGATTCGCTGAGGGAAGCGAAAAATGCTGGATTTCGTGGATTTGGGATTTATGCGATTCGGTGTAGCGGCGGTTTCGTTCAATTTGATCGGAAAAATTGAAATTAAGAACCTGCCAGATAGATGATCGTGTTGTAGAAAAAAACTGATTCGATGCTATTTGCTATTTATTGTAAGCGTCGAAAATTCGTCCTCAAGTGCTGTCTATCTTACACCGCTTGCATGTTTTAAAGAATTTAAACGGAACACCGTGCAAAATTTGCAACTTCGTCAAGTTTCGCGCGAGCACTCTACTTTACGCTCCTCGCATCTGCGTCTTTTCTAAGGATTAACCGATCCGCTTTATAAAACATGAAACACTCCCAAACTCTTCTCATTACCTTCCGCGAAGATCAACCAAAACGCTTATTTATTTATAGATATATGTATTATCATATCAGTAATATAGTTACCGATATGTAAATGTCCGAACGAAACCATTAGAGAGTAAGTACGTGTTCATATACTAAGTCTGTGGCTATACACAAAAATAAATAACATTAAAAACAATTGAAACCTGCATTCGCTCATCTTAAAATCATCACGCGAGATCACAGGTTTCGGCGCGAACAATTTTTACGACACCCTGTACGTGTCGGGGAAAGGAGAGAGGTAAAGGGAAGCGGAAACGCGGTAGTAGGCAGGAGGGTCGGCGGTGTTCCGGTCTGGAAAACAGAGATGCATTTCTCCCGAGGAAAAGCCATTTTCTCGCCTCGCGCCGCTTGTTTACCCCGGCTCATTTATAATTTCCATTGCACGCCGGCTGCCTCTTGTTTACGACGTCCCGACGACTCGCGCCGGCCGAATCGGCGATCCTGTTCGCCAGGGGGGACGCCTCGTCGATTTCTCCTCCCCCCTCGACGAAACTTCTTTCTGTCCGGAGTTGTTAGCCTCGCTTCCAAGACTTTCGATTAGCTGGCGCGGGGCAAACACACGGACATCGATGCTATCGGGAACGCGGAACCTCAGAGCACATAAATTTCCCTTCGATACCCCTGACCGGATCAAGGGGTGCAATGATATACGGTGTTTTGACTGTTCGAGGGGATGTTTTGAGAGATTTTTCAAGCTTGGGTTAGGTTTGGGTTAACAGTGATGTACAGTGCTTAGGCTGTGCGAAGGGATGGTTTGAGAGATGTTTCAAGTGTGTGTTAGGTTTGGGTTAGCAATCATGTACAGTGCTTAGGCTATGCGAAGGGATGGTTTGAGAGATTTTTCAAGTGTGAGTTAGGTTCGGTTTAGGTTCGTGTTACTAATGATGCACGATATTTTGATTGTTCGAGGGGATGTTTTGAGAGATTTTTCAAGTGTCGGTTAGGTTTGGGTTAGCAATCATGTACAGTGCTTAGGCTGTGCGAAGGGATGATTTGAGAGATGTTTCAAGTATGTGTTAGGTTCTGGTTAGATTCGTATTACTAATGATGCACGATATTTTGACTATTCGAGGGAGTGTTCTGAAGGGTTTTTTAGATAAGGGTTAGGTTCGAGCTAGATTTAGGTTAGCTTTTAGAAATATCGTATCTCTTTACCACTGCTTTCCTTTTTCTACTCTCATGCAGCATTATAGCATTCTAAGCTATAACTTTTAATAACAGATCTGAATATCATATCTGCTTCTACTCCGACTAGTTCATAACTTCAATGCGTTTAGTGTCTCAATAAATTTTTCCTGCCGTTCAAACGTGTTCCCCGCTTCGATAAACGTTACGAATCACCGATCGAACGTCGCTCTTACTTTCCAAACAAAACTGGTGCCAACCCCCAGAATAGGCGTGACGACCGCGACTTAATCTCCGATACAGCTCGTCGAAGATCCCCTGAATTGATCGAAGTTAGGTGGCAAACAGAGCGAAGGTAACCGAAAATCACAGAACAACCAACATCCGTCCGGAAGCGGAGGACGCGCGCCCGTCGAAACGGATCCGCTCCAGTTTCGAGCGTCGCGATTCCGCTCGCACAAAGGCGGCGTTGTCTTCGTTAGCGAGGGCAATTACTCCGACGGAGGAAGGAAGCGACCTAACGACGACCTAACGTCGCAGTCGCCCGTCTTCGAGACAACAAAGTCAAAGCACGCTCCGACCTGTACGAGCGGCACGCTTTACCCCTTTTCGACGCCTTTCGATGTCCCAGTTTCCTGTGTAGATATTAGGATAATAATGCAAGGGGATGATTAAGAGCCGAGCACCGAGTTCCGCTTCCTACGAGTAAGTTTCCTTGGGGTAGTTAACCCTTTCAGGGTGTTACCAGTAGGGATAAGGGGGAGAGACACTGAAAAAGAGTTCGAAGAGACGGGAGTGGGATTAACGTCTTATGTTACCGATTTTTATCGTACTTTTTAACATATTTTTATATATTTTTATGTACTTTTGTACATGGTACCAGAAAAAACTAAGGGACAAAAACTATTATTTGCAATAATATTAGTTGCAATACCATTATTCTAAATATTATTCTGTGAAATATTACTAATTGATGAAATATTATTTCCCTATATTTTACAGTGAAATACTTATTTCCCTATATTTTCCAGTGAAATACTTATTTCCCTATATTTTCCAGTGAAATACTTATTTCGCGATACTATTTTCACATGAGAAAATAAAAATATTTACATTCCATTTACTATTTCATATTTGCTATTTTTCCCCAAGCCCTTGTTCCTAATACCAAACACACCGAGGGTAACCCGACCGAACACAACGGTCCCGCGAAGAATCAATCTTCCGAAAACGGGTTAACCGGAATCGCGGCTGGGTCTAATATCGCAGAGGCTGTTACATCGGGCACGCTGACGGCAACAGCCGCTCGGTTTTCCTGCACGACAAGTGTTTCAATCCGTCGGACGTTCGTTTCGATTCACGGCGGGGAAACCGCTGGAAATCAGGATTCCGTGGGCCGGGAAAGCTGTTCGATTAATTTTCCTCGAACTCACTGTTCCCGGCCTCCAGGATTGCCTTTTAAACCGTTGAACCTGACCCGGTGAAAAATGTCCCCTGCCGCTGTTTCCGGTAACTGCTACCACTTCTCTCGAAGGAGAAGATTGGGGAGCTAAGTAAGGAAGCTGAAGGGAGAAAAGGAGACGCGAATTGTTTCCAGGAACTGCCAATTGGGCTGCTTAGGCTATTTCAGCTTCAAGAGACAACGAACGTTTGTTGTCTTTGTATTAAATTGTGTTTGGGATAGATTGAAGTGAAGTTTGGGTTAGATACGCATCCATGACGAGTTAGAGCGTTTAGTTTGCTTAAAATTGTGACGAATTTCGTTTTATTGATTTCTTAGAATAATAGAGCGTTTAGTTTACACAAAATTGTGACGAATTTCTTTCTATCGTCTTCTTAGAACAATAGTGTTCAGTTTGACTATAATCGTGAAGAAGTTCTTTCTATCGGTTTCTTAGAATAATAGAGCATTTAGTTTGCCTAAAATTGTGACGAACTTCGTTCTATTGGTTTCTTAGAATAATAGAGCATTTAGTTTGCCTAAAATTGTGATGAAGTTCTTCCTATCGGTTTCTTAGAATAACGGAGCGTTTAGTTTGCCTAAAATTGTAATGAAGTTCTTTCTATCGGTTTCTTAAAATAATAGATCGTTTAATTTGCCTAAAATTGTGATGAAGTTCTTTCTGTCGGCTTCTTAGAATAACAGAGCGTTCAGTTAGCCTAAATTTGAGACGAACTTCTTTCTATTGGCTTTTTAGAATAATAGAGTGTTCAGTTTGACTATAATTGTGATGAAGTTCTTTCTATCGTCTTCTTAGAATAATAGAGTACTTTTGGAAACCTTCTAAATCTTGTTACACTAATTTGAATATGTTAGATCGTTTGTGGAACGCATTGAGGAATAAACGACTGAACGAGTAAGAAAAAAAAAGAAGACTACTCCAATTTCATACATTCACCCGTTCATTTCTTCTCTCAAGTCCACTCCACGCGTGCACTAATTTCATGCATCTCTTCGATTCCCGATTTCTCCCAATCAAGCACACGCTACTTCACGCATCGTTTCTCTCGCGTACACGCACACCCTCTCACTTTTTCGCCAACACACTCGATAATTTATCCATTCACACACTCCCTCATCAGTAGCAATCGACCATGTGCGATAAACGAGTACATAAAGTATCGTATATAAATATTAATAATGAAAATAATGAAATAAAACAAACTGTGTTGGCGATTTCTACATCTACTTACAGTAGCGGACAAAAGTTTAAGACCAAAGGATCAACAAAAACAAACTAATTAATCTATAAGAAACTAGGTTTACGGGACCCGTCAATTTCACTGGTTTCAAGCTCCATGAGCAAAATTTGCCAAAACAATTACTATTATTGCAGAAAAAAGGTTCTCAAGATTATCTATTATTACTAATTAAATGTTATTTTGATATTTTTGGGATATTTGTTCGAGAGCACCTAGAACCTCAACTATGATTTAAAAAAAAATGTTCAAAAACCTTCCCGGTGATATACCTAATGATTTCCCAAATTTTCACGGCGATTGGATGTATGGTTTTTGAATCTATCAAGTACAGACAGACAGACACGTATTCATTTTTATATATATAGATAGTACGATAAAAAAATTCATATTCTGTACTAATCAATAAATAGTGTTCTACTATAATAACAACAAAAATGATTGCATAGACAATATTTACAAACCATAAAGCTATGGCTCTACATTGTCCTCTCGTCTTAAACTTTCGTCCGCTACTGTACACAGTTTATCATACGCACTCGCCATACTCGTCCTTCCATACAAACATTATTCTCTCTCTCGTACCCCATACTCCACGATAACCATATTACCGCACGCCCGTCCAGCGAGGAGTCCAAGAAACTCGCCCCGAATCGGACGCCTGCAACTTCTGCGATATATTTGAACCCGGTCGCGATGTTCGCTGTCTCCCATCCGCCGGCGGCCGTTATCGAGAGAAAAATGTGTCGAACGGAAAGGAACGTTTCCGCTTCGCTGGGGAGCAGTTTGAAGAATCCCGTTGAAGTATTACCCCGGCGCTCCCCCCGATCCGGGTGATTAATAACCAGGTCCGCTCGACGAGCGGGCATTAACGAGATTAATAATGATCTCCTTTCGAGGAATCGCTGGATCACGGGCAAGTTATCACCGGCTGATCGCCGCTCCTGCTTTAACGATAATTAAAATTTCGAAATCGTCGGACAGTCTCAGACGCGGTAGGCTTCGGTTCAACGAAGACCGGAAGCGGAAACAGGTATCCAGGTTCGTGGCTGAGAGATATCGTTGAACGAATTCGGGAAAATTCGCATACAGCTAGGTGTTGAAATGTTCGGAACGAAATTAACCTCGAAAATTTCGCACTCGAAAGGTGACTGTTGGTCGATTAATGATAGTAACTTCGCAAATTTTCAAATTCGAAATATTTGCTAAAATTTGCCATATTTGGGTGACGCTCTTCTTCTTAAAGTTAAGTAGGATTGTAAATTGGAATTTTAAAAGGAATTCAGTGGAATAAGAAATGAAGTATAATATATATAAATATAAAATACATCAAATAAAAATAGAAAGTTAAAATTTTTGCTGTTCTCATACTTGTTAACCTCAGTTTTCTATGCAATCGAATTTAGGCTCAACGAGAAACTCAACCGAATCACGCTGGGCATCGAACGTGTTAATTAAGCTATATACTAAAATTTACATACGTAACTATTTAACCTTTGAGCCTTGCTAATAATCCTGTACACGATTATACAGTATCTAACGAAGAAGGGGTAGTTAAAAAAAAATTTATTAAATTTAAAAAATGAAAAGCTTAACTCCAAGGATCCGAACAAGAAATTACCAAAGTTCCAACCTCGACCCGTTCGAATCCCAAAATAACCTACTATCCATTACGCGAAAGCAACGCAAGCCTACCCAAACCTTCCTCCCGCCGCGAAAGGGTGAAACTCTCGCGCGTATCACCTGTGAATCAGCCTGTGCCATGACACGACCGGGCCCCCGAGGGACTCGAAACAGCTGCAACGAAGTTATCAACCAGAAATTGCACACTATCCACATCCCGACAGCGCGAATAAACAGCCGCGTCTGCGCGGCGGAGAATCGCCCTAGAAATAACATCCCTCTTCATCCTCCCTCAGCCCAACGCTGTGAACACGCGGGAATCTCGTTCACGGATCTAAAGTTTGAGGTTATCGATTAAGCTGTTCAATCCACGCGCGCGGCGCGATTCCTGCTCGTCCGTATCGAGATCAGATTGATGTTCATGGACGTGAACGAGGCGCGCGCGCGCGTGCCTCGCAAATTACCATCGTCGCGAGTGTACACGTTATTACCGGTGCATTTACGTGTGTACAATAGCGTGCACGACCAGGACTGAGCACACACGCGCTGGCAAACACGCATAATAACGCGGAGAGGCGCGGTGTGCAGAGGGGACGAGAGAAGGTTAACCGTAGGGACAAGACCGAGCTAGCAATTCGGATAAAACGGTCCAGATGCGCTGCACGGGTGAAATTCCCTTTGGAAGGGACTTTATACGAATTTCGAATTGACTACAGGATTTGGGTTTTTCTGTCTAGGGAGATTCACAGAAATCGTCATAAATTAGGAATGCCAGAAGTTACAATATCTCCTAATAGTTCCAATTTATAACAATTTTTATAAAGTGATTAAAAATTCTAACGTTCCTAATTTATAATAATACCTATATACCTAATATACCTAATTTACTTATAACCGTTAACAAAGTTTTCCATTCACTGAATAAAAAGAAAAGGATTAATATAACTGTTGCTGTCAAACAAGATAAAAATACACTTTTATCAAGCATGTCGTACATATAGGTTACAATACATTATGTAATCGGTTCTAGCAGTAAGAAAAGTCATTTTTTGCTGGACAAAAGTACGAGAAAGGATTGCAATGGTTTCAGGGACTTGGTTTAGGTTTCCAGTGCAAGGGTTAACGCGTGTATCGATGGACGTAATTTTCGGGTAGCAAGGTAAACGTCGATGACTTCAGAGGAACGCACAAAGGCCGGAAAATCTCTCAGGCGAAGATGACAAAGGTGGTCGAGGCGCAGAGGAGCGGAGGGACCCGGATGTTTGCTCGGAAATAATTCATCGTCCGTAACTCGGTCGAGCCGGCGTGCACGTGAATTCAGGTGACAGGAAGTAACCTCCACGCTTCGCGAACCCCTCTGTGTCCCTTCGCGTTCCTGGTTGGTTCGCTGATAATTTTATCGGACGGGTCCTCGCGTTCCTGGTAAGGCCGATGAGCCACAGGGGGATGCTTCGAAATGATTTTTAGAAAAGGTCGGGAAGTATTCGACGAAGGGGGCAAAAGCTGTTGAATATTTACACTTATAGAATAGATCCTCGAACAAAGTCTTCTCTTTTCACAGGTTCGAACAAAATTTGCCTATTTCTAATATATTCTATTTATTGAAACCATAGAGATGATGAAGGTGTTAAACAAAGATACTTGTAACGCAAACTCTCGCTCACGGCTCTTAAAGTTTCCCTCACGTCCCACATTTTTTCCAGCCATCATTCTGTTTCCCCTCAAAATCCTCGATTTCTCTGTTTACTCGCGTTCGTCAAAAATTCGTCTCAACTGTTCCACCTTTTTGTGGGTAGAATGGAATGAATAACGTGATGTTAATTTACAGTTTACAGAAAACAATACATTTAATCAGATAATATATGATTGATGTTAATAGACTCTCTTTCTTTCATTTTACTCTTCCTTGACTTGCTTGCACCCTTCGATTCGCTCTCTTTTCAATTGAGTCTCTCGCTCAGACACTCCGTACATACATAATAGTATGTACTACAATAGATAGAACACTCACTTTAGAACATACACACCATAAACTATAACACGCTAGACAAAGGACTTGTACTCATTAAATTCACTCTCCCTCTCAAACCTGTAAAACCAACATTCGCACTTTCGTGCCTTGGAAATTCCGCCCGTTTCCTCAAAATCGCGTCGTTTCCGATCACGCTCCCCCCTTTCGATTCAACGAACCTCCAGGAGCACAACGAAACTCGAAGAATATTGATTTCGGTAATGTGCAGAGAGCATTCCTCGGGCCTCTGTTTCCCAATAAACAAAAAGAGAAATCCGTATTCGCAACGGTAACAGCAGCAGAGAAGAGACGAGAACCGTCGCGTCCTCGTGCACGCGACACATGCTGCGGACCGAGCTCCCATTCGCCGTCGCCTTGAAATATTAAGCAAACCCCCGCAGACCGCCCTCTCCCGGTTTCACGCCGGGAAACAGGAAGAACTTGGAATATTCCCGGACGCTTCCACGTATACACCTGTACGGAACACCTGTCACGGCAGGGGGAAACTTCGGAAGCACCCTTGTCTCCCGAACCCCTTCGGTCCGAGTAATACCACCCCTCGAAGAACCGAAACTTACCCCCTTCCATCATTGTTCAACGAGGAGGAGGAGGAGGAGGAGAAAGTGTTGGAGTAGGAAGAAATGGAGGAGATGGAGGAGGTGAAGCAGGTAAAGGTGGAGGAGGAGGAGAAAGTGATGGAGAAGGAAGAAATAGAGGAGGAAGAGGAGGTGAAGCAGGTGAAGGTGGAGGAGGAGGAGAAAGTGATGGAGAAGGAAGAAATAGAGGAGAAGGAGGAGGTGGAGGAGGTGGAGGAGGAGGAGAAA
Source organism: Tetrapedia diversipes (assembly GCA_033822845.1). Classification (NCBI taxonomy): domain Eukaryota; kingdom Metazoa; phylum Arthropoda; class Insecta; order Hymenoptera; family Apidae; genus Tetrapedia; species Tetrapedia diversipes. The sequence continues at coordinate 915,345 of JAOPTO010002169.1, forward strand.
GTGAAGGAGAAGGAAGAAATAGAGGAGGAGGAAGAGGTGGAGGAGGTGGAGGAGGTGGAGGAGGAGGTGGAGGAGGAGGTGGAGGAGGAGGTGGAGTAGGAGGAGAAAGTGATGGGGAAGGAAGAAATGGAGCAGAAAGAGGAGGTGGAGGAGGAGGAGAACAATCCCACGTCGAACGCTGGAAGCTGCAACCGCTGCTTTGAATAAGTATCGTAGGAGTTGCATCGAGTATATCTGTTTCGCGGTGTATCAGCGTCTCCTCGCGTGTAAACGATCTCTGCTTCGCGCGCGTACACGTAGCCAGCCCGTTTGAAAGCGAGGTAAACCCCGAGCCAGGGGGACATTAAGGCATTGTCGAGGCCGGCGCGCGACGAAACAATGCCTTATTCCCTAGACACCGCGGGTCACTAGAGCTGTTTGTCTATCTGCCGGCGAGAACGGAGGAGCTTATAGCGCGTGGCATCCTTAGGGGGAAACGCTACTCCTTGTTCTCCTTGCTACGAGTATACGATAGGTACACTGCTGCTACTGGGTACTTTTGGGATCGTGGATAGAGTACGGGTTCCAAGGGGACGGGATGGAAAACGCGGATGAAATTGTTTTTTCCTGCTTTTTTCTACGCGAGATCCGTCACGTGTAAATCATAGATTCAACTTCAACTGATTTCTTCGAATTTTACTGGGATCCATAAATCCTCTAGTTTGATTAAAAAGAAATTCTAGTTTGTAGAAGAATGGCACGCTCTAATATAAAATTGGAGAGATAGAGCAGGCTATCGTTAACGCTTAGCCAACCCCATTTGGTTAGTTAAGCATTAAGTAAGTTTCTTTATCTGTCATTTAAGATTAATGAAATTTTTCAGTAAAATGGTAACAAGTTCCGAGAAGGGTTAATATTTACAGTAAAGCCTCTCTTAATTCTGTTATTCGAAGAATAATAACTCTTCACACAAAGGGTTGACGTTAACCAAATATTGTGGGATACATTTAACGTATTCGTGGGCATAAATTCCGATGGTATTTTCATAATCCAATCGCGTGTCCTCGATTTATTTGAAGGTGGAGTTGAATAAAAACTCGACGTTTAATAGCTTGAACCGGCTCGATGCACCCCCCTTTCTCGCTGGGCTCCGTCGTTGAAACTTTTTTATGACTCAAGTTCTCTTTCAGATGGGAGGGTAGAGGGTGCAGAAGAAGGGTGAAGTTTTTACGGTGGTTTCTATTGAAAAGATTTCACCGCCCCGGTTCTTTATGGGCCTCTCTTTAGGGGGTGTTCGTAGTTTAATGGTGTGGTTAGGGTTTCCGGAAACTCGGAAAAAGTTATTTGTTTGCGTTCGGAGAAATTTCGAGCAGGGGAAGAAGGAATTTCCTGTTTGATATTCTCTAACAAATTCTATTCCGCGTAATCGATGAAAGAATCCAAAGAATACCGGAATCTCTTAGAAGAATTAATACACGTGGTGCGTTGTTCGCGACGATTACTCCTAATCCTCTAGATTTTAACGAAAAGAAAATAATAATACTGCAATCCCTCCGTCTTCTATACTTTATGATGGAATATAAACTTAATAGTGGTAATTCCAATAATACGACACCCAATTATATTTAATACATAAACTTTGTGATGAACCACGTAAACGTAATAAAAGACAGGACAATGTCGTCTTAACCCTTTTAATGCTGAACGACGATATATCGTTGGGTATGCCAAGGCGCCTATTTGCATCGCGAGAGATGTCTATCTCAAAATAAATTTATAAAACGTTATAAATGTTTCAATTTTTTCTTTCATTCCATAATATACTTCTTGTTGAATTTTGTAAATATCATTCTTACTTCTGTTTTTATGAACTTTTTCCCAAACCTTAGCAAATTAGTTAAATTTGCCCGACACAAAAAGGGTTAAAACATAGTTTTATAGTATGCAAATGTTCATATACTTATTTTTATCGTCATTATGATAGAACACTATTTACCGATTAGCATAGTGTACGATTTTTATCTGCCCTGCTATTTATTATCAATTAACAAATTTATTTTCTTTGATCCTTTGGTCTTAAACTTTTGCCGGCTACTGTTGCCATTTTTGAAGAGAAGCAGAAATATGAAAAATAAGCTTGCGTTCAGTTTGGAAACCATCTTGCACGCGAACGATTTCGCTAACGCGTCGAATGGGAATGGTTCACGCGATGAAAACGGTCGATGGGAGCACATCCGCGCATACAGACGATCATGAATCACGCGCATTCCTTCTATCATCGGTATAATTACGTTTGCCGTTGGACAACCTGCTTGCGCCCGGGAACACGTGTGCCGGCCGTGTGTGTGCGAACGCGCGGATGCACTCTGCGCTTAGCAAGTGGAACCTAACGTTGCGATACAGCAACGTGACTGATATTTGCTTGCTAGACAATAAAACCGCTTAAGCGGAATGGATCGGCGAGACCCGTGGGGTCAACAGGAGCCATATTGCGACTTAGGTGAAACGATAACTCGCGTTCGTCGCGAATCACGTGAAATTTCATCGAACGTGGATCAAAGAACAATTGAAAGAACTCGAGAAATTGAGCATCTTCTTACGTTTGATTCGCACACGAAGCAAAGAAACAATTTTGTGCAAGAATCGAGAATTCTCGAGACTTTAGAATGATATTTCGGGATTCATCCTCGGAATTAAAGGAAATTTTAATTTTAACAGAAGAAAAAAATGTTTTTTTTTTTAGTAGAAATCGGTTATTATCAGAGTGCGCGTAGAGAAACTAGTTTTCTTACGAGAGAATACGAAATAAAATAATATGCATGTATCATGTGATTCGTCACTACTTTTTCTAAATTTACGTAGACAAAAATTAATTTCTACCGTTACGAAAGCAAAAGAGGTTCGAAAGTAGAAGTTTGTTCGCTTTTCGGTCACGCGGATGCGTTTCAACTCGTATGCTGGGTAGTGGGCTACGATCTGTGTGTCGGTGAGACGGAGTGCGTTATTACTGTCGTAATAGGCTGATAAGAGGCGCGACTGGTGATATCTGGATCAGAAATGTTGTTCCCTGGTCGACCTCAGGGTCTCGTTCTCGTTATCCGGAGAAATAACGCGTAGAACGAAACCGACGAACGAGGAACCGAGGTTGATCTCGTAGTTTCGACCCCCTTTTGCTTTGATGACTGCAGAAATTCATTTTCGTCCCCGTGAATTAAGAAATTAGAGGCGTGCAAGAATTCAAGATTCGGGTCAAATCGGAACTCGAAAGTATCTACATCGTGTTGCAAATAAATTTCTAGTTTTTATACCCTTTTGCTTTCATAACTGATTTTCATTCCCGTGAATTGAAAAATTGAAGGTGTGCAAAAATCCAAGATTTGGGTCAAATTGGGACTCGAAAGTATCTACATCGTGTTGCAAATAAATTTCTAGTTTTGATACCCTTTTGCTTTGATAATGGCAGAAATTAATTTTCGTTTTCGTGAATTGCAAAATTGAAGATGTGCAAAAATTCAAGATTTGAACCAAATCGGGACTCGAAAGTATCTACATCGTATTGCAAATAAATTTCTAGTTTTTATACCCTTTTGCTTTGATAACGGTAGAAATTAATTTTCGTTTTCGTGAATTGAAAAATTGGAGGAATGCAAAAATCCAAGATTTGGGTCGAATCGGGACTCGAAAGTATCTAAATCGCACAGAAAATAAAGTTCTGAAGAAAAATCAAAGAGGACGAGCCATTTCCACGTCGGGGCTCCATTGTTCATTTAAAATTCCCGCTCGAAGCGCGTGTCCAGGGACTATCGGTTGTTTCAAGCTAATTCGACTAATTGCTTTTCCCTCCGCAGCATTCCAGGGTTCGATGGGAACGAACTATTCCGACCGCGCTGCGGGAAAGGAGGAGCTGGAAAAGAGAAAGGAAAAACAACCAGGTTCTGTTTGAAGTTCGCGGGAAATCGGTTTAAGAGATTTCGACGGCTGAACGCGGGAAATTTAAACTTGTTACAGTGCCGCTCAAAAGTTGGGCCACGCTTACCGGATTTCTCTTCCATATTCAAATGCGAGTTACGGAGTCTAATCAATTCTTACGGTTACAGTATTTTCGGGGACACGTTTATAATTTCTTTGCGATTTTATTTTAATTATTTTAATTAGGCACATCCTGTTTTAGTTTCTCTATTTATTTACACGTTATATGGGATCTCCATAAACATTGAAAAAACATTGAATTTAACATAATAACGTAAGACGTTGAAGAAAAGATATGTTAGTACACAGACATATCTGTACTTCATTCGAAACATTCCAAATATTAGGTTAACTAACCTTAAGACTTAAGGTTAGAACCTTAAACTAACGATAAAGTTAAGACCTTAAACTAACGATTAAGTTTGTACTGTTTATTTATTTTTTTCCTCTTTTTCTTCCTTTCGTTGCGTATATCCCAACTTCATACTGTCTTTTTATGCGCGCAAAGGGCTTTTTCCGATAATAAATAAATAAATAAATAAATAAATAGTAAACCTAATAATTTTCATTGGATCCACGAGATTTTTTAACCGAATAGAAAGCATGATCTCGATCTACCAAGGTTCGCAATTGAGAATGCACACCCGCTGAAACTTTCGCGCAGGAATGTACCTTCGACGGTGTTCTACGGTTAATTAGGTGTCGCATTTAATCCGTCGCAGAGACTTCGCTTATCTCGCGAACGGGGACAGATATTTTCACTGGGAGCCCGATAGCAACGGAAAATTTTCGCCAGCCGTCTTTCCTCCGATCGTTATTGTCGACCCCGATAAGAATTTCATTGCTGTTGCGGCAGAAAGAAAGAAAAAGAAAGGTTCCCGAACAACTCGTGGAACGTCTTCCTAAATGTAAACGCGACTTAATCTCGAGCATTCGCTGCGACTCCATCCAATTCAAATGTTATCAATGGGTTTGTTTTTCCTGTTTAACGCTAGGTTCATGGGACCCGTTGATTCCACGAGTTTCGAACTTCATGAGTAAAATTTGCAAGATAATTACAAGATAGTTACTATTATTCCTAGCAATTTCTGCTAAGTTTTATCAATGGAGCGATACAAATGTATCCAAATTTATTTCCCTCTCAGTTTGGCAATTGCAAATTCCTTTTTATCTTTTAATATATGTATATTACAAATAGATATACAAGAAATGTCCGTAAATCTAGTGTTAAATGAAATAAAATAAAAAAATAAGTAGATAAAATTTTCGTCGATCTTCGTCGATTGACCTGTTTGCTTGCTATCACATTACTTTAACACTACAACTATTAAGGGGGTCAAAATGATTTATTAATTGGGAGAGGCTGTGTTTCCGATTGATAAGTGTTCGAGTAACAAGTTCCAATTACGTTCTAAAAATTTCGCTGAACAACAACGAAATCAGTCCCCGATACGAAGCTTTTAACATTCCTTCGAATAATTATCGCAAGGCCGTTGCTGAATTACTAGGTCACGGATCTTATGCAAGTACGATAGTTTGAAACGCGCGAAATGCAGCGCATACGAATCAGTTGCGACGGTAAATCAAAGATATTCGTAGAGAATTCTTTTTATAAATTATCCTAGATGTCTGAATCACAGCAACGGAAATTAAAATTAATTTTTATGCACCCCTGAGAATTTTTCGATTTACGCGAGCCTTCCTCCCTCAATATTGCTCGTCCTCACTATTCAACTTCGATCCAGTTTATCGTCTTTGATCCATCGATAATTCTTTTTATACTACGCTAGATTTCTTTGCGAACAGCACTAACTCGTTTAGAAACTCTGTATATAAACTGTTGTAAACACGCGTCTCACCAATTATTGTGTTTTCATATATTTATGTACACCCTATAATGCATTTCGATTTTCTTTTGTACACTAAAGGGGTTCTACCCCGGTTAATTTAAATAAACGAATAAAATCTGCAGGGTCTCTATCTATTTACTTATCCATCTTTATTCATTTATTTATTTACGGATAACACACTTTGACACGAGCTGTAGATTAGTTCGCAAGCTAGCTGTAGACGAACAAAATATTACACAAACGTCGTCTAAAAATAGACGGTGAGCAACAGAAACCTATCTGCCATACAGTATACATATTACGCACAATACTTTCGACCAAAATATTCGTTTGCATAAAATCCGCAATCTACTATTACTCAAGCTTTCAAAAAAAAAGAACGTTCAACGAAACTGAGAAAAAGAAAAACAGACTTACTTTGGGCTGACCTTCTTCAGCTCCCCCAGCGTGGGATTGTACGAGTTATCCTCCCCGCTGATCCTCACCACGCCGTCGTACACGCTCGCGCCGTAGCTCTTCGCCGCTAGGTCCAGCAGATCGGAAAAACTGTCGTGCACCTCGCTCTTCTCCGTCCACGAGTCCCTAGCCCCGTTACTCCCCTCCCTCCCGCTGCTCTGCGTCGTTCCTGGCGCATCGCCGCTGGTCTGCTCCTTGCTGGCGTTCACCCTCTGCAAGAACTTCCTCCGGAAGTTGTTGTAAATCGTGTCCGTGTTAGGGTCGTCGCCTATCCGGACGCGGCCATGGCTAGGCACCAGATGATGGCCACTGTACCCTAGATCCATCTGCAGGTCCATCACCAACAGCACCGTGAACAGTATCGCGAACGCGCTCAGACACAGCATCAGCTTGTCCCGCACCCTGATCATCCTGACGGTGAACTTCATCTTCCAGCCCTCTTCTCCGCCTCCTTTGCACCCTTTCCCAAACCTGGACTTCCTCCTACGCCCTGTCGGGCCTGTCGCCGGCCTTCCCTGGCCCCTACTCTGTTGCGTCCTCCTCGACGAAGCTTGATCGTTCGACGTCGCCGCCGCCGATCTTAAGTCGCGATCAGCGATCTCTGGGTCCCCCTCGAGGTTCACGTCGATCGTCACGAGGCCCGACGCATCGTTCACTGGGTCTACACCGTGGACAAGCCGCGAGCCGTGGGTCGTCGAGGGGCGGCGAGGAGGAGCGGTCGAGTTCCCGCTCGCGACTAGCCTCGGCTGCTCACTCCGCTCCGCCGCGCGGTCTCGCTTCCTCGCCTCCTCGTCGTCTCCACCGCCTGCGGCGAAATTCGCAAGTCTGCATTTTACGGCCGACGTGGCCGATGGTGGTCGCGCGTGCACTTGGTCGGCCTGGCTCCGTGGCGTCCACGCGGAGAGGAGAGGCTTATCGTTTGACCCGCGCGCGTTATCGCCGCTACGCTGAACCCGCCACGACCTCTGAACCGGCGGCCACTCGTCCGGCGGCGGCGAGCGTTTCGCCTTCGACGAGCGCCAGCACGCCTCGCTCCGCCACCCTGGCGACCTTGGCCGTTCGCAGACGTACCTTCGGTGGGCGAGGGGCGAGCAATCGGCTGCCAGAGAGCACACGGAAACACGGGAGACCGGATGCTGGACTTGCTCGAGCGCGCGCACCAGACTCTCCTCGCTCCACGATCTGCGTTGACCCGGTTGTAAGGCTTCCAGAAGCTTCGTGGACTTCTCTAGACGCCTTCTCACGAGAACTCGTTGCTCTAATAGCCGTAGATTGTCCTCTGTTCTGATGAGATCCTCCACGTCCTCAACTGAGATACTCTTGGAGGAGTCCTCGTGACGCTCCGCGGACGGAGACGGAACCGATTTGTTGGTGGATCGGTTTAAGGGGTACTCTAGGATAGGTGTTTCAATGGGAGATTGTTCGGTCACCAGCAGGAAATCGTCCTCGACGAGCTCGACCGTGGGACAGGGAATGGGGATGTGAACGTTCACGGGTTCCTCGGGATCGGAGCCGTTGGAACAACGTTTCTCGATGGAATCGACGAGCTTCTTCTTCGACCTCTTCCTTCGCACGGGAGGCACGGGTTTTTCCTCGTCGCTGGACAGGAACTTCTTTCTCAGAACCAGAGGACTTCTCTGAATGTTCCTCGCTAACCTCTCGCAGCCCTCGGCTATATTGTCCTTCGAGCTTCTGACCAATCTCCTCAGGAAGGAGTCGCTTTTGTGCAACTTACGGGCGTCCCTGGGATCAAGGGCGTCAGGACTTCTCCTGTCTTCGGTGGATCCGCTACTCGGTTTCTCTTTGAAGGCGAACCCGAACCTTGACCTGTCCGCGTTCTTGGGCGATTGCACGCGATCGCTCAGGCTCTGCTTGATCTTTCCCTCGTTCCTTCGAGCCCTGAACCGTGTATCCTCATCGCGACAACTCGAGGAATCGACCTCGAGGCTGGAGGTTCGAGCTCCTCGTAGTTTCGAACCGCTATCTCTTGATGTCCGGTGGCTTGAACGTGTCGTCTCTTCTGTGGAGCCACTTCCGGGACATCTCCTCTCGTCCAGAGTTCCTTCCACCCGCGAGATACAGAGGAAGTTTCGAATTTCGAGGGAGAATCGCGAAATTTGTTTTGGGAAACGCGAGCGTCGACGTTTTGACAAAAGTCTTCTCGCTTATGTCACTAACACACTTTTCGCACTTCGTTGGTCTTCGAGGTTTCTGGATAAACCTTCCGGGGGTGAATCTGTACACTGTCAGCCCTTCGATTCAACCACTTCGCCACCTGGAACATAAACGACAAATATGTTTCGATATTTCGATGGATAAAGTAATGATCGTAAATCTTGCAGTTGCAAATACATTTAATTAGAAACTTATCAAATAACGAAGAGCACACGAAACATTTATAGAGGTACGAAACTTCCTTTAAAACAACACCTTTGCTACAAGTCCCTAAAAGAAAACCTCGTCGAAACCGTGGAATTCCCGTTGGGTTTCTACCCAGCAACCACCGCTACGAACCCTACCCCGCGAGCATTCCGATCGTCTAAAAATAAATCAACGCTCGATGGTGTCATAATAGCTCCGCCGCGAGCTTTTTTCCCCCTGCAGATGCACGTAAACACGTACACACACATAGACAGGCGTTAGATGCAACGGGTCAAGGTGGAGTCTTCAAGGGGATGCTTCGAGGCGGGGGTGGCCGTGCACGGGCTGAAAGGGGAGAGATATCAGCTGTGAAATAGAGTGACGGTAATGGCGTGCTTCGTGTTGCGAGAGTGGCCATTACAGTTATCGCAAAAGTCGCGTCATAAAGGCGAGCTGCTGAGAGAGGGGCCAAGAAGAGCGAGAGAGATCGCGAAGACTCGTTCCTTTCGCGTCTTCCAACGCCATGGCAGGCGTCGCTGCATCCAAGAGGACCGGCGTAATTTAATATCGTGCATCGAGCTGCATTTAATAACCGGAAAGGGGAGACCCTGTGTTCGCTCGAATATTCACGCCCAGGGGTGGTTAACCCTGAGGAAAGCAACTTCGATGGGTTCTCGTTTGGTTGGTTCTTTAGGTCGCGCAAATTTTTGGAATTTTCGAAGACAACGCTCATAGGAAAGTTTGAGCTTGCGACTTTTTAATTTCGAAGTCACTCTTTTCTTTTTCGTACAAAACAATTCTTCGCGTATATTTCGCCCCATCTGTTTCAAATGTCGTTGTGGTCCAACTAATCCAATCCACTCGCATCACCACTTTCGCGAATGAATTCAGGAAACAATCAGGTCTCTACAGATGTATTTCGTAGATCAGTTTTCGGTATACCAATGGATTTTTCTTGTTTACGAATCAATTAACAAAAGTAAGAAAAAAATTTTAATTTCGTACTTAACACGCATTCAATGCGGATGCGGTTATCGCTTGAAATTCGGAGCGACAAGTTTTCCCATCGATTGCGTTAACAATCTAATCTTCGCGCGACCTGCAAAGCAACCACTGTCTCAGACATCACGTTACTCGATAAGGAACAGCAACTTAAAACTGCTACCATCGTTCGTGAAACAAACTCGTAGGTTAAAAGCGTGAGCAAAGTAAGGATTGGAGGGACGAGTAGAGCGGTTGCATCGAGTCTGTGCTCCAAGGATACGCTGTTTCGCATCGAGACAAACGCGAATCGGCCCCAGCCTATCTTTATTATCGTCCAAGCAGCCAGGGAATCCGCGCGGCTCGATTTGTATCGGCCCGGAAAGAGTTGCACAACGGGACGTTCCTCCCTTACGATCCGTTCAGATCAGAGATACCACGGGAACGACACCGATTTCCGATCGCTCCGTGGACGCACAAAGGGGGAGCACTCGAGCAGGCCGGTAAATCGCCGGCTAACAATCTCTTCCCCGAGACATTAACAGGGGCAATTCCAACGGGAATGTGCAACGGTTTGAATCGGGGGCAGCGTTTTTCCTATCTGCGCGCGATGGCCGCCCCCGTAACGCGTTTAAAGGGTCGTTAGATTGTTGTATTTCGTGGAGGAGCAGTTTGGAACAGGGCGAAGCAGGACGACGATGACCTTTCTCGAAGTTTTTCCCGGCCCGTATCATCGAGGTGAAACGAAACGAAACGGAGGGGTTGAGCGACGTTCGGAATAGAGGCTAACGGTTTTCAGACGATCTCGATGATCGAACGAGGGAATGTACTTTCTATGGGGTCGAACTGACTTGGCAGAAATTAAATAGAACAGCCTTGCTCCGCGATGCCATTCGCTTGGGAAAAATAAATCGTTATTTTTCCGACATCTGTTTTGCATTAGAGAATTATTTACGATAGGGACAGAAGAGGGCCAGAAAATGGTTAATTCAATAATACAATCAATATTTTTATATTACACAACGAAATAGTAACTATAATTATAACATAATTTTGACCAATAATTTTTTTACCCTTTTGAATGCTATGGGCGCATATATGCGCCTGACGGAAGTTATTCGCAGGGACTATGGACGAAAATATGCGTTTGCCAATTTTTTTATCTTTCGCTTACTGCAAAGCGATTGTCAGTGTACGGATACCAATGCTCTGTCCCCACCAATAGCACACAGTCCCTTCGAAACACTTAAGCCAAGAGTACTCAACCCTCAAAGGGTTAATAATCAGATTCTGCCTGAAATTTCTCAAAACACGGATGAAGCTTGACTTTTCGCTCCATTTTTGTGATAAATGCCACCTACACACGACGAAGTGACTATAATAGCATCTTGTGGCCGGTGACTATAGTTATCTGCAGCAGTGAAAGGGTTGAAATCGCGAAACGGTGAAAATGGCGCGCAGGCTCGAGGAAAAATGCGATTTCGATAGGATCGTGCAAAAGAAACGCGATTTCCCGTTCGCCTAGTACGCGGTTTCACGCGCGCGCATAAATACGCCGGCTAATTGCGAGCCCAGTGCCGATTTCCTACGATAACGTTAAAAGCCCCGACTCGCGTGCTCCCTTCTAATTAGGAATTTCGATTATTAAGCTGAATGCGCGCTCCTTCCAACCCTTCCCCCCCCCTTCACTGCGAACGCGATTCCACGGGATAATTAGAAACCATTGGATTAGAGGCTGAAACTAACCGACCCGCCGCGATGCTTTCTGAAACTCGAACGCGCCGTCGCGAACTTTCCGCTTCTTCTTGAATGAAGAAAACTCGTGTAGAGGCAACCAGGGCCACGGCGCCGCAGCTTCGCCAAGTCTGTTTGAAAGATGACGTTACCGCGAACGAAGTTTGCGAAACGCGCGTCTATTTGCAACGTGGCAGATAGTCGCGCGAAATTGAACCGGAAACGATGTTTATCCGCTAGGGTGGCGGTCCTCAACCTCTTTTGGGCCATGGGGATCGGTTTAAATTTCAGAAAATATTTCCAGGAACTCGTCTTTAACACTATTCCTACCATGACCGGTCAAATGACCGTTCTTAAAATTTCGATTAGAATTTCATATCTTTCAGATTCTAAAGACTATACAGAAGTATCGAAAATCGTAAAAGTATCGAGAGTCACGGTATTTCGGGAATACCGAACATTTTCGGGATCCCGTCCCGTATTCCACGCATTTATTCGCATTATACTCGCAACGGTCGATGAACGTGACCCGTTTGATACGTGTACAGGGAATTTCATTCCAATCGAAGCAGACCACTGCTTCGAGGATTTCGAATCGACCAAGCAGAGGGAAAGATTTAAAACTGACAACCCGACAGAATAAACTTATCGCAACGCGTCGCCCTGGCCAGAGTAGCCGAAGCTGATTGACGTCGTTAAAGCTGATTGCAGTCCATTGTTTAAACTTTCGTGCATCGCGTTACAACTATGTCTCGCAACGCGTTCCAACGTGCGCTATCGTTAACGCATCTTTCGCGGACGCGGTTCGGGCTGCGCGAACACCGACAGCAATAGCGATAGCGCGAAATCGAATGAAAATCGTATACACCGTCACGAACACCGAAATTTTTGTTATTTTCGAAAAAAAAGTATTGACGCTCGTCAGTGTTTTCAAATCAACGTTTCATTCACAGTTTAATATTTAATTAGTGCCGCAGTTTTTGCATGTGTCCGAAAAAAATCCGTCAGCAGCCAAACGGTTATAATCGTGTGCCTCAAAGGGTTAAGCGACGATTTCACGAGCGGACAGCAAGGTGAAAACGCGTAACCTTAATTTTCCAAGTTGTTACCATACCTGAGTGAGAGAAGACAGAGAGAGAAATTGAGACAGAAAGAGAGATTGAAAGAAATTGATACAGAGAGAGAGAGAAATTGATACAGGAAGGGAGATTGAGAGAGGAACAGAGATTGAGAAAGCAAGAGAGATTGAGAGAGCAAGAAAGATTGAGAGAGCAAGAAAGATTGAAAGAGGAAGAAAGTGAGAGAGAGGGTGTGAAAGGAAGAGAGACTGAGAGAGAGATTGAGGGAGGAAGAGAGGGGAGAGAGTGAAAGAGACTGAGAGAGAGAAAGAGAGAGATTGAGAGAGGAAGAGAGTGAGAAAGAGTGAGAGAGAGCCACTGCGTACCTGTATAAAATCGAAATGGAAAGGAAAAAGGAACAGCTTTCGAAGTGACTACAACGCGGACAAGCTAGGAAACGAATCCTCGGACGTGTTGTTCGCTCCGAATAGAATCCCCCGCGTGATTGTTGCCGAGCGAATTCCCCGACACATCCGCATTTATTATTCGTCCGGCGTCAGGATGGAAAATAAGAAGCGTATACCTCGAGATTTTCCCGCGTTATCCGCGGCTGGAGAACTGCGATCCGTCCCGGCGGTGAAACCGACAACTTCCTTCGGGACCGCGAAAGTTTTCAGGGAAGGGAGGGAACAACAGATTTCGACTGGGAAAGCATTCCGCCCGGTGTCGTCGCCTTCTACTTTCAGAGAAGTTGTTTGGAACAATGCCTGTGTCACGAGATAAATTATCGATGATTCCGTACAATGTTAATGGTACGAACATAAAAGTATAACGTTTGACTGCTTGTTGCAGACTGACTGCTATTTATTAGGCCCATGGGTTTTTCATGAAAGGATTCTACAGTACGCGACAAAATGATAGCATCCCATATGATTTTTAATTTAGGGTTTCTCTAGTCTAACCTAACATATTTAAGTCTTGCGAGCGTATCTTGCGACGAAAATGAATAAATTAGTTTATAAGAAATAGTACGATCAGCAAAATTTATATTATATACTGAACAATAAATAGTGTTCTACAAGGATAACAGCCAAGGATTAATCGTACGAAAATTCGTCTTTCGACGCGTCGAAGGTGTCGATGGGAATGGGGATGGACGTATCTGCGACGGATCTCATGAAATATTGAAGGGCCGAAAAATGTCGACGGCTCAACGTCTCCTACGAGTGTTCCTCGGCGTCTCAGACAGCCTCAGACGGAGGCGAAGAGTATGCAAAGCAGTTTGATGCAACGAAAGGGGAGGGGTTACACTAGGAAAAGCTCTCACTCCCTCTTTCCCTCTCCCACTCCCATTCACCCCTCTCATACACTCACACACACACACACACTCTCTCTCTAGAGTGTATAGATGCTCGAAACTCTTGGCCATGGATCATTTAAATATTGCACAGGGAATGACTAAATAAAGCAGAAGGTCGAGTGTACGAGCGGAATCCCGAATCAGATTCCGCTCTCTCTCTCTCTCTCTCTCTCTGCTCCGTTTCGCTGTTTTGTTCGCAAGAGCAGCCCCGAAAACTCGGTCCATGCAGGTTTCATCGAAATTCCTCACGTTCAACGGCCATAAACGTGCCCTCGGCTGGGTTCGCTTTATGGTTGTTGGTTTATCGGGAATCACAAGAATTGGAATAAGGTATCCAGTGTACTTGTACACTTCTTCTTTCTCGCTTTTGCCAAGGATGGGCGGAGAAAGCGTTGGAAACGATGATTTTGAACAGTTTTGTATTTTGCCTCGCGACGATAAGTTCCTAGGCATGTTTCATTGACAGAAAAATAGAAATGGAATTTTCGTTTAAAATCGACGATAAGATTGGACTATTTTCTCTATATATGCATATCGCAGAAAAATGTATGTTCAGGTTTGAAAAGATGAGAATTTTTGTAGTTTAACCCTTTGCGCTTGATAGGGGAATTTCTATTTTCAAGAATTTCCAAATGCAAAGAATTGGAAATTAGATAATACCAGAATTTGCTTATGTTAAAATTTATATAATTTACTAAATAATACTGAAATTTCTGAAGTCACAGTGAAATCACTGAAATATATTTTTTTCCTTTTCGAAAATTTTGCATCACAAAATATTGAAATTGAACGGCTTAGAAATTTATTTAATTCGGTCAAACAATATTAAAACATTTAGAAATTTGTAAAAGTAATTCAAACGATACGAAGAGTTCGCTTTCGATTGCAAAGGGTTAAACCTATCGGGTTTGTGGTTTCACGACGATTTTTATCGACCTGTACCCCAGCCATGTTTCCTACGCTTATTAGCAGCCACCGATTGGCCGCACGATCGGCAGTAAAATTCTTCGATCGCCCTTTTGTTCGAACGCCCGTGTAACACCTTGATTGAAGCGTCTGAACGAATGGAAGGACGTTGAAATGGAAATCACGTTTTCCAGGCGGCCTCGTAAAGCGTGCATTCGTCCCGCTTTTAATTCATGCACGATAAAAATCTTTTGTTCTGTGTCGCGATAAAAGAAAACAAAATGGGCGATCGAATTTTAACGCGGTAGTTTATCATTACGATAAAATGCCGTTAAATTTTATGGACTTATGAACCGTGCGTTGAATCGTTCGGAAAATTATGAGAAAACCGCGTTAAAGCACTCAACGGTGCAACACAAAACTTATACATCGCAATTAAAAATTGTACACCGTGATACACTTTGATCAACATTAGTAAATTCATAGATACCTTTTGCGAGGGTAGATATAAATTAGACAATTATTAAAGTGTATAATTAAATATAAATCTATTCGTTTCAATCTCTCAGTTTGATTTTTTCACACTTTTTCAAATTTACATTTTTTTACACTTCTCACATTTATATTTTTTCACACTTTTATCTCTCTATTACTCATACTCGTTTATTGCTTCTCTTATTTTCTTTCCCTCCCTCCATCCCTCTCTCTATCTCTGCCTCTCTCCCTCTCTCCGTCTCTCTTTCTGTCCCTCTCTCCCTCATTCTCTCTCTATCTCTCATCCCCCATTTCTCTCTCCCTTCCTGTCTCTCTCCCCCTCACTCTTTCTCACCCTCTCACCCTTATTATCACCCCCTCTCTCTCTCTTTCACACAATGTTCATTTCGCAACCCTTCGCTACCTCTCACTCTCACATTCGTCACCCATACCATACGCCAAAACACCCAAACCATACTACCCTACACTCATTTCCATAACACAAACTTAAGCCTAAACTCGCTCACACAATAAATTCATGAACACTCGCCACACTCATCCTTCCATGCAAACATTACTCACTTTCATACCTCATTATACTATACTGTATGATAAACCAGTATCACACCTTTCGCCATCTCTGTGTAATTCTATTCAAACTGAATCGAAAGCAAGAGAAACGACACATCGAAGAAATCTAATCCAACCTGCTCAGGTTACAAGATTTCACTGCAACTGACCACGCTGTTACTTCACTGAAAAAAGGAGTACCGGAAGAAGGTCACCAAAGCAGATTAAGCGTTCACGTTACCTATCCTAGCTATTAAAGAACAAACTACCGTTTAACCCTTTCTTCTACCATGACAAATCGTGCGAACGTAGAACGTTTGGACTTGAGTGTTTCTAAGGCGCAAACGATGAGCACTTGAGAAAACTAAGCGATTGAGAAATTTTTGGTGAACATGATCGAGTGACGAAAGGTTTAGAATTCCAAAAAAAAAGGAAAAGAGTGTTTGGAAGAATATATGACGGGGAAAATGCAAGTGTGAGGCATAAAAGATTGTGATTTTAAAAGAAATAAGAACGTCAAAGTTGTTAAGCTGTAAAGTCGTTCACACATACTATTAAGTTGTTACTATTGAACTATTTTAAATATACATATATTAACCCTTTTCCGTCGAGAAATGACTATTAACCGTCTAACAATATTAATTTCAAAGATTTTCAAATGCAAAATATTTACTAAGATTCGCTTATATCAAACTTCATTCAGTTTAGTTAAATCATATACTAAAATTTACATATATGACTATTTAACCTACAAATCTAACTAATAAACAAACTAACTAAAGTTTGAAAATTTGCGAAACTATCATTTGGCAACTAACAGTCGCCTCTCGAGCCTAAAGGGTTAATCATACCTAAGCAATTCACTTTATTCTACTCACATCCGAGCCCTATCATCCACTCATCTCACTCTACTGATAAAAAATAAGAAATTTCCTATAGCGATAAGCATTTCTTACTTTCTTTAAGCAACGCAGCTCGCTTCGAACCGCGTCCGTTCTTAAAACTCGCCACGGTTAACACCGTTAATTAATTGCCATCCGTTCCCGTGCCCGGGTTTACATTGCCCGGGGCTCTTCTTCTCTGATTGTTAACCTAATTAATAACTCGATCTTCGCGCTTACGAATCACAATTTTCCTGGACGCAGCAGCGCCTTCGACATTCGGGAAACCGTATTATCGCCGCGTGCCTTCGTTTCGACCGAGCATCCCAGGCGCGCTTAATTAACGACATAATTAACGATCCACCGTCGCCTCCTTCTCGCTTAGCACACGCTCCCGTAATGTTTCTCCGGCTGGAGTAATTAGGGTTGCAAGCGGGAGTGGAGGGGGAGTATCTTCGAAGTTGAAAAAGGGATCATCCTTTCCAAATGAGTTCGAAGTCGAAGAAAAAGCGCTGACGAATCGAACATACGGCAAGATTGTTTGAAGCTGAAGGAAAAGCGACGAAAAATTGAATTTACAGTAGGTAAAATTGTCTCGGTTCTTCTTTTCCTCGGTCACAGTAGCGGGCAAAAGTTTAAGACGAGAGGACAATGTGGAACATAGATTTATGATCCATAAATATTGTCAATGCAATCATTTTTATTGTTATTATGGTTGAACTATTATAATTACCTTTTTATTTTATTATGTACACGTTAGTGGGTTCACACATGTAAAATTGATGAAATTAAATTAAAATTGAAATAAAAAGTAAATTTATTCATTAGCGCAGAATGCAAATTTTGTTTATCATGCCATCCCTTATAAATTAGTAAGCTCAATTTCATTAATTCTTCGGTCTTAAACTTTTGTCCACTACTGTGCATCCAGGTAATGGTTCTGAAAAATTCGATTCACAGCCAAACAAAAGTGCTGCCAAAAGTTGTTCGTGTTTCTAGAGCAAAAGTTTGGCTTTTTAGCAAGACGGGGTTTCGGTGGAAAAGTTGCGGTGGAATATTTAATTAGGGAGAGATAGCGGTAAAAGGGGTGAAAATACACGGGGAATTATAAAGGGAAGCTTTAGAAGTTTTGATTAAAACTTGGACACTTGAATTACCGATAATTATAGTTCATACAGTATCCTGTTGTGATTACACTGTTTATTATTCATATAGATTTCTATTAATTCAATCGGTGCCTCTCAAGTTTGGATGATACCTATTAATCCCCAAGCTGCAATCTTTAAATAACTAATTAAATAACTAGTGCAATTTATGTTTACATCAGTATGTATATAAATGACTTCCAGCCCGTTTACAAATAAAATAATAATAAGAAACTCTCACTGAAACTCTCACATTTTCTCTGTCCTTGTATTAAACCTAAAACATCGATCCGTCTAGCAAATTGTTTACAATTTATCGGTAAAATGGATGCAAGCCTACTGTAATCAATCACAACGTATAAGTCTCTATATTTCACCTATTTTACTAAAAAAAAAATTGCTTCCTTTCTCGTAATTAATATTTTATTTCCCTCAAGCATGATAAAGTGTCGGTAATGGTAGCACGTCGAACAGAATTTCTTCTGCGTCACGCTTATCGCAATCAACAGCCGACAATGCTGTCGTTGCTCCGACATTCTTTCCTCTTTCCAGCTAATTACCATCGACACAGCCGTCTCCTTATCAAATATCTTCGCCGGCCAGTTGTCGGTCTAATCATACCGCGTCACGGTAATTAACACCCTCTGTCGATCACGATCACGTGTTTTGTTGCCCCTTGTCGCCGTTATTAATTGCGTTTATCGCCAACGGTAGCGGCCAACAGAGCGGTCTCTTGTAATCGATTAATTAGCCCAGCAGCCGAAAATTAAGGGGCCACTGTCCCTAACGAACGAAACCTGACTGCGGGTCGTGTAAAACGAACGAATTCAACGGACGTGGCGTGAATGGAGATTAACGAGGGGGATGCTCGCCACCCTTGCCTCTCTAAATCCAAACATTTTTGCGCCTCTCGCCGGGTTTCACTCTGGAAATTAATTTATCGAAATGAATCCGCCGAGTCGAAACGTGACTTCGGTCATTCGTTTAATCGACAAACAAACGGAATCATCCTTTAGCGTTCAAATTTGTAGTCGAGCGAACAGGACGATAAGGGCGAGTAAACGAAGGGGAGGAAAAAACAGAAGGTACTTGCGAGCAAATGTTAACAGTTCATCGATCGGGAGCTTATCAACATTTAGCTAACCGCACGGTGCAACACCTAACCGAACACTCTATTAACCCTTTGCACTCGAGAGGTGACCGTTAGTCGTTTAACAATACTTACTTTAAAAATTCTCTAATTCGAAATATTTACTATGATTCGCGTATATTAAACTTCATTTAGTTTAGTTAAGTCGTATATTAAAATTTACGTATATGACTGTTCAACGTCCGAGTCTGAACTGACGGCTGAAAATTTGCGAAACTATCATATGCTAGGATTACGATGTCCCATGAGAGGGGACAGCCGAGTGCAAAGGGTTAAGAATTGATTAAAAATTGTACTTTGGAAGAACAGAAAATGCACTGTGAACAACACTAGTTCAAGACTAATTAATCACAACAGTAACTAGAGTGAATGGCTGCCTCTTTATATTTTGTATTATTTTGTTTAATTAACAACAATAAGGGAGCCATAATTATATAAACCGCATTATGAGGACAGAGAATAAAATTTGCAACTTTGTCGATTTTTTCAGATCTATTCATTTTTTTCAAACGCCCATAAATAAATAAATAAACCAAGAATGCGAGCTTATAAAATGCGACACCGAGAAAAAGTCGCAGCGAAAGATATTCAAATAAATAGTTATGAATTAAAACTCAACTGAAACCGTTTTCCATCGATTATGTAGGCGAAAATGGTGGTGCTCGAAGATAAACACTAAAGAACGAACAATGTCCACGAGTCGTAAAGCAATAGAAATCAGCGTTAAGAAAGAAACGTTTAGCAGAGCGCGTAAAATCGCAAAACCATAAAATTGACCGACAAGAAGCCAGCGAAAGCGAGAACGAGAAGAGGCAAATGAGCAGGATCAATTACCGTTATGATTCTCGCTGAGAGCAGGGCTTTCCTGCTTTACGGCGAAACGAAAACGCCATCTTCTTTTACTGCACCGTGTCCTCTCGACGGGAGTTTCTCGGGCGGCGCGTTCATTCGGTTTCGCGTAAAATTCGTTCCGCGGCTTGCAAAAGCGAGGATCACGAGACTGTCACAGGGAGACGCGTGATTTAGCTTAAAGGCTCGTAAAACGAACGGGAGAAAGCGTGAAAAGCGACGAAACTCGCGTGTCTCCGACGTCGAGGTGGCCTGTGCCAGCCGAAAACTTGATCTAAAAATTGCGTGATCTCAATTGGATCCTCCATTGAATCTCCGTACCGAAGTTCCTAATTTATTTTGGCAATCTATAGGATCGGTTTTTCTATATTAATCGCTGGTTCATCGAACAACCCCTAAAATTCAGACTCGTGAAATATCCGGTCGCAAAAACGAACATTTGTATTTGAAAACCGGACTAATCTCAGATCCGCTTTTATTTTAAAACCGAAACGCGTACTCTCAGGAGCAGAAATATTTTATCAATGAATATTTTATGCACCCAAACTCGAAGAATCGTCCGGTTTCATTCTCTTAAAATAAAATAAACTCGAATCGGTCTACCTTTAGGGCACAGAAACATTTGATCACCGAAAGCTTCATGAATTTAAATCCTACGAAACGATCGACGGAACTCTAACCGTTATCGATCCAGAAAAGCCAATTCTAATTCCACCACACATTGCCAGCTACCTGTATAGATTTTACGCTGAATAAGTCGAACAACAAACGGTGGCAGGTTCGAAAAAGTTCGAAGAAAACGTCGAAGTGGGTTAAAAGCCAAGAGTGAATCTGGGAAAATGAATGCTCGATGAATCGCAGTGCCCAGGAAAGCTGCTTTCGAAGCTACGCTGCTCCGTTGCACGCGATCGCAAATACAATTTTGCGTTTCCGGTGAATTTACACGGTTTGCTCGGTCGTTCCTCTTGGTTCAGGTTGGGTTCAGAAATTTTTGATTAAACGTCATCCTCACCCCTCCCTGCACGCCCCCTGCGACCCACCAACGCGTCGAGAGAAAGATGCAGCCTCGACTAAATGTCATCAAACCGAGATCTCCATTTGATTAAGGTACCGCCGATTCCCGAGGGTCGATCCGAGTCGCGAACTCGATTTCGCTATCTAATTTCGCGTGATTGGCGACTTCATTCAATCGCGGTCACTCCGGCTTCTGCTTGGATACGTCGCGGATCTAATTTCGGTTCATTTCCGACGCGACTCTGGAAATAAAGGGACACCGTGCGCGGTCTCGATACTGACGCAACGTTTAGGGCCTTGATTGACGTGTACGAGGGGAACTTTGAAGAGGATAATTCAAAAAACGGCTATTTTTTAACTTGGAAAGCTATGATTCGGAGATTTGGAATTTCTGACAAAAGAAATTCGAATGTGGGTACCCTAGGAACTATATTAATGCTTAGCCAACTGAATGGCGAGGTCTCCCATTCTTTCCTCTGCCATTAATTCACTATTTACTTTTTGTTATTAGTTAGTCTTGAACTAGTGTTGTTAGTAGTCCATCAAATGCATTTTCTACTCTTCCAAACTACAATTTTTAATCAATTCAACTCTCCAGTTCAAGATTAACTAATAACCAACGTAAATAGAATCAATGGCAGAGGAAAGAATGGGAGATCTCTCACTCTTTCCTCCCTCATCAATTCTATTTACCTTTGTTATCAGTTAGACTTGAAGTAGTGTTGTTCATAGTCCATCAAATGCATTTTTCTGCTCTTCCAAACTACAATTTTTAATCAATTCAACTTCAGTTCAAGATTAACTAATAACCAAAGTAAACAGAATCAATGGCAGAGGAAAGAATGGCGAGGTCTCCCATTCTTTCCTCTGCCATTAATTCACTATTTACTTTTTGTTATTAGTTAGTCTTGAACTAGTGTTGTTAGTAGTCCATCAAATGCATTTTCTACTCTTCCAAACTACAATTTTTAATCAATTCAACTCTCCAGTTCAAGATTAACTAATAACCAACGTAAATAGAATCAATGGCAGAGGAAAGAATGGGAGATCTCTCACTCTTTCCTCCCTCATCAATTCTATTTACCTTTGTTATCAGTTAGACTTGAAGTAGTGTTGTTCATAGTCCATCAAATGCATTTTTCTGCTCTTCCAAACTACAATTTTTAATCAATTCAACTTCAGTTCAAGATTAACTAATAACCAAAGTAAACAGAATCAATGGCAGAGGAAAGAATGGGAGATCTCCCCATTAAGTTTGTTAAGCGTTAAGTAACAAGTATTAATCGAACGTTAATCATCGGTAGCTTTAGCGTTAATCTTATCCACGGCGAAAAACCTAAACAAGAGTACCTAGACAAGAGATCATCCTCGGACAAGCTTCAAAAGCGTGCTACTCCAACAAGACTCGAGGTGATGCCGAAGCTTCTCAGCCGCAAAACGAACGAACGAGTCCTTGGTCACGCTGCAACTGATGGGTATCCGTCAAGCAACTGATGTCCCGTAAAGGAGTTTCAGGAAGACACTAAATCAACATCGAGCACGAATGCCAAGCTCGCACGCCTGTGATCGGTGCTTGACGCGGGTCTTCTTCGATTATTTTCGGACGGGAACAGAGGGACCGGTGCCAGGAATATACGGCACGTTAATAGCTGGCTGACAAGTACACCGGTGGGAAACGAGAACGTTTTCGAGCCGCTCGTGCACGTTGAATAAACATAAATAACGCAGGTGGGACAGAGGGGGTGGCTTAAGAACCGTTTGCGCGAGAAGAACGCGCGTTAACCCTTTATCCGACCATTTCTTCGCGGCTCCTTTACACTGTTCACGATGACGTTACAGAGAAGCTGAGAATTTAATTAAAATCATTTCCAAATTCATCCCCTAATCTTACGACTTGATCCTTCTTAGAGTCGATTGTGCGATCGCGTGTCGAGGAAATTTGTGTTTAGCGAATATTCGCTTCTTGCTCACTTGCAAACTTTTATGTTATTTCTGATTAATTGTAATTTCATTTGATGAACAAAGATAAATTTCTTCGCGGTTCTTGTACACTGTTCACGATGACGTTAGAGAGAAGCTGAGAATTTAATTAAAATCATTTCCAAATTCATCCCCTAATCTTACGATTTGATCCTTCTTAGAGTCGATTGTGCAATCGCGTGTCAAGGAAATTTGTGTTTAACGAATATTCGCTTCTTGCTCACTTGCAAACTTTTGTTTGTTATTTCTGATTAATTGTAATTTAATTTTAATTTAACAAAGATAAATAAATTAAAATACGTAAACAAACACACAGATAAATAAATATTTATCGGTTTACATTATTTTGCCGCGTTGAACAACGGTTCCTTATCTCGCGCCAAAATTCGTTTAACCGGTTTAAAATGATCGAATACTACCAGGACCCACTGTATAATTATTGGAAGGAAAAATGAGGGGTTCGAAAACAGCAGTTCGCCGGGGAGAATTAGTGAAAATTGAAATCCATCGACCGGGGGCAAGGGGTAAAATAAAGCGACAACGCAAATTGGACTGTCGACGGAAACAATGAAGCCGGCCGGACATTATTAACCGAGGAGGAAAACATTTCTAACTTGCGTGAAATCCAATCGTATCGGCGACATCATTATACCGGGCTCCATTAATTAAACGTCCGTTAACGCACGATGTTTATGAATGTTAATGCGCGACGCGCGCCCGCCATGTATCAAATTATGTCATGCGAGCGGATGTTCCCGTCGCGATTAAACAGGGGTTGGAAACGAAACGAAACGGAATGGAACGCGAACCGGGATCGATCGGACGAAATTTGACTTTTGTCGTTCCAGTCCCCGACCGATTTAACCATTTTATTTTTATTTCACGTTTTATTTTATTTTATTTACGGGCAGATTACAGGTAAACGTAACAGCAAGTGCTTGATAAGAAGTAAAAGTAATTAAAAAGAAAAGACAGATATACATAACATATAATATACATACGTAGTAAAATTAGAATTAAGTGGATAAGCATCTGTGTACTTGAGATCCGATTGTAAAATATTCGCAAGCGTGAAAATTTTAACCATTTTGATAAACTCCTCGCCGACATAAATAGCTCAACCGATCCTCTTCTTTCGTTTCCACCTCGATCTAACGACGTCGCGTTCTATTTTCCGCCGACAATCGAAAAGGACGTCGAATAAATTTAGAAAATCTCCGGAGCTCTAGAATTTCAACAGATCGATAAGGCTAATGTACGGTTAACTGGAAAACTCTGTCGCGGTTTCCCTGGCCGCTCGATTCATTGAATGTTATCCGAAGCAACCCCCTGTGTCGCTGTTTCGTCGCAAACAATGATCGAATATCATTAACGCTTTAATTACTATCTTTATTAATGTAATCATTATTATCATTATTATTATTAGCAGTATTATTATCATTGTTATTATTATTTTTATTATTACATTTTCATTTCTCGGGGTTTCCCCGGTTCTACTCCATTCCTACGGGTCTTTTCCTTAGACCAGGTAGGAACGGGCCTATCTATTTATGTTGGTGGATCCATGAATTTTCTCACTATTGCACAGGTTGTATTTTTCTTTGTGTTTGTGCTTGTATTCCTATCGTTTGTATGTTTTTCCGTAGTGTTTTAAATGTCATTTCCATTGTCGATACAGCTTTTGTTGCTTCCACATTATTTTTATTTCTATTACCAATTGTGTATATTTTGTGATCTTTACTTCTTCTTTTATCTTTATATTTGCATCATTCAGGATGGATATATCTATGAGATATTTAGTTCTTGCTTATTATTATTATTTTTTTTATTCTCTTTGTTATTATTATTAAAATCCCCGTAAAAGAATCGATCGCAACAGCGTTAGATCTGCCCTAAGAAAGCTTGCCCCCTGCGAACGAGTCGTCTCGAATCGGCCCTTAAGTTGCCGTTTCAACGAGAAAACAATGAGAGCTCCCCTCTCACTGGAATGAAAATCGTGCGCCAAGCACCCTGCTACGATTCCCATAAATATTTATCGCGCCCCGTGAAAACGGGACGCGTTTTCTTTGCGCTCCGCGCGGCGCCGCGCCACGGGCCCGTCGATGGCGCTTTTTATTACACCGACAGACGGGAACGAGAGAGAGAGAGAGAGAGGGTTCGTGCCTCCAGAGAGGCGTCCGCTTCCGGTGACAGCCGTAATTAACCTTCGACGAGAGAGACTTTCGTCGACGAAAAGTTTCCGGACGCGATAAACACGCTCGTTAACCCGTCCAGGAATTCGTGTCGTCTTTTGAGCCGGCCGCGTTAACAAGAAACGAGGGCTCTCTCGCGTCCCCACACTCCCGACGAATCCCCCGCCTTCCAGCCCGTTTTCCATGCTGCGCGAAAGCGACGATTAAACGCGAAGCGGGGATCAAAGGCGATCGCGGAGATCGATCGGGATCCATCGCAGCGACGGACGAGCAACAAGTATCGCGCGTGGGTATCTGGGTCGGAGACGAGTCGTCGGACCGACGGAACGCTATCCGACGACGAATGACGAATTGTCTGCGCTGCTGGAACAAAGGGAGGCCATGAATAATGAGCGTGCGAATAATGCATTTTTCGTAGGAAACGGTAATCGTTTATGAGACGATGGGACTTTATTTTAAAAAGTTATCACAAATGTACCATATTTAATTATTCAACCGACGCTATTGTCTTTTTGTTGCCGACGAACCATTTAAATAAATGACGAACATTAGCTCCACACGTTGCTATAACTATACAATTAACACTAGATTGCCGGATGTTGGGTATACACCTATTTTGCCTGAAATTAGTCAATTTGACTCAAACATGAAAATTGAAGTTTTTAAAAAAGATCAAATTTTATTTTAAAGGAAGTTTATTCTAAACAATTTTTACATATATATTCAGTTTTTAAAATACATTTTCTGCAGACTTTTTTTATTACATTTAGCCCAAACGCCCTTACTTCTATTCCTTTCACACGATACTTGAACTTGACAAAATCACAAGTGAGTCAAATTGACTCACTCCGGCAATCTAGTGTTAAATATTCAATGTAACATTAAAGTTAAGTCACTGGATCAAATGGGTCTATCATATCGTTACGGTTGAAAATTGAGTAAAACCACAAAAAATGTTTACTGTGCAAGAACGAGAAGCCGTACTAAGAATTAATTTGACACCAATGTTTCCCAACGTTTTTATTAAATACTGAGATACGTTTCGGTCAAACAAAATCGATCAGTATCGAAGATAAATTCGATTATATCGATGAATAGTAAGGGAATAATTTGGATGGTTAATACGGATAATAAGTAAAGTAAAGAACAAAATCACGCCCGTATTCGTGAGCATATGTGATATTGACGTTCTTATAACAACCATTTGGATATTCGAGCTTTTCGATGGAAAAGGTTCGGACATTTAAAATTTGGTTTACGAACAACCCCCCCGTGACGTGGTTACCCGGATATTTTCGATCGCTCGGATAATCCCAGTCCTAGCAGAGAAGTACGCTGCCGGCTAAAAGCACAGCAGGGACGATGCGAATTTTCCCTGCTTTTTACGCGGAAATTATATACACGAGAAGAAAATGTATAATTCCCTACGTTCGTTCAGCGTGCAGTATTTCCGTCGAATTAAAAACATAGGAACTCGCCCCGAGGTGGTTCGGATTCCCGCCCCTTCAAAGGCTTCAATGATTCTTCCCCTTAATTAGAAACTCTTTTTCACGCTACCCCGTGTCGCATTTCATTATAAATTCTCCCCTATTCTATTTCAACCATAATTACATCTCGAAACCACCAAGCTCCCCGGCAGAGAACAGACGTTTAACCCTTCGATTAGATATTTTCTTAATACATACCCACAAATGTTGCTGTTATTCTAAATAAAAATACAATTTAAGGTAATCAGACATTCAATTATAATTCCTAGTAATTTAATTCGGTATGGTAAATTCTAAACGTCGATACCTGTACACACTGCTGACTATACAGACACCCCTCGACTTTTGCACAAAATTGGTTCCTGAAAGTGTGTGCGAATGTTGAATTGTCGAAACTCAAAACCTGTGTCTTAAAGTATTGATCGAAACAACATTGTAGTCTGATAGCTAAAGTCTGATGTCCCTTGAGAGGGGGCAGCCCAGTAGCTCACTCGACTCACGATGTCCTCTTAGAGAGGACATCCGACCGCAAAGAAGTTGAATTTTTAAAAATGAACAAAATAGCAAATTGTGCGAAAGTAAGATGTGCAAAAGTCGAGGCACGCCTGTAGTCGGCACTCGTAACGAAAGGGTTAAATCGTTCAATTTCAGCGAACGCAGCTTTTTCCACGAAACAAAATTCTCGTTGAGAACGCATCGCGTTTCGGAACGATCTATACGGAAGAATCGAGATTTTTCGACGTTTTCATCCGGCTTACGCGTCTCTGTCGCGAGAACAGAGAAAGTCTCTATCGGAGAGCTACGGGACAAAAGGCGAGGCTGTGTTTCTCGCTGTTTTGCATCCGTTTCCGGAATATTGCCGGCGCAGCTCGTCCCAAAGAACGGGTCCTCTTATTTATCGACGAACCTACTCTCTCGCTTCTCCTCTTTGACGCCTGCTAGCTGTGTTCCACGCCGGGGAACATAAATCTAACCCTGACAAGGGAACAACGACACAGAAAAGGCGGACGTCGAGTAACTACCGACTCGCGTCTGTATTTGCTTCGAATTATCAGCTGTGCATAGTTGTGTAGGGTTGTAGGGAAATGTTAGGAAAAAGGTTGAAGCCCGATAAGAGAGATCGACCTCGGTTGGTTCATGGACAGATTTTTCTGAATGGGTACGATCGAGACCTCGATGGGGTTATATGGTGCTCTGGATTTGATGCTGTTTTCCTTTGAACCACTTTTGGTATAGGAGGTAATATGAAAGACTACATTGAGTGTAGAATAATATAGTGTTATAGAGAGAAACACTACAGAAGCTGGGTTCGAGTTAGGTTCTAGTTAGATTTGAATTACTCTCGACTTAGGTTTGGGTTAGGTTCAGGTTAAGTTCTGTGGAATAATATAGTATTATAGAGAAGAACACTACTCTTCGAGTTAGATTCAACTTATGCTCGACTTAGGTTTGGGTTAAGTTCGGAGTAGTATAGAGGAAACAATATGTAGAGAGTGGTATCATACACCACAGTACTACAAAGCAAACCGCTAGATAGTAATTTTAACATAATGTACTGTAGAATAATGAAGTTCGAGTAATAATATTATAGATGAAAGCACTATAAAGGGAAACACTATAGAGGATGATAATACCACACAGCACGGAATAGCTACGAAACAAAATGGTAGATAATGGTACACCTAACGTGAACGATAACACGAAAGACCACATTGATGTAAGAGACGATACTGTGAGCTACAGTATTATAGAACATACTACCGATAGAACCTAACACCACGAAGAATACCACGTGAAAGAAAACATCGCAATCGTGGATAAAGGAGGACGTAATCACGTCGAAAGAACGTAAAAAGCAAGAAAATATAGGTTACAACACAGAAACACGCCGACCCCGAGTGCGTGTTTCTTTTTCTCCCGTGGATCCGCTCTGTTTTCGATTTAATTTTAGCCAGCGACACAGCTATAATAAACGCTCTATCCTCCGCCTCTAAATATACCACTCGCCACCATGTTTTCGATCCGCTTTGCTCGTAATCGCAACAAATAAGCCCAGGCGAAACACGTTGCGTTCCGTTGCGTTAATTATTCAACGACCGATCGGACTCGTATTCGCGCGTTGCACCAGTTTCTAATGTCCAGCGAGCAAAGTCGACGCGATCAGGTTGCTGTCGGGTGTGTTAGAAAGTTTCCAGCGCAGTTTCCAACGACCAGCGCGATTAAACTGTGTCAATAAATTGTCACACGCGAGCGGAGAGCCGGCGGATACATGATGCCCCGGGAACACGCGACACCCTGGCGACACGGTTATCGGCCATATTTACGCGAAGAAAGGACGCCTCGAGCGTCCATTTTTGCTGCTCACACGTGCATATAACTTTCCACGTTATTTCTCAGGAGAGGAAGGGGAAACGAAATTTTTACAGCACAATTTGAAACGATCACGACTGTGATCTGACCGATTTAACGCTAGATAACTAAACTAAATCCTTTTCACTCGAGAGACGATTGTTAGTCGTGTAATAATGTTAACCTGAAAGATTGTAAAGTGCAAAATATTTACTAAGATTCGCTTATAGTAAACTTCACTTAGTTTAGTTAAATCGTATACTAAAATTTGCATGTATGACCGTTTAACCTCCGGGTCTGAGTAACAAACAAACTCAAAACAAAGTCTGAACATTTGCGAAACTATCATTTGGCGACTAATAGTCGCCTCTCGAACGCAAATCGCAATACTTCCATATAGCTGGAAAACTGAAGAAACGCGAGATGATCCGCTTTGAAAGGACGGCGCGTTAAACTTTACGTAATTGCATGAATCATCTCGACTAGTTTGTCTTAGAAAATATGTCTGTTAGAAGCAAGGTACGTCTCGGGGAGACGATTTTCACGAGAACCGCTGGAGGAGTTGCTCGAAGGAAATCGAAAATAGTGAGCAAAGGTTTTACGAGAAACCACGGGCAACATCGAGCGCAACACGAACGTTGACGTCAAGCCGTGTTACGCGGTCAGTTGCATTTCGAAGCTGCTGAATTTCGCGGTCTAAAATTGTCCCGTGCCCTCGTGTATGATCGTTCTGACGTAAGTCGTGTAAACATGTGCCAAATCGCGGTCAAATTCCGCGCACAATAAAACGGGACCAGCTTTCCTGCACCACTTTTCCGATTCGTCGTCAAAGGGTTGACCCGTTCTTCGTCCCTGGACGTCTCAACGAGGATTCGCCAACGAAAGCTGGTCGAGAAGTTCTGACACAGGCCACGCGCGGTCGAAACGAAAGTTCCGGGCGGAAAGTAAAAGCTAATTAACCACTTCGGTACGAGCGTCGGCTATAGTCGACAGTCACGGATGAATTCGCACAGCCGAGCGTCGACTATAGTCGTCAACCAAGAACTTTTTACCTTATCTCTGCAATCGCAGTGTGTACGTTCGCCTAATAGGTTACTTCGAATCGTTGCGTACCTGGATGATACCTGTATGTATACAGGGTGTTCGAACGGAACTGGGAGAAAATTGAAAGGGTAACTCTAGGCAAGATTCTAAGACGAAAATCAAGAGTAACAATATTGCGTTTGACGCTTTGTTTATTAGTTATAAACAACTAAACAAACGGGCTATCTTACGCCTGAGAGTAGGCAAATCGGGCGACACGGCAGGTAACGTCAATGACTACGCAGTGACGCTTAGTACGTGCATTTCTGTAGATGTTCAGAGGTAAGTCATATTAAGCATCACTACGTAATCACTGACGTTACCTACCCTGTTGCCCGATTTGCCTGCTCTCAGGCGTAAAATATTCGTTTCTTTAACACTATTCCTATCGACACTTCACGCATACTTATTCCTACCGCGACATTGCCCACGTAAGACAGACTACAAATTTTTCTCAAAAAATAAACAATGAAAAAAGAAGTAAATATTGAAAAATGTATTATACGTATATCGGAGAAAAAGTCTAAAGTTTAAAGAAGATTCAATTATATTGCATCTATGAAATTCTAATCGAAATTTTAAAAACGGTCATTTGACCGATTGCGGTAGGAATAGTGTTAATTGCTTGTAATCATTTCTAACAACATATTTTTAGGCATTTATATATGGGACCAGTAAACTAAGTGATAGTCGCTCAGTTTTAGTCAAAGATCATCAGTTTTACGATGAAAGACTGAGGTGATTAAACGATGCGTCAACTGTTGCATCGAGATTTCGTACGTGAAGAGGCGCGTGCACGATCGAGTGCCGGGTGCAGCGACGATAATGCCCGTGGCTGTTTGTAAAAGGCATCCGTGCTGCTTTCCGCAGATAATTGAAGATAATGCCGATACACGGTTATATTTAGACCGACGCCGATTCCAGATCGTCCCTCATGACCTAACCCAAAGTCCTTCCTCTCGCGATAGCAGGACAGTTCAGGATGAATTGTAGTGACAAACTCGTAATTGTCGAAGCAAAGCCATTAACTGCCACGATACCCGTTTGGGGATTTTGGAATTTTACGTACACCATTTGGCGCGAAGAATATATCAATTGGGTTTGACAGTTTAATATCATTTTATGCATATCAATCAATATTTTTTATTGTAAGGTTTAGAATCACATCCACTTCAAGGTCTTTAGCGACTTACTGGACTTTCCTCTTTATATCTCGTCAAATATTTACACTCACACCCTTTGTACTTGACTATTAGTCATCTGACGATATTAACTTCAAAAATTTTCAAATTCAAAATATTCTCTAAGATTCGCCTACATTAAACGGTCATTTAGTTTAGTTAAGTAATACACTGAAATTTACACATGTGATCACTGAACATTTGGATCTGACTAACAGACAAACTAACTAAAGTTTGAAAATTAGAGAAACTATCATTTGGTGACTGACAGTAGCCTCTCGAGCGCAAAGGGTTAAAATATACTTTCTTTTCGTCACTGTATTTCACTTTGCGGTTATTCTTGCTTTCGAAGTTTCCTCCTTCGATCCATGAACAGACAACTTTCTTATCTATATTATTGAAAGTTCCCTCGAACACCCTATACAATTTCTCAACTGATGTAAAAGGGTTACTAGCCCGTTAAATAAAATTATTATTATTACGCCAAGTTCGATTTTCGAACAAATTCTACGATGGACGGTAAAACGATATGCAAGGAAAAATTCGGGTAAAAATTGTTCGAACGTATTAAAATTAAAATAAAACTGATGAATAAGACTACGCGTCTGACTATTAAAATTAAAATAAAACCCAAGAGTAAGACAACACGTTTGACCCCTTCGACGTTACATTTATTTCTGTTCCCTTTTATTTTTTATAATATCAACCGTCTCTTGGTTACCACCTCTGGCTGAACTTTGCCGCCTTTTTTCAAATTTTCCTTCGTTGACAGCAGTCTAGAAAATGCTTGATGCATGGCATTCTGTGAGCCGGCTCGCCTCACAAATGCCTTGAACGATTCTGCGCTAACCATCGCGTTTCTGGAACGACAACGAATAGATTGGAAATTTTAAAGCGAGAAGACTACGCGTTAAAGAAGCCAGCTCAGGCGACACTTAATTCGGGCTCGACGGAAACTTGCTACGAAGTCTGGCGTTGCACAATCGAATTAATGACAAGAAGCAATGATACAATTACTCTGCAGCCACTTATTAAACAGAGGCTCGGCCGCGTTCAGCCGTGATTGCCAGGGAACGAACAGAACCCGGTGAAATCTGAACATCTTCTCGCGTTGCTGGGAATTAGCTTAGCAAAATCGGCGTGCTCTGATTAGAGCCAAGTTTTCCGCTGACGCCGGCTGCTGCTCGCAGTACGCAACGCCGGATTAAAACGGTGTATCCGCACCGTGTAGAAAGTTGTCCCCTGAAAAATGGAAACACGACTGGAAGAAGGATGGGAAAAAGTGGAGAAGTGGAAGAATTGGAAACACCGATGAAACTTGCTGAAAATTCGACAGCAACTCTTGGCTACAATGGCGGATAAAAGAAAGTTCGAGGTTGGAATTTATACACAGCAGCTTTCGCGTTAGACATTTTATATTATATTAATAACACTCGTATAACACCGATACGAAAACGGAAATAATTGTGACAAAGCAATTAGAATCATAAACACAGAATAAGTAAAAAAAAATCTTTATATAAAACAGATACTCTTTTAAGCATACGGCTAACCGTATTCACATGGTACTTAAATAATCCACATTCCGCAAAATTAGTGTCCTTTCGTACCATCCAACGCTTAAACCTTTTTCTGTCCACCACTGTACGAACAATTTATATTTTTAATGATTTCAGCAGGTAGAGTTTTCAGGTAAAAATAAGTACTTATTTTACTTCAACACAAACAAAGTGAATTGTTCCCATAAAAAAAGTACTTCGCGAAACGCATTCAAATTCAAAAGGTATAGAATTCAAGAAATAGAAGTCCATCGAAAATTGACGAGGGTCGCAACTGGACCGCGAAATATGGAGAAATACAAGAAAATAGAATCGACAAAGGAGAAAAGTAGGGGAAACTTGGACGTTATTTAGAAGAACTCGAGGAATATTAAAAGAAGCGTTCGCTTATGGCGCGCAAGAGCACACGAAGTCCGTGTTCAAAGGGTTAAACGGAAGACCCGCCTACTACCGCTTCACTTCAGAAACTTCCTATGAATCTTCTTCTTTCTTGAACCGGAAAAACCTCGAAGACACCGTAGTCCAGAAGATAAACGCACCGTCGAGTAAATCTCGTTGGATTTAACCGGGCCAACGATCGATGCGGTTCACGATAATTAATCCATTAAGTCTGTAGGTACTTTGGTTCGAGCATTAACGAAGATCCTACTGCTCGAAATAATTAGGGGATCGCGCGTTTCGATGGTCTCAAAGTTCGAGCAAACTTTGAATACCTTTGTTCCCATAATTTACATCGTTTAAAAGCCTACTTTCTAAAGAATCAAGAATGTCGACTTTCCAAACAAATTTCGAGTAGCGTTTCCGATTTCGTTAATTTCTAAACGACATATGTCATGTCAAAGCTGGACCAGCTCGAACAGCTTTTCTCCATCGACAAAATTGGCGACCAGCTTTTAATTTGTGACTCGAGAAATCACCAGTATTTGAACATCCGTGTAATAGAAATACGGGTGTAACGAAGATACACGTGCAAAAGAAACACGCGTGTAATTAAAGTACACTTATCAGCGAGCATCGTAAAAGTCCCCATTCCCAAGAATCAAGAACGCTTCTCGTCCCCAAACAAAAAGAATCTCGCTCGACTCGATCCATCAAAACGAGTGCAGTTCCACGGTACTCTGTAATTCGTCGCGTCGCGAGGAAACACCCTAGAACGAAGCCCGGAAAGGAGGGTCCCTGTGGACCCTCGGACTTTTTCCCGCTGGCCAAAGAACGGACACGGCAGAGATGATTCTGATTTATCTTTGATTCTCTGCAGAGCAAAAGCGCGGAGTCGCCTCGAGAAAAGCAGGAAGACGGCACCAGGCCGCGTGTACTAATCCCTTAAGAGTGTCGCGAACGAACGAACAGCAACGAGGGGGGTAGGCGGAGGAGGAGGAGGAGGAGGAGAGGAAAGGCAGAGCAGTGGAGCGAAGTAGAAGAAAAGAAGAAGAAAAAGAGGAAGACGCAATCCTGCCGGGAGCGGATTTCATTGAAATGCCGAGGAGCCGGTAGGAAAAACAGCATCTGGGTTAAATTCCCGAGGATCTTTCGGCTCCAGTCAGCTCTCCCGGACGCGGCTGATAGAATTCCCTCTTGCACACCGCGAAACAACGAGGCGGGAGGAGGAGGAGCGTGACCGAAGGTGAGAAGAGAACATCGACCGAGCAGCTTCTTTTCGCGTTGCCGTGGTAGTAGGTTTGGGCGCCCGCGGGAAATAACGCCGTGGACCGAGCCGCAAATTTGCGGATCACGGCTGGGACACACGGGGGACACGACGCGCTCGCGGAAGAAGAATTGGATGGCCGGGCCTGGGGAAATGGACGACCGATCCGGAATTTTTAAACGGGACAATGGTTAGAGTGACTGCCGCTCGGAGTACTTGGATAGTACCAGCTGCTACCTTCTCTTGGAAGAGATGCGTAGAACATTGAACGTTAGGGATTGCCTTGGAAGCAAGACAAAGTAACGTTGCGAGTACTTTTAGTGTAGTTACCAAAGTACTTCGAAGTACCAATTGCGTTGTTTGTTTGGGAGACTAGTGCGGTGCGAATGATTAATGGAAAGTACTTTTTTCAAAAGTACTTCGGGGGAAACTGTTACCGCATTCGCAGAAAGATGAATGAAAAATACTTTTTCAAAAGTACTTCTGAGGAAACTGTTACTACATCCGCGAAAGATGTAAAGTCGGATACTTAATATCCTGAGATGTTCATCTTCCTTCGCAAAACAGGGCGCCGTAACGGGTTGAATCACGGTATCGGTTAACACGCGACCAAAGTACTAGAGCGGCGTCGTTGATCGAGCAAAACGTTGCTGCTCGTCGCGAGTAAAATACTTCGTGAAACGGCTTCGACAGTTGAGATACCGGCTCGTAAAAATGGCGGTGTCATTACACGGTACGTGGCCATGTAACAAATAGACCGAGGACAGGCGAATCTCTCGGCTCTGCATCCTTAAACTCCGAGAAAAGTCAAACTACGGATGGCTGACGGTCATAGAGCGTGTCTCGGTGAAAAACGAGATGGGAAGCGTAATGTGCAGCGTGCACGGAAGTCCATTAAATACCGGGGCATCGTTTAATTAACCAGCTCGAAATCCATAACGCGTTCGTTTATCGAAACAGACACGGTTCGAGTAACCGAACGAGGTCTACTTCGGGCACGGCTGGAAATAATCGGGTAGGAATCGGTGGAATCGATAACGCTAACTGAAACGCAATATTATTTAACGTCTCCTCTCACGCGTGACTATTAAGTACACTACACCGGCGATCTGTGCTCACGATCTTGGAACGTTGTAACATTCCTGAGTAATGCATTTTAACGCTAATGCACCTGTGCGTGGTCAATGTAACGTAATTATAGTCAGTCACCTCAGCGGTACCATTATCGGTGTCCTAGTTACTGTAAACCAGCTCCGATAAATAATATTCCGTAGAATACATTTTCCTGTCGTATTACACTTATTCAAATTCTCCTTGCAAGATGCACTTTATTTCATAAGCATTCATCGATTAATAGACTTCGAATCGTTTGAGTGTCAGACTCAACTTTTTATTATTACCTTAAGGTGATTTATTAAGTCTCCTCTTCAGAGAGGACATCCGACCACGGATGCTTAACACTAGAACTACCGACAATTATAGTGTACTTATTTGCATACACGAAAAGATATTGAACACATAGAAAACAAATCTTTATTTATACTTTCTGCAGAAAATCATAATAAATTTTGGAAGCTTTACCACAGAGAATTTATAAGGCTGCTATGAATGATTTTCACTGCTCTGATAGTTCTAGTGTTAAAAAGTTAAATTTTTAAAAATGTGCGAAACTAAAATGTGCAAAAATCGAAAGGCGTCTACATTTCAAATTTCGCTAACATACCGCACATTAGCCAAAGCCGTGTCCGTATTCTGATTATCTTCATTGTCTACTCGCATTGTGTTCTGTCAATCGCTAAGCATAAGAAGAAAGAGGAACGCGCGCCATAAAAATCGCGGCCTCAAGCTGTGTCCGTAAAGGCCCACTGACCGAGACAACGGACGCCATTCAGCAGCGAACACGACCAGAGGCCTGAACGCGTTCTGCGTGCACGCCGGAAAATGATGCGTTCTTATATGCGCGGGCACGTGCACGGCGGATTATGCAAGACGAGTAACGCAGCCTCGTGCCGATCGCTGCTTAAAATGCCGGCCGCGACCGAGCCGAGTTACCATCGCCGCTCTTGATCACGATCAAAATAAAGAGAGAAGCGAGGCGAGAGCCTGCCAGAGACGACACTTCCGCGGGCCCCATTAAACTTTCATAGAATAATCCGAGGATTCGTGCGGCCACGGACTCTGCGCCGGCCGACTACTACTCATCCTATCTCGATTCACTTTTCGGTTTCGCCTTTGTATCTTTTTCAAGGGGATCGGTCCGCGAGCGATCTCACGGCAAGGCGTTATATCTGTGGAATTTTTGAAAGGACGACTGCTAACCAAAGGATATCTCGATAGGCAAATTTGTTGTCCCGTGGAACCGACTTAATACTTTAGACGACCCAATTATTGCACTGCTATTGATTCCATTTGCGTTAGTTATTAGTTAGTCTTGAAATGCAATTTTCTGCTCTTCCAAAGTACAATTTTTAATCAATCCAACCATAGTTCAAGCAAGACTAAGTAACAAGAAGAATAAATAGAATCGATGACAGAGGAAAGAATGGGAGATCTCCCCGTTCGGATGGCTAGGTGTTAATATTCTGAATACTCGTTTGATTTCATTTATGAAAGATTGTAATTTGGAAAAGTAGAAAATGCATTTGACGAACTGTGAACAACACTAGTCCAAGGCTAACTAATAACAATAGTAAGTAGAATCAATGGCAGTGCTTTGTCGAGGAAAAAATGGGAGATCTCCTCATTCGGTTGGCCAAGTGTTAACGATGGACTCTATGAGGAACGATTGAAGTAATCCGCGATCTATAAGGACAACGTTTCAACCGTGCTATGTGTTCCCCCGTCTCGATTCACCACCTCCTTGGAAATTCCGACAGGACTGGCAAAGCTCTGATGAAAAAGTTTCACCTCCGACGAAACTTTTCACCTCCGCTAACCACCGCCGTGGGCCATCGGTGACCCGGTTGGCGCACGCAAACGGCACAAACACCTATGACCGCAGAATCAGCGTAAATCACAGGGACCGAAAAAGTGCTCGGTCCGCTTGACAGGAAGCATCGTTTCGCCGCTCCTTTCTGCCTGAAAAACAGCAAGCAGGGCTGTTCTATTCTACCTTTGCCTGGCCGCCAAACAAATAAACCTGTTGTAAAACTAGATTCATTTTATAAACTTTATTACAAAGTGTAAAACACAGGAAACTCGTATATGCAGATGTATAGTGAATGAAAAACTGAAAACATTAAGTGATAAGAAAAGAATACATGTAACGATAATTTGCATCTTAATTGACGTTTCTGAGCCATCAAATCATGTCGATTTTTGCTCTACTTAATTACAAATATTCTAGCTAAATAGGCAACATTAATACAACACACTTGTAACTACACTCTTCTTAACTCTATGTAAATTAACACACTTAATTATCTTCAACGTCCAAAAATTCTTTTATGCATACTTTTGTATAAAATGAGCTACTTAACCGTCAAATAAAAATTATTATTATTATTATGTCAAGAACACTCTCTGCTACTCCATCTACGATAACAATGCACCGAAGACTGAAAAGGTAAAAAGAGAAAACAGGTCGCCTCCACAAAATCATCGCCCTAAGAAACAACAGCCCTTGATGCTGTGCTCGCTTAACATCATCGTGACACTCTACCAAATAGACCACCGATAGATAATTCTTCTAGTCTGGTCTGGTGTATTCCATTTAAACGGAGGAAGCGTACTCGTTAGCAAGAAAACGTTTTGGCCGAAGTGGAAACCGTGGAAACGTGCAAAAACGCGAGAGAATGGCCGTGGAATCGTAAAAATATCGAAACGGTGGAAAAGCCGCGAGCCTTCTGCGAGGCAAATGAACGAACCGCCGATAATTGACGCGGCAAACGAAAACCGACGCCTGTTTGCGTTGTCACGTCGATGGTCCGTGTCAATCACGTGTTTATGGTTATCACCGTGGCCGCAGCTGCACGTAGACGTCATACGTTTCACGGAAACGGGTTTTCTGCGTTTCGCTTGTTCGAACCGCGACGGGACGCTCGGTTTCGCTGGACATTTGGGAAACTTTCGAGTTTTCTCACGAATGGCGTCTAATTTTCATTCGTCGGCTGTTCGTAGACATCGTGATGGATGCTGGAAACGCATAGCACATGGATATGAGATACTTAATCAGGAAGAGATCTGGACATTTTCACTTCGAAAGTGGATACTTGTTTTTAACGAATATTTAGAAGATCACAAGATTTTCTCAGGATGAGTGAGGAATTTTTATTCATTGTTTGCGCGCAGACATCGTGATGGATGCTGGAAACGCAAAGCATATGGATCTCAGATAGTTCTTCGATAAGAGATCTGGACATTTTCACTTCGAAGGTGGATACTTGTTTTTAACGAATATTTAGAAAATCACAAGAGTTTCTCAGGACAAGTGACGAATTTTTATTCGTTGTTTGCGCGCAGACATCGTAATTGATGCAGGAAACGCAAAGCATATGGATCTCACATAGTTCATCGATAAGAGATCTGGACATTTTCACTTCGAAGGTGGATACTTGTTTTTAACGAATATTTGGGAAACTACAGGATTTCCTCGCGATAAGTAACGAATTTTAATTCTTCGTTTGCGCACACATATCGCAACGAATGCAGAAAACGCAGAGCATAGAGATATCGGATACTTCATCAGGAAGAAATCTGGACATTTTCACTTTTCACCGACGGACATTCGTTTTCTGGCGACAAGCGATGGGCTTCAACTTATAATTTATTTACAGACGTCACGTTACAAGTTTCACCGAGGCAAGACCCGCGTATTTTACACATTCCGTGGATCTTATCTGGCATACCAATCGCAGTCTCCTTAACAGAAACGACTCCTAAATGTCTGTTGAGCTAACCGAAAAACCGTCGCGATCAGGTTAGTCGAGTTAACTTAATCGCGAGAAAAATATCGGTTCCAGCCAGTCCAGTTAGACTATTCTAACTTTCGAGCAGAAACGAACCGAGAAAGTTCGTCGCTCCTCGGCGTTGCGGTTTTCAGATGAAATTATAGCTGGGCAGCGGCCTGGATGCGACACAGAACCCGACAGAGGAAAGC
Source organism: Tetrapedia diversipes (assembly GCA_033822845.1). Taxonomy (NCBI): domain Eukaryota; kingdom Metazoa; phylum Arthropoda; class Insecta; order Hymenoptera; family Apidae; genus Tetrapedia; species Tetrapedia diversipes. The sequence goes on from JAOPTO010002169.1 coordinate 954,656, forward strand.
GGTTCGTCCGCGTCTGCAACCGGTTGCTTTACGATCCTTCCCCGTGCGATACAATGAAACCGAAAGTATCTCGCAGAAGGCTTCGCGTCTGCGCTCGGCTAATTTGTTTCGAGGAACGAATCGACAGAACCTGTTCCCGACCCCATCGATCGAGGATGCGGCCCGTGGTCGAAAACAGTCAATGTTTCGCGAAACTTGGTCAGGCTACACGACGCGGCTGCTGTTCGAACGAGCTTCGACTATCTTTAATTAGCTCGTTAAGTGGCTAATTAAAATTACGAACTCGGGAACCGTTGTAGCAGGTTACAAAAATCGAACAAATTCTACCCTCTTACGCGTTGGATTTTGAATTTATTTGAATTTACAAAAGGGAGAGATACCAAAAAAAAAAGGAATGTGTATAGCGATACAGCGAATAAGAAAAATAAAGAAGGGTAGATGGTACATTACTTAATATTAAGTTACGCTGGATTAAATTATATTAAATTAGATTAGTTTTTCATTATGTTATACTACCTGTTGCCCGCGCGGAAGTACTTTGATTTCAATTGTAACTATTTTCAAGATAAATCCAATTTTGCAAGCCCTTAATTCTAATTTTAACCAGAAAGTTAAATACTTATTAATTTCTTTAGAGCTTGCTTCAAACAAACTTTCACCCCCTATTTAACCATCTTAGGGGTGGAATGTCAAAAATTCTTCCTTAATGGGTGCCTGCGTCATAAAAGGAACCCATTATGTCCAAATCTCATGTTTCTAACTTAAGTAGTTTAGACTTTGCGATGACGAATCAGTCAGTCAGTCAGAACGTGCCTTTTTATACGTATAGATTATAGTGTATCGCGATATTATGATGTCATGGTATAACGCGACCATTAATAGTTTAATTAATTTTCTTAGACTTTTCTCAGACTCTTCCACGTCCGAGCGGATAAGTCTGGCTAACTCTTTTCCCGATAAAATCTCGGCTCTGTAATTACCTCGGGCTTAATTATCGATCCCCAATTATGCCCGGTCAGATCGAAGGATGCGCAAAGAGCGAACGAACGAAACGAGTTTCGATCGCGTTCGAAAGTCATCCGACGGGATTCGCTTTGATCGAGTCCTTTTATCCAGTTTTTCTTTTTCTTTCGTTTTTCTTCTTTTTTTTTTTTTAGTAAAAAGGTTACAAGGCAAGCGCATGCGGTTAATCGAGAAACAAGACGGCTTGTAAAAGTCAAAATCGACTTACCCTTCGTGGCTCTCGGATTACGCCAGGCCGATCTGCAGGCCTTCTCCATGATTACTTTTCGCTGGCGGCCGTTACATGACGTTAATAACGCGTTAATACGGCTCTCGCTGCAACACTCGGTTAATTTCCACACTCTGTTAGTTAGGGAATCATCTTCACTCTGCTAGTTACATTTAGTCCGATCTGAAAAATTGCAAAACAACCCATGTAGACGCGAGGAACATTTCTCGGAAGCGTTCCAGTTTGTTTCAACGATACAGTGTAGTGGACAAAAGTTTAAGACGAGAGGACAATATAAAACATAGTTTTATGGTCTGCAAGTATTGTTTGTTCATTTATTTTTATTGTTATTACGATGGAACACTATTTATCGATCGGCACAAATTGCAAATCTGGTTTATTAGGTTATTCCTTGCAAATTAATTAGTTTAATTTCGTTGACTCGTCCGTCTTAAACTTTTGTCCGCTACTGTACGTGGCAACATTCGTTACGATAACATTTACCGTGCTACAAGTTAACATGCTGCAGTTTTTAGTTAAGAACGAGTTTTGAACGATAAATTAACACTCGTGTTGGATCGATATCTAGGAATTTGGTTGTTAAAATAATAATAATTTTATTTCACGAGTTAGTAGCCCCTTCACATCGGTTAAGAACTGTACAGGAGACTCGAGAGCACTTACAATGATATAAATGAAAAATTGGTGTAATCAGACATTAGGTGATTTAACAGCAAAAACGCAAGCAGCTCTGAAAAGGTTAAAAGTACCACCAAAGAAATTTAAGTGTAGAAACTATAGTAACTATGTATTTAAGTTGAGTAACTATACTCATTGTCTTTTAGCATAATTCTAGTAATACAAAATGTAACCCGTTTTGTTTATTGAATAACTGCTAACGCAGAATTTATACTACCGTATTTTCTTTTTTAACGCTACAACGATTATTATCGCTGTTATTATTATGAAATTGGTGGTGTTCAATTTCTGCGAACGCTCGCAACCCCCTTTTCAACCACCTTTACAAAACGTCCGCGCTGTAATTATTCTGTCTCGTTCATGCCGCGTTAATTACAGTGTTCCCGCAATGAAATAAATATCGCGATCGGATCGAGCGAACGGGTACGGGTCGAGATCGATGAAATATGCAGAAACGAACGGTGATCGCGGAATTAATCGAGCAATCGACGGCTGAAAAATAGGCCGAGCAACGGCGGCGAATTAAAGCGGAAACGCGAGCAAAACTTGGACGTGGACAACGTGGAATCGATCGGTTTCCATTCCGAGAACGGCGGGAGAGAACAGAAAATCGGCGGGGATACGAAGGTGAAAAATCGGGATATCACCCCCCCCCCCACCGTTTCGAAATGTCCACCTTTTCGCGGATACAAAACGATTAGCATCCATCATAACCGACGGAGCTACGGTTTTCGAACGAAAACACCCAATAAAAGGACTATTTTTCATCCTCGGTTAATCTCGATCCTTTCCTTAAAAAAAAAAAATTCTCCCTCCCGATCTAGGGAAGTTTAACGAAAATTCGAGGGAATAATTAAAAATAATGTTAGTTTATTTGCAAGAAAAGCGAATATTAGAGATTATAGGTAAAAAGGAAAAAGTAACGATAACTTTCTTAGCGTTTTAGCTAATTGATAAAGATTATTTTTAATAAAAATTAATTATTAAAGAAAAGAAAAATTAATTTTTAAAGATTAAGCTAGTTTATTTCTAAAGGAAGGTATATCTTTTTATACTAGATCTTTACGCAGCGAAAGGCAAAACTCGAATTAATCAAAGAAGCTAAAAGATACAGTCTTGTAAACGCTTCAGCCGTTCCTAGAACCCCTTCAGCGCATAACTCGACTTCGCATAAATATTTCTTCGAAGAGATTAAGTTTTGTTTATACATTAGGAAGTATTTTATTTCCAACCGCGAATAACGAAGCATTTAGATAAATTTAGCGACAGATCGTTCTCGATACATCAAAGTTCCAGAAGATCGGTTTGAATCAATGAATATAAATGTCCTACAGCATTTGTGAGAAAGCAACGCGAGGATAAACAGGTTTCAATTATTATCGGCGCAGACTGAACGCGAAACGAGCTCCCTGATAACCGGGAGTCGACGCAGGGGGAAAGAAAAATAAGGTTTTTCCCATAAACAGTTGAATTACGCCGCGAGATAAGCAGGTAACGACGGAGCTGGCCGCCGGTTTATTACCGCGTTGCATATCCAGAAACGCGTTCAGAACGACGTATTTTTTCAAGGAATATCGCCGGAAAGCAGATTATCCGCGTCCTTTGTCGCTCGATTCGAAGAAATACCACGGAACGGAAAACGACTCGAGGACCGATGATAACGAGCGATCAACTTGTAAATATTCTCATTACCGATGCTTAGACGTTCCACGTAATTTACCAAGGTTTGCGAACGATAAAACAGAGGACACCGGGAATGGCAGAAATATATTTTGTAAAAAATATTTATTTCTACTTAAAAACTGAAATTATTCGGGAATAATGAATTCCCTCTCCCCAGACTATTTTGCATCTTCTTAGAGTTTGGGGACGCGACAGCCAGATGTAAATGTCCCCACTGTCACTGCGTTTTCCATTTTATTAATTCCTATCGTGCACCCATCGTATAGACACCATCAACACATTCCAATAAATATACAGTGATTTTTAACAGGATTTTTATAACTTCTACATAACCCGTCAACACCAAACAACAAACATTACCAAACCAAACAACAATTTGGGTCATTCTCGAGCAACGTTTCTCGTTGGTCCACAGCCATGGTACCGCATGGGATCGAGGATGACCAACGAACGCGACGCATATCAGAACGAACGAGAACGAGTGTATCGTGGACAGCGGCAGGGGTTGGCGGGGAGGGGAAGGGTCGGTGTTCGATTAATCAGAAATTAATAGGGCACAAGTAAAGCGGCAAATTTACAGGCAAATATTTTCGCCGGTGATTAATATTCGCTCGCGCGCGAAAAGGGGGCCGGCGGGGGAGGGTAGAGAGGGTTGGGGAGGGTGTAATCTGGTCGGTCGCGTCGTGCACCGATGTTAAATTATTTGCACTATCTTTCCATTACGCGCCATCGATTAAACCGTCGTCCTTTACCGGCCTTTTACGGGGCCGTTTTTGCGCCACGGATAAGCCGCGTGCGATTCCGCGTTTTGTCCCGCCAGATTTATTCCCCGCGGCCACCCAAACGGGTATTATTATAGGAAATTCTACTTTTATTTATTTAAGAGAGTGAGATGGCAGGGCTCAGGTGTGAATAAAATAAAGCGAAGTTCTTAGAATATTAATATACATAGGAAATTTCTATTTTTAGTTATTTAGTAGAGAGAGAGAAAAGGTTTCTCACTCGATGCATTCGGTCACGTTCACCCCGATTCGTGAGAATTTGAACAAAATTAATGCTCTAATTGCTAACTGAGAAACTGTAAACAGTTACGCATAAGTGAAGTATTTTCCTTGTAGTTGCCCAATTTTCCCCTCATCTTGAATCATCGTGTTGCACTGGATTGACTTTTGGCAGACAGTGCGGTTCGCTGTTCATCGTGTGCGATAAAAATAGCGAGCTACAGCACTTCCTTCCCTCTCCCTCTTTCACTCTCTCTCTCTCTCTCTCTTTCTATCGTTTCCCCGTTTCACGTAGAACCGATCAAAATTCATTGTTCCAAGGAGGGTTGCAAACATCCGGGCAAGAAAGGGTCGCGTAGCTTCGGGGATAATTTGACTTTCATTAGACCCGGTGGAAAGGGGGAATATCGACGACTTTCAAATTCGCCGCCGCTAATAACGCTCCATGGGGCGTCGGAGGAGGCGCGTGGCGTTTATTTACTCGGCATCGGGATCCGGCCGATCGCTTTCAGAAGCGGAGCATCGGGCCAAGAAAGTTTACTCGATGTCAACACGGGACCCCTCTTCCCGGTGAGAGCGAAAAAAAAAAGGAGGAGCGAGACGAAACGCGAAGGGAAGAGTAAATTCTGAAAAATTGATGATCTACCCTCTCACCGGAAGTCTCTTTGACTGGATGGGTGTCTGGAAATTAATCGGTGATCTCTGATCGCAAGAGGAAAGAATGTACTCTTTGCGAAGGATTCATAAAGCTGAAAATCAATACTTCGTAAATTTTCATAAGTTTGCCTGACTGAGATTCCCTTGTTCGAGGTAACAAGAAGAAAAAGGTGTAGAAAGATAACGTAATAGTTAAACTGCGTTTGTGAAAAATTTAGATTTGCCAAAAAGTACAGCGTACACGTGATAATATTCAAAAAGCGAAAGGAACCTTCACACGAGTTCCACTTTTCTAATTTTCTCTATCAAACTATGAATTTCCACAAAAATTCGTCAATCTAATAACAATAATAGAGATAATGTATAAACTCTTGGATAATATTGAACCTCATCCGCTTGAACAGAGATCAAGAAAGCTTACATTGCTACACGTAACAATTTACGAAACGTATCCTCGTCGTCAATAACGAACGTATTAAAATTAAGATAAAACTGGAAGAATAAAACAACACGTCCGACCCTGTCAACGTTACATTTATTTCTGTTCTCTTTTTACAACATTAATCGTCTCCTCGTCGCAACCCCTGGCTGAACTTTGCCACCTCTATTCAAATTTCCCTTCATTGATAGCAGTCTAGAAAATGCTTGATGCATGACGATCTATGAGTCGGTTCGTCTCACAGATGCCTCGAACGATTCTCCGCTAACAGACGCGTTGAAATCAATATAAAGGCTTCTTTCGACCGTCCAGTTTCCCATACTCGAAGCGTCACGGCGACGTTCGTCAATCAACGTGCGAACGTTGTCGGGAGGAGGACGCGTTATCGCGAAGACGAGGCGTTTTTCTCGGGGCGGTTATCGGGCGGCTGGTAGAAAAACAAGAGGCGTCGGCTCGATAATGCCGGATCCCTGCTAAATGTTTGCGCGATACGTGCCAACGTCGACCACTTTACTCGCAGAAGTGGGAACCCATCGCGTCCCGAGGCCGCTCGTGACGCCGGCAACACGGTTTACCGGTTCCTCGACGCGAGCTATTTTCACTAATGCGGAGAACCGTCATAGAGGAAAATACACCGGGGCCATTGGCAGCCGAACTGTTTCGTTGCCGCTTGTATCTCAACGAAAATATTGTTTCGCAACGGAATCGCTCGAGAGACCGCTAATCCGCTCGATCTTCGCGAACGTAGCGAAGATTGTACGTGCGCGATGCTCGTAAATACCACTTCCAGTGTCTTAGACTTCAATTTCAGGTTATGATTGCTAATTCAACATTATTTATACCATTGTTGTCACTTAAGAATATGCTTGTAGATGAGTAGAAGCTAAATACCAGTTTTCATAGTGCTTACTTTCAAATCGGTGGATTTTCAAACAACCTTTCATCCCTTCTTTTACCTCCTTGGGACTCGATTTTCCGAAAACGTTGAAACACGAATTTTTTTATTTCTAACTAAATAGCTAAATACCAACTTTCAGAGTGCTTGCTTCAAAATTGGAGGATTTTCAAACAACCTTTCAACCTTTATTTAATCCCCTTAGGGATGGAACGTCAAAAAATCCTTCCTAACTGGATGCCTACGTCGTGGAAGGAACCCGTTGTCCAAATTTCATGTTTCTAGCTTCGGTAGTTTTAGGCTCTGCGATGATGAATCAGTCAGCCAGTCAGGACACGTATTTTTATACGTATAAATAATCCCCTGCACGTTATGCGAATTTCACCGAAATTTTTCGCAAACGCATAAAAATTCTCGGTCCACCCGTTTCTAACGCACTTCGAACAGGCTCATCTTTACGTTCTCCCATCCGTGTCGTTGTTATCGCGTCGGAACGACGCAAGATCTCGGCAAACACTCGAGGGGAGGAAAAATAGGCGACGATTTATCGGTCGTCTCGATAGCCTAAACGGTACTCCTTCTCCGGTTGCCGGCTAGCAATGAGGTTAAACACCTTTTAGCGACAGTTTCGAGAGGCGAACGAGATTTTCCGATCCGGCGACGAAGTGAAAGGTGATCGAGAAAAAGGTAACGAGTTCCTCGCCGATACTACTACGTATTACGTGGCTGCAGAACTTCTGTCCGCGTTAAATAACAAGGAAATTCTAACTTATACAGTCTTTATTCGTCGTTCTGACACACTGTTGCTTTGATGCGCTATGTTCGTAAGGCGCTGATGGAGACTATATTGAGCCCCAAAGAAGTTTAGTTTTTTATATTCCTAGACGTATTGAGAGAGGGAAATGTGCAGACACGCTGTTAGAATTTGAATACAGAAATATTGCGAAACAAAAATTAACCATAAACTAGCTTTATCAAGGGCTTCTTTTTAGAATCCAAGCCACATCTGGCATTTTAAAAAGTTCGAAAACGTTAAGGAATAGAACGAAAGGGCTGAAGAAATTTCGATCACTGCGTTTTGTGAGTCTCATGACAAAGCTCGCAAGGTTCGGTCAGAGAGTTGCATCTTCCTCGTGCTATATAATAAAGTATCAAAATATTTCAAATAGGAGTGTATTGTATTTAAGCAATATAAAACCCCAACAGTTACGATCGACGAACAGCTCGTCGACTGCTCGCGAACAGTTCTGGGCAGTGCAGACCCGGAACAAGTGGAACAGAGCCATTTGTACACAACGCAGGCTCGACAAATCTGTTTTATGCTCACCTTGACCGACGCAGATCGACGGAAACGCGACCGATCGACGTTCACGCGCGATTTTATCGTCTTCGAATTAAGTTAAACATCTCTGTCGATAAGATAAAACGATTCGAAAGAGGGGAATAGGGATGAAGGGAGAGAGGAAGGGAGGGAGGGAAGAACAGTGGCGAGTTGGAGTATGTCCAAACAGAGCAGAGTCAACAAACTTAATCGAACGGAGAATCGAGAAGAATTTACTACGATAAATTTCCGATGAACGGTATATTTCCCTGGATGTATGTGTGTGTGTATTTGCCCTCAATTGGGAAATGTTTCGGGGTTTCAGTGAACCCTTTACTACCGATGTTTCCACAGCTGCTTCTTCCGAAGATCCTCTAATTTAAGAAAATTACACGAAGAGATATTGAATACATAGGAAACAAATCTTTATTTATACTTTCTGCAGAAAATCATAGTAAATTTTGGAAGCTTTATCACAGTGAATTTATAAGGCTGCTATGAATAATTACCAATTGGTCATTTTGACTGCTCTGGTAGTTCTAGTTTTAAAAATGTGCGAAAGTCGAGGGACACCTGTATTCAAAAAATACAGATATCTATATTGGATTGCGTAGATATTTGTTTCCATTGATATCAAACGTGAACGTGGAATTTCACGAAATTCACCTGCTTCGTTTGACGTTCCTGCGCTTCCTAAACGAACACTGTCTCCTCTTTTTGGCGAAAACACGGTTCCAGAAGCAGCTGTTTCCACGGCTCCCCTTTAAGCAACAACGCGCCGGAACACGTTCCCGTGGCGCGGGTTCGCGTAGCCCGAATCTACGGAGATTAAATGAAGTGGGTGCCGGTGTTTGGAATATTTCTCTCGTTATCTACTGTCCTGCACGAAGACAGCTCGCAAGATTTACGAATCCGCTCCCGTGATTCAACGCGGAATTCGCGCGGCCACCGCGTCACCGTTGCGCTCCGTAACGAATTTCTTGCGAATTTCGCGCTGGGAAATTGCGAGGCCATCCACCACCCAACCCCTATTTGGTAGCTGCCTAATTTTTTCCAATTACCCGGACAATTACTCTAAACCCTGAAATAATTTACGTGGTGGAATAATTTAAGTTACAAGGCAGTTACGTTTTAACCCCTGCAATTGTTTGATTTCCTTGTAATTTGGAAAAGATTCGATGTGCTCTGATTTGTTAAGGTCTGCTCTTAATTTTTGTTAAAAAATGCTATTTACCTGGCATTACCTCTAAATAAAGGTAATAGAAGAGATAAGAAAAGCTTAGAATACCAAGAATTTTCACCTTTTCCCAATTATCCTTAAGTATTTAAGGAATTCTATGATCGATTACAGCTCAATATACATTCAATGGGTTCTCCCCTTTACAATAAAACAAACTAACAGGTAAATGTCACAACTATCTTGCGACACACTGCTGAGCTATGAATTTCTATGAATCCTACGTTTCTCAATTTCCATGTGAATCTCAACGATAACTCTAGTGTTATAAATTGAATACAGAAATACTGCAAAGCAAAAATTAACTTAAATTAATTATTAAGCTTTCTCTTAACGTACTGTCTTAAGGACTTCTTCTAAGAACTCAAGCCACATCTGACATTGTTTGAAAAGTTCGAAAACTTTAAGAAATAGAACGAAAGGACTACAGGGCCCGGTCGGAGTTGTAGGAATTTCGAATCTAATGTCACACTTACCCTTCCTCGTGCTATATAATAAAGCATCAAAGTATTTCAAATAAGAGTGTATTTTAGTTAGCAAATATAAAAGCCCGTTTCCAATATCCAGTAACCCGCGTTCCCGATTTCCCTCGAAGCACAGTGAAACAAAAGGCTTGATATTTAACGGGTTAAAACCACCCCTTCGACGGAGTAAACCGTTCCCTCGACTAGAAACAATCCTGCTGTATTCAAACGACAGCAACATCGCGCCCCAGTACCAGGGGTCAAGGATTGTGTGTCGCTCTCGAGGAATTCGTTTTCGAGGCGCATCAATGGCCGTCGCCGGCGTCGCCATTGCTACGGCAGCCGGCGAAATAAATTGATCAGCTCGCAGCGACCGAGTCGGAGGGAAATCGTGCTCTCGCCATGTCGAGCACGTATTCTCCCTGCACGATTACGCCCTCGAACGCGCGGCCTGTATCTCCTCTCGCCGTGGATAACGTCCGCTTCGTTTGATTAGATCCCGAGCTGTCCACCCGCGGGGCCGATATTAAGACGAACAAGCACGAGCCGAAGCCTGGAATGCGTGGCTGAGAGCCGAGATTGCGAGACAAGAGTGAGGAGAAACGAACGGGAAGAGGGAACTCGAGAAACAGGGATGATTCGAAGGGGTTGGGGACGTTAACGCGAAGTTTCAGATCGTGGCTAAGGTTTTCGGATTGGTTTCTGTTATAAAATCGTGGTATTTTATAAAGTTTGTCACAAAGTGTGTACGACACAGGAAACTCGCGTATGCAAATGGTATAATGAATAATAGAAAACGGAAAACATTAAGTGATAAGAAAATATAAACGTAACGATAATTTGCAATTTTAATTGACGCTTCTGAGATATCAAATCATGTCGACTTTTTCTCTACTTCATTACAAATATTCAAGCAACAACTAACAAAAATACATAGTATACTCTGGTAAAAAATTGAAACAGAATTCAGAAACAAGCGATTTCCTTAAAAAATACTATCTCTACTCAGAGATTAAGCTTCGTATCGCAAATCTCGAGGCCCAAATAGATTTCGTACGAGTAATTTCCTAACAAAAGTATAATGTTTACTCAGAAAACAAGCCTGTTAATAAATTTCTAACAAGAAATTTCCTTTAAGATGAAGAACAATTCTCAAAATCGTCACTCAGAGATCAAACCTCGAATCACACGAATTTCCAGGATCAGAAAGAGGAAAGAACGGGGACGAAAGAGGACTAGACGGAAGAGCGACGGCCATTTCACGTGACAACGTAGTGTCTATTCAGATGAGTAGTCGGTCCCCTTTCGACCCGGATGAACCCACGTCCCGGCGATTAACTCTTATCTCGTCCACCTGGCAGCGATGTTAATAAGACCCGCGTTCCGTATGTAGTCCACGTAGAAGGTGGTCGTGATACCGGCGAGCGGACAAAAGGGGGAGCACAAAAAGCCAGGACAAGACAGGGGAGGGGAAAGGGGAAATCCGGTGCAAGGTAGCCCGGCCAGATAGCGTTCACCGGCAAGTTTTTGCGCGCGAATCTTATTAAAGTGTTTACCGGCCGATAAATTGTGGATCATATGGAAAAAAGATGGCGAACCTCGGGGGAATTAAAAAGCGGCGGGTAAAAAATTAGCGAGCCGGAGGAAACGAATGTACGAAGATACAAATTGTTGGATTAATGTTCACGCTGCTTCTCTCTCTCTCTTTTTGTTCTTTATTGTTGGAAAAGGAGAAGCTGAAAAGGTACAAGTTTCATTATACGAGAGCTATTGCTGCTGCTCGCCTTATTGCCGTGCTACGTTTTATTTATTTTTCTTTTTTCGTTTAAAGAATAGTAAAAGGTTACATTGTTCCAAGCGGAGAATGCAAAAATAATTCGAATGAATTTTCGCCACAATGAATATTAATACCGTCGTTATTTTTCGCCCTTTTGGAATTGCATTTCCTTCTTCTGCGCGTGTAACGCAAGAATGTCTGTTAAAATTAATAAAGTTCGTGCTGGAAGTAGCGACTCCCTGTAAATTCATTTTTTTTATCCCTGAAGGTAACCCTCGCGGTATCGATCACTTTTTCGTTGCAAGAATTGCCAACACGAAGTGGTGCGCTTTATACAGACATCTAAGAAAAGAGTAAACAAGTATCACGAAACAATTGGTGCAAAGCTGGTTCCTTTATGACTAACTTCTACAACTGTATCCGTTTGTTTGGTTGTCTCATAACAAAGAATATGCACCGCAGATAATTAGCAATACAATGCTCGCGAGATGGTCCCCCGTCGCTTTGCGAACGTTAAGCAACTTCCTACCTTTTCCGTGTGTCCCTTCGTCGATACAAAACGCGTCCCGACGGTGACGCAAGCTGCCATTAGAAACGCGATTCACAGAGTGCGTTTTGCAATTAATTCGCGAATGGGAACGCGTTTCCTCCATTGGATCGCCGCGTTTCCCAGCGAGGAAGGTCGAGAGGGGAGGACAGGCCGCTATTGTTAACCGAGGAAACTCCTCGAAGAAGATCTGGCCACGCGTTGGCAGATAAAAGGGAAGAGGACGAAACGGTGGCTGCGAAGAAGTTGGTCGAAAGAAACTCGCCTTCAACAGCCGCGCCCGCAATTTGACGAGAGAATTCCTGTTTCGCGAGAACTTCATTTATTCGGCCAACTTTTCCAATATCGAGATGAACAGCCTTAATGCAGCTGCACCGGCCGAAATATGCGGCAGCCCTCGGTAAACCGGGCTGAGGACGCAAGGATAAAAGGGTAGAGAGAAAAAGGGAGAAGGAGAGCGGAATAGAGGGAGAGCTGGAGAGAAAGGAAGAGCGCCAAGCCTCGTTGTGATAAGAAGAACGATGCAACTTCTCTCGCGGATGAAACTATTCTCCCTCGATCATCGAGGTGTTTCATAAAAAAACTGCCCTTCCTTTCACGACTGAAACTGCAACAATTCTGTTACGGTTCTTAGTTCCCTCAGATTTACCTCGTTCCCCTTCATTCCCTTGCCCGCATCGTACAAGGAAACCAAAAATGCACCCTTATCAACATGAATTTCACTTAACAGTTAGCCAACCGATAACGCTAAAATTTACATATTCTACGACTATTTAACCTCCAGGTCTAACTAATAAACAAACTAGCTGAAGTCTGAAAATTTGCGAAACTATCATTTCGTGCGCAAAGGGTTAACGTCGAAATTTGTCCACATCTCTCCGATATTAATTATCCGAGTAGTTAAAAAGACAAGCTTCGAATTCATTTTCGCTGGAAAAGTTGCTCCGATCTCGCCGTCGACGGAATATTCTTGCGCGTTCCTCGGCGACGAAGTTACTTCGAAAACTTCGACGGTCTAATAAGTATGTAACGTTCCGAGGGAAGGGGTGTTGAGCGTGGGCATTTGCTGAAGCCAGCGTAAGATAAACCCAACGACGACGGTATCCGGCGATCTGATTGAAAAAAGTTGTCCGCCAACTTTACGAGCACGTTTGCATGATTGCATCACGCGGCTACCACAGACGGTATTTACGTCTCGATTACCGGTCGCGTAAGAGGAGCAATATGTCTCACTTTCGGGCGTGTAAGACACGTATCCTCTTGATTACGCTTTATCTCGGTCCACCCACGCCGTCGATATCAAGACGAAGCACGCGCGCGCTTGCTTTGTAAATTCAACGGCTCCCTCGCGTTTATCCAACCGATTTATCAGCACCGCTCTTTCTAATCGTCCAACCGTATTTCACCGCGACCGGTATTTCAACCCTTTGCCCTCGAGAAACGACTATTACTCGCCAAATGATAAGTCAGAAAAATTTCAGACTTTAGTTTGTTCGTTAATTAGGCTCAGAGGTTAAGTAGTCGGCATATGTAAATTTTAGTATATCACTTAACTAAACTAAATGACGTTTAATATACATAGGTGAATGCTAGTAAGCATTTTGCATTTGACAACGTTTGAAATCAGTATCATCAGACGACTAACAGTCACCCCTCGAGTGCAAAGGGTTAACTCATAATGATGTTAACTTCAAAGATTTTTAAATTCGAAACATTCACAAAGATTCGCCTATATTAAATGTCATTTACTTCAGTTAAACGACTGTAAAGAGATATTAAACTATCAATTACTCGAAGAAAATCATTGTGACCAATTCATCAGCGATGCATTCGGAACCGATCGAGAGTGCGTGTGCAATAAGTTACGCGATCGACAAAGTGTTAAGCCCGAGAAGTGTCAAATAGCCACTAATCTTAGGCAGGTCTAAGCCGATATAAGCGAAAGGCTGAAGATGCGGCGCTGTCGCCTGCGACACAATGACCATCGTTATATGTAACGAGGGGCGCTTGAGTTACACGGAAACGTCGAACGTCGCGCGGAAATTTTCGCGAGATCTGCAGAAAACGCGTTAACAGATTCCTGGCCGAGCCAAGGAGCGGCGACGATAAAAGTTTCATTGGGAGCGTGCCGCTTCGATTATCACCCGGGCAAAGAAATTTTCCCGATATTGCGATAATAAAGACGATACGCGTGGCGGCGCCACGGGAGGATGCGAGATTAAAGGAAACGCGAGGAAGAAAAAGAGGAGGCGAAGGAGGAGAAGGAAGAAAAAAAAGAAACGTTCTCTCGCTGGCGTCAGCAGCGTGTAACGACGATAAAACTGTACAATGGCGATAAAATTCTTCTGCCATCTGCCGATGCTTCCGTCCTTTCCAGAGCACTCGGGTATGTTGGAAAAATTGCTAACGCCGGAAAATGAAAATTTGCATAATTGCGCGATCGAGCGGTACGACGTAATTACTAAGATTGTAATGGATGCAACAATATGTCCACGAAACATCAGATGTTTGTTAATTATGGTAATTATGCCTGATAACGTATAGGTAAACAATGCGGTAACATAAGTATCGTTATCTTGACGTTATTAGAATTGCGATGCAGGCATTGTCAGATCTTGAATCGACAAAAAGTAATAACGCACCAAATGTTCGTTAATTATGATGATTTAGTAGAGTGGGAATTTTTATGCAAATTGAAGCTTCGAACGGATAGAAATTCGTTTCATCCTCCACGTTTTATAATTCAGAATTTTTACGTTAGAGACGGATTACCTTATTATCTCGTTCACTTCGGTCTGTTAACCCTTTGCACTCGAGAAGTGATTTTCAGTGATCAAATGACACGTTTTCACAAATATACGAATGCGAATAATCACATTTAGAAGTTACAGTATTATTTATCCAAACAAAATAAATTTCAGTGCAAGTTAATTTTAGAAATTGTTAATTTCAACGCTCTGCATTGGGAACTTTTTGAAGACCAAGAGTCGCCTTTCTAGCGCAAAGGGTTAAACTCTAAACTCTTTGGGACTAAATGACTTAAAATTGATGCCACTTTTCGCTTAGATTTTTTTGCACGATAAGATGTACTTTAACCCACCTCGAAAAGAGAAACAAACAAATTTCTGTATTTCTTTGTTTCTTTAAATAAATAATCATCGAACACATCAATCTAATTAATAATGAATCTCTCCTTTCTTTGTTTCAAAGTCAAACGATTTAATAGTTTAATAATTGATACGAATATTCTTTCCCATTCTTTTATATCAAAAAAAAATTCTCACGTTACTTTTATTTTCCTTAAAATCGTGCGCCTCAAAGAGTCAAGTGCATTCCGCGCTTTTTCGCGCGCTTCAATCCCTCGTAAGCGTGCAAAAATCCACGTCCCAGTGATCATAAAATTCCAAGTCCGATTGGTAGCGTAAAAAGAATCGATGAGTTCGTTCAGCGAGCAGAAAAACGTGAGGCGACGCGAATTTTTGCGAGACGCGAAACGTTCAAGGTGAGAGCCCGACAGGTGGATTCGATAAGTGGCTCGTGTAAACGCTGTTTATCGAGCATCGAAGAGGACACGCGCGTGCAGAACGGGAAGAGCGACGAAAGAGAGGCGAAAGAGAAAAAGAGAGGGACAGGGCGGAAATGGAGAACGAGCGAGACGGAAGTTGGGACACCTTGACTTGCTGGCTGCGCGTGAAACTTGTTAACGGGGAGTAATTAACGCGGCGAATAATCGTCGACAGTGCTCGATGCGGCATTCGAACGACAAAGGGGCCTAATGAAACCGAGTTAAACTCTGTCGTTCTCTTTCGTCGATCGTTCAGGGCCTAACGGCGAACACAAAAACACCGGTGCTGTAGATCGACACGGTGTTCTCGAAGCTTTTTCCGAAATTTTGTATCGCTCTTATTACTTGGCTAACCGAACGAGAAGATCTCCCATTTTTTTCCTCGACAAAGCGATGCCATTGATTGTATTTACTTTTGTCATTAGTTAGTCCTGAACCGAAGTTGAATTTATGAAAAATTGTACTTTGGAAGAGCAGAATCAATTTGATGAACTATGAACAGTACTAGTTTAAGATTAACTAATAACAAAAGTAAATAGAATGAAAGGTAACGCTTTGTTGAAGAAAAACGGAAGATCTCTCCATTCGATCGGCTAAGAAGTAACGAAATTCTGCATTTTGTTCCTACAACAGCCAATCTTTGCTGTTATATCAAATTAAATACGACTAAGCCTACTTGAATGCTGAAATGAAAAAGACACGAAGACACTTTTTCGCGTAGATAGTATAAAATATTTTGCGCTTCGCGAAAGCCAACGTGATTGCTTTAACCTATCAAAGGATTAATTTATTCGAGCCAGAAGAATAAAAATTGTTCAACTCAAACTTTAATTTCTTTCTTGCAAGATAACTGAGAAAGATTCCAGGATTAAGTTGTATATTTTTTTCTCCCGAAGAACTGTTCGATAAATTTGCATGCATGCAAATGAAAAACTAAAAATGTACGTAGAATATGCTCCAGTATCCTTTCCCGGGTTAAGAATGCGCTTCGACGAACCGTCACTAATTGCGATTGATACGATGGAACTGACGGTCGCAAAAATCGAGACAGCTTCGAATTATCGCGGGAAGAATATCGAGCGAGCAGAACGAAACAGAGGGGAAAAAAAGGACGAAATCATTCGGATAGAAACAAAAAAAAAAAAGGAAAAAAAGAGGAAACGAAGAGCATCGAGCGTGACACGCCGCAAAAACCGATCGATCTGTTGAATTCGCGGTTGTCCGTCGCGGTGCTTTCACTTTTGCCGCGTGGAAAATCATCGTTCCCTCTTCGCGGGCGAAAAAACAGAGCGGCGGAAACAGCGTTCGGCTAAAAACCAGAAACAATATTCGTTCGCGTACCTGTTTGCACAGCAGTCACGTGCTCGGTCACGTAGATTATCGAAAAGCTGCAGGTGGAGGGAGGAAATTATTCCTGATTCTGGTATCTTGCACAGATCCACGAGAATATTATTTATTTAATATTACTTTATTTTATTTTATTTATAAATGGACCCAAGCCCTTTAAACAATACGTTTAAACAGAAAAAGAAAAGTAAAAAAAGAAGAAAGAAAAAAAAATCAAAGGGCATAATTAATACGAACTTTGCGTAAAAAAGAAGCGACGTGTACAATAACTTATTCTACAACTAGGAATTACTTTAATCAATTAACCTGCACAATTGCCTTTTAAAAGTGTGTGAAGATCCACAGAAAAAATCTATAGATAAAGCATATAAAATTTTATCGTATGAATCTAAACAACATGACAATTGAAATTTAAAGTTAGTATGGGTAGAAAAGAAGTCGATATATTTACGATAAATGTTAATATTTTTTAGAATACTGTTAAGACAATTATTAGTACCGTATAAGGTAGTATGAGATTCCTCCAGCATAAGAGTAATATCCGCTGGATCTTCGATCCGCGAAAGGAAGACGGGAATAAGCGAAACGAATAATAATTATCATCGTTGCTACGTGGAAAAATTAGCATAATCCTCTAATAAGCAGTACGGTATTCTCCGCAATGGTAGAATAATTTCTGTGATATTCCATGCAACATTAATAATCCCCTTAATGTTCCTACAATATTATAGTAATCTCTCTGATGTTCCTTATAATACTAGGCTACCGCTGAACGCCGATTATCAGAACGATTAAGAGAAATCGTTTAAAGTAAACTTGCTGGAATGGAACGCGTTTCAAATGTTTCTTGAAAATTGCACCGGGAATCGTATTTACATGGAAGTTTCGTAAGAATCGGTAATTATTAATTTCCGGTGTTTCCCTGTTAAGTCGATCATCCGAAGCTTCGTTTCGCCTCGACGAATCTCCGTTTCTACTGTGGCTTAAATAATTGACTATGCATTCACCGATCATCTAATCTTCTACTAACCAATCCATCTAACCCCTGAACCTAACTGTTGAAGGACAACGATATACATTGTCGTGTTACGTCTCTGATACTTGGAAATCTTGACGATAGTGAGGTCAATATAAACAGTTTGAGAGCTGCAACGGGCTAACCGTCTTCTCTTTTAATGCTAGAACTACCAGTGCAGTCAAAATGAGACCAATTGATGACTATTCATAACAGCCTTATAAATTCACTGGGGTAAAACTTCCAAAATTTACTATGATTTTCTGCAGAAAGTATAAATAAAGGTTTGTTTTCTATGTATTCAATATCTTATCATGTAATTATTCAATTTAATCTATTCCATGCAAATAAGTACAGTATAATTGTCGGTAGTTCTACTGTTAAACTCTTGTGTTTCAGTTTCATTCCAAACATCGAACAAAATACATCTACTCTATAATTGTATTACGTTTATTATCTTCTATCCTTAATTAAATTACTATTTCACGAAATACGTGTAAACTTTGTGTTTTTTAACCTTAAATCTTCAACACTTCTATCAAACAATCCACCGAACCTAACACTCGAAACGATTCACCTCGACTCGCGAAATTCATCGAAAGCTTCCCTTTGTTACGTTATTTTTATTCCATCGTTGGTTATAGTCACCGATTACAAATCACAATTACCCAAAAAAAACGTAACTGGTACGAAGAGAGAAACAGTGAACAGAAAGATAATTGGATACCGAAAATTGCGGTTGCGATCGATAACAGAAAATGCAGTGCCAGCCATTGCATCGGTTTCGCGAGTTACCGAGCGCGGTTCGTTATCAACGCGGGATTTCCCGTTTCCGTTGTTAAACGCGAGCTTTCCGAGGACATATTCAAGGTTGCTCTCGTGAGCTGCCAAAGGGCAGGGTCGTGTAACGTGTAACGCACAGAGGAAACACGGAGAGAAAGAAAAACTTACCCGAATCTGGGTGTAATAAGGGAATTAGATATTGTTCGAGAAAACCCTTTCTTTTCCTTCCTGCCTCGACATTTCCCCAATTTTCAAGGACGGCAGGTCAGCGAGGTGAATCTTAGGCTGAGTCATTCCTTCTTCGAGTCTCGAAGTCGCGCGATATTCAAATTAGACGTTGTAGGGAATAACTACACTAGCGGACAAAAGTTTAAGACGAGAGGACAATGTAAAACATAGGTCTTCAAATATTGTCTGTCCATTCATTTTTATTGTTATTATCTATTTATTTATTTATTTAACCAGTGAACACCCTTTATAAAGAAGTAATACGGTAAAAATTAAAATATGATAGAACCAATTGGTCAGTTTGATCGGTCTAATAGTTCTAGTGTTAAAAAGTTGAATCTTTAAAAATAGGAGAAATAGCGAATTGTGCGAAAGTCGAGGGGCGCTTGCATATTCTAAACCGTCGATATATTTAACGTTAAGGATTGTAGTTTCGGGAGAAAACCTAAGATTGTCAATGTTGGTGCATCGTCAATCATGCATATCCTAAACCGTCGATAGATTTAGCGTTAAGGATTGTATTGTAATTTCGGGAAAAAACCCGAGATTGTCAATGTTGGTGCATCGTCAATCATGCATATCCTAAACAGTCGATATATTTAGCGTTAAGGATTATAATTTCGGGAAAAAACCCGAGATTGTCAATGTTGGTGCATCGTCAATCATGCATATCCTAAACCATCGATAGATTTACCGTTAAGGATTGTAATTTCGGGAGAAAAGGTGGTATTGTCAATGTTGGTGCATCGTCAATCACCTTTTCGTTGATCTATCGCCAATTGCATAACGAGCCCGGATTAGCGTCACGCCGTCGAAAGAGCGGGCTCGTGAAAGTCGCGGCGCATCTTCGCGCACGAATGGCCGTTAGCTGGCACCGGGAAAAACAAGGAGCTCCAAAGGTCAGCCCGATGCGCCGAGCGTCGCTCGAGCGTCGCGGTGGTCAACGAAGCATTATCTTCTGCTTAGATATCGGAAAAGTGTTTTTCTGGCTGTGGGGACGTAGCGGAAGTAATTCGCCGGTAACAATTAACCATAAACAGTGACGGACAAAAGTTTAAGACAGAAGAGCCAACGAAATTAAGCTAACTAATTTACAAGGTATAGCATGAACAAAGTTTGCAATGCATAAACAAAATTTGCATTCTGTGCTAATCAGTAAATAGTGTTCTACCATAATACCAAATAAAAATGAATAGTTGCAAACTATAAAATTATACTCTACATTGTCCTATCGTCTGAAACTTTTGCCCTCTATTGTAAATTGATTAATTAAACAGAAACAACAGTATAAATAAAATTTGTATTCTATGCTAATCAATAAATAGTGTTCTACCACAATACCAAATAAAAATAAATAGATACACAATATTTGTGAACTATAAAATTATGCTCCACATTGTCCAATCGTCTTAAACTTTTGTCCTCTATTGTAAATTAATTAATTAAAAAGAAATAACAGTATAAATAAAATTTGTATTCTATGCTAATCAATAAATAGTGTTCTATCATAATACCAAATAAAAATGAATAAATAAACAATATTTGCGAACCATCAAATTATGCTCTACATTGTCCTGTCGTCTTAAACTTTTGCCCGCTACTGTATCCACGACACGCGTGAAGAGCGAATTCCGCGCTTTCCCCGTGAATCCATAAAAGTCCACGATGTACGTTGCGCGGCATGTTTAAAAAATATACAGCTGTCCATCGAAACGAAGTAAAACCGAGAGTCCCGTAGTATGGGAACTCCATAAAGTTCTGTAAACGCGAAGTGCGAAGGCATTCGGAGCACGGAGTTAAAAAAGTGGCGTAAATCAGCTCGTTTACACGCGGCCACTCAAAAACTTCTCGTCAGAGATTCGACGATTTACGAGGCGCGATTTATCGGCCGAATACTTTTCGGTATCCCGTGTTGCTGAACGGTCGCCGCTGACTACGATAGGATGATTGTCCGTGTGTCTTCGAAGGCATTGCCTTCGAAATTGCAATGAAAACACGCGCGACGAACGTTATACCTGAAGAATGCACGAGCGTGCATAATCAACTCGCCAGGCAAACTGTCGTTACTCGAAGGATTGTTAACGCTATTCCTACCACAACCGGTCAAACGACCGTTTTTAAAATTTCGATTGGAATTTCATAGATACAACGCAATTGAATTGCCTTTAAACTTTAAACTTTTTCTCAAATTTTTCGATATTCACTTCTTTTTTAATTGTTTATTTTTTGAGAAAAATTTGTAGTCTGTCTTACGTAGGAATGTCGCGGTAGGAATAACTTTATATGAAGTAGAAATAGTGTTAACCCTTTGCACTCGAGAGGTGACTGTTAGTCGCCTGATGATATTGACTTCAAAGGTTTACAAATGCAAAATATTTACTAACATTCGCTTATATTACATCAGGTCATTTAGTTTATTTAAGTAATATACTAAAATTTACATATTATATGACTGTTCAATGTCCAGGCCTGATTAATAAATAAACTAATTAAAGTCTGAAAATTTACGAAACTATTATTTGGTGATTAACAGTCGCCTTTTGAGCGCAAAGGGAAGGACACAACGTCCACAGAAATCGCATGGTTAACGATTTTTATAAAAAAAAAAGTTAATAGTTTTTACTATTGTATCGTTGGAAATAAAATACGTCTTAACGAACAAACAAAAGTTAATATTTTCGAAGAAATATATATGCAAGGTCAAGCTATGCGCTGAAAAAGTTCTAAGTACGAATGAAATGATTACACCACGTGTGTATAAGAATTAGTGGACCCGAACGAACTGTATCTTTTAGCCTCTTCGATTCGTTCGAATTTCACAAAAAAAGATATACCTTCCTTTAGAAATAAAGTTTAGTTAAATCTTAAAAAGAAAGTTATCGTCACTTCTTCCTTTTCACCCATAATCTTCAATATGTATAATAAATTCCTCAACGTTAAACAGATTATCGGTGTGAATTTGCAGAATCACCTGTTTGTCATTCGTAATCTATCGAATCAGATTTATCTGAAATTCCTGCGGGCCTTTTCTGAGAAACGTAAACGGCAAATATTTTTCTGTTTTCTTTTTTCCCCCGTGGAAAGATACCGCTAACGACGCTAATGTGTCTTCTTACACGCGAGAGTATCGTTCGAATCTGCGATTATTTCGAACGTTTCCACAAGCAGGAATTCGTTAAGCCGACGGATGAGATAAATGATAAGAATTTTTAACGAGATACCGCGTGTCTCCCCCGACTCGTCGATATTCCTTTTCGCGAAATCGTCGACCTCCGAGCCGCTACGTCGCCTACGCGAGTCAAGAATCCCGAGGATTTATGTAACCGGCCAGTTATCAGCGTAATGACAGCCTGGAAGCTGTTGCGTCACAGTATCTAAGGTTGTCGCGTAAAAAAAGAGGCAAGATCGGGAATTAACGCGGAACGACAAACAAGTAGCCGACCGGTTGATACCGATCTCGATCGACCCTAAGCCACCGCGAGCACGCAACCGTGTAAGCGTGATTTTCACCGGATCTATCGATGAGATAAGTGTTATCCCAATCAGAAACGATCTATAATAGTGGTGTCAAACACGCGTGTGGACACGGGCCATCGAACGTGATTTTTGAGAATTTGCAGAGGCGTCGAAGAAAAATTTCTCGAATCTCACCCTTCATCTTGGAGTTGTTCATTGTTTTGGAGAGGATAAAGGACGAAGGATCGAAAAAAGAGATTTCATTCGGGCGTTGTTTGCGACACGACAAGGTACAACGTGTATACAAAATAAAATTTCGACGCGAAACTGAAATATACTCGTATTGTTATTTCCTTCCGCCGAAAAAAACTTCAGGGTGCGAAGGGGAAATTAACGCGTACAGGTGACCCCACCGCACAGATGTTCTTTGCAATTCAGTGTAGTTTAGTTTATTCAACAGGTCGATGTTCATTTGGTAAATAAACAAAAAAAGTAACTCAAGTACACAGTGTGATTCAAGTGCATAAACTGAGCGCAGACACGCAAGGGCACGAGATAAATTGAGGATACGTAGTTCTTTTACTTCTCATTTCATTATTCGAACGAAATCAAGTTTAAGATTATGAGTCTCATTTTAGGGCCTCGTGGGCCATATGTGGGCCGCGTGTTTCACGCTACTAATAAAGACACACGCCAGTGCAGTCTACGTTTTAACCCATTGCTCTCGAAATTAAATTCTCTGCGATCGCGTTTACAAACTTCGCTGTTATTTACCTGAACTAAATTAAACTTTAATGCGAGCAAATACCGGTTCTACTCGATTTCGCTGCACTCGGGGTTTGAACATTTTTTAACACTAACCATCTCTCGAATGCAAACGATTAATTCATTATTATTAGCATATACTCACCGTTGACGAGAGGCAGAAGAAACGAAGGACCCAGCGAGAAGACTGCGACAAACTGGAAACTGGCCGAATCTGTCGGACTGCAACAACCAACAACAACAACACAACCTTGGATCAGCCTTTTCGTCAGTCTCACACGAACACGACACACTTTGGAGCACCGACGCACCTGCTCTCACGCTTTTCGAACGGGAAACTCGATTTTTGCGAACTGAAATCGGTCGAGAGAAACTAACGCGAGACACGAGGAAGCACGTGGTGCAACTGTCCTTAAAAAGCCTGCAACAAAACGATGCTCACGCGACGAGAGCTCGCTGCTCACTGCCGCTCGGTCGCTGCGTGCTACGTAACCTTTACCCCCTCTCCCGTCGTAGCCACCTTTCCACCACCACTCGACCGTCCGCGTGGAGAGATATAACTTGTCGCTAGCGATACCTCGGTTTCGTTCGAACGAATGGGAATCTATCCATATTTTCCTTTTTTTTTTTCTGGTCCTTTTAACGGTAGCAGATCTACACACTGTCACGTGTAAACTAAAGTAATTACCGGGAATAGTGATGAATTTTAGAGGCAAAAGCACTAATAGCGTGTGCTTAGAAACAAGTGATTCTTAACAATTAGCCGACTGAATGGAAAGATCTCCCATTTTTTCCTCGACAAAACACTGCCATTGGTTTTATTTACTTTTGTTATTAATTAAGGAAAAATTTGTACGGAACACTAAACTTTTCGAGGCCATAAATCAATCAAAATATAAATCCGATAAATATTGTAAAGTCTTTTTTTTTAAATTATGCACAAGTGTTGTAGGTACATGATTACAATGTTACGTAGCAATGAGAAAAGGAGGGAAACGATGGAAAAAAATAATATTTATAAAAATATAATGACTAAAGCAACTCTGTATAAATTCATAATCCTATGACGCGTCACGCCTTCTTTCCGCGAAATTTTTTGTTACATTTTACAATTTTCCACAACCCCGGTTGATAATTATATTTTAATTGAGAATTATATTTCAAGCTTAAAATTACATTTTTGCTTTTCTTTTTTTTTCCAGATGCAAGCTTCGCCAAACCGTTTCCGGAGTTCGTATAAAGGGAGTTCTGCCGTACGCTAAATCATGTTCCTGGCCAGAGGAAGCTGCGGAATCCAAGGGAATCCTCGTCAACCCTGGATGTCGTACACTCGTCCAGGCAACGATATCAGTTACAACAACCTCTCCTAACTCGACGATCCCGCCCAGGTCCCGGAGGAATCGACAACAATCTCCGTGTCTGTAAATCCAGCCGCAACTCGTTAATCAATTTAAGCTAGCAATCTCGATCGAGGGGGAACGAGACGGCGGAGGCAGATTCGAGAGCGTGTGAAATGAAAAAAAAAAAATACTGGAGAAACGGAATTTCAAGCTTTGTACGCGCAATAACCCTTTAACACGCGTGTAGATGCTTCTGTTTTAAACACTAGGTTTACGGTTTAACACTAGATCAATTTACTGGGTTTCGAACTTCATGAGTAAAATTTGCAAAAGTAATTACTATTACCATTAATTACTTTTAATTACAATAATATTTAATATAATATTATTTTACTTTACTTTTTTGATTATTTTACCAAAAATAATATTACTCTTACTTATAATAATAGTAATTATTAAATGTTAAATAAAATAATTACTCTTATTATAAATTATTCCTAGCAATTTTTGCTAAGTTTTATCAATGGAACGACACAAATCTGTTTCCCTCTCAGTTCTGCAATTCCAAATTCTTTTAGATATGTACTTATTTCTTAATACGTGAAAATTAGAAGTAGATATACGAGAAATGGCCGTAAATCTAGCCGTTAAGATCTGAAGCGAGCACTTTCTAAACTTGCACGAACAATACCATTCATAAGTATTCGAACGGTTTCACAAGTTTGAAGATACAAGCGTCGAGAGATGTTTGTTTTGCATGTTTTGCATTCCAATTACACTTTAAAATTGAATATACAATCAATATAATGATAATATTGTTGGACGATAATTAGGATTTAACGTCGGGATAAATATATTTCCTTGGTATGTCTATTCTTCAGCCTTGCGTGTTTTCAACATCCACGTAACGGTGAACAGTCGGCAATAAACAAAAAAAAAAAAATTGGTGTTTCGACTATTTTTTTTTTTTTTTTTAAGTACTATCGATATTTCTACTAATGAATATTAATTATACCGATAAATGGCAACGTTCGTAAAGAAGAAATATCGGTTATCGCCAACGAACTTGTGTTTTTCCCAACTTATGAGACCGTTCTGATACTTAAGCGCGATAATGTACGCAAATATCCATTATCGCGTAAACCGTATCCTAAAGGACAAAGCAATCGAGGCAGACACTGGCAATAATATCTGCTAAAGTAAAAACCAGTGTAACAATGGTAATTATGTAAAGTGCTCAAACGAAAACAATAAGAATCTTCGTTTTGTAATGAACATATTCGTAATCACGCTCGCTAAAAGTTATCCTCGAGATTTACGTTTTACATAGATGTCCTTCGCGCTCAAAGTAATACAACGAGAGTCCCGCTTATCTGAACATAGTTTATTTTTAACGATCATGAAATTTAACCGTGAAAAAATACAGGATACACAAATATTTAAGCGAACGTGATCGTTCTACTATTCGAAGATTCTCTATTAACGCAACTATTTATTAATTCCAATAATCGAGGTTCTACCCATTGGCGTAGCTAGTGCTTTTACCTCCCCCCCCCCCCCTCGATACACACGAAAACGCTACAAAAAGTCAAAACGACGTATATGGAAATCAATGAAAACCCAAGATTATTTTTCTATTAACACTATTCCTACCACGACCGGTCAAATAACCGTTTTTAAAATTTCGATTAGAATTTCATGTATACAACATAATTGAATCGCCTTTAAACTTTATACTTTTCCTCAAATATACGTATAATACATTTTTCAATATTCACTTCTTTTTTAATTGTTCATTTTATGAGAAAAATTTGTAGCCTGTCTTACGTGGGAATGTCGCAGTAGGAATAGATACACGTGAAGCGTCGGTAGGAATAGTGTTAACTAATTATCGATTAAGTAATAAAAATCACTAAGTTAACGTAAAAAAACGAATCGTTGAAATATAAAATTGTCACATCTTGCGTGAAAAGCGAACCGCCCCCTCTGTCATCCCCTAGTTACGCCAGTGATTCTACCCTAAGCGACGACGTACTTTGTTTCGCGCCTAAACGATCCCTTCCTCGCAACGAAATCGACTTGTTTGACGAGCCACGGCGATAACTAATAGGCCAACCATTCTCACCAAGCAACGGGAATAAATCGTGCCCGAGATGACACGATCCGCTATGACCGATGGAAAGGTGAACAGCCAGAGGGCTGGCAGCGAATGCAAACGACTTGACCCGAGACGAGCGAAGATCGAACGGAGACAAGACACGTAACCTGTGCAAAATCGTGCGTCTCTCCCTCGAGAGGACGTCTCTTCCCGTGCACTCGAGTCTGGTTGCGAGAGGCTGCACGAAGAAACGGGCGAGACCGAGCGCGTGTCCCTTGTACGGTTGCAAATTCAATTAAAGACCGGCCATTAAGTGCGGCGTGATCAAGACACGACCCTTCGTCCCTCTCGAATTTCTGGTCGACGAACGATCCTCGACGCGTTTTACGTGCGAATTACGCGGATTCGTGTTGCTTCTCGTTGACCAGAATCGCGACCATCCTCGAGCAACGACGCGATTCTTGTTGGTGCACGTGTTATAGGAAGCTGGTAAGTTGGCGAGGTTAAAAAACGTGGATTGGTCGTAGCTTCGGTGTAGAAAAAATCGACGAATCGGATTTGTATCACATTGCATGACGAAAACAATCGAGTAATGCGAATCAGGTACCGTTATTGCACTTGTATCTTTACGATCGCCAACTTACCAGCATCCTGTAGTACAACTGTACTGAGTTGTATTTTTAAAACAAGATTATTCAGAAAAGGTGGCAACCGAAACTAGTAAATTGTATTATTCATTGTATTATATACGCAACACTATATATTTTCTATATATTTCTATGTATTTCGTGATGATTAAAGTTTCATCTAAATGCAATCTATATTTTATTCTAACCCATATTTCCAATACTTCCTTTCAAGACGTTCGATCGCCTTCTAAAAGTTTCATTTTCGGGATTTGGGTTCCTCGAAAGGATTGACAATTATATTTTGCGTCGAGAGGAGATTGAAGCATTCAGATAAAGCTAAAGATTTTGACTGAGTTCGATGGTTTTAGGTACTTTATTCAAAATTTACTTCAAAGGTCAATTCCTTGAATGGTACTTGCTTTTTTTATTAATTACATTAACCGTAGCTCTCAAACTTTGTTGTAAAATATAATATTCGTTTAATTTCGTTGACTCTTTGATCTTAAACTTTTGCCCACTATTGTATTTAAAATGGCACCTTTAAAAATGTCGAGGTGTGACTAAGGAATAAGAGTTACTGGGAGTGATAAAAACTGACGTCGAGTGCAAAGGGTTACCGTTTTGCTTAATTACGAGCGCGAGTCGAGCCAATTTTTCGAATTATTCCAGGAACAACGAGGACGGCCGACATAATGGCGCGCGGAGATCGAAAGGGCAGAGTTTCGGCGTTGGATGGCGAAGCATGGAGTCAGACAGGAGAAAAATGGCACGATTTCTCGCGGAAAGACTTCTTAGGTACGTTCCTCGCGTCGAGCTCGGTCGAAATCATTTCTCAGTAAAGACTGCTGACCAATAGAGTTCCCTATCGACTGACCCCGACTCGAAGACGAACCATCTCGCTCTTCGAGAGCTACAATTTCTTAGGTGCGGCGGATTCTGCTCGCGTTCTTCATGGAAATTAAACGATTTTACGCGAATCTACGCGCATTAACCCTTTGAGTGCTAAATACTTCCGTTCGAAGTACTCAGCGTGAACGGCGCTCTATTAAAAATTGTGTTGGTCTAAATGGGAGCGAGGAAAAATTGACAAACGCATATATGCGTCTACTCGAGTAGCTTTTTCAGAAACGCATAAACTCGTCCATAGTTCACACGAGTAATTTCCGCCGGAGGCGCATATACGCGTCCATAGTTCACACGAGTAGCTTTCTCAGAAACGCATAAACTCGTCCACAGTTCACATGAGTAATTTTCGCCAGAAACGCATATACGCGCCCATAATCTATGCCAGTAACTTTCGCCAAAGACGCATATACACGTCCATAGTTCACACTAGTAGCCTTCTCAGAAACGCATAAACTCGTCCACAGTTCACACGAGTAACTTTCGCCAGAGACGCATATACTCGTCCATAGTTTATATTAGTAGCTTTTTCAGAAACGCATAAACTCGTCCATAGTTCACACGAGTAATTTCCGCCGGAGGCGCATATACGCGTCCATAGTTCACACGAGTAGCTTTCTCAGAAACGCATAAACTCGTCCACAGTTCACATGAGTAATTTTCGCCAGAAACGCATATACGCGCCCATAATCTATGCCAGTAACTTTCGCCAAAGACGCATATACACGTCCATAGTTCACACTAGTAGCCTTCTCAGAAACGCATAAACTCGTCCACAGTTCACACGAGTAACTTTCGCCAGAGACGCATATACTCGTCCATAGTTTATATTAGTAGCTTTTTCAGAAACGCATAAACTCGTCCACAGTTCACACGAGTAATTTTCACCAGAGATGCATATACGCGTCCATAGTTCACACGAGTAACTTTCACCAGTCACGCGTATATGCGTCCCTAGCAGTGAAAGGGTTAAGTCTGACCAGGGAGCATAATTTCATCGAAACGAGTTCCACGAACACGAGGAATTATTAGAGAAGGGCTAGACTTTTGGTTCGAGGGGGGAGTCGGGAGAAAAAACCTCGATGGAGGATGCACGAACGAGAGATACTTATGCTGATCCGCCAGGCAAACAGCCGTAAGCGGCCAAATTTTCGAGCGGTTCGACGAAATCTCGATGTTTGCTCGAACTAGTCCGCATACTAAGCAGCGATCAACATTCCCGGCATACGTTTGAACACGCACCGTGCATAAACCGTGGCGGATTTTATTGCGATCTAATCTCTCCACCGCTGTTCCCTAACTTCCTCGTAGAAAATATTTTTTATCGTTGGACACGCGGCTTAACAGACCCCAATTAATCGTGGTCCTCGCACTAAACCGGAAGAGCATTCAAAAACGATTCACCTACGTTAGAACTAAATGTCGATCCAATTAATAACTGATTGTAGGAATGCGATCGAGTGGATGTGATCGAGTAGTTGCGAGTTTAAGAAAATGTGGAGCGATAGCCGTGTGAACGTAGAATGTATGGACTCGAGTGCATGAGCACTCGAGAAAATTGAGCGACTAAGAAATTTTGAGTGAATATGAAATTTGAGTGATCGAATGCATCGAGTGAGAAAGGTTTAGAATTAGAAAGAAAGGAAACGAGTGTTTGAGAGAATGTATGAAAATGCGAGCGCGAGACGGAAAGAGTGTGATTGTGAAAGAAATAAGAACGTCGAAGTTGCTAAATTTTAAAGTCGTTTATATGTACTATTAAGTTGTTGCCATTGAACTATTTTAAAATATACATTTATTATATTCTAATCGCTACACTTTATTTTATTCACTCCTGAACCCTATCATCTCACTCTACCAAATAAATAAATGAAGAACTTCCTATATAATTATGCTGCAAACGATTTCCGTTGCATCTTACGCTTTTTTCTCTCGTATTCTCCGCGAACAACTCGTGCAAATAGCTTGTGCTCGATCAAGAACGATTGAAATTGTTAAAACTTACATACAGTGCCTCGATCGACGACTTGCACGACGTGTCTCCTTCGAGTCACACTTTGAACCGGTTCGATTTCAAACCTTCCCCGCTTCTTATCGTCCCAGAGCGATCAATTTTTCGGCTGGTAACCCGAATGGAATGGCGATACCTGTAATTAAAACAGCATTGATAATTAATACAAATATCAGACACGGGCACGGTGTGTGTTGCTTCACCTGGGCAAACATCGTGTTTACGGTGCCTGTTCGAACAATTCCGATACGAAAAATTGGGTCGCATCGTTTATTTGATCAACCCGGGCGAAAAAGAAGAAAGATAATGGAAATTATCGAAGGGGAAGCGAGGAACGAAGGTAGGTAACCTCGGAGCCAACGGAGGATCGGGTTCTTCGAACAGGAATCTGCAAACGATCTCACGATTACGACAGCCATAGGCATCGTTCTGATTAAACGAGACCATTGGCACGATTTCTCATGAATTTCCGCGAATCGATGACAGGTCATTTCGCATAAACAATTCTTAACCCTTTGACTGCATTTCAAATCACACATTTTACTCAGGACCACGCGAGAGTACACCTCTAGATGCGATTAATCTTTTATTTTCAATTTTTTATTTTCAACGGGGAACTTTTTACTTCAAAGTATTCTGTAATTAAAAATAATGTTGAAAACGCACTAACCGTCAATTTTTATTCAATTCTTACAATTGTAAGCAGTTGAAACGCTCCAAATGAATCTTTTGTTTTCGATGTTCTAATAATTAAAAAACTTTTAATCGTTCGATGAGGAACTTTTAAGTTCAAAGTATTCTGTAATTAAAAATAATTTTGAAAATGCACTACTAACCGTCAATTTTTATGCAACTCTAACACTTGTAAGCAGTTGAAACGCTCCAAATGAATCTTTTGTTTTCGATGTTCTGATAAAAATTTTGAATCGTTCAATGGGGCACTTTATACTTCAAAGTACCCTTTAATTAGCGGTAATGTTAAAAATGCGCTAATCGTTAATTTCTATTTAATTCTTACAATTGTAAGCAGCTAAAGCACTTCGATCACCAATGAGATATATAAGCAACTTGGCAATCAAAGGGTTAAAACGCTCGCCGTCGCTATTTATCGCCCCGTTTGAAAAATTCCTGAGCGCAAAGCGTTAATTAACGTGAAGCGTTTAAGGCAGATGCGAATTTCAATTTTCATCACGCTAGATTATCATATATTCATAGGAAAAGGGCAGAGAGAGAGATATTTTCTTGCCAAGACAACGTTCTAAATTGTTTTCTTACATTAAAAAAAATTGATTTCTTTTGGCCAGTTTTTTTTTTTAACTGTGCATTAAAGGGTTAATAGCACAGAGCGGTATGAATCTTTGCTGCAAGCGCGGATAAAAACAAATAGATCATATGGTTATAGTGTACGTGATTTTCAATGATCGAGCGAGAGAACGAAGTACGAAAGAGAAAGAAAGTCGAGCGAGCGAACAAAAGAACGTATCGAAGGAGTCAGTCTGCGTGGAGACGCGAACGCGAGTGGATGTGTTTCGATAAAATTATTTTATATTTAAAAAACAAGCGTATCTTTCTCTTCCCTACCAATGATTTTATACTTATTTAAAACTTTATTTGTCTACAAATTCAGTTCGGCAAATTTATTAATCGAATGATCGAAATCAATATGATATTAAACGTCGGAATTATTTCATCGCGTATCGTAAATGTAACGGAATTTTAATTCTGAAAGTCAGCGCCATCTCTTGTTTTGACGCTGGAAGCTCCGACTTGCTACTCGCAAAGCATGACGAGCAAGGAGGTCGTCGATTTTAACCGCGAACAGGCAACATATATATATAAAATGCAATATGGCCGACAATATTACCGCGAGTCGGAGAATTATCGTAATTAATTAATTACGTCTTAACGAGCAACAATCTATACACTTTTAAGCATTCGTTACGTAGCAGAGGAACTGTAGAAGTTTCTATAAAAAGAACAGTGTAAATTAACCGCGCATAACGGTGAAAAAATTATAAATACATCGACGTCGATACGAATACGACACGGATGTACCTAAAAAATATTAAATGACATCGAAAATAGGAAGAAAATCGTGATCAAAATATCATAGGAAAGTAGGTAAAGGAATAACGTTTATGCCAGGTTAGTGTAAATTTTAAATTAATTACCCGTAAGCCTGTAATTAATGATCAAACTGTAGATATTGATGACACCTGTCAAAGACTCCGTCGAGTAATCATTAATAATTAATTATCTAGAACGAAATTCGTATTAAAATGCATACGAGAAGGTAGTTTGGGATGTTAGCTTTATTCTAAGATTTCAAAAGTTCATAAATTATGCCTAAGAAATGAGTAATTAATTAATTTTCCCTGGTTCGCGTCAAAAATGTTTAAATTCTACGGTGAAAGTCAGAGCCATCTGTTGTTTGGACACTGGAAGCTCCGACTTGTTACTCGCAAAGCATGACGAGCAAGGAGGTCGTCGAATTCTGCCGCGTATAATTACGCGGTAATCGAAGAGAATCATCTAATTACTCATTTATTACGCATAATTTATGAACTTTTAGAATTTTAACGTAAAGCCAGCATTCCAAACTACTTTCTCATATGCATTTTAATACGAATTTCGCCCTAAATAATTAATTATTAATAATTACTTGACGCAGTCTGTGACAGCTGTCACCAACTGTACACTTGTGTCATTAATTACAGCTTTCCCTTCCACTAATTAAAACTCTATCTATTTTTAGAAGAAACACTATTCCTTTAGCTACTTTCTTTGCATTTTTTCATTACAATTCTTTGCGTATTTTCGAAGCTATTAATTATTCTTTGGGTACAACTGCTTCGGGTTCGTGACAACCTTGGCGTAGTATTAATATTGCACCGATTTTAGGCGGAAAATTTATGTATTTCTTATTGGGGAAACTTCTACGGTTCTTCTAGTACATAATGCGTGCATAAAAGTGTGTAAATTGTTACTCATTAAGGCGTAATTAATTATTTTTCTCCGGCTTCCGTTATATATATATTCCCGCCTTCCCGCGACAATATGGCGGCTAGAACCGGCGAACTCCTTGCTTGTCATGCTTTGCGAGTAACAAGTCGGAGCTTCCAGCGTCAAAACAAGAGATGGCGCTGACTTTCGCCGTAGAACGGCGGTACATTTTTGAAACAAATTAAAGAAAATTATTTAATTAATCATTTCTTAGGTATAATTTATGAACTTTTGAAATCGTAGAATAAAGCTAACATCTCAAACTACTTTCTCGTGTACATTTTAATAGAATTTTCATTGAAAATAATTCGATGCAATCTTTTACAGATGTTATCAACATTTACAGTTTTATCATTAATTACAGGTTTACGCGTAATTAATTTAGACTTTCACTGTCTGACAAATTTCGTGATACTGAATAAGGACGAAATTAAAATTAGCTAATTACTTACTTTTCATGATTAATTTATGCATTATAGTAGAAATTTCATTGCAAATAATTAATTACTGGCAGTTATCTGATGCATTTAGAGGAAGATTTAATTTTTTACCTGTCCAAAGTATCGTATCCTTGCTTCACCGTGATGAGAAAAAAGAGAAAAGGGAGAGGGATGGTAAATTTTTAAAATACGTTAACTAATATGAATTTTTGTTAAAGTTTATTAATCTTTGTAAACATTTTTTAATACTTATTTAAAACTTTTTCCGCTTGCGCTTCGGTTTGGTACATTTAGTAATTCAATAATAATCAAAATCTATTAAGCTATTCTGGCGTAATTAGTCTACATTTAAAAGTCTTATCTCGAATCAAGTGTATTGTACTCAATCTTCTCGTTTCAATTGAACTATTATAATTACTTTTTATTCTATCGTTTACACGCTATTGGTTTTATACCCATTATAAAATTAATAAAATTAAAAGTTAAATTAAATTAAAATTAAAAAAAGATGTTTTTACATAAAGATGTCTGAACGCAAGTTTAACGGTCTACAATTATTAACCCTTTGACTGTTATAGGCGCCTCGTTTTCTTTGTTTAATAATCCAAATCTATCCTACCTCTAAATCAGAAACGATAAAAATTCACAACCATTTGACAAAGAAAAGATTCTGTCCTTAACTGATTCAAACAGTAGTGAATCTTATCTATTTCATTACAATTTACTCCATTTAGTTACCATTTAGAAATTTACATAAAATAACCGAAACGCCAATAAAACAGAAATCCAAGGTACCCTTTCCAATTCTAGATAACTAAACTTAAATTAGAGTTACTCTATAACTAATCATTCGACTGATAAACTACGAATTAAAAACATGCATACTTTTACATTTCCCTTATTTATCTCAACTAAATTAGCGTAACTTAAAAGAAATATTATACTATTTTAATTACAATATAGAAAAGCGGTAAAAAATTAGCGTTTGCAATCTTAGCAGATGTTAAACGATCTTGGCAGATCTCGAATTTGTAAAACTGGAAGGAGTCGGTAGTCTATTAGACGAATGTTTAGTTATCTACGGTTAAGAAAAACACCCTTCGTGACTTCCAGCGACGGTTGTGATCGCCTAGCGACGAAAACCGAGGCGGAATAAAATCGTGATTGCGATCTCGATAGTCGACAGGAATCGCATCTCGCGGCGTAATCTCTCCCGAGGATGAGACAGGTGGATACGCATCGGCGGCCGTCTTTTTACGACGGCGACACACGTCTTTCCATTTTTTTGACGACGCCGCCTCTTCAAGTTTCGCGCTAGGCTCGCCGGGGATACGAGCAATTTAAATTTAATGCCGCTTTTACACCCCCTACGCCCCACGCTGTCCTCCCCTCATGGAGAACGATCGTTTTCTCTCTCTTCGTCGTCGTACGGGCTCGTCGTTTCATCCTCCACGACACGTTACACGTCCGGGATGCGTACTTATGGCGATCCGTATCTCGAGATTGCGACTTTCAAGGGAGCAGCCACCCCTTCTTCTCGGCCCAGTTTAAAAGGAGACACGGCTGGCCGATCCATCTAGATAGGGCTGTGTCAACTGTGACCAAGCGGGGAGAACTCGCGCCTTGACCTGGAACTTTTATTCTCGTCCCCGGCGTGCCTTTTCACCATGCGTAGTCTCGTGGGGGACCGTGGATGATTTTGAGGTTTCAGCGTGGAGGAGATAAGAGGTGATGGCCCGATGGGAAGGTCTACGGTGAAAAAGAAGAATAAAATTTGTACGCCTATCGAGGAGATTGCTACTTTTCGTCTTATGAAATACAAGGTTCTCACTGTTATCGTGGAGAGGCTTGGGAATCGTGGAGTTAGGAGTCCGCGCCGTATCACCGTCCAGATCTTATTTATCTTGATAAATATAAGTGCTCGCAATCATCGGATTCGCTGCTGATCGTGTGCATGGAATTCTTAGGGATTCATGCGAAGAAATTGCCACGGTGCTCGGGTGTAGATGGTAAGACGGTCAAACTGTTAAAAAAAATTATTTCGGAATATAATTTTGATTCAATATGTAATTGTCTCGATATACTTAGTACCCTCTTAAGATATTCAAACGATTTTGATTTAATATGTAATTGTCTCGATATACGTAGTATCCTCTTAAGATATTCAAACGATTTCGATTCAATATGTAATTGTCTCGATATACTTAGTACCCTCTTAAGATTTTCAATCGATTTCGATTTAATATGCAATTGTCTCTATATTCTTAATACCCCCTTAAAATTTTCAATCGAAAGTAACTTTGTCACCACCCAAGAGGGTTTCAATCCACCGATTGAAAAACAAAAATTCTGAAACGTGCTTAAGATCTATCTATCTGTTCACCACTACATTGATAGTTCAAAGAAAAATTTCAGAGTTAAGAAAATCGAGCGAGGCACGAAGAAGGAAGGATTCGAGCAAGAAGTATCCCGCGCAACATTTGCAACGGCGAACGACGGTTTAACTGAACGCGACAAGTTCGGAGGGAGAAAAATTTACCGGGAAAAAAGATTGTTTATTCAAGAGGGTCGTTCCAGAGCGGAGTCGCCAGCATAGTGTCGCGAAACAGGAAACGGAACGCTTCTTTCTCTCGAAATTCACGGTAACACCACCTTATCTACGGACGAATTGAATCAAATTGAACACTGTTATCTGTTACGGATGAAGTCGTTTGGCGTTTCTTAGCGAAAAATCAGCGTAAACGAAAATTTCACCCCCGACAAAGACTTCTTTCGGTAAAATCGAGTAAAACAAGCGTTCGCATAAATTCACGCGATACTGTAACCAAAAGTAACTCTGAACATTTGAATGCTGTACACTTTGGACACGCAGCAATAGCGACGAAAGGGTTAACCCTTTGCGCTCGAGAGATGACTGTTAGTCACCAAATGATAGTATCGCAAATTTTCAGATTTTAGCTAGTACGTTTATTAGTCAGACTCAGAGGTTAAATAGTCATATATGTAAATTTTAGTGTATCACTTAACTAAACTAAATGACGTTTAATATAGGTGAATCTTAGTAAATATTTCGAATTTGAAAATTTTTGAAGTTAGTACCATTAGACGACTAACGGTCACCTCTCGAGTGCAAAGGGTTAAAGGCACCGTTTCGGTTTCTGTTCGACGAACCACGAGCCTCAACAACGGATGCAGCACAACCAGTGTGATAAGCCGGTTAATCGGCAAAAAAAAAGGGAAAAGGAAGAGAAACGACAGAAAGAAAGAGCAACAATTTTTCATATTTCGAGCTGGAATACAAGGTACGTATCGCGAGATTGCTCCGAAGCAGAACGAAATTCCACGATGAATTATTCACGAGGATACCCTGGCCGGCCACGAAAACACCACGGTCAAGTATGATTTTTTTTTTTTTGTTCCTCTCCCGACCCTTCCACCGACGCTCCTCGGCAGGCGAAATTAAAAACCGGACCGAGGCTCGAAACACGCGCGAAGAAGTTCGAAATTTTCGAGAATTCGAGCTTGTACCGTCTGGTCATAACTGTAAGAGCGGCCATAACCGAGAGGAATATTGGAATCCGGATCCGCTTGCGAGAGACATCGCGTAGTTGCGTACTCGGTTCGCCTTCCGCCTCTTATTAACCCTTTTCACTTTCGAAAGGCGACCCTCGGTCGACGAATGAAGGTTTCGCAAATTTTCAGACTTTATTTGGTTTACTTATTAATCAGACCAGGAGGTTAAACGGTCATACATGTAAATTTTAGTATCTAATTTAATTAAATTAAATGAAATCTAATATAAGCGAATCTTATATATGATACTTTTAAAAAAATCTCAAACGGGGATTGTGGCACTTAATGGGTTAACTAAACCAAATTAAGTTCAATATGAACGAGTTTTATTAAGTAATTTGACACTTGAAAATCTTTGGAATTATTATTACTGGATGATTATGAATCGCTTCTCATTAATTCATTTTCAAAACCGTTCGTTATACGATATATCGATACACAGTGAGTGTACAACGTTGAAACAACAGAATTTACTCGATAAATGTTACGCCTATGATACATAATTTCGAAATTATTCGTACTGGCATATTCATTTGTATTAGTCGCTTTAATCTAATAGAAAAGAACTTTAATTCTAAAATAAAAGCAGTTTCTGGCATTTCTCTTTCATTTCGTGAGACACCCCACCAACGTGTTGTCCAGAAACGCGCTACAATCTTCAAAGTTGCGGTTATAAAAGGAAATTCCAAGAATCTTTTAATTGAATAATTTTGCATGCCCGTAACGTTGAAGAAAAAAAAAAAAACTGATACATGCAAATTGCCAAAGCAACGTCGGTGTTAATATACGTATACATAAGTGAACTTCGTTGACACGAAGAAGACCGAGGAAAAGGTGCACAATTACGTATGCATGGTGCAAGTTCCTTCGAAGGCGATAAGGTTAGGTCACCGCAAAGTTTAACGCTTCGAGTGACCTGCAAACGAAGTAAACACAGAAGGAAAGAGAGAGAAAAAAAAGAACTGTCACGTGAACAAAAAATTGTCACGAGAATGGTACCGTTTGAACTCGTCCGGGACATTTTTCGCGAGCAGGAAGAGGAGCAGAGGAAGAGACCAAAAAAAATGATGTGGGAAGTTTGGCTGCGGGGCCCGTATTTAGAGAACCGTGGTTCAGCGTTTCGAATTCGTTCGCCGTCGATAAGAATGTGTTACGGAAAACGTCGGTCACATCCGGTGGAAGATAATGCTCGGATACGTGCGCGATCAACGATATCGTTGATATCGGAAACCACGGCACTCTGTCTCGTTAAAAGCGGTCGTTCCTGTTTCGTTATAGACACAGCAGCGTGGATAACTGCTGGCCATTTTTGCTTGCATAAATGAAAGGCAGTCTAGAGTGCGCGGGAGAGGGGGAGGGCTCAACGCGTCGGGAAGATTAACGAGTTCAATATACACTGAGAGATGATGTAAATACGGTAGAACCTCTAATATATGAATATTAGAAATAA
This sequence comes from Tetrapedia diversipes, assembly GCA_033822845.1. Classification (NCBI taxonomy): domain Eukaryota; kingdom Metazoa; phylum Arthropoda; class Insecta; order Hymenoptera; family Apidae; genus Tetrapedia; species Tetrapedia diversipes. Next base: position 993,213 of record JAOPTO010002169.1, read on the forward strand.
ATATACAAGAAATGTCCGTAAATCTAATGTCAATATTCAAAGATTACCTGTCGACAAGAATACCTATAGTAGAATGAGAATTATCTCATTTTTCGGTATTCATTCGCTAGGGAATTAAGGCGAAAGAACCAAGCTTGATTCAAAATTGTACATTTAAAAATTATACCACCGCTTTATAGTTTTTAGGCTTTAGATTTATAAGTTCAATGGAACGAACGTTGAAACGATTGTCTCGCTCGATTGTGTTTGGTCTTAAACTGTTGTCCGCTTTCAGTACCTATTTCCTAGTATATGTACATTAGAAATAGATGTAAAAGAAACGTTCGTAAATGTAGCGTTAAGGATCATGGGAAGCGTGGCGATGAAACGTGAAGCGTGTCGCGCGGTCGCGGCTAGAAATTTCTGTGTATCCGGTGTAATTGCGCTTCCGATCGCTTTTCCGCTACCCACGGATCATTATTCCGGCCGAACGCTTAGCTAACACGCTCGCCGCATGCGAAACGATCGGGGGTTTCATTTTCTACCTCTTTTTTTCTTTTTTCGCCTCTCGCGAAGTCTAACCGCTTTCTAAATGGCCTCAGAAAATGGTCACGCGAATCGCGACGGGGATGGAAAGTCGAAAAAGTGTATCGTCGGAGGATATCTCGATTCTAACGGGTGAACGAGAAATATTTCAATCGCTTTTGGTTTCGTACAAAGGAAACAAAGGAAATGAGAAAAATTTGGTCTCTTTATTAAAAACGCTTGTTTTTCTCCAAATGTACAAATATATACTGCTTACTTTTTTTTACGTCCACTGTAGTACTATTTTTGTACTGTATTGTAAAATATGTAGATTTGACATTTAAATATTCGTAACTCCACCAAAAGTAACCTAATACAGATGTATATATTTACAAACAAAGCAGTTTCAATTCTATGGCATTCGCTGAGACAAATAAAAAAATATTTAACGCGAAAAGGGATATCTTTGAAACGGTTAATAACTCCGCGATCCAACGGTGAAGCCTCCAGAAAATGTCGCCCGTTGACATATAAACGCGATTACACAAGAATTCTCGCCGGTCTTAGGTGAGGACTTCAGGTGTCAGGCGATAGAAAAATGAAGTCTAACGGTATGCACCGCGTCACCGCACGAACCGATGTAAATTTAATGTTGATACGGAAGATCGGACAGGGAAAGCTTGGATAAAACCCAAAGCGTGTGGAAGAATTGTTGCACCCGTGAGATCGTATGAAAATCACCACATTCTACGCAATAACACCGCCTGGCAGCGCCGTGAAACGAATACATTTGAATTATTTGACGGGAATCTAAAATTAAGAATACTCGAAAACGTTACCCCAATGGATGTTTATCGGTCTCGATAAGAGCGAAGCGCAGTAATCCTTGGTTTTTATACTCCTAACCGAAAAACCAACAAATACCCTTTATTACGTGGTTACGTAATAAATATTTACGAAAACGTGTAAATTACAGGGCACAACGAATGTTCAGTAGTAAAGGATTTATTTAACGTGTGTTGAAAATACGAAAATCGAACCCGTAAAATCGATGGCCGACGTGCCTTTGGCTTTAACAATTTATTATCACCTCGTTCAGGCGATAATAAAACGTCGGCCGTAGATTTTTCGTAACGATCATGACCAACTTTCAGGAAATAATACCTAAGTTGAATGAAACTGTGGAATGTAGAATCAGGATTAAATCCTGAAAGGATATATGTGAATTCTAATTTTTTGAATAAACATCTCTCTTATAAAACGTATTATTTGGCTAAAATTAACAAATCTCTACGCACTGTTTATACTAATTATGTGAGAAAAATGTTATCCAGCGATACGAAGTCTGTCCACTTCCAACTTCAAAATCGATTTCCATAGATGGTGTGCTAGTCGTGTTGAACAGTTACGACACGTGAAACTGATCTAATAATTTGAATAGTCAATGATGGAAAAGGAAATGACTTTTTGACAACAGAAAGTAAAAACCAATTTGAAAGTGATACTGTTATCGCGTTCACCGATACGATTATGGTTCCAACAATACTGTAGTAACAACGTAATCAAAGAAGAGACAAAGTTTCATAATGCGTCAGGAAAAACAGCTTTAGCATTATTGATTATTATGAACCTCCTTAACGAACAAAAATGCACTCCTGCAACGAGTCATTGACTAAAACGTCGTACGAAGAGCAACAGCATCAAATGGCCTTATATTTAACATGACGATTATTGTTATAATTATACTCGTCATCGGATGTGTATATCATTAATTATAAAATAATTGTACAACATTTTCATTGTAAAGGAAACGTAATTGATACTGACAGTTAAAAGAGTGTACATATTTAATGTAAGTCTTATAAAAAATTTAAACAGAATTTTTATTAAAATCAGACAGGATGGGATCAGAACAAAGTTCACAAGGTGGTACGCATAATACTAATGCTAATAGAACAAGAAACATACCACTTAGACGTGGGAAAAGTGTACCTAATCGTGAAAGAGTACCAGAAGACACACCACCAAGATGCATCAGCCCTGGTGCAAGTATCTGTTCAGATTCTGATCTACCATATATATCTTATACAGTGAATAGACCCATTGGTGATTCACCAAAGATGACAAATAAACAATCACAGTTATATAGAGGCAAAAGTTTAGGTGCACAAGATATATCTAGACGCAAAAATAGCTTAAGTTCCAATAGCTACAGGTAATACACACCTATAATTTGCTCAATGTTTTACTTAGGTACTAAATATATGACTATTGATTACAGAAAAACTACCTCTGATAAACTTCATAACATAGTAGTAGTAAAACCAGCTATGTCAGATCCTACAACTGACAAAGATCCAGATCTAGTTAAATTACAAAGTATTCCCATGTTTCTACCTATCATGAGGGGTACTCTTAATTTACCTCCAGGTGTCAGAGATCCAGAGGTTCTAGAGAGGCTAAATCCTATTGGTTTATTCAACCTATGTGCCCGATATCAACACCATCTTAACACTAATGCTCAAATGATTGCTGCTGAACAAGCTACTCTTTGTATCAATATTGAACCAGAAGTTACCAAAATTCTTAACATGACAACAGAAAGGCAAAAAAAGTTTGCTAAATTTGCTGAACAACTGAACAAAGTACACGAGCTTAGTAAACAACTAACTAAATGCCATTCCCTGTTGAACCAAACTTTAGAGAGCCTTGAAACTTTGAATAATCTTTTACCAATTGAAGAAAGATTAGAACCATTTGTATGGACTACTGGATAAAATCAATGTTAAAAGGTATATTGAATGGTAGCTCAAAAAAGTACATTACAAGTACACTGCACTGGTGCTAAGAACATTTGGATTAACTTGCTACGAACACTTAGTAGATGTTCTTTATTTTTTTTTTTCTGTTACTTGGTAAATATTTACTAACTCTTGTGGAAAAATTTCTAATACCTATATATTGCACAGAAAACTTGTCTATAAGAACTTATATATCTATTTTCGTGTTAATCCTAATGATTATATAATTGTATAAAGAAATGTGATGTTTAATTTAAAAAATATATAGAGTTTCCTATAATGAAAAATTTGAGCATTTTATTCAAATAAAAATATTCACTTCTGTGATTACAACAAAATAATTTGTAGCATCTTGGTCAACATGGCAGTATAAAATATTTCTACATACAAATACAACATTCTACAGGATTTAAACATATACATACCCTAGTTGTTAACACCAATAGATTTTTGTGCTCTCAAACTTCTATATGTTGCAATAATATCACTTTGTAGCTTTTCTAACTGTCTTCTTTCACCAAGTGGTAGATTCTTACGTTTGCCTGATCTATCTATAGATGTCTTCTTAGGAGCCTCTTTTGACTTCTCATTTTCCTTGAGCATTGAATGAAGGATGAGTTCCTTCTTGCCAGGCTATAACAAAAAGATTAAACATTTTTATTGACATTTATATATAAAAAAGCATTGTACAAAATGATTTACCTTTGAAATACTTATACTGTCAACATTTTTTGGTCTGACTTTCAACTGAGGTGGTTCATGGACAACTTCACCAAATTTAACTTGATCCTTAAAATTATCAAACTCATCTGCCTTTTCTTCTACTTGTTTCTGTTTTTTTAATTTTAACTTTTCCTTCCTCTTTTCAACTTTTGTCATCCTAGGTTCACCATTTTTCTTTTTCTTCTTCTTTCTAATATTTTTGTGTTTTGCCCTTAACATTTCAATTTTATCCAATTCAGTTAGCTCACATTTTGTAAGCCCTTCAATATCTCCTGTTTCTGGATTTCGATTCACTTGAACATCATATTTTTTTTCAAAAACAGTTTCATTAATGAAAGCATGTGTATCCCTGCTAACTCTGTGTAGAAATCGTTCCTCACTTTCTCCAGGTATTTGCTTAAATATAGGGACAACCTTATCTGGTCTAGCCTTAGGATGCAAGGGCTTAGAATTTTGTTTACCAACAATTATAAGTTTATTTTTCTTATTTTTCTTTTTTTTAATTTTATTTATCTTCCCTGATTTCACTGCTTCTTTTAACTTCACTACCCTTTCTAAACTCTTCGGTATTGCTTGGTCGTCAGGATCTTTTGGCGGTGCATTGATCTTTCTTTCTAACCTATAATACACAATTCGGTAACCTATGTAAATAATTCGAGAATAAAGTTTATTTAATGTAAAACTCACTCTACTTGTCGTTTCGCCTGTTGTTTAAAAGGATCTTTCACACCTCTGTGCTTTTTGCCAGGAATTTTTCTACCCATCTTTATTTAACAAACAACCACGTACAATTTTCACGTGGTCAACATTGTCGTCTGCTTGAAACGCAAACGTCGCGCGTTAACTATACCAATTCAAACTGTTGACGAATGAAATTTATAATTTTTAATTACAAAATCAGTAATTTTTAAGATAAACAATTTTGGAATGAATAAGAGTATTAATAATTGCTAATACTAGTGCTTTTTATTTACAAAAATTTTCCTACATTAAAAAGGCGCACAAAACATGATAGTAAAATCAATAATTTTTAAATTAAAAGTAGTAGTTGTATCTATAAGCTAATTAGTGTTTGTCAGTTTTTATTTATATACTCTCACTTCTAAGAAATTCAATTAAAAACAACCAGATTAAAAATATTTAAACTTGCTATCGTACGTACAATGACAATACAACTAGAGACATCTAGAAAATACTTTACTCGTAATAATCCATGGTTGCAGTGAGGTTAGAAAACGAAGTTTAATACTTTATTAAATACCCGAGTTAATCTTTAATAAATTCATGTAACCACGTAATACATTAGAAAGTATTATTGTATACAAGAACACTAACCATCAAGATAACATTGTCATTTGTAATAAATGTTCATCACATATTCTTCATTATTTTTTTTACAGCCAAGTATATCACAAAGTGTGAAAAGCAATGATAAACTTAACTCGGTCGTGTCGATTAATTATTGAAAAGAAAAAATGTAGTTGTGGACAAATATATTCCACGTATAAAAAATGTATCCATAAGACAAGTGCAATGTTATCATCCGAGGAAGATACTACTGATAAGAAGGAAGCCATCGATTCCTCCTCGATAGATGATATGTCAGAGCCCACAAATTGTTGTATGTCCGGATGTGCAAATTGCGTTTGGATTCAGTACGCGGAAAAATTAAGTAAAACTCTTGAAAGCAGTGATGTAGACGTACAAAAGTTAATCTTAGACAAAATAGAGGATCCTAATATGAAGGCGTTTCTCTCGATGGAGCTCAGATTTAGAAATATTACGAAAGACTAAGAAACTTTGTATATGAAACTTTGTATATAAAACTTTGTATATATGTACATATGAAATAGCCGAATTTTAGACAATAAATTATAATGTCAATGTTTAATTGTGCAATCATTAATTCTACCTATCTGTTATGCTTCATGAATTTCTCTCAATTGCTACATAATTTCAATTTCTCTAATATTTACGGAAAACTTTTGGCGTACGAATTATAATGCAATTATAAAAGTGAAAGTATATAAAAATTAATAAACTGAAAAATTCACTATTATTATAATGAAATTATTCTTTATAATGATCAAATAATTCTTATCTATTATATTCACTAAACATAATAATCGTATTATTCTTATAATTAAATTATTATTTATATTTACCATAATTACAAGCAGCTCCGTTAAGATTTGATGGTTTACGTCCATTTTTTCCATATGATATATTTTATTTAATGCTTAACTGCAAGTTTTTACGGTTTCAAGTTTGAAACTGATCGACGCCATTTGTAAAACTGAGCATCTTCTTTGCAGATGGCGGCAGATGTATGAAAGCGGTTCCAGCTTGAATTATTCGTCTTCACGGTTCAAACAAAAATCTTCTGCCTTTAATTACTATTTCTTCAATGCGTGTCATTTATGAAAGTACGAATTTCTGCAACTGTTAACAAATAAAAAAGATGTTCAATTGCTTCATATACACATTTTAGAATTGTATATTAAAATATTGTTCATTACAACATTAAGGATATCTAAACTGTAATGCTTATGTAAATTCATATTTTTATAAATATGGAAATAGAATGCAAATAGATGTATATTTCATTTTTTAACCACTACTTTGAAAACTCTGCACAAGTCTTTACACTATATTATATTGTACACTTCTTGCACGCTTAAATTTCTCATAAAGTGTATAATCACTACAGTCTAGCGATGGCAATAAAACCCTTCAACTAATATAATAAAAAAGAAAGTAAAACTTAATTACATGTAAATATTATTTCGTCTTCTCGCCTGAGACGACGTTCAGTCGCCATCTCAGATGTTTCGGTTGCGTACGCGATGCAGAAAGACTTTTACATCCTTTTAGGGGACCAATTAAAAATACAACCCGACTTATCAGTACAGTGTTTTGACACCGTGTGTCCCTCCCCCCTGCACCCTATCCCTGCCATGATAATCTGAAGTTACACGTATTTTTGCACACCGTTTACATTACACATTCGCTTATTTACATCGCATACATATGTATAAAGCCACTTGTATCGCTTACGCCAGTCAGGGGAATGTGTGACACGTATACCGGTGTGTTGGCGATCGAGGAGGCGTATTCACCGCTCGTTTCTCTATTTTCTGCCGCCAGTGACACGGAAATTGGTGAGAAAAAAATAATTGAACATGGACTTGATTTCACCGTTAATTAAATGGAAATCAATTACGATTAGAACGGTGTGGAAACTCGATTGAATAATAAATTCAGTGTTTCTGGAATTCTCTACTGTCCTCGTCGACGAAGCGCTAATTCGTGGACTTACTCAGACCGGAAACGTTACGGATCGACATCAGAATGTACGAGTAATCACATAAACTGGCAGAAAAAGATTTCTTAGTGGTAACGATGAATTTCGAGTGTATAGTCTGGCTACTGTGACCGACTTCTTCGATGAACATTCAAGAGTTCTCGTTTCCGTTCTATCAAACGCTTCCCTTCTAGAATCGTTTGCCAAGAAAACGCTGCGGATCAACAAATCCCATCGTCGTGACTGGTTCGCCTTGTTTACACGTGAGATACAAAGTCGTGTTTGTTACAACAAGCGAAAAGCTACCTCAACAGGGCCATTCGATCTTCCTAACGATCAAACAAAAGTCAATCTCGATCACAATGCTTAGTAAACTATCCCCTCACGATCATCCTCTCGTACCTCCGTGTACTCGTTCCCAATCAACTGCAGCGCGCGAAGTGCAAAAATCTGTTGCCACGCTGATCCAAATAAACGCTCAGATACATTTATAACATCTTTCAACTTCTTTCGAATCAAACCTAACGCCCTAAAGCGCGCAAACCTGGGTACTTTTTGGCAGGATCGACGGAAAGAGTCATCGAACAGACAGTCGCAATAAAAATCCGCGTTAAAAACATAGAACAAAGTGGCTTCGCATAATCTTATCTCCGGTCTGCCCACATGTCAAGTCCTTCTACCGCCAGTACGCTAACGCACGACTTTATTTCCATGCGGCACGCGCGTCAGTGTGCCGCGTTTTCCCGCACACACACACATGTCCGCCGTCTCGCGCGCTCGCGCGCCATTCCACATATCGTCGCGCAGATATCGCACACGTATACGGTGAACAGCGCTCGTGAAGTGGCACACGGGCTTCCGTCGAATTGGTGTGGGTTTTGTAAGCGCGCGCGCTCGTGTGCGTGGATTATTTTCGCTTATGCTGCGGCGCACGCAATCTCAGAAGTGGTTCTCGCGTTGACAGGTTCCGAGCGAATTTCCACCGGTCTCCGATCACTAGTGCCTCGACATCGAGATCGACGATTTCTGGATCATCTCCTGGGCTACGAAGGATTCACAAAACTGAACAGCAAGAAGATTCTCGGATGTGCTCTGAGCGAAGTGGAGGATCCATGAAACAAAGATTGAGAAGGATATTGAAGAAGATTGTTTTGGATCTTCGAAGGATCTAGGATAAAGAAACATTCTCGAATCTTGTCCTGGTCACGGAAGATCCAAGATGGAGATCCCAGATTCCTAGATCTTCCTGAAGCAACTAAGGATCCAGCAGCGAGGAGAGGGGAGCAGAGGATCGTCACGGAGGGAACCAACGTGACACGCGAGCGCATTCTTATGCAACGCGGTGCACGAGGCGCCGGTAGCCGGAGGAACGTTAGACCAGCGAGGAAAGAACGGAAGAACTATGAATGATCCTCGGGGCGAGGATGATCGCGAGCCGGCCCCGTGTGCCCGGCTGCTGGAAATAGCGTGCAATCCGCGCGCGGAAACCCCAACGACTGGACAAATATGCTTGGTACCTGCTGTGCGCCGTCGTGATATCGTTGAGTCGTGACGAAGAGGAAAGCTCGGAACCACTTAGCGTAGTAATTTCAGCTGGAAAGGGAATTTCAGAGGCAAGAAGAAGGATCTGAATCTGGGTCCGTTCGTCCTGCAGCGTCGTTCTAGACGCATTTGCATCCAAAAGGAGAGTCGAGCAAACGCGAAGCAGCAAGGAAGAGGACGTGCAGTGTATCTTGTGGTCGCGATGGTCGTCTATTGTGGAAAAGTGATAAGGACGACGGTACGGGACGGGAATAAACGATAAAATGCACGGACACCGTCGTGGTGTACTAGAAATCGGTCGCGTGGACGTGGCCGTAGAACTTTACTTGCTCGCGTGAATTTTAAGGTGCTCGTTTTGCATTGCAAACTGAGGGGGGGCTCCGCGTTCTTTGAGGAACCGAAGCGATTTTGTAACTTTGTAACGGTGCCACTGCGATCGTTTCCATCGGTACGATTAATCGACGGTGCTACGAATGCTGATACAGAGACAGGCATTACGAGGATAGAAAATTGATCTTATTCGTACAGACGAATGCTTTCTCATAGCTAATCGCAAACGTCACTGACGCACACGCAAAGCTGTGCCGCATCAAGAAACGTGTTTCAGATCACCGTCGGGTTTACAACCGTCCGGTCAATCGTCGCTGAAAGAAATCGACGTGGAAGCTTTATGACAACGTTATTTACAGTTTGAGGCTCTAAAAATCTAGCTAATCTATCGAAGGCTGAAAGTGTCTATCCAGGAGAAGACTTTCACGCAAGGGGATGCGACAGGTTCCAAACTTTTAGAAGAACAAGAGAGTAATTAATCATTCTCCATGAATAGGAAGAGAACCAGAGGAAATTAATCACTTTCCATGAATAAAAGGGGAGATTAATCAGCAACGAAAGCACGAGGTGAATCTGTCCGTCGGCATTTCGCTCGTGGACACGACGAACAGTCTATAAATACAAGGGAGAGACACGGGAGACGTATCAAGAGACGTTCAACGAAATGCTCATGACCGAAAGGAGTGCTCTGACGAACGCAGGAAAACACGAGGGATTGGACAACAATACCGGAAACAACACGGTGCCGCTGAACGAGCTATTGGTGAACTCGACGATTCCTGCGACCGCGGTTGCGCTGAAAGTGTGCGATGATTCCGCGGAGGAGGCCGAGAGGGGAAACAGCGAGAAGCAGAAAGGCGGGATCTTCAGCAACTTCCAGAGGAGAACCTTCAGCAGGATCAGCTTCAAGGGGGAGACCGGTCCTTTACTGAGCAGGTGGCAATTTTTCTATTCTTCTCTTTTTCTCTCGCGCGACCAGGATTTAGCTAAAAAATTAATCAACCAGTTAGGATTAAACTAATACTGCTATAAACTTAAACTAATAAAACAATAATTAATAATCAACTTTGTGAATCATCGACGGACTATTAACTTCACTGATCGATTAATTCAATTGCCAATGTTTCGATGATTACTTTCTTTAATCGGTTTCACTGATCATTCGATCAAATTGAGAATTTGAATTGATGCCCACCTCTTCGTACGAGTATGCAAAGCGTTTACTTGAAAGTTAGTTGTAACCGGTCGGTGTGATCTTTCAGCTGGAATGACTCCTTGATATTTGTAGAAATGTTCTTCGTATGTTACATCTTGAAAATACATTTTTTCTTTCATTCTAGCGAAGCCAAGATCATCTTAAGTATTTTTAAACGGTGTTGGAAAATATTCTTTGCCCAGTTTTGCGTATACACCCGGAACTGAAACTAAACGAACAGCTGCTTCAATTACGTTTGTAATTGTTGCTCGACACGTTAGTAGCTTTATAACGATTGGTTAACACTAACTATATTCCTAATCGCGTCAATTTTCCCCGTACCGATAATAGACAAACATAAATTGCGAATTTTCGCCACAGAACGAAAACAATGCATTTGTGTCTCGGTCAGAATAGTAGCATGCGAATACTTGTTTCCTTAAGCAAAGCGAACGTCCTCGATTTTCTTCGTTTTACGTAAGTACCCTACGATACATTTCTTCGCGAGCGTTCCTTCAAACAAAGAAACCTTGAGATTGAAGTTTTTCGATAGCACAGAAATCAATACACGCCGGAAGAAAAATAATTCGAACGTTCATTTTATTGAAAGTATCAGACAGGTCCACCTGGAACCGATTCCACGATGAAGAGGGTCGGCGATGGCGTCGAGAGCGCCGCGTGATTTACGACGGCGCCGCCTTAGATACACGTAACAGTCGTCATGAAAACTGGATCACAATACGTGGCTCGCGACCCCGCGAAAATAGCGCCGTTCCCGTTTCCCTGCCGCGATCGGCAGAAATCCTGCATTTCACGACGAGAATAGAAGCGCCTAATTGCGGAAGACGGCTCACCGGGAAGCAGGGATCCCCGGCGCCGGCACCGGCGTCGCCTTGCGCTCGCGCGTGCACGAAAGGCTTTTGCATTCAGCTAGGGGCAACGACGACGCTTGATTAACCCTTTAACATGTTGAATGTCACAGGGGTCACCGGTGACCGGTGCGTCCAGATTGGTAGAAATACATAATTTGAACAAATGTCAATACTTATCAATTTTTCATTACTACCATCGTTAATGCAATGGTGTGAAGAAATGAATGCAGTATTCGTATAATTACAATTGTTGAAACAGTCTAGACTGTAACTTGAAGTACACCAAAGTAAATTAGAGAAGACCAGAGTAAACTGAACGAGATCAACATACGACTGAATTAGACCAGGGTAGACTACAAGAAACCAGACTACCGCATCATCAAACTCAGATTCCTCGTGGGATGAGGTACAATAACGAAAGCTCAATCAACAGATCTCTTTACCTAATATCAAAAGTCGCGCGATACGAGTCTAACGCATCGGTGCATCAGGATTTGTTTCGGACCGGTGTTTGTCGCTTGTCATCGAGGCTCCATCTCTAGCAAATGAAACGAATCTGGCCGGTTCGCGGGCCGCTGCCAAGCTGGCATCCGAAGACAAAAGGGAAATCTCACGGCAAGGGTCGAAATTGGATCGTCTCAGTGTCAGCCGAGCCTCTGCTCGTTAACGGACCCGTTAATCGAACCCCCGTTCGCCTTCTCGTTCGCCAGCGCACCTTTCTTTCTTCTTTGCGCTACCTTGAATTTCCTCTCAATGATTTCGCCCCGCTGACGCGACGTTCTTTATAAATAGTTCGTGAAGTGCGTAAATCAACGTTGGCTGGCCCGTGAAAGTAACCTCGGAAACCTTCTTCCTCTTCTGCGAGTCCTTTCTCATCCAGGTGCGCGAACAGCCCACGAAACAGGAGGTTTCTGCGAACGATACAAAACACAGTCAGTGTATACAGAGAAGTTCTCGCAGTTCTAGATAGAGAGCAAGTCTGTGGCTCGAGCGATCAAGCAGAAAGGGGGACCAAAGTGCGGGGAGGTGATCAGCGAAGGTGTGACGAAAAGGTTGTGTGTATTGTTGGTGAACACGTGGCGGGATCGTCGACAAACGGATGTGGTGCAAAAGGCTGATCTGGCTTTTCCAGTGGCTCTGGACGGGCTGCGATATTTGGCTCTGACGATGCGTTCTTTATCCGTGGCGCGTTGAGAGCATCCGCCGGTGCGGTTCTCGGCCTCGCTTAAACTTAGACGGCGAAATTCCGCCGCGGCTAGGGCCGGGGCACACGAATCGGGCTCCGGGGCGTGCTCGTGCCCGTCGAGTCGTTGTTCGTGAAACGGGCCTTTTTTCATTTCGTTATTTATAACAAGCGTGTCGGCGAGTAGCTGGCCGTAAATAGGGTATAGCCAGAGGGAGTCCACGCGTGTGTGGCTAGATCTACAGGCATTTATTTTTACGAGCACCGACCTCTGCTCGGTGCGTCGACGTTGATAGCGAGGTGGAGAAGGGGAAGGGAGAAACGATGAGAATCGTTTGGTTGATCGATCGACGAATTCAGGTGAACGAGGATGTGCGTGGACCGTGCGAAAAGTAAAAGAACGGAGTGCCTGTGAGAAGGGAGAGTGTCGAAGTGAACCGAGTGAAATGGATGGAACCACGTCGAAAACGCTGTCACCGAGCTCCTCGGGATCCGGGAAGGTCCACTTGGGCGAGGGAATGGCGTTATCCGGTCTTCGAAGGGCCCTCTCTCAGGTGTCGATGTTGGTCGTTAAGGCGACCACCTCGGGGGAGGCTGCTTGGAGGGACGAGTTGCAAAAGTATGTGTCCTTTCCGCAGAGATAACTAATCATTCCTCATAGAAGAAAAAGAAGCGACCGTTCGACGGGCAAGAAGACTTTCTATAACTCTTAACGTAACTCCTTCTCAAAACGTCACGTAACTCCATTCCATAATTACACGTGTTAATCATAACTACTCACTGCGTTGACGCTGCTACATTAACCTCCGTTAACAGAAATTTCGTTCATTCATCGAATAAATGACGTTGTTACAAATAAAATATAGTGCTTCAATCACGATCGATCGAGTAAACCAACTATTAATCTATTTCAGGTAAAATAGTGGATTAAACGTTACTATTGTTCTGCATAGACGGTAAAATGCTACTGTATTTAATAATTCTCCTGTCTTGCGTAGCGAAAATACAGTCGAAGCTAAAATTAAACCGTGTGTAAACGTCTGCAGAAAATTTTCTCGCAAAGAATACGCGTTGCACGGGATATGTTATTGGAAACGGCTCACAATGTGCATCGTTGTCTGGTGCAACGTCTCGGGACCAAGATGGAAACAATCCGAGAGAGGGACGGCTTTCGACGAAGCCGCGTTAAGCTGTCTCTCGTACCGTCTCTCGCCGGTAACATTCTTCAGACAACAATCCCTCCCGAACGATTTATATCATTAGGTTTATTGCGGCTAGTTATCATAATCGCAGCCACTTTCTCGTCTGCTCTAAATCGTTCCGTTTTACATGCCGCGTGGGCCGGCCTTTCGAAACCTCGCGCGAACCGCCGTTCCCTAATCGATCGTTCTAGCAATCAATTACCTGTGAAACCGTTAATATCCTGCTTCGCAAGCGTCTTAATCGTAACCCTTTAACTCCTTTATCGAGTGTGACTCTACGTCAGTTTTTATCACTCCAAGTACCTCCTATGTCGAGTCACACTCCACATTTTTGAAGTGCCATTTTAAATACAGTAGCAGACAAAAGTTCAAGACCAAAGAGTCAATTAAATTAAACAGATATTATAAGTTACCACAAAGCTTGTAAGCTATGTTTAATATAATTAATAAAAAAAATAAGTACCATTCAAGGAATTGCCCTTTGAAGTAAATTTCAAATAAGGCACCTAAAGTGCTAGAGAATTGGCAACAAAATTGAAAAATAATTCAGAGTGCAAAGGGGCACACTGAAAATCGATGCAACAATTTAAAAGGCGCGTTAATCAAATCGCCTATAAAAATTTGCGAACATTGAATCGCGATTGTCCTCTAGGCTACCCTTGCTACCCTTTTCGAAGCATCAGGTGGTTCTGTTCATTGTTACCGATACAGAGCAGTTTTATACGTTTACGTTAGAAAAATAACTTGAAAATCCTATCTTCCAAGCATGGTAACAGAATTGAATGGAAACGTTAGATGAAGGAGCAACAGGAAACAAGTAAATTGGAACAAAGTTACTGTCTACGATCATCGGGTAGAGCCTCTGACGGGTCAGAGCTTGAAAGCTCGTGACGTCCCGCTGTATTTCTCGGGTCTCCACATTGAGACAGACAGACACGTTTCTCACGGGAAGAAGGAACGTTTTCTCGCGTTTTCCAGCCTCGCTGGTGAACGGCAAACCGAACAGGTGTGGAAGTCTTGATCTATTTTCATGCCGGGTCAATATGTCAGGGTTGAACGACGTGAAACCACACAAATTTAGAACGTCGCACCGCGGGCGAACGAACGAAGCCAAATCGAACCGCGGTCTAGGTCTCCTCGGTCGCAACCGAGATCGTCGAAAATTCGGCGATCTTTTCCTCGTTTATCGCGTTAGATCGAGGAGAAGATCTCCTGGACGGTTCGAAGCTGAGGCGAGCTCGCGTTTGCGGTTACGATCGACCACCCATCGAGCTATTTTGGTCGTTCAACGAACCTTCGAAACGTCAAGGAAGGAGAGAAATGAAATCGGCCCCTATTTCTCGAGAATCCTCGGTTGGAATTGGCAATGCGACAAACACGAGGATGTTAATAATAATAATAATAATAGTAACACGTCCTTATCGCGTGGTAACGTGAAAAAAAAGGGAAAAGGTACACGCGAGACTAGACTAACTTTACATTCTGCGTGTAAATGGCATGGTTCAGTGATTGGTAGGTATGTTGTTGTTAAATCTACAGACGCCTAGCCTTAACTGGTTACTCGCTAGTAACTTACGCGTGCACGTATACATGTAGGTTTCCTTGCTGTCTTGAAATGCATTTCCCGTCTCTTTCCATTTTTGCTTCTAATAATGGTCCCCATTAACCTAGAATTCCTGTCCTAACATTCTTCAACCGCTCCACCTTTGTTGACGTACCCATCCTCCTCTTTGCTATGTCTGTTTACCACTCACTTTCACTTATCGACAGCTTTTCATACCTCCCTCCTCCCTTCTTAGCAGTTTTGCTGTCTCCTATTCTATGTCACTTTCACATCCTCTATTATCTTCTCTAATTCTATTAATCTTGCTTCTCAAGTTACCCGTATTCTTTTGTGGATATTTTTACACAATTTTCTGTTAACCTGTTTCTTATTTCAAAACGAATCTGCTGTTAATGTTAATAACTCTTTTTTTCCTAGTGCCTCCATTTCAAAAGTTTCAGTGACTTTTATCCGCTACTGTTTTGTAGTTTTGTGGAAATGCAAATATTGCTCATATACTTATTTCTATCGTCACTATGGTATAACACTATTTATCGATCAACATAGAATACGAATTTTATTTATCGTGTTATTTCTTATTAATTAATTCATTTATTTTCTTTGACGCTTTGGTCTTAAACTTTTGTCCGCTACTGTACGTATTCCATAGTACATGTGTATTAGAAATAGATGTACAAGAGATGTCCGTAAATCTAACGTTAAGGACATTATTACGATTAACGTGAAATAACAAAGAGAGCTAAACGTTTCATCGTCTTCTGGTTCCCCGAGGAAGACAAACATCCTGTCTTATGGTCGAGACGCGTCTGACGTCGAGCCGACGCGACGATCCGACGAAGAAGATTGAAGCTAAGTTGAACAGAGGCGAGAAGAGACAAGTTCAAAGAGACCGTGTACTCGTCCATGGACTTCGCCAACAACTTTAGCGCCTTCTGCGCGCAGATCGTAATAATCCGTGACTACGCAACGCATCCGTCTATCCAAACACACGGGCGGGCTTCTGACTATCGTGTTAGCCGTCCAACTTTATCCCCGATCCCGTCTAGCCTCACGAATTCTACCGAGTTTCCGCGTGGCCATGCTTATTTCTGGCCGACTCGATTAGACGGGGACGCGTGTGTCGTCTGGCGGACATCTGTGCGAATTCATAACGGAAGCTAGGAGCGCTGATAAGCAACAGATCTTTCTTTCTTTCTGTTTGCATTGTATAACTGCGGAAGCTGATTAATCGAACGAGGAAAAGCGTAATAATAACGAGCTGCTTATTAACACTTGGTCAACCGAATGGGGATATCTCTCATTCCTTCCTCTGCCATTAATTCTATTTACTTTTGTTATTAGTTAGACTTGAACTAGCGTTGTTCACAGTTGATCAAATACATTTTCTGCTCTTCCAAAGCACAATTTTTAATCAATTCAACTCCAGTTCAAGACTAGCTAATAACTAATAAACTAAATAGAATCAATGACAAAAGAAAGACTGGGAAATCTCCCCGTTCGGTTGGTTAAGTATTAATCGAACTGCTGAATTTTTCAGCTTAAACTTCGGAACTCTTTCGTTTCTCAGCTTTGAATTTGAATAGAAGCCGATAAATCGAAATGTATGAACCTCGAAACTTTAGAATATGACGGATAGCTTGGTAGATCCAAAGTCGAAATTATCTTCGATTCACCGTTATCTGTAATTGGGTTTCCCCGTTGTATTAATAACATCGAAACATCGCTCTAATTATAAAATCTGGTATCATCGAGTTCCGAGACCGTTCCGCTTCTATGTTACACGGTATCATAGAGCGCATTATAGCTAACCATTTTCCTCGTTCGTCACAGGAAGGTGTTAAGCTATACCTAAACTCGGTCGCTTGCCAAATTACACCACTCTACCGTACACCTAACTCGAGTCTCAACGCTGTTCTTAATGCACGAACTCACCTCAACGTTATCGAAGTGGTGTTCAGCTTCTCCTCGATGGCGGTTGAATTCTCGCGCGTTCGTTTCCCTGATCGACTCGTAAAGAACAGCCGTTTACACGAGACTGGATTACGAGCTTTTTCTTATGGATTATTAGGGCCACGGGGCGCCACGAGCTTCAGCGAATGTTTTACTACATCCACGCAGCCATCGATGACCCAGATTAGAAACAGGATTGATCAAATATTTGTATGGCTCGGGTTTCGTAATACTCATTTCCCACGTTCACGAAAATCTCATTGCCTGGAACCACATAACGGCCAATTCAGTTCCCCTCTTTCTTCCAAACTTGTCGAGGTCCATATAGGATCATTGCATACGAGATTGTTTATGGGAACACGGTGTCTTTCAAATGATTTTGAAAACAGGGTTGACGATCACGTGTCTCTGAAAAATATAAAAATAGTATTAAAAATACAATCTTCGCGTTCTAAGCTACGCTATCTAATTTTGTATTATAATCTATCGTGAGATCATGACGCTGAAAGTTACGACCCACTTTATTGCTTGCAAATTATTGTAATAGGCGGCACAAGAAGGCTGTTGGACGTTGTGTTGTTTGAGTTTCACGATTAGGGGAACGAAGATCATGAATCACGTAAAGGCGGAAGGACCATTAGGTCTCGTTCATCTGCCGATTTCCTGGCAGACTGCCCCTCGATCGGTCCATCCTTGCGCGTACGAAAGCCGTTCGACGGTGAATTACGTCCTTTGGCATTAGCCTCCGTATATTTCGGAGCAGAACGATACGACCGTTTTAAATGGCCTTTAGAAAAGCCGTGGGACGCGTGCTGGCGTCTCGTTTCCCGTTTAACGCGAAACGAAATGTCCCGGTGTGATGATTTCTTTCGTTAGGGTGCTTAAACGGTCGAAGCTGTTTCTCATAGAAATTTGTTAACATAACGACAAAAGATACGAGCGACCACTAATTTAGAGAACAGAATTCTTATCAGGGATGAAGATAGAAGTACAAAAAGATATTAGTCACGAGAGGAACAAAATAAATATTGAAATATTGCGTGAAATATTGCGTGCAATGTTGGTCCTCGATGAGTTAATCGCTGTTAAACTCAAGACGTTAAAAGACTCCCTCCGTTTTCAGATATCGGCAAACTAGGTTCAGCTCCCGGAGGATACGCAAAAGGGTGGTTTTCAAGCACGGCGACTGCAACGTCGTACAAGGAAATGTAGCCAAGCGGCGACGCCGTTACCTTCAGGTAATTTTAAAGTATCTCTAAAACTGGTTTCGCCTGTTCATCCAACACGATTTCACAAATCTCCAAATCCCAAGATTAAATATCACAATACACGTTGCTGTCCCCGTCTCACGTTATCTTTCTTTTTCCCCGGAATCGTTAGAAATCGTCTGCTCGTTCAATACCAGAGAGCGAACTTGATTTTGTCCGGATCTATTTTCCGAGTGCAATTACTCTGCCAAATTGCCTATGCTCTATAGCAACCACTTTGATGCAATTTCTATATTCCGATCCTCTAGAAACGTTCGTTTCTCGAACTTGCTAAAATCGCAATTGTCACACTTTCGCAGATCTCAGCATATTCTCTCCATCGCTAAACATTCGCATTCACACACCTGCGTCTGCAGTCTTTATAACAAAACATTAACCGTTCTTCTTACGAACGAATGTTCAAAAATTATGTTCACTAATTTTGTTCCCCTAACTTAGGACATTTTCACGACGCTAGTGGACGCGCAATGGCGATGGACGCTTCTGGTGTTCTCCATGAACTTCCTGCTCTCATGGCTGGGCTTCGCGCTGATATGGTGGCTGATAGCCTACAGCCACGGGGACCTTGACCCGGAGAATTACACGAATCCGAACCTGACGTTCACCCCGTGTATCGTAGACATTCGCGGGTTCACCAGTTCCTTCCTCTTCTCCATCGAGACGCAGCACACTATCGGGTGACTAATCGCTTATCTTAACACTTAGCCAATCGAACGGGGAGATCTCGCATTTTTTCCTCGACAAAGTGCTGCCATTGATTCTACTTACTTTTGTTATTAATTAGAATTGAACTAGTGTTGTTCACAGTTTATCAAATGCATTTTCTGCTCTTCCAAAGTACAATTTTTAATAAACTCAACGCTAGTTCAAGACTAACTAATAACGAAAGTATGTAGTATCAACGGCAGCGCTTTGTTGAGGAAAAAATGGGAGATCTCCGCATTCGGTTGTCTAAGTGTTAACCGTTGGAGTCCCAAGTAGCGCGATGGCGCGCTGTTTAGATTTCATGTCGGAAAGAGTCTCTGCTTTGTTGCACTTTTTCACCTCGGTTCGGATTTCGTCGATGACTACTAAGCTTAATTTCACAGATGTTTGCCAGTTTCTAGTTGCCATTATGATAGGCACCGGCGCGTTGCGTGGCGCTTTTCGACAGAAATTAACAAAAGCGCTGTCGCGCCGCTTGGCACTTTTCGACAAGATCTTTCCAACACGCGTGGGACTCAAATGGTTAACTAGAGTATCTTATGTCGGATCAGTGATTCGAACGAATTTCAGACGCTACTAACCAACACAGCCGCTTTGGAAGAGGTATACCCCTGAATGATCGATTAATTAGTTGAGTTAACTGCTCGTGCTATAGAGAGGGGAACACTGCGATTGTCGGTAATTTTTATAGAGATCTAACGAACCAGGAGAGAATAACGAACAGACTCATGGGAAAGGTTCGGTCATATGCGTGTTGTTGAAACTCGTATAACATGAGGTACCCACAATTTTTACATTTTAAGATTCCCCGTGTTCAATCACTTTAGACGTAGACAACGTGTGCAGAACGACGATACCTACAGTCTTACACGTTAGCGTGGAGCAAACACAGCTGAACTCAGAGGTATTTCAAACATTGCCAAGTCGTAGAACCAACTTTGGATCACCTGGAGTTCGTACAAACACCCTGTTGCTTGGCTTAAAGGACGTCAGAACATTCTCGAGTTATTAAAAGGTGATAGGTAACCCATAAAGAAATGATTTATGGGTTACTCAAAGGTTGTAGAAGCACTAAGTATAGGCACGGAAGTACTCTCACTGAGCTAACCTTACCTAATCTAACTTCCTGTTCAATAATTCTTCATCTCTCTAGTATTGTTAATCCCACTCACTCAATTAATTCTTGCCTCAAAATAATACTTTTCTACACTCTCACACCTTATTTAGTCCTACCACACTCTCTAGCTAAGTCCAAGAAATACTTTTAAAGTGATTAAAAATCGAAGTAGCACTTTTGAGTTGCCCTGAAGAAGTCGTAGAAGCACTCTTAGGTCATCATGCAGAGGTTTTTCTAATTCTGAGTGATCTAAGAGTAATCCCACAACCTCGGTTGTGCCTAAGGGCAGCCAAAACCTGATCGCACAGCGATACTACCATCTTACTATCTCTAAGTCTATAGAACTTCAACTTAACGCAATGTTTGAAGTACGTCAAAATCGAAACTCTATACTTCGCTAGTACTGTTCTGTCGGCACAGCTTTCTATCACTTCTATAAAGCATTCGCAAACGTTTGTACCTTGTAATACTAACAGTGAGTAATATCGTAGGTACGGGTCGAAGCATCCAACAGACGAGTGTCCAGAAGCAGTGTTTGTGATATGCATCCAATCGATGACAGGTGTGATCCTGCAGGCCTTCATGGTAGGCATAGTGTTCGCGAAGCTCTCCCGGCCGAAGAAGAGAACTCAGACGCTGCTGTTCTCGAGGAACGCGGTGATCTGTCAGAGGGATGGTCAGCCCTGTCTCATGTTCCGCGTGGGCGACATGAGGAAGAGTCACATCATCGAAGCTCACGTCAGGGCTCAGATGATCAAAAGAAAGGTGAGCGACTCACCTTTGCGGAACCCTATGGCTGATTCTAAGTGGAACAATCTCTATTTTAATTTGCTCCATTTACTATTCTTACCTTTGATCAATACCGACTTGATCGCTAACAATCTGACCGAGGGTGTCCGTTAAACTTTCAGGTGACCCGTGAAGGAGAGCTGTTGCCATTCTTCCAGACAGAATTGAAAGTTGGAGGTGACGGCGAGGAGGACAAGATATTCTTCATTTGGCCAACGACGATCGTGCACAAAATCGATGAGCAATCGCCTCTTTATCACATATCAGCCAGCGATATGCTTAGGGAACGGTTTGAGATTGTGGTGATTCTGGAAGGTAAATTAGAGGAGGGAGATTAAAACGAAACAAAGTTTGTTGTGTTTATTTTTAACAGTTTGACTTTGAGACCGTTGCTATAGGTCCATGGTGATTTCAGGTGTGATCGAGTCGACAGGTATGACCACTCAGGCCAGAAGCTCCTACCTGCCATCAGAAATTCTATGGGGGCACAGATTCGAGCACATAATCACGTTCAAGAAAGAAACCGGGGAATACGAAGTGAACTACACTCTTTTTAATAATACCTACGAAGTTGACACTCCATTGTGTTCGGCGGCGGATCTGGATAAAATTAGAGTGATGCAGCGAGTAAAAGGAGGTACGACGTAACTTTTGGAAAGACAGTTCCCACGGTTTATTAAGCGACATCAAAAATTTAAGGCCCTTCGAGACGCTTTCTTCAGACTGTAACAAAAAGCGAAGTTTGTTTTATCGGCAATCGTAAACAGATCCATGAAACGTAATTGACCTCGATTAACATGAATCTAGCTTATTGAATCTGCGACGACATACACGGGACCTTATATACTGTGACCCAAATCGTTTCTTGCCCCATAGTAGTATTAAAATAAGAAAGTATTACTGTGACGATTGCAGAACAAACCTGAACCGGTAAACCATTAAACCAGATTCCTGGCTAAGCCTTAAGGCCATGATTTTTCGCTTTCGTTTTATTTCTCGAGTTCTTGTGCGCGTATTCAGATTCCTGGAATGATTTCAGAGCGTATGAGCAGCAGCGGATTCGCTCACTATCGCGACGCGTCCAGCAGTTCTTTGACCACCGGATCCGGTTCCAGTCTGGCGTCGTCCACCGGCGGACTGCACATGAACGTGCCGATGACGCCACTGACTCCGATCCCGGTTATGATCACCAGTCCCGATGGCTCTCTGAGACGCGAGAGCATGCAGAGCGGGCAAACAGACGCGAAACAGTCGATATTTTATACGCAGAACGAGGTACATTCTTTCCTAGAACGTGGCATTTTTTTAATTAATGAATGATGATACAAGTTTCCTGGAAAACTTTCTAATATTAACAAGGAACTGTTAAAATAGGCAATTATTTTCTAATATTTACTTTAATATTTCACATTTTTAATGTGAAAATTATTCCAGCGATAACTATAAAAGCAGTAAACATAGTATTATGGAATAGATATAATATTACAACACAGAAGATTCCTAAAGTAATAATTGTAAAGGAAATAAAAATTTAGACAAAACGTCTTCACTCTGTTGATAGTTTTCGGACAGTGAGCCTCACCCCGCAGGCCATGCACAAGAGGACCAAAGGAATCAGGAGGATTATAATCGTGTGTTAGAAGACATCAATGCAACGCTGAGGAAAAATCGAGGACAGAGCAAGGAAGACAGAAGGGTGCACAGGGAGCCGTCCAGGTGCACTCTGGACTCCAGGAAGAGCGAGTCCAGGGACACGATGAGAAGATCGAGCTCGAGAACCGCAATAGATCAAATACCAGCCATCAATCCTCCACCAAGGTCACCCTCGAGACAGCATTTAGACCCTAAGTACGCACTCCTTCAAAAGTTCTTCAAATTCAAACTGCACCGTTACACACTGTACCGTTCTGGAAATAAGAGTTAACCATAATTGAAAAAAGTCAAAAATATAATTATCTGGGTTTTCCACGCAGACATACCAAGTTCGCTGAGCCCACGGAGGTGTACCACGAGCCACCACCCCATCCCCTTCTCTCTTCAAGAAGATCCAGCCTAGGGGACAACCATAAGCCCAGGGATCCGCACAAAAAGACCAGCTTCGTCCTAGGTGACGACGACCACGTGATAAACATCGAGCCGACGATCTCGAAGGTGTCCGCAGCTCGACACGAGGCTACGGACACGGACTCGTCGAAGACGAACCATCACCCTAAAAACAGGACCCCTCAGGAGCAAGTGTAGGTGAGCGTACTTAGGCCATTGATACTTTCCTATATCGGTCGCGTTAGATCAATCGACCTCCCCTGACCGAATCCCTTCGACCATTCCCGTGCGTACTCGCAATTTGCGTCAGAGATCATGCGGAGAAGCGAAAACTGCCAATTGCTCGACCTACGATCTTCCGTTTTTCGCTATCCGAGGTTTCGCTGCGAGCAAATTGCCTCAGAGGAGGATCAATTACACCCCGGGCGATTCGCAACGAGCCGGTGCCCTTTTGAAGCTCGACTTCACCGTGGACTGGGTTTCTAAATTGTTCTAACTGGGACACAAAGACGTCATGCCGCGTAGTTTTCATGCACACGGCGACGTTGGCTCGGCCTTCGCCTAATGGGCCTGCATCCGGTCCGGTTTCGACCGTCAAACTGTGGCTGTTGCAAAGAGAAGGGCAAGAGTGTGAAGGAAAAGGAATGGGAGCTGGTGTTTCATCCAGGGCTTGCTAATGAATTCATCAGTAAGGCTACTTAGCAGGCCCATGACTTAGGCAAAGGATAGGGACTGGTCAGAACTCGTATATATAGAAACTGTGATGGATTCGAGCACTTGTGAGAAAGGTCGTTGGTCGGTCCCTCCTAGTGACGAGGGCAGGAAGGCCAAACTGTGTTGAGCACCTATAGGTACTCTCAGTGTCACAAACACAAAATTTCTAAGCGCCTATAGGTAGCCCACAGTAGCCAAGGGATTAATATAATGTAGAATCGGTGATCGATGGGGTCAAGCGTCGCGCAAGAATTTTAATTGCTAAACACAAGGTAGCTCGCTCCTCTAGCAACCATCCAAACATGTTTCTCGCATCGGGGAGGGCTCGCATGACCGTGAGTCACCCGGTGTTCAACGTTCTGTCGTTTCGATGGTCATTAAACGTAGCATTACACAGGGAGTGTATAAATAGACTCGAACGAGTTGGATTTAGAACGATACTATCAGCACCACGTTCTTCCACCGCTTCGTTTTACGCGAGACGGGCGAGGGGATGCTTTTTACTACCTGAGCACGACAGCTGATTCGGAGGCACGACCAAGAATATTGTCGATTAAGTGAGCCTCGCGGCAGTGAGACTCTCCATGAAAAAGGTCAGACGGTGTCTGGCCTTTGAAAAAGACTCAACAATCGCCTTGTGGTTAAATTCCATTCATTTTCCATTCTTTGATTGTCCGTACACGTTCGACGGCGATACTCGCCGTAAACTTTGTTGCGAATTATGATCGGTGCGAGGCTCGTTGAACGTGCACTCGCGTGCACGAGGTTAAACCAGCCCGGAAATCGTCGGTTAAATGACACGGCGGAGCGATCTTAATGGTGATGAGCTAAAAGAAATTATCCCTTTCATTCAATTTAAACCTGCGAGCCCCGCAGAGAGAGCAATACCGTGTACCAAACGAATCAAACGTTTACGCATTCTGAAGGAATAATTGTCCAACTGTACCACGAATCTCGATTCTTGTCTTTCTTTGTATCATTCTTCAAATTAACGTTCTCCACACTTTTGCCCTCGTGTTACTGTACAACTTTTGTAAATAAAATTTATCTACAATTCATAAATCACAAGGATGTATAATTTATGTATGTTACATAAATTTTTCTAAACTTTTTAACTGCTAATTTCTTTATTAATCGCAGAATTGCTTTTACTGTCCCACCCTAAGAGTAGTATCAGTGTGCTATTCGAACTCTAAAGAAGCTAGCGTGGACAGAATTTCTGATGAACGCAAATGCAATTCCGGAAGTCTCATACAGTACAATTTTCCTCCTCTTTATCTTCCAAGCTTCCAAGCAAGCGCACAGTTGCGTTAAAAAACATCAAGGTGATTAAGGTGGTTATGTTCACGCTAAAGTGTATCCACGCTATGATGCAACACGCGATGGTTGAAGGGCAGATGGATGGAGCAAAGAGGATTAAGTGGATCCAGAGAGCCGTAGGTTAGACGACACGACAGGATGAGCTTAGTGGCGGGAAGTGCCCTCGTTATCACGCCAGCCAATTGTTTAATCTCAGCCCGGCCTTTTCCCCTCTTCGTTCCCCACTTCTTGGGCACGGTTTCCATGACACCACGCGAAACACGCTAAACCGGCTATCAAGTTCCTCGGACACGTAGTTCCCCGCAAGTGCACGGTCCATGTCCCTGGTTTCCAAACACATTTCACTTGGCTGGTAAGCTCCTCGTGCTTTCCTCCCCATTCTGGACTCCAAACAGGAAACGGAGGAGTGGCGTTTCTTGCATGTCATGACTGTAATGCAAGTTTTAATGGATTCGTGAGAAATTTAAATCAACAATAAAGCATGGAATGCATATACGTTGCGCAGAGGAAAACAAAATGTATAAAGTGAAACGAATTTCTGTGTAAATTCCAGTTTTTTGTTTACCCTTACAAAGATTTGAATTTGCATAAAAATTCATTTTTTAATAATGTCAACCTTCGTTGCTAGGTCTTCTTTGTCTAAAACGTTTTCAAAATTTACTCCTGATAAATTTGTTTTCATATTTTTTATAATTGTGAAGTTCTGTGGCGAAGAGGACTAGTGGAATTGGAAATTCTTTTGCTAGACGACGTAGCCTTTTTATAGATACCTTCCAAGTTGATGCCTTTTCATAGTGCAGAGGACATCTCTTGGAGCCAGCTAGCGTCAATGGCCTTTAGATTACGTCAGGTGAACTGGGTGCAATTGCACGTCACGACTTTTCTGCCGCATTCTACAACCGTTTTATCGCGAATCTCTTTATTTCTCATTCAAAAAACAGCTATTGTCGTGGACAACAATGAGCGATGTCTAGAATGACAGCCGAGCCGCGAGGATAGAAAAACGGCGAAACGTATCACCTTGCAACGTGAATTGCGACATCCTCCTCCGGGTCTGTCCTCGGTCTGATATGCTGATTATGCTCGCACTATCTTGCGGACACTGATTCGCGTGCCTCCATTCACACCTCCGATCGTCCGTGAGCTCTTCCTTCAATTAACGCCGGACACGATCTTAAAATAGTACACCGTGCTTCATATATAAATTCGATGAAATATCCATGAGGACGTGATGAAACTTAGTAAAATCTATATCTGAAAAAATATGCAGCTGTTATCTTTATTTTTTACAAAAATAAAAGGATCGTTTTTAAATTTGCAGACGCACACAGAATTTATTTTTATTTTTAGGAAGATCAAGAAATCTATTTTTACCTTTTAAACACTCTAACACGACCAGTATAATATCCCGAGCAAGACGTTTTTAAACATCTTACATTCCACCGAAGGATAATTGATAAATTGAAAGAGAAATGGGAAGGTACCATTTTTTTTTTCGTATCTTCGTACATATGACAGCTTAAAAGAACGATGAAATTAATCCATGAAAATTGATAATACAGTGCAAGTATACGTTACGAGGTATTTTACCGTCGTGACGTAATTACGAAAGACGAGAAACGGGGAATGTCGCAAAGCGAGAAACGGTAACCTCGTCGAGCAACAACAGAAAGACTCGCCTTTCTCGCGATAAAATTACCCTCGTTTATTTCATGGGCGAGAAAAAGAGTGATCGCTTGGAAAACACATTTATTACGTGCTTGTTTGCCTCATTTTCACGGCAATCGTGACTAAGATAGCCGTGGCCGAAGGTCGTCACACTTTTAAACGCGAGACGACGCGACGGCGCGAGCGTTCCGATTGCCACGCGCGAATCGCGTACCAATTTTCATGGAAATTACGAGAAATTACACGGAAGCGACGAATTTTTCGAGCAACCTCATGAATGAGTGACGCGTCATGTTCATAATTGACGAAATGAACGGGTGCCTCTGTAATTGGTCCCTGACTCAACATCGTTGTAAATCGTGAAAATGATAAAACGTGTTTTCTTTCTCCTTTTTTCGTTGTTTTCAATTCTCACGTGAATTCCGTCTGATTCTAGAAATCTGAATGCGTGCAAAGTCTCATTAAGTCGTGAATCATTCAACGGAGGGCGGTAACAAAGGTGTTCTTTAAATTTAAACGTCAGAAATTTGATTGATATTCAAATGACTGTTGGTTGTTTGTGCAAGAAACCCTTTTGTTCTTTTCTGTTTAATAATTCTCACTCATCGTCATTTCGAATCCTCAGAAAGACGAAGAGAGATATAAAAATTTTCTCTTGTCCACCCATCCCTAATGTATTTCCGATTATTGTGACGCTTAACTTGAAATAACACGTGGCTGCTGAAAAGCGATTTGTTGCAACTTCGTACTTGAATCATACATTTGATGCATATAAAGATTATAAGTTGATAAGGCATACAAAGATATATAGCAGTGAATTTGTGACTCACATTAAATTGTGTCCAGCATTCTCATAATGTGTATAGATTGTCATTCTATCGGTTCTTACTAGAAATTTTATTTTTTTTTTTTATATATTAGTCAGACCAATTTAAGGATCGAAATTATTTTAAAGAAGTATTTTTTTCTTAGATAATTAAAAATAAGATTAGGCTTTGGACAATTTAGACCGAACGATGGCCGCTGGTCATCAGAGTACTCATGGTGCTCATCGAAACATCACGGTCATGCCCTCCGGCCTCGTTGACGTAATTGGTTATTATCACGGCGAAGTGTGTCCCCTATTAGTGGATACCAGTGTACACACTGGCCCCTGTTAGTGCGCATTAGCGTGTGCAGCGTGCATACAAGCCGACGTGCACAACGCGAACGCACGTGCTCTGCTCGCGAAACGATCTCGCGATCAACGAAAAATTGACTAACAAGCATGTTATGCGAATGAAATAATAGATGGGAACCATTGTTGGATACTCGGCCTATATGATCGAAATCTAGTGGGCCAATCACGATTGCAATTTGTTGATTCGATTGATAATACTGGGCCAACGTTGTTATTTTATTCGAGATTATACATTAAAATGGTTCTAGTATTCTAGCGATAATATTACTGAACGAATAAAAGTGAAAAGATTTAAAGTTAAAAAAGTTAACATTCCTTGCTATCATCGTAGCTATTAATGTCCATAATAAGATATTATGATTCCCCGAAGACTAGCTTGATCAGCGATCCCCCAAAAACCCAATGTCTGAATCAACATTCACTTTCCGCGTATCTCATCGAATATGCGCAACATTCGATACAAAACGAATGCGACGACCGTCAAGTATCGATTCTATGAATTCTCATAAACCCGTCAAGGCTCACGAATCGGAGCTGGCCAATAACGAATTGACAATAACAACTTTCTATCCGCCATGGGCGATGATCGAGCAAGGTTCATACAGTTCGATCTCACAAAATCTCTTCCAGTTGTAAAGGGGGACTTAGATTAATGAGAAGCAGCAAAGAAAAGGGCTCGTCTCTCCCACATCGTTCATTCTCCTAGCCAACCTCCAACCGACCGATGATAAATTCCCTATGACAAACAGAGACAAGGACCTTCGGAGTCTCGTCAGAAAGATGACCGGTGACTATACAGGCAAGGCGTTCGTGAACGCGAATACGTGACTCGATGCTGATCAACGATCCTCGATCTCGTGGCGAAGTAGGAGGAAAAGGCTAAGTAAGAGAGAACATGGAAGGGATAAAGGCGCGTTGACGTCACTGGGCAGGCTTGCTGCTCGGTACGCTCGTTGGCAACGCGATCGCAGTTTCGCGAGGTTTCAACGCCGACCTGGCGGCTCTTCGACCGTTTTCCAAACGTTTTCTTGAAAAATTACACCGTCCAACGCGAAGGATCCGTCCATAAACGTTCGAGCACGGCAAGAATCGTGCGGTGCGCCGGTGGCGGGAAATTCGTAATTCAAAAAGTGACGCCAGACCGATCGAACGACATCTGTGATGCGGCTATAGACCACGTGGCCATCAGTGTCAACGACTCCTAGTGGAAACTGAACGCAACGGGTGCGAACGTCGCGCGTGCCTCCTCGTCTTTCGAGCTTCGGTTCCGTGAAACAACCGACGAGATCTGGCACATTGTAGCACGGTGTCCGAGTCGCTGGAAACGGCGCCGATTTCGTGGACCTCCGCGTACGTGGTTGGCAGTCCTGGCAGCTCGTTCGAAAGGTAAAACGTCGATGACGTGAGGGAATGCGTTAATTGATCGGTGCGACGATGATCGTTCTGTCGAGAATGGTTCACGTGATCCACGTGAGGCGGTCGCTTGGATGATGATCGGTGATGGCCGGCAGGACGCGAATTTTCCCGCATCCGATCGCGTGTCGACCTCGTTACGTCTTCTCGCTCGAATCCACCCGGATCGTGGTGTCCGCAATCGCTCGATAATTCCTGTGATCATGGAAAGTGATAATGTAATGTTTCGTTCCTCTTACACGATCGATCGTAGCGATCGTAACGTATGCAATTTAACTATGAAAACAAATGAATTCCAAACCCTTGATTTTTGTAATCGCTTGAAGAACGTTAAGCTTTAATTCTAATTTACGGGCAGGCGGCAAGATAGCTGTTGCCATAGGCGTTAAATTATCGTAACTTGCGTTACCTGCCGAGAGATTTACCATCCTGAGTCAGTTTTTCTGAGAAATTTACGTGAATTTGTGACTTATTAATCAACAATGTTAACGTTGTAATAAAAGATAAGTAAGACGTCATTAATTTCGTTATATATTGACGTGGAGCAGACAATGTTTTCGTTTCTACGTCTTCAACAACAGGTACCACTGATGAACACATCGTTAGGTTCTTTGTGCCTCCTTGTAACGAGCAACAATGAATGCGACCATATACATATGTATACATCATACGTGAATGAATGTATCGCGATCAAGTCGCTCGATTGACATTCACGTTCAAGTTTAGCGAGCCGATAGTATTGAATGACTTGTCGATAAGGAACCTGTCTACCTGTCGCTCGTTCGGATTCGCGAGAAAGATATCCACGGAGTACAGGAAAAAGCACTTAACCTCTTAAAAGATACCAGAATATACAACTATCAGTCGGTAGTCCGAAACCACTTTCCAAATTTCTCCTTCAAGAGTTTAAAAACGAAAGTTTTCTGTCAGCGGCGAAAAATATTAATATCCAGTTGCAGTTTAGAAGCACGGAAATGCCAACTCAGAAAAATTCCAGTTAAATTGTTGAAATCAGGAAACAGTTCCGTGGTGGCTCAGGTTTCGTTCGGCCTTTTTTTTTGCCTTTTTCACAACCACGACTATTGCGTAAAAGCGTTGATTATGGATACTGTAAACCGTTTAAAGCACTCGCGGTCAAGTTTACGAGGAGGGAATAAAACAGAAGCTTGGAGTTTGACGAGAGAAGAGAGAATTCCTGGAAACTTCGAGCTATTCATTGATTGCTTTTACAACAGACCTCGCAAATCTTAAGAAATAAGGCGCATAAATACATATGGATGCATTCAGCGAAGATATCTGATTGTTTTTATCAGATGATGCATGTGGGAAAGTAGAAACACTTCCTCTACAATTTTTCATACAACATCTTCGCAGTTTCAATGAAAATTAACATCTGTTTCAAAGAATTCTTAAGTAACTTCTATGATTTTTCCAAACAGAAGAGACTAATTTTTCAAAGGGTCAACTAATGCATGCTAACATTTCTGCTCGATTAGACTTCATCTCATCGTATGTCACCTTTTTAAACCAACTTAATTCAGTGTTAATTCAATTACCGTAAATCACATAATGCATACAAAGGGGAACGAAGCCCGTTAAAACAACATAAACAACATAAACATAATTTTTTCCAAAGCGTAAGATGGTTTCGATCAATTTTCAAGAGTGGTAGGCGATAAATTTCTCGAATGACAAATCGGTGTGTAATGCGATTACTGCGTTATCCGGTCGACGGATACGGATCGTCCGTGGCAAAGCGTGCGAATTCAGCCGCAGGAGAATCGCACCGCGTTAACCAACCTAACCCGATGGCCGCGGTTCCGGCCCGCTCACGTGCGCAAGTTTCTGCGTTCTCCCCACACCGGAAACGTCCCTCTTCGGCTCCATAGATCCCCGTTGCACACGATCACGCAATTATTGCCGCTTCACGATGGGATCCCCGATATTCATCGATAAGTGCCTACCTTTTTTCGCTGAAATTGACGCAAACGTATATTGTTTTTCCTCGTAAAAACTTTTGACGTTTCATGTCGCAAAATTACACACAGATATCTTTAAAAACGCAAATATTAAGAGTTGACTATTTAATTGTTTGGAACGTCATTTTTCTTCGCTTTTCTTTAAGTGAACGAATAATTTGAAATTTGGGAAGATAAATGAGGATGAGTAAGAATTTTCTCCTTAGGATTTCTCATTGAATTGCAGCAAAGATCATTCTTTGCATTGGAACTAGAATCACGATCTTTCTCCCTAGAGTTTCCCTAAAGAAAAAGAATTGTTTGCAACGAGTAATAAAGTATAAGAATCCTGCAACGTATGCAATACCAAAATGGTCCCTTACATTGAAGCTAGAACTATGATTTCCCCCAAGATATTTCCTTAAGAAAAAGAATTGTTTGCAACGAATAATAAGGTATAAGAAACCGGTGGAACCCGAGTCGAGCGGGAAATTCGAACGGACAGAGGGGCTCTCGAGTTTCGCATCCGGCGAAATTCGCGAATGATCGCGGCGTTTCGCACACGTGCCAGGCGGTAACGCGTGTCCGCGCATATGTGGCACCGTGTCTCTGCATTATCCCCGCCATAAGAGGTAAACGCCATGGCATCCGTTCGCACAATCTCGTGCAACGGCCGGGAATCTGAAACAGTTGCGAGTGCGACGCGCTTACGTGCGCTGCTCCAGCTGGAAAACGCGGGAAACCGGTCAACCATATCAACCACAGTGAGAATCTTCATCTTTTATACTCTTCCGCCTGTTCCCTTGCGATCCACCGACTGAATTCGCGAAAATTTCTGCCGATTATTACGGACGCTGATCTACCTCTGCTTCCTTTACACAAAATTTGTGGGATTTTTTGCGATTGTTTGGAAACTGAACTACCTTCCCTCCTTTAAACCTTTTTCTTCTTGTTAGTAGATTGGAAGTAAAATTTTTGGGATTTTTTACAATTGTTTAGAAACTGGACTGTCTCCCTTCCTCTAAGTCTATTTTTTTTTTCTTGTTAGTAGATTGGGAGAAAAATTTGTGGAATTTCTCATCGATCTCAGAGAAACTGTTTCTCAATCATTAGATTAAATTTGGAATTGCAATAATTTTTCTTGACTCCTGAACAAATTGAACTCCTTCAAATTTTTTAAATATGAATATTCTTTCTTAATTGTTAGAGCGATGCTCAAGCTCTTTAGATATTTTAGTAACTGCTCAGAATTTCTCATTCGGGAGGATTTAAAATTCCTTTGAAAATTCAGCAACTTTATAGGCCCAGAACGTGTCTAAAGCACACAGAGAAATCAAGATACCCAGTGCGCCGCCTTTTTCATAAAAACTCTTGAACAAACGCAGGAAGGTATCGCATAAATAAGGAAATTACATCGATGATTAATGGGGTATGTCTCGGCAAACTTGTTTCTATCGAGGCTGAAAAAACATACCAGCGAAACGTTCATCCTTTATCGCCTTGAATAACGGTCTGAACTTTCACTTTTTTTTTCGTGGCAAGTAACGGTTCGATTCTTCGCTGAAAAAAAAGAGTACACTGTCGTTTCATTTTTTCCTTCCATCCTCTGTTTCTCTCTCCCCTTCTCTCTTCGAAACCTATTGCGAGGTAACGCGTTCGCGGTGAAAATTGAGTGAATCTCAAGCCTACATAACGCACAATTTATGCTACCTGGTGAGATAAGCAATGTTTATACAGCGTTCACGTTTTTCGTGTCCGTACAGATGATATCTGCAATAAATATTATTCGTTGTTGCACGATCACAACTTCATTGTCGACGCGATAAGCCTGCGTCGGTCGGGATCGTTTGATTCGATAAAGAAAAAAGGAGAAACGAAGATAAATCGACTTCATTTCCAACCGAACAATTCCTTTACGTTCGACGTAACATTATTAATTGTCGAGCGCTGAAAATTTCGTTCTGACCGTCACGTGTTCCCTGTATGAATGATTCAGAGATTACGACTCCGTACAATCAGAAAAATCCGTCAAATAATTATGTAACCATCAATGGCCTAATCTGTCCTACGTCACTTTTTCCGAGTACGCTTCGCTCGTTTCCCGTTCCCGGCATTGTCTTTGTTATTTTTTTTCTCCTACTCACCCGCCTCTACGGCGATCGCGAGAACGTTAACTTTCCTGGTTGCTTCGCGCGGCACACATTCTTCACGTTGACGGGCAAGAAGAAGAGCAAAAAGAATGGAGAACGCGGCCTTGCGAGGAGCCATCGCGGCGAACGTATTTTTAGACAGTGGGATCATTACGATTTTACACGGGGACATCATTAATGACTCACCTGTATTTCGTATTAATAGAGAAGGCGTTCGTTCGCTAAAAGAAACGATAGATATCAGCCGTATATATTTCACTTTTTCGAGGAACAATCAATAAGCGCGGATCGTTTCTAAATTGATTCCTAAGAAACCGAGGATCCCTAAAATTGTCCAAAGATCAAAGATTCCTAGATTACTAGATTACCAAAATTGTTCTTTACCAAGAAACGATTACCAGGTATCGACGGATAAAAGAGAAACGTCGAGATCCCATCGGAACCGGAAACAACGCGCGCGTCATCGTCACCCCGAACCCCAGAACGTTTCCGTTAGCGTCACACGAATTCCTCGGCGTCTTCCTCGCCCTATTCCCCCTCCTTTCCATCCGCCTAATCGACCAATCATAAAGAGGCAAACCCTGAAGGAAAAAGAAATGAAACGAACAAAAAATTATACAAATCTCCGGGACTAATAGCGTGTAATCGATTGCCGATCGTAGGGACGAGGAACGTTGGGATTCCGCGAACGGAAGGGCGGTGTGAATGCCGGAGGAAAGTGAGAGGAAACGAGGGAACGATGGCAGAAAAGAGAACTTTGCTCTTCGACGGCCGTGAGTCAGCGTCACGCGGCCACATCCACCAGCGGCTTCATTCATCCTCGATACGGGACGAAAACACGCGTTCCCGTTCGTAAATTGCAGATCGTCTGCTCTTCTTTTTCGCTTACACGCGAAGGGAGAGCGAGAGGAACACAGAGCAGCCACCGCAGCAGCTCTGAGAGGCAGAAGGGAGGAGAGGAGCACGAGTAAACAGAATTTCGTGAATTGGTTCGCATGAAAGAAGAAGGAACCGCAACAGGCCAGACGGTTGGGCGACCAAAAGTTATCGGGGAAAGAAACGTTGAACGAACGGGTCGAAGGATGAGTCCGGTATTTTCGATGAAGAAGTTTCGTCCACGCGCGTGAAACTCGCGAGGAGAGTGGCATGGAAGAGCCACAGAAGCTGTTCCGCCTCCCTGGTACCATCGAGGAGGAGGAGGAGAAGGATGTCGAGGTTCAAGACCACCTGCCGCTCCCGGAAAACCCGGTCGCAGCCGACTCACCCTTGCTGGGGCAAAGGAACACGGGCACCCTGTCGAGTTTGCCTAGAAACGTCACCCTGGTCAGGGTCAGCACCCAGAGCAGCAGCATAGGTGGCGTCGGTCGGCAAGATTCCATCAGGTGAGTCCTTACGATCACTATCTTTATATTGTATTACCGATATTAACACTAAGTTTACCGAACTCGTCAATTTGACGGATTTCGGATTTCACAAGCAAGATTTGCAAAAATAATTACTATTATTCTTGGCAATTTTTGTTGACTTTTATCGATAGACTGATATAAAACTACCCTAATGTATTTCTCTCGCTGCTCTGCAATTTAAAATTCTATTTCTTTATATACCTATATTACAAATAGATATACAAGAAACGTCCGTAAATCTAGTGTTAACCCCTTGACATACGAATAATAAAACGGAATTTGATGCGTCCGATTTTTTCGATCTTTCGCTTACGCGATTGCCAATGTACGAGTAACAATACTCTGCTTTCACGTGAAACGTTTCGGCAGAGAGTGTTTAACGTTCGAAGCGTTGATAACGATTCCAGAGGTTTTGAGACGTTCTAGAAAGAGCTTCATTTTCGTCGAATTCTCGATTAGAATTAGAGTCTATCGTCGACTATTATCGAATAAAACAACAGTGTCAACAGTTTGTGAATCACGTGACCGGTTCCCAAGGTAATCTGTCATGGAAAGATCAGTCTCAGCCACAGCTTTGTTTGAGAAAGTAATTATCATCGGTAACTTCTGGCGCCAGATACTGTACACGGGTACTTTAAATAGCCGGGCAAAAATACCAGAAAAAAATATCGATCACCTTGTGCCCTGACGTTTCTAACGAAAACAAGTTTCTCCTCGTCACCATTTTTCATTCAGCACAGAAGCGCAAATACGTTTACACGCAACGCTCTCGTAAATTGTTTCGTGCAAATAGAACTGCCATAATGGTTGCTGGACTTGCCACTTGAGAA
The DNA here is from genome assembly GCA_033822845.1 of Tetrapedia diversipes. Lineage (NCBI taxonomy): Eukaryota > Metazoa > Arthropoda > Insecta > Hymenoptera > Apidae > Tetrapedia > Tetrapedia diversipes. The sequence continues at coordinate 1,028,944 of JAOPTO010002169.1, forward strand.
AACGTCGCGACTCAGGAATTTTTGGTGAACGTGACCGAATTGATCGAGTGAACAAGAGTTTGAAGGCAGAAAGTGTGTGATTCTAAAGGAAGTATGAACGTCGTGGTTGCTAAGTTGTAAAGTCGTTTAAGTTGTTATCATGAAACTATTTTAAATATATATTATTAATACTCTAAGCTCTTCATTTTATTCTTTTCACACTTGAGCCTTATCATCTCCACTCTATTGAATAAAGTAAAAGTAGAATTTTCCTATAATACTTTGTACAATATCGGTGAGAGTCAGAAATGAGTCCGGCATGGTTCTGCGAGTTACAGTACTCGAAGGGTTAATGAAGCGTTCGTAACAGCTCCAGCGGCTCTTGTTTCCATAATTATTATTGCACCGGGATGTTTGCTGGTCGCCTATCATCGGACAGGTGCAATTTATCGAGCCACGGCTCTATTACTATTAACTGGGTAATATATTTCTCGTGGCACCGCGAGGCTGGCTAACGAGGACCGCATCCACTGCGTTCATTCTGTTTACCCTTCCGCCTGTAATTCACCTATCACGATGCCGCTGTCGCCATAACTTATCAGCTGCCTGAAAATGCGTTGCACGCGCTAGAATCGTGAAATTCGCGAGCCGAGCGACGCGCGACCTTCGTTGCTAATTTACCTAGTAGGTGACGTTGATGAAGGATATTCCTTTGTGAACCGTAAAAATGCTATTAAAGCCGTGGAGAATATATCACTGATGAATCTGTTCAATTATTGGAATTCTATTACTTGAACGCATACACTTTCAGTTTTCTTTGTTTCTTTAGTAATTTTTTTTCCTTTTTTTTGCTTAATTAACACTTGGCCAACCGAATGGGGAGATCTCCCATTCTTTCTTCTGCCATTGATTCTATTTCCTTTTGTTATTAGTTAGTCTTGAACTGATGTTGTTCACAGTTTATCAAATGCATTTTCTGCTCTTCCAAAGTACAATTTTTGATAAATTCAACTCCGGTTCAAGATTAATTAATAACAAAAGTAAATAGAATCAATGGTAGAGGAAAGAATCGGAGATCTCCTTATTTGGTTGGCTAAATGTTAAAAGCGAATGGTTCACATCGATTCCGACTTTCTATCGTTTCCAGCATTGGTCTTAAGGAATTAATTAACACGGTGAGAACAGGAGACGTAAGTCTGGCGAGCTAATTCACCTTCTGCTGATAGAAAGGTCACCGGTGGCGAATTAATCTGTGATCGCGGAAATTCGCAGCGATTTCTCGCGGTGTATCAGATTTCTTGTTTCCTGGCCGAAATACGATCCATACTGTGGATCTTCGCGATTTTCCCGCGGACTCTTCCGCCTAATCGCTCAGCTTCTAACAATTTATTAGCCAGGAAGCCTGCAATCAAATTTGCATTTACTCTGAAAAGACTTCGAAACCTTCTCCTTCTTTGTTTTTTTTTTTTTTAATATACGGTCAAGCAGTTTGCAATAGTTTAACGATAGAGATCCAACCTGGTCTAAAATTTAATCTTCCTGAACGATAATAAATAGGTGTAACACGACGAGAGGGAACAGGTACTGAATTGATACGAAGTAGTAATCCAATTATTAGCAGCTCCACTAATCTGCTGTGTTTATCTGTACGGATTAAACGCGCAACAGATACGCTGGTCGAGCCAGTTGTGATGTATCAGCTTCAAGAAACACAAATTACGTTCTACTTGTTGTTGGCAGAACATTCGCTATTACTATACCACTACTTTAACCACAACAGTTTTATATCAACCAAAATTCCTGAAAAATAAAATTGCAATACAGCGTAGAACCTTGTAACAAAAATTTGTTCGTTGACCGATAAAAAGGCCGTTTCTCCCTTAGCGAAATTAGAACCTAAACTTCTCAATCTATCCGTGACGCCAAAAACGCTTTTATATTATTGCTTGAACCTCGTCAGTTTAATTAAAAATCATATAAAACAAAAGATAGAAAATATTTTATGTCCATCGTCGTTAACCTCTTGACATACAAATAAAACGGAATTTGATGCGTCCAAAAAATACCATTTAATTTGGCTCAACTGAACAGTTATGCGCAAGCTTAGAAACAGAACATTTTATTTTGAAACTTGCATTGCTATATAACATGTAATCAGGTTGAGATGTAATATTAACGGACAATAATTGAGTAACATTATAAAATTAGTAGTTTTGTAAAGTATGAAACATTTCAAAACATCTTGACGTCTCCCAGACGTCAAAGTCTACAATGGCGCATGAAATGAATAACGTGTCTCACAGACGTCATTCTATGTCAACGAGTTAATTGTGGCCCCTCGAAATTTTGAAAAAATTCGATTTCAGCAACGGGAAGAAAAATCGTCGCGAGGTGGAACTTCGCGGCTCGTCTGATCTCGTTAGTTTAATTAAAAGCTCGTTATCGAAGCCGTGAACGTCGCGGTCGGTCAGCTCGCAATGGGAGCTCGACCCACAGTGTGTTACTTGCATCCGACGGTGTTAACGCGCCGCTTTTAATCCGCGCCTGTGTATACCACGGAAACGGGCCCCGCGGGACCGGAAGTGGTCAGCAGCAGGCGATGACGCCTCGGGGGAGAACCGTCGGAAGGAAGGCGAGAATCGTGGCGTCTCGATCGGGCAAACGTCGCGAGAAACGAGACTGCTGGTTGGTTTTGTTCGAAGAGGTAGAACACGTGTTTTTACAAAGTGATTTTCAAAAAAGCGTCCAGTGTAAAATTGTTTAAAAATTCACTGCCATCGTTGGAACTTTGTCTCTAAAGACCCATTAACTGTCTTACGTCACAAATAATAATTAACGATTTTACATCTTAACAATTCACCGCCTGGGAGACCTATTAACATTTAGCTAACCGCACGGTGCCACACCTAACCGAACAGTGTCCATCGCGTATTAAGAATTGATTAAAAATTGTATTTTGAAGAAGCAGAATATACATTTGACGAACCGTGAACAACACTGGTTCAAGACTAACTAATAACAAAAGTAAATAGAATCAATCGCAGCACTCTTGTTGCAGAAAAAATGGGAGATCTCCCCACTTGGTTGGCTAAGCGTTAAACATCACAGATATTAGTTATTTTTCAATTTAATTAACTGTACATCCGTTAAAATATTACGTTAGGTTATAAAAAAGTCTAAGGCTGTAATTTTATTGTTCGATAAAACGTATGCCATTCTATTCTTTAAGGTAATTTGAAAAATCTGATTTCCGAAAAAACGTCAGATCTTTGTGTTTCACCCGTAACAAGTGAATAAGATTTTTTTGAACAACTCGGTGTTGTTTCATTTACACGCGAACGACAATCGAGACTGTCTTGTACTACGTTGTTAAATCAATTGGTCGAATACAAAGGCGTGACTGTGTAGTAGTCGGGACAAAATGGTCCTCGTGATCGGTAAAACCTGTTTCTCACACAGACTTCATTTGCATGCTATTAGTCGTCATTAAGGTGATCTAAGATCTCAATGAGTCTTTTTTTTTATCCACGACGTCCGCTGAAATTCACCAAGCGGAGCCTGGCGTTCAACGAACCAGTATCTGCGAATAATTTAAACTAAAATAGACGGCAATAAACGAACTTTTCCCATGGAAGCAGAGAGACGTTTCGAATATTCGTGGCTGAAGTTGATGTCGTTGGTCCAGTTCTACTAGGTAACGATCTCGGCGAGGAATGTTTCGTGATCGTGGTTGTACAAACACACGTGAGGTCAAGCTTTCGAGCTGCAGTTCTCTAGAATTAGTACCGTTCTCAATTGACGCCTACAAACGATACGACCTCCTCCGCTATGGGATAGCGCCATTATAATGCGCACCGAATAAATTACCGGCAGCTAATGCGATTCAGCGTTACCGCTGTTGATCGGGCCCTTCCGGCTACAGTTTCTTTCGACGACCGTTGCCAAATGTTCCTCGAGGAAGCTCCAATTTGTCTACAAAGAGTGAGAGTTGAATTATCGTATGAGATAACCGCATGAATTTATCGCGGAAGATCATTGATCGCGAACAAAGGAGAGACTGCTTTTGAGAATATTTTAAGGAGCAAAGCTTCCCAAGCTAATAAATCAGGCAACAAACATGAGAATTTTCAGAGAAATAAATCAGTCAGATCTCAAGATAAATTGGAACCCTGCGTAATACTTCAAGAAACGTATAGGTTCTAGGGGAATTAAAACCGCGACGAAATATTATGTAAATCAGTGCTATAGCTACCCACATCGCAGAATGCGAGCTGCAACTCATAATTTTTCCATTTTTTTTTTTCTTTTGCGCCACAGTTAGCGATATTTCGCTAACCATTTTCAGGATCTATCGAAGTCGTAAAAATGAAATCTTCGGTAACTTCTGGCCTCTGAATTCGCAACTACGAACTTGTAATCGTCACAGAGGAATATTCCATGTTTTAATAAACAAAATTTCTGCGTGATACCTACTACCACCACGATACCGCTAGAAAGTCCTCGTTAAATGTTCAGCTTTGGTCCTCGATTAACTCGAATTATCGAAGTCGTAAAAATGAAATCTTCAATAACTTTTAGCCTTTTGGCATGGAACAACATGGAACAATTCCATACTTGAATAAATAAACTTGTATGTGGCCCATAGTTTTTTCACATTTATCTACAGATCAAAAATATTTCATCTGCACGTGCAACGATAATGATTTTAATTACGAAATACCAAAAACCGAACCGACTTTGCCCACAGTTTTTTCTTACGTTAAAATACAGGATCTTCTCATTTTTAGACTTTCTTCTACACCTGATTCTCCTTTCAGATGATTTTCATTAATAAATCTTATTCCCAGTTACACGACTTTCGTAACAATTAAATGAAATGCTTTGATAAACATATTTCTGTATTTTAAATCACTTCTTTTTGTCTAATTTATGTCCTCTGCAACAAATATTACACATTTTCGACGACCAATACTCGCGCAACTATTTTTACACGACATCCCTTTACTTGGTACACGTTTATCGTGCGTAAAAGGAAGGTCAGGTGTACCTGTGAATCACCTGCTTTCAGAGTTCTAAAAAAAAGAATCACCGACAATCTCTAATCCCTCGATCCTCCCTCGCTATCTTGATCAACTCTAATTGCTCAACGACATTTTTTAATCAGAAACGATTATCAACATTACGAGTTCGATAGCTCTGGGAAAAGTTCGCTTTCGCCAGCAAGGGATCCGCTTACGCCGACTCGCGAAACGCGTGCGTTTGCCTGCGATCAGCGATTTCGCGGTGGTTCCGCCAAGAGCGGCTCCCCGATAAGGAGATGGCTGCCCGTTGATAAGACATGCCCCCGGACTTTCAGTCAGTCAAACGAAGTCAGTGGAACATCGCAAATCTCTGGTTGGCGCGCGCCAGGGACCTCGCCGGGCGATGTCACCAGCCTCGAAATCGTTATCGGTGAACCGAGTGCACCGTGTCCCATAAACGGGTCGTAGATAATGTTAATTGAGAGAGACGAGTGTATCTTACAAGCGTTGTTTTTCTCCGTTCCATCGACGTGATCCCCCTGTGCTTCGCGAGATAACCCTTTGCCTGCAAGCCTTTCACGCGACTCCTGTCCGAAATAAATGGCTGGCCCTCCGCGGTGGAGGCTTTAGAAGCAATCCGTGACTTAGAGATCTCTGCAGGAGATCCTCGTTCGCTTGTTTGCCCTCCAAGTTTGCCGTGGAACAGCAAAAAGGTGCGAAGAGTACCTTGCAACGGTGTCAGGTAAAACTTTCCAGTAGCCAGTGAATCAAAGCGATCGTCTGTGATCCAAGGTGGTTGAGATTAAGATCAATCGATCGGTGAAAGGAATCGATAACTGATAACCGATAAAGAGGAGAAAGAAGAAAATACGATGGCCACGAAGAGCGTTCCCAAGGTGTGACGTAACCAGACCATTTTTTCTAGCAAATGAATAGAGCAAACGTTATTGTTAGTGACTGATAAGTGGAGACCGCTGGCCAGGTGTCGGCTCGTATAAGACATCCCACATCATAGCGAGTGCATCAGTAGATCCTCCACCATCAAACTCCGCACCTGTCCACCTGATCATCGTACTCAGTCCTCGCGTTAACTTCCGCGAAGTCGTCGGTCTTCAACGATAACGGGGAACAAAGTGAGGGAGTATACCCGAGGAATGCCCGAAACTGTTCGAAGAGACGTTACTTTCTCGTGGAAATCCTCCGTTAAGCTGAACGATCGATCTTCCAGGGGATTAGTGGTGGCTTAAGAAATGTCTGATTCGATAGAAACCTCGGCTAGATAATCCTAATAAGACAAGTCGATCGATTTGACGAGGGATTGCTCATTGAAACGCGGAAGTGTTTTGGTGACCAGTTCTGTCAGCGATAGACGAGACCAAAGTAATTCGCGTAAAAAGTCAACAACAGAAAGTGAAAGATAATTGTTCCTTTTTGGCTTGGCTACGATTATCGCGACAAGCAGCCAGGAGATCGACGGTGATAAGTGAAAGGATTACAAAAGACGATAATTAACGAAGTGATCTTGATACCCAAGCTCGACGAACACTGATTTAATTGTTCGCCCGTTATCGATAACAAGGGACCAAGTAACGGAGAAGGGAGTTTAGAAGAAATTTTTAATATTACAGAGGGCAAGAACGTGCATGGAAATTCTTTCGCTTATCGATAAGTCGCACGCCTCTTATCTACGATCGCGTGGAAAGCTTCGTGAAAGATCGCGCATCAAGGAGAAGCACTATTTGCTCGATAACAGAGAAAAATCCTTCGGCCACTGATCCTTCTTGTCCGATAAGAGTCGAGGAATTATAGCTGCAGTTAGAAACGCGTCGTTTCGTATTAAATCTCTTGTATCAAACGCTCTCTCGCGTGAGACGGGGATAAAAAGGGCGACGATAAAAGAATCCTACAGCATAATCGTCCCTTAGAGTACTCCTCTAACAAGGAGTGCAAGTGAAACTCGGTCGAATTCAAACGACGATCGAAGCGTGACACTGAAAGCAGGAAAGGGGCAAGCTGAAGAAGATGAACGAAAACGGTTCGAAGAGTCCGAACTCAAACATGGAGTCGTCCTCGCCAGATGGGGGTGAGAAACAGAATCTGTTGATGCCGGTAACCCAGAGCAAGCCGGTTATAGTAAAAGTGTCGAAGAACCTGAATCCGTCGTTCAGAAGCAGGTAAACGATGCACAAACTTGGCTGTGAATTATCATCGTCGCGAGGAGTTTTGCGCAGTTGCTAATAAATTGAATCGCGAGATCGGTTATTCATTAATGTCCCATTAGACATTAATACACAAATGGGTTTCCCTTTCGGATCTCACCTCTCTGCCTATGCTACATTCTGATGTTATTTACGAGCGACGTGTTAATTCGATAAGCGGCTATGTTTCATGCAGCTGTTCACCTTCAATGGTGTTTCGTCTAGTCAAACAGTAACGAGGAAATAATCATTGAAACCAGTAACGAATTCAATTTAAGTTGTTAATCGAACAGGTTAAGAATTCTTGAGAGATTCGAGCGTTTAACGATTGGTAATTTGTATGTAAGAGATATTACGTTGCAATGCTTAATTAAGATGTTTGTCATTGCTACTGGATTCAGTTGGAGGATTCAGTTTTAGTATGATAATTGGAAAACATAGTATTATGCGAATGTACGAAGATTCTTACTTCTTATCATACTTCAGCATGGTATATTTTATTTTCATTTAAATCTGTTTTTACGTTCCAATGAAATGGAACAAGCATTCGCATTTATTTATTCGCACAATACTAATACTTTGGGTCTCATGCAATCCATTTTATAGATAACAATAGGTACACTTCGATGACACAATTCCTGTCGCTGTTCCAGCATAAAATTATAGAAACCTTGCTTATCGTTTACTCCCGATAACAGGAGAAACATAGATCGACCGATATCTCGACGAATTGTTCGAGGTCGTACAATTATCGCATTCACGATGATCTAACGATGTATCATGGAATTCTGTACCGAAAGTGAATTTCACTTTACGAATATCAAGAATCATAGATGGTCTGAAATTGGATTCAAGTCTGAAACTTTTGCAATCTATTCAAGTGTGTACAGTTATTCTATTTAAAATTTCCAGGTGTAATCCTATCTAGTAGGAATTTTACTCCTACATTTAACCCTAGATTACTAACTTATGCTACCAGTAATCTTTCTCACTCTGTTTTTTATTTTTAACCCCTTATCTTATAACGACGAGTCATAAACTGCCCTACACTTATAATAGTCTAATTTTTATTTTAATTGTAGTCTCAGTTTATGAGACTAAGAATTATTAAATACAAATTACTTGTAACATTTCAATATTTTGCATTCGACAATAATCGATGTAACTAATGCCAACGAATGTGGTCGCTGAGAGAAACACAAAGCAATGTTAGTAAAGAGACTTGGTAACGCGGAGTTAATGAATTTCCGACAAACGTGACACACACCAGTGAACCTCGAACAATAGCAATTACAAAGATTAAATTAATTTTTACACGGAAAGAAAAGGGTCAACCTCTTAGCCGAGTCAAGCCAAAGGGATCACAGTTGAGTTCACCGCTTGTCGGCGACTCTCCTCGATTGATTTACGTGTGGCAATAAATAAATTGGTAGATAACAGTTGCTCCGTTGTCATACGGAGCCAAAATGGCGACTTCCTTTCCGAACGCGCTAAAGGGTGGCGAGTGCCGCGGTCTCAGACGGATTATCTAATCGATCGCGATGCCGTTGATCCCCGTCCGCTTTCCAGATCGGTGAACGGTGAAATCGACCGTCGATCCCGCGACACGAATCGCACGGTCCTTTCGAGTTATCGCGCCGGCTGATTAAGAAGTCCGTCGAATCCGTTGTTCAACGACTGTTTCGAGCAGGCGGGCACAGAAGCAAGCGGCAACAGTGTGTTCGACGATAAAATAGCTGCGAGTGTCCCCCCTTGTCAGAATCATTTTCGCCGGCGAAAACGACGAGCGTAGCTATGAGGAACGATTTGAGAGCGCGCGTAAACAGGACAGGACCGACAGCAGGACTTATGGGTCTGGATCTGGATCGATTGGAATTATGGGAATCGTGTACGGGCCAGAGTGTGTTAGTGTAAGCGTTCCGCTTTGACTGCGCGAAATTGTGGAGCTAGACCTGAGAATGACGTCGAGTTAGTGCGACGAGTTCCTTCGAGATTGAACAGGCTGAAATTGAACGGACTGAGATTCGAGCACAGTGTCGTCGAAGCATACAAGATCGTGAAGGGAAAACGAGTGAATTTTGGAAACGATCGAACATTTGTCATGGAAAGGTTCAAGAACGATGACGCACCATGCGAAGAGATCCATCGTGAGTACACTTAGGCTCGACAGGCGAAAGGTTGATACAAAACGAATACTTAATTGAAAAAGATCGCGACGAGTTACGCGAGGCTTCTTCTCTAAGATCGAGCCGTCGTGATAACATTTCTCCGCTCAATGTCGTTTCTACGCCCCACGGCTTAACGCGGTATAAACGGTGTCTGAGTATCGATAAGCGCGTGCAGTATGCAAAGCGCGTCGCAAAAAGTCGCGATTTTTAATTAGTCGGCGACACGCGTGACAGAGAGGAATCTTCGTTGGAATACTTGCAATGATCTCAGCTGGTTTCGCGAACAAGGAAAGCACGTGGCGATCGATTGACAGCAGAAGAACAATGTGATCCCTACAGATTTGTTATTCAAATCTTGCTTGATCTACGCGAGGAATATCTTGAGGCGCGTGCACAAAAGTCGACGAGGCCTTGGTGATAATTTTGCGACGTCTCGTTCGACGAAGCGTTCGACGGACGCGAAAGATCTGTCGGTTTTATATAACGAGAATCAGTTTTGAGGTATTAGGTACTAAAGGAACCTGAGCATAAATTTCTACGGTAGTGAACTTAACACTTAGCCAACCGAACGAGCAGATCTCCCATTTTTTAAAGCAATGCCATTGATTCTATTTACTTTTGTTATTAGTTAGTCTTGAACTGGTGTTGTTCACGGTTCATCAATTTCTGGTTTTCCAAAGTACAATTTTTAATCAATTCAACATTGGTCCAAAACTAACTAATAACAAAAGTAAATAGAATCAATGGTAGCGTTTTGTCGAGGAAAAAATGGGACATCTCTTCGTTCGGTTGGCTAGTTGTTAATTGAAACTATGATAGTGAGCTTGAACTTCTGTGGCAATAAACTTACCTAAATTGTGTAATAAATAAAATACGCGAAAACTTGTGTTTCCAAAATTGCCATTCATAAGAAATTCATTAAACATCGTAAATCAGAGTTATTAAATAGCGTCAGTTTAGAGTTCATAAGGAAAATAATGTTTAAAACGATATTAAGAATAATTAGATGAAGTTCGATTAAATTGAATTAGTGGAAGAGCAAGATTTAACGCACTTACCTTAAATTTATGTATCTCCTATATACCACTCTTACCAATGTAAAATACCTGCAATAATTCTGCAACTTCATCACAAATTTTTACATACCACAATTAATTTATGCGTAACTCAGAAACCGACCGAACATTTGCAATCATTTAATAATGTATTCTCTCGGTTGTTATGCAAGAAAGAACAGCAAGATTGCATTACACGTGTCAACAGGTGTAACTTCTTAAGACGGCTTTTAAGATTCGGTTTCGTAAAAATGATTTATGGTCCTCGCGTAGCTCGCGATGGAACCGTGCGGAGGTATTCAATATGGAAGTCAACGTCATTGTTAAGTAATCGATCCGAGGGAATTGTAATCGACGTTGCTTTGCGGAAACTCTAAATCGACAGGCCTTGAGTACAAACGATCCTTTCGCGAGAAACAGATATTAATTGTAGGTAGTTACAAACCTTGATCAGACTTGGAAATCGATTGTGATTAACCGAGTGTGTTTCCAACTCTGAACACCTCGTAATTTCAACAAAAATGCTCGTCTTTTGCATTCGTAGGTGTAGCAAGGAATTAGTCACGATGTACAGAACGAAATTTGTTAATCAAAAACGTGTCCATCTTCATAAAGAGGATAATCGCTCTAACAAATGGCCACCGCTGTGAACGTTCATCGTGTCGGTTACCTATGATCCATTGAGACCAGTGGTTGTGAAATGAAATAACTATTTTTTATAAAAAAAGAAGAAGCGATGTTTCAGTGGTGTCGATTAAAAAATTAACCATACTGGATAATTAAAATAAAATCTAATACTTTGACAAATCTCCAAAGTCTATCTTTTATAAACTTAGGGATGGCAGATATAAAAAACGAATAACAATAAATTCTAAAGTTTCTCAAACCCTCTAGGATCTGTAGTTCCTTCGTCTACACACTTTAATCAGTAACAAAATTAAGAATTTCACATACAACGATTAGGAGACTAACCGCAGCAGATAATAAGGGTAAAGCTTTCATAGATCTCCGAAGTCTATCTTTCCCAGACTTAATATAAAGCACAGATAATAATAGAAACCTATAAAAAATTCTGAAATTTCTAGAAAATTCTAAAATCTAACGATCCTCGGTTTGCACACACGAACTAAAATAGTAACGCTAATTTCCAGGAGCCGGTACAGAGCGGGTCCAACGCCGAAGCTACGTCGCCGAGCTGTTCTGAAGAATGGCGACTGCAACGTCCTTCAGTCCCGGATCTCCCGGCGCTCCGTGCGCTTCCTCCAGGACATCTTCACGACCCTGGTGGACATGCAGTGGCGCTGGACGTTGCTCTGCTTCAGCCTGAGCTTCGGCCTCTCCTGGCTCGGTTTCGCGGTGATCTGGTGGCTGATCGCCTTCACCCACGGTGATTTCGAGGAGAACCATCTGCCGCAGTTCCAGGCGGAGAGCGAATGGACACCGTGCGTGTACAACATCTTCTCGTTCACCAGCTGCTTCCTCTTCAGCATCGAGACGCAGCACACCATCGGCTACGGCAGCCGCTCGACCACAGAGGAGTGTCCCGAGGCGATCTTCGTCATGTGCGTCCAGAGCATCGCCGGAGTGATGATCCAGGCGTTCATGGTCGGCATAGTGTTCGCCAAGATGAGCAGACCCAAGCAGAGGACACAGACGTTACTGTTTTCGAAGAACGCCGTTATTTGCCAGCGGGACGGCGAGCTATGCTTGATGTTCAGGGTCGGTGACATGAGAAAAAGCCACATAATCGGAGCCGCTGTTCGAGCGCAGCTGATCAGATCCAGGACCACCAAGGAGGGCGAGATATTGTCGCAGAATCAACAGGAACTCGAGGTGGGCACTGATGGCCAAAACGGAAACCTGTTCTTCATCTGGCCCACCACCATCGTGCACAAGATCAACGCGAACTCTCCGTTCTACCACATGTCCGCGGAGGACATGCTGACGGAGAGGTTCGAGGTCGTGGCCATCCTCGAGGGCACCATAGAATCTACGGGGCAAACCACCCAGGCTAGATCCAGCTACCTGCCGCAAGAGATCCTTTGGGGGCACAGGTTCGAGCCGATGGTCACGTACTCGAAGGAGACGCAGGGCTACGAGGTGGATTACTCGTTATTCAACAGCACCACGCAGGTGGACACGCCGCTGTGCTCGGGCAGGGAGCTCGCTGAGTTTTACAAGGTGCAAGAAGAGCTTCGTCACGGAAACGGTAAGTGCTTTATAAGGTTGAATAGATAGCGTAGCCTAGTGTAGCTCGCAGAGGATCCAGCCGAATGAACACTTAGATCTAGGGATGAATTAACCTGTTGAAGGATGAATTTAGAAAAGACAAATTGGACATTTTCTCGATATAACCTTAAACTTCTTCGGAAGATTGGTATTTTGAAATACATAGGTATGTCGTAGAACTGAGAGTCTTGTTTAAAAATATTGTAAAATTAAGCAGGTTATTTTATTTTCTTTAGAAACTTGTCAGTAAATTATCGTGATTATCTCTTGTAATTATCTTTTGATTGCATTAAGAAAAAGCTAAACGTACACGTGAGTACGGCTCGGTATCCCTCAAAAGGTTAATTGGCCATCAATGTCGAATAGACTTAGCTAGCGTGCCAACACGCAACAGAAAGAGAACACACTGAACACAGTGTTCGATGCTAGTTGGTTTACCGTTAACAATATTCACCCTAAATCCTACATAAGACAAATCAAACCTCACCCCTGCGTTTCCACTATCACGCAATTGCACCATGGTGCGACAGAAATCCGAGCGCCATTCAACCTTTACCGGATCGGCGTATCCGGTGCAATTAAAAATTCCCGTCATGCGACCGGCAAATAACACGTTACAAAACAACCGCTGCTAACGACACAGCAAGGCCGAGACCACGTGCTCTAATCGCGTTGCACTTTACGAATCGAACTGCTCGACACCCTGAAAAGCCACCCGCTTGCCACGTGCTCGCTTCATTGGGCTCTCATTCGCTTCTAAGCTTCCGCTTGCTACCTCTGTGCTTGCTTTGCATGTGTCTGCTGCGAACGGGGTTCCCCGTTGACGTCTCTCTTTCTCTGACTCTGTTGGTGCTGGTGTATACCGTAGATGGAGGCCTGCGGAAAATCCCTAGCGAGCCGAAATCCGCGCCGGCGGTGTCGAACACCGGCCAGGCGGACGCCCCGGAGTTCCCCGCCCCACAGGGGCACCCTTCCTACGGATCGGCGAAGCTTCACATTGACATTCCATCGATCGACGACAGCCCTGGAATCTGAACGAAACTCCGCCACGGCCTGACCCGAGAGGTGAAAGAACGGAACGAGGAAGCGGAATGAAACAGACATTTTCAGTGGGAGAGACCAAAGAAAGATTCGAACGAGAAGCTCTACAACGATGTGTTCCAATGGGGGTCCCCGTCCATCGAGGAGGAGATTTATCTGAGAAAATTCCGGGGCTGATTAGGGCCTTCAGGCGTTCGATAAGAGAATAGTGTGATTTGTCCGTGTCGCGCTTGTGTCTGCCCCCATTCGTGTTGTCCCGACTTCCGTGAGGTCCTTGCTGAACGTCGTCTCGCGACACGATGCAGCGGAGAGGTTCTTGGTTGAAGGGTATCATAAGTACGAGCGATCGCTGACCGAACACGTTTCCTAAGTCATCTTTAAACTACCTGGTATCCGTTGACTGATCTAAGACCATCGGTTCTCAAACTGTGCTAGAGCTCCTTTTGATACAGGGGCGGATCCAGAAGCCTTGTTTAGAGCAGGAGGCGAAGTACGTGAAAGTGCAAACACTTTTGAACCTTCCTTTTTATACGATTAAGAAATTGTTTGCATTCAATATTTTCATATTTCTATCCGAGCTTAATCTTAACTTGACAAAAAGGTAAAATTAAAAATATTTTTAGACTTTAGTAGGAATGAGGGCGAGATCGCCTTCGTTAACCCTTCTCTGATTTTGCTAACGGTCCGATGCCTCTAGGGGCTCAGTAGGCCAACTCGAAAAGGGTTGAAATAAGTTGTTACGAGGATAAGCGATCATCGGAGAGCTCCGTCGCATTATTTCTAATTAAACCAAGCTGCCCGTCTAAAGAAGTTTGAGAACCGCTGCTCTAAGACAACAGAAACCGAGATCCACGTGTCGAAGCATGCACTCCTCGCATTTGCGCACTTCCCTTCTCGATTAACCATCCCTTCTCGATTCGCCCTGTTCGCGGTACCGAGAACTTCCTTTCCATTCATCGGACGAGACCGGAAGCTCGAGTCCCTCTAAGTAGAAGGCTGCTTTGCAGGTGTGATAGTCGACGAGGATTTCCTAAGGGAGTCCTATCAAGATACCCAGTGCCACTGCGGCCACCGTTCGCTGATCCCAGCGAGTCATCACCACCAGAACCATTCCATGATCTACGTGGACAGCGGCAGAAGCGAAACCAGCGCCGACGAGGCGACCACCTGCCGAAACGCCTGCAGGGATCCAGCCTATCACGGACCCGGGGTCCCAAGCCGAGACCAAGGCCCCTACAAGATCCTGGACCTGGACCCTGACGGGATCCAGGTGATAGGTGAGGCCGATCTGCAGCATTTGCCGGAGGCGGTGAATAAGGAGATCCTAAAGAACAGTCGGGAGATCATCTTCGAGGAGCCGGAGACGTCGAGAGAAGGGAGTCCGCTGTTGGTGAAATCGACCAGCCGACGAAACGTAATGAAGTATCCCCTGCTGGATGAGGAGAGGAGGTCCTTGCACAGTTCCAGGCGGAGCCTCTATCACAGGAACATCATGCGAGGCCTGGAGGATGATAGAAGATCTTTGGATGGATCCAGGAGGAATCTGCATGGATCCAGACGGTACTTGTTGATACCTCTGGATGGTAAAAACGCGGAGCCTTGCAACAGAGAGGGTTTCACTACTACCAGACGACACACTGGCAGCAGAGAGCGACTGAACGCTATGAGGAAGAACATTTACGCGAGGGGATCTAAAGAAACGCCTGATCTAGACACCGGAGCGAGATTGAACTCGAACGAGGACAGGCTGATGATAGAAATGGAGAAGTCTCCCAAGTCGCCTCGTCTACAGGGGACGCTACCGGCTGAGAGCAACAGGACGTCGCTGTCGGACCCTAATTTGTCACCCAACGAGTACGCCAATCCTCTAAAGTGTCGCCAGTCACCGGTTCCAACATTACCGGTCTCCCTGGAGTCTGATGTCTCTCCTGAGTCCGGCTTCTACGAGGGAACACAATGGAGCTCCAGCCCGGAGTACGTGAGGAAGGACCTCCGGCTGCCCAACGAAGCTGTGATCACGCGGAACAGAAGAAGCTACGAGAACGCTCAGCTGCAGGACGTGAACGAAGTCCTGTCCAGGCCTAACA
The DNA here is from genome assembly GCA_033822845.1 of Tetrapedia diversipes. Lineage (NCBI taxonomy): Eukaryota > Metazoa > Arthropoda > Insecta > Hymenoptera > Apidae > Tetrapedia > Tetrapedia diversipes. The sequence continues at coordinate 1,044,722 of JAOPTO010002169.1, forward strand.
GCGACAACAGCTCGCTGGACAGCGAAGAATCGACCAGGCATGTGGGGAACGATGGCGGTTCTCGAAAATACGGCGAGAAGAGCGTAGCAGCCACGAAACAAGCGGTCTCTTACACGAGTGTCTGAGGAAAAGTGTGCCTTTCTCCGAATGTAATATATATCGCCTCTAAAGTGCCAGTGCAACCGCGTTGTTGTACAGTCCGAACCAGCGTTATTACTTCCGAAACAAGGTATTCGCGGTTAGATCCGTTACTCAACCCTCGATTACTGTTGCTGAACTCGATTATAAATTGCTCCGTGCATTGCCTGTGTTTCCTTTTTTTTCTTGTACTTTTAAATTCTTCCGAAAGAGACTGGACGTTCTTTTGGCTACGTCAACTTTCTCTCCGCCGTGGAGGTATGCCACAGGTGAAACTTGAAAAAGCTTGAGAGGAATTTCAGAGAAATCGTTAACCGTTACGGAGGAAATTTAGAAAACGTTTAAATCGACCATAGGTGACTGTGCTCGAGGGTTAGGCGAGTAAAATAGGAAAAAGTACATACACGTTTATAACATAGTGACATACTCTTCGAGTGAAACGCATAGCAATTTTTCCAACCATACTGTAAGTTTATATACGTATTTATACCGTATCAGATAGGACGTAATTTAAGTAGAAAACACGCACAATTATTTTCTGAATTAGCTACCTTACGGTGACCGTGAGTGTCACCCCTAAACCGCAGGTCGGTTCATGAAAAGCTTCCAAGTGTTAATGAAGAAGTCAATTAAACCGTTCGATCGTGTAATTTAGGGAAATTTATGTGTTAAGCCTTCGATTAAGTTCAAACGATTAGAGACATTCTCGAGATGATTTCGAAGACGAAGCATAAGACGCTTGAATCTGTTAAAAAGCAAATCGACCACAGAAGGATAAGTTTAGATGTCTGAGGTCGACGTGTTCGTTAAATTTAGATAGGACAATCGGCTAGGTGTAAGGGGAATGCCTAGCAAGTGATCGAAGGATATATTTTTGCAATCTAAAACGTACAAATCATGCTAGGCTATTAAGATTATTGAAGATTGACTGAAGTTATCGATAAAAGTTAACCTTCTACGACACCATGCGATTTAACAGTCACACACCTATTTGTCCGTATTTGTGTCATTGCATTTTATTATTATATCATTGTATCGGTACGAGACAATCTACTTTTAACAATTGTTCCCAGTTTTCGCACCAAAATGAGAATTTGTGATCAAAGTTTAAACGATTTTCTGAACTAGATCTTAACAGGGTATGCAAGAAAACTGACTACCTATAATCATTTTGTAAATAAACAAAATTCAATGGTTATAGAAGGTTAATTATACTTCCATGCTTGATACTAGAACTACCGATGATTAAAGTGCACTTATTCTGGGTAAAAGAGTTCGATCGAACACCGTATACAAAAGTATCTGATATAAGAGAAACCAACCTTCACTTACACCTTCTACAAGGAATCAATAGTAAGTTTGAAAAACGCACCACAGCAAATTCACAAAATTACAGGTGTTGGTCATTTTAACCACCTTGGTAGTGCCAGTGTTAAAATAAGCACAAGTGTTCACACGTAAATTTCTAGATTTACCAATGTTGTTTAATTAATCATTAACTTTCAGATGTAAATCGCTAAATCGATTGAAAAACTGCCCAACGAAGAAAAGTAGTGATACCATCGAACGAGAGAAGAAGCGCCTTGTTTTACTCTCCATTTTTGCGAGAGTCGAAACGGTTTCGCTGTTCAAATAAAAATTAGGCTCGTTTAATATTTATTGCTTTCGCGGTATACTAAGCGCTAGCTCGACGTTCTGTATTATAGAGACGTTCCCAGTAAAAGACACTATTGAGAGAGGATAGGTATAGGTATGCGCGAGAACGACAGCCGCTTCGAGAAATTCTGAACTGTCTCTGTGCCAGATGAAATTGTTGCGATGATATTATTTAGGTGGACTGATTGCGAACGAAGAAACCTCGGTTGAAGTTATGGTAGCTCCGGAACCCTCCCCGGGGACACGGATACCTGCCACCGTGATTTCTAGCATAACTTGTGAAAATGTTATTTGTAATAAAGACCATTTGAAATCGACTCGCTATCATTTTTCCTTTCCTCGATCCGCAGAATGCAAATCAGAGACACTGTATGCAAACACTTGACTTATCATTCGGAAAAGATCGTGCAGTTCTCTCCCTTCCTCACTCTTTCCTTCTTATAATTCAGGAGATGCAAATTAGAGACAATAATTTAACCATTCCATTCGCTCATGATTGCCTACGCATGAACTTTTGTTTCTTCTTTTATATTTTATTTTTCCCTTTATTTTTCCTAAGTATTAAATAAATAAATAAATAAGTAAATAATTATTTATGCAAATATACCGCGCGCAAAAGCTTTATTATTCAAAAAAATGCTGCGAGCCTCGAAACCAGAAGTCAGAGACAAACGTCCTCACAAAAAGTTAAAATATCCAGGTCTCTCGGTAACAAACATTCACCGTAACTTTACCGAATCTTCCATGAAGGTGCATTACGGTCTCGAATAGCGGAGAAAAGAGGGAAAAAAAGAGTGAGATCGAACATAATTTTCCCGTGACTATCGAACATTCGATGTATCGAGAAACAAACGAGCCTTTCGCGATAACCTTTTAACAGTGCGCTGAACAAGCAAGGAAGTACTGATTTCACGTGTCGGCCGAGGCGCTTTTCAACGCTCCACTTTGAACATTATGCGAACCTCGCGACTCAGCTCACCTCGGTAGCCTGGCAGATCGTCGTGACTCAATTTAAATACGGCCAATTATTGCGAAATGCTGAGTTGGCGAACCGAACTAACTGCATAAACGGCCGGAGACGTGGACGACATTAGTAGTGTGAAAGTATCGACATTATGCCGAACACGAAGGGTAAGTGATCGAGGAGAAGGCGGTTCAAGAACCCATACTTATCGAACATACTCCACAGTCTAACCGTTGCTCAGAATACCTCTCAGTCTCTCTCAACTTTTGAATACAATAAATTGAACTACATATTTTGGAAGGATTTATTAAAGAACCTAATTTACAATTTAACTTGAATTAACTTAGGTAAACGAAAGATGTAGCAATTTTTAACGAAAGTTAACAGTGAGTGTAGCAAGATAGAATTCGTAGAAGTTTCATTTGAGAAGCTTAGCTTCTGAAATAGTCTACTTTGGAGACGGTTCAAGTAAGCGCACGCTTGGCGCGAGACCAACACCGTGATAGTCTTTGCAATTAAGAGCTTGGCTTCAGAGCTATCCTGACGAATGACGATAAATTCGATGAACTTAAACATAAATTATAATTCTACAGTGAGACGTAATCTCTGCGGAGAAAACTCTATTTTCGTCGCGTTAACGCTTAACCTACCGAATGGGAAGTTCTCCTATTTTTTCCACTGCCATTCTATTTATTTCCGTTATTAATTAATCCTGAACTGGTGTCGAATTTATTAAAAATTGTACTTTGAAACAGCAGAAAATACATTTAATCAGCTGTGAACAACATTAGTTTAAGACTAACTAATGACAAAAGTAAATAAAATCAGTGGTGGAGATTTGTTTGAGGAAGAAATGAGAAATCTCCTCATTCGGTTGGCTAACTGAAATTTGTGTCGAAACTCGAAGAGTATCTGTTTTGATCCAAAATATTATAGATCCCTTTGGGGAGAACGCGTCGCTCCTCTATCCGGATGACCACGGAGACAGGTTCAACAGATTCTCAGAGACGCACTGTGAGACACCGATAATCAAAGGTGTGGTGAATCAACTACGAAACTGGCCGGCGGATGTGTTCTTCGCGTTCTTGGCGGCCTGTTTGATCATAGGAAGCCTGGCGTTCCTGGCCTTCATCACAATGGCCGTTTATGTGCCCGTCGTTGTTGGTAACAGGTGTCGATGCAAACAAGCACAATTCTCGAAAGATTGTTGACGAAGTCAGCATTAACCTTCGAAGAACATTATTTTGTTTTCGTCGCTAAAGAACGTTGAGAAAATTAAAATGCATAAAGTTATTATCGAATGTAAAACGCGTCGACGTACAAAACGGTCGTTGAACGATATCGAATGTTTCAGGATAGAGAAAATCTCGATCCTAGATGAAGGAACATCGCCCAATGTGTACTTCCTGAAGCTGCAGAATCAGAACTGGTCCACCAGTGAATTCTGTTACATTGAGACCGCGGCTCGAAGACATCCTGAGTTGAATGTAAAACTTTGAAATTTTCTACTGAAAGACAGTTTGCTCCACTGTTCAGGTTGATGGTTAATATTGAATTCATAGGTGTATCTGATAAACTTAATGAAAGAAGAATCTGGTGTAGAAAGTACGAACCAGCCTACCGTTAATAGAACGAAGTTGGATTCCAAATTGACCGATTTAAGTGACTACAACCTTTCGATACTGAATTCGGAGGACCGACTCAGGGAACGATTGATGATTGGAAATGGAAATATAAAGAGCATCAATATTTCCGTCGATAAATTCTTCAAAGGGTGAGATCAACCGTCAATCGCAAAATTGATCAGAAAATTTGTACTACGTTTTTGTAGCTCAAAGCTGTGGAAGGTTGCGAGAGAACTGGACGACGAAGTTCTGGAGGTCGCAGCCAAAGCACAGTTGCTCTGGAGCGTGCCTGGAATCGCGCTCAAACCAAACATGTTCTGCAGCTTGGACTATGTGAAAAGCTTTCTCTGCAAGTACGAAATAGTCCCGACAACAATAATAATAATAATATTAGTAACAGTAACTTTCAATTCCAGTAATACAGTAATACAGTAGCAGACAAAAGTTTAAGACTAAAGGGCCAAAGAAAATAATTAAATTAATCAATAAGAAATAACAGTACAAATAAAATTTGTATTCTATGCCAATCAATAAATTGTGTTCTACCATAACGATAATAAATATAAATAGATAAACTATTTACATTTTACATTGTCCTGTCGTCTTAGACTTTTGCCTGGTACTATACTTGTAACATAGCACACGTGTATTCTTTAGCAACAAGGATAAATGTCTGCCGGACAAACTGGCAACGATCGAACCAGAAAGTGATATTCAATTGACAGGAGTACCCTGTCAAGCTTTCATGGGGTTCGTTGTCCAGGAAATATCCAAGGACAGTCATAATGGAAAAAACACATTGAAGAAGGCGATGGAAAAATATTGTCCCAGGTAAAACTGGAATAATGAAACTAAGAATAGAGATTTAAGGAATAGTAGAAAAATGGAGAACGATTGTTTCTTATCGCAGACAATACTACTGCCCGGAAATCCGGATTCTCAACTTGAAACCGAAGTGTCCGACGGACGCTTTGGACTGCCCTATGGTTTATTCGAGTATACTGATGCAAATCACGTGACGACCGAGATACACAAACTTTATTATAAACTGTACACATGTAGCTTATAAAATATAATTTTAAACAAAAAAAACATCCATCCGTGTGTTTCCTTGAGTTTCTACAGAGACCTCGATCGTCGAATTCACTTGAATGTTCTCTGCTCGTACAGCCGAAGAACGCCCAGCCATACCCAAATTTGTCCCACTAAATGGCAAAACGTTTACCATTTAATTATTACACGCTTAACATGAGCTGAACAGGTAGTCTGTTCAGAAACCGAGACATACGTATTAGTAGACTCGTTACTGTTGTGTAGAACAGGGCTATTATGAACGGGAAACGGGAGAAAAACAACCAAATCGCGACAATGGCACCGCTGACATCGTAAATTAGATCGGCCAGGTAAAGGACTATCGACGGAAGGCTCCAACGTGGATTTTTCTACAATGTTTAGCAATTGATAAGAGAATACATTCAAAGCAGAAAAATAAATTATTATCAACAAAGGAACGAAACGAATATATTCGATTGGATTTAAGATTAGTAAAATAATGAAAAGTAATTTTAAGCTTGATCCAAGCAAAATGGTAAAAAGAAGTAGAAACTCCTCACCCAAATGAGAGAACAAGCAAGCATACCGACCGCCAGGAAAGAGATCATTGAATAAGGCATAGAGTAGCTTAAACCCAAAGTGACCACAGCCTTATTAACGTAACCTTGTGCGATTTCACCATTTTCCAATATACTGTACTCCGTCCGGCCGTAACGAACGCTGAGATAACTTAAAAGTAGCATATAGATGGACAAAAGTACAGCCTGAAATATCCTCAGCTTCTCGTTCTTAGAGTTCCTATTACGATCAAACTCCTCGCGTCTGAAGGTTACATCGTCTAAAGAATGGTAACTCAGTTTAATTTTCTTTGGCGGATGTCCATAATCGATCACCTGCAGCAAAACGATACACGGTCTCGGCTTAGTGATTCGCCTGTAAATCTTACACTTTTTTTTATTTAAACAATTTCGAACACCTCGAACCAACTAAGGTTTCAAAGATTTTGATAAAGCTTCGCAGAACTTCCGGTTGGATCAACCCGAAAACTTTTAATAACATCAACAACCCCTTTCGTTTATATAACCTGTAAATTGAATGAACAAACGTCGAATAAGAATTAAATTTCCACTTTCTATTTCTTTTTCGAAAATTTCCACGCTCTCTCGAGTAAAACGAAAGCTTAGCTCGGATTGAATATGGTAAAATTCTCGGGTAAGTCCAATAATCAAAATGGTGCGAAGTTCCGTTAAATAAATATTAATCTAGCCAGAAAATATTCTCCGCGAGAACAATTTTCGCGAAGCTCACCTCCTCGTGTATCGATTCAATTTTACCAGGACACTTTTCCATCGTGAGAATTTTCGTTTTTATTCCAAAATAACGGTACCGGGGGACGGGCGTGATCAGGCTCTTTGAAGTGAAACGCGATACCGGTTCATCGGGACGTTATTCAAATTGTTCGCGAATCAACGAAATCGGTAAACTATGAACGGGTGAATATAACCTTCTGGGTGGAGGAGAAATTTCGGCGAATCCTCGTCACCCATGGAAAATCGGTCGAGTCCTGTTTCGGCTATGAAAATTACGCGAGGACCCAGAAAATGGCACGTCGTCGCAAACGTTCGGCTCTGTCGAATCTGAGAACGGTGATAAGCAACAAAAATTCGGTGAGCATCCGTGGGCACGTGCGTGCGCGTGCACTCGTTGCATTTAACGTCGTTAACGTTCATCGTTATGCGAATCGGTTGTAGCTAATCGGTAACGAATCGTACAGGATCTCGAAGAAAGTTTGTCGGGATAATTAAGACTCGTTAAAAGTTGAACAACATCCATTACCTGCAGTACAATAATCCTCGATCGTTTCAAGATAACGAAATAGTAGAAATCGTGACCGTTTCTTTTTTGGTTAACCTCGAGGTGAAATCTGACGAAAAGAGCTATGAGATCCTTATACTTTTAGACCAGTATTTTTTCCCGTTTTTTTTTAAGTAACAATAATTGATCCTTTGAGAAAGAACAGTAAACGTCGTGATCATTTTTTATCTTCTTATTCATTCGACGAGAAGAGCTATGAAATTTCGATGCAGACGAAAGATTAACGAGAACGGTGGACACTTAGTTAGTGGTTCTTGTAATTTGAATGAGATGTAGGATGAGATAAGGTGAAACGGAAGCGGGTGGGTAATCTGTGGAACAATTTTTCAGCGAATCGGACAGCTGGCGTGCACCCTCTGCGATCATTACATCATGGGAAACTCGATCTACGTGATCATACTGGGCCTCATTGGGACCGTTAGTCGATCGTAATACTCGTTAATTACTCTTGCACATAATAAAACCCGATGGTTCACGAATCCGTTTCATCGGAAGAAAGATGAAGATTCGTGAACCCGTGGATCTGATTCGTTCAATGTTAAATACAACTTTATCACTAATAAATACTATTGAAGAGGAATCTATTTAACGATGTTTTTGTTCGATCGATAGGTTATTACAGCGTTTGATATTATTCGAATAATCAATTGCAAAACACCGGTTAGATCGACCTCGCAAACCAGGACTAATGAATCTGGTATGTTAAATTATTAAAATTGCACGAACATTAAAAAGAATTCAACGAAAATTACTTACCTTAAGTATTTAACCCTTTCGTCCCGAACGGGTACACATGTGTACCAGCACGATATGAAAATTATACGTGTGTGAAAATATATTATCTATAATCGATCTAACATGATAGACATACTTTGATTATTATTGGATCAATATTTATATTCCAGGACGAAAAGGTTAAACGTTTCGATCTTCAAATTTAAACTTTCAAATTTTTAAATCTTTAGATTTCAGTTTTTCAATTTTTGTATCGCCAATAATTTAATAACAATTCATTCCGTTTGTATCAGTCCCTTCGGACGTGGAAAGGGATTTAAAATTGATGACTTCGATTCTGGGAATCGAGCACTACACTTTGATCATGCTAGGCGCAATTACAGTAAGTGGTTCCAGGAAATTTTCATCTCAACAACAAAACACCTTCGATTACTTCTTCTTTTTCTTCCTTTAGGAATACCCGATGTTACATACACCCTGGCTCTTAATGCAATTGTGCGTGATAATCGTGGAAATCATAGTGTTTTGTGTAAAAGTGTTTCTGGATGGACTTCACATGAAACGGGACGAAATTCTGTTATCCGTGCTAACGGTGCACAACTGGCTTCAAGTGTTCTGTTTGTTCCACAGACAAGCGCGACAGTCCCGTTAAATCTCTTTCGATTCGAAGCAAAAAAAGTTGATTACGCGATTCAAAGAATACCGGCTTAATGAAACGATTAAAATTACTGTAAAACATTATACATGATATTGTAACATACACGTGCACACAGGTGTAATAAAGGAAAATCGTGCGATACGCTTGAATATGCAGATTAATTATTGTGTCGATTCATTTGTTTGTTGCAACGTGTACAATTAAAAAACACACGTGGATTATGTTCGCTTAGCTATAACCAAAAAAAAAAAATATATACACGTGATCATGCACGAATAAGTTAACGCCGTCCAGTTGCAATGGCGTTCAAATTTAAAAAAAGAAGCAGTTACGAGCACACGGGTGATCAGAAAAATAAAAAATTGAATCTTCCGAATAAAAATTCCTCCAAGGTACAAAAGAATATTATAAAAAGTTGTGAGAACGTTAAATAATTTTTATCAAAGTACACCGTAGCAAACGTTCCCTGTATCATGTACATTATGCAACGTTATCATAGTTAGAAGAACTGTATGTGATTCTGACGTGTTTTGCAACGCACTGCTTAAGCTGTATCACTTTGGAAGCAGGAGGTCGTACCTCTCATTCAAATGCATTGACCAAATCAGCAGCCTTTAATGCTCTATTCCGGCGACCTTATAGTAATAACGTTTAAATAATATTTTACGTTAAGATAGAGTGTCAAGGAACTTGTATACCTCATACGTAAACTTTCTTACGATTAAAAAGATATATATATATATATATATATATATAAATATAATTACAAAATAGAATATAAATGTATGATTGTAAAATATCATTGTTATAAACATAGAAGTGTAATTTTTTGCAGATTTGAAAATTATAGTGTTTATAACGAACATAATCACAGGGCTAATAACCACACTAATGATGTTACTTGGCGATAGATATGGTGTTCCTTATTTGTATGTACCGTGGTTGGTAAATACTATTAAAGGAATGGCGCTGTCCGAAGGACCAGCGCTCTTAAACATGGCTAATGTGCTTCTACCTAATCTCACGCTTCCAACAACCACTTTTATGGTTATGACCTTTTTGTTATACGGTACAAAAACTGCACACATACATATGTTCATGCGCTGTCATCACCAGGCGAATAAGAGTTATTAAAAGTCTTTGTACAATTTTATTTCAGTCGAAGAACTATGCATTTGGAACGATGTATTTGTGAAATTCCAGCATTGTTGGAAAAATTATCATAGTCAAAAGCGAACCACTATGGAAAGGGCCAAAGAGATATTATTTAATGCACGTAAGAGAAGATTACTTCCTCAGAGTGATGCTGAAATTAAATCGAAAATTGAAAATTGTACTGGGAAGTTCAGAACTGGGAAAAAAACGGACGAATTCTGTAACAATGACAATATTCGAAATGATATGGATAACTGTTTAAGACCAACTAAAAGTACTGTCGCAGCAAGCATTTTTTATCGAAATCAATTATTGGATATAACCGGATAAATGGATTTTGTATAATTGCTACAAAAAATGCTTTAGATAACTGTCCTGGTTTTTTTTCTATCGAAAAATGAGAAAAAACGATGGTTCCGAAAAACTCACAAAACGCATAAATATCTAATTGTATAATTGGATATGTTAAATAAATTTTTAGATTTTATTTTTCATCCTTTACCGCCATTTTGATATTTAACAAATTATTTCTATTCAATATTGCATAATATTCGTCTTTCATTTAATAATAAATTTTGATTTTCACATGTACATGTATAAATCTTTGTACCATATTTTCAAAAATGCATAGAATACAAAAACAATTGAAATACATAATAAATTACTCACATTTGCTGTTTTCGAAATTGCATGTTCGATATATTACAGTAAGCAATATGGCTGATCAGTGTATCAGTGGCAAACTCCTTGACTTCTACTCGAGTTAATACTGAAATTATTGTTAGTTTTATGGTAATTATTATCTATCTTGAGAAAAGGATGCATAATTTATATATTTCATGTACTTACTACATCTTAATCCAAAACTTTATCACTTTTTTCTGAAATTTCACGGAGCACTACACCACACCACCGAAAGAAATTGCGCGAAAAGAAGGAAGCTGCGCAATGATTTCAAAAAGCTTCCATTGCGCAAATCGTGAATATCGATATATTCAAATCGATCACAATCATTCCTGTACCATTTATAGAAGTTTTCTTAATCTTTCTATCTTTTTAATCAAGCATTATATTCTTAATCTCAAAACTGAAATATTGTTTACAATAATTATAAGAAAAAGAATAATTTTCAATTCTTAAATTTTAAGCTTTAACGTATTATATTTGATATATCGAATGAGCTTTACCTTAATAACACGCTGCTTAGAAATGATTAAAAATAAATGAATAAGTACACTATATTTTAATAATTATAAGTATACCCAAAAATAAAGTTATAAACGTAGTAATAATACATGCGAGTGTCGTGAATTTTTTCTAAAAATTGGTTGAAATCAAATTATTACATTTATAAAATCAACGATTCCCGCTAGCAGGAAAAAATGGCGGTAAAATATAAACGCATGCGCAATGCGAAGTCCCATTCACATTACTACATGTTAAATCAGTGTGCTCATGTTGTGCTCAACGTTCATACAAATTGTACGCGTGCCGGTAATAAACCGTTGTTTGGTATAACGGTCGCTTCGTTAAGTCTCCTCAAATCGCTGTATATAAATTCACCGGTAACTGTTAAAATAAAATTCGTGTTATCTAGAATATTGCATACAACTCACAAGGAAGATAGTGAAAGTGTACCCGTTGTTAAAAAACCATCAGACGTCCAATAATTTGAACAAAATTAAGGTATGTGTATTTTTCTTATACACTACACGCTTTAAACATATTCTTGATCTTATCTTTGCACGATTAATGAACATTTATGCGAATAATAATCTCAAGAAATAAAATGTTTCGTACGTTTGCAAATTAAGGTTGCTCTCGTTGAAGTAGTTTTTACCAAACAAAATCGTACGTAACGCTTACTTTATTTTTATATATTTATTCTTAAGTACAATGAGTCCACATTTTTGCTGCCTTTGTTACTTGCTACTACAAAAAACATCATCTGTTTGAATCCATAAGCAGATGTGACGTGTTAGTAAATGTGTATATATAATAAGGTATAACCTATAGCGTATCCCGCCTTACATACACTTTAACGACTGATCACGTGTTCCATATTCTACTGTTTGTATGAAACTAAGCTGACACTGGATATATATATACGTGTGTGTGTGTGTGTGTGTGTGTGTGCCCGCGCGCGTGCATGCGTGTATGCGTATGTATGTTTGTTCATCGAGATCTATATTTTTGCAGAGATTGCAGCGAAACATAACCTTTCATTTACATGGAATTTAAAATTTTATTTTCTAATTCTCTAATATTGCATATATTCTAGAATACGTATGATATCAAAAGTACTCGATAATGTCATATAGTTTATTGTACAAATAATAGAAAAAACTGCTAAAAAATGTAAAATAATAGAAAAGGCAAGGTTATTTATTATTTATACATAGCTTATTCTTTTTATTGCGTTTATAATACATTAATTCCAATATAACAAATAACAAGGATCAGGTAAAAAATATGATAATCAAGAAAATATTATCAGAAAAATGCATTTTGTTTAAATAAACACCCAGAGAAAAGTTTTGCAAGCATATTCATTTTTTTTTATCTTTTTACCATTGGACTAGCAAAACTTAATCTCCAGGTATAATAGATGCTTTCAAAGAAAGCTTCTTTTATATGTTTCCTTAAATCTTAATGGACGAATTGCAGTTCACAATCCTTTGTATATAATACATTTTGTTGGCATAAATCCTCTCTTTCGCTGTAACAATTTGTAGCAAAAGCTAAATTCTTCTTGCAAACACGCAATATCGTTGCTTGTATTGGCTCGAACAAGTTTACTGCTATGCTATGCATATTACAAACATGCTTATCTTTCTAATTATAAGGCGATTGAATTATACTATAGGCATCTATATTAGATTACACTCTGTTTCGAAATTTTTCAAGCAAAGTCCAACAAATATTGTTCCAACTTCTAAAACACACAGAGAATTACTCTGATTTCAAATTAAATCTCACACAAACTTAAATATACCTATTGTAGCTGCTTAAAGAAAGATCATTTTAGAACATTATTAATTTATTACTAAACAGACAGACTAGAACAGTAAGGATTTCTTTTACTTGGACATTAATTGACTAATCCAACTGCAAATCAAAACTGAGATAAATGTGTGCTCTGTGCTACTTATCAATTGAATAATGGTTCTTCGGTTCAAAAAATTTACTTTCCTCCTACACATAATCTCATATTCATGCATCTGTAAACATTTTACTTTATTGTAAAGATCTATATGAAAAAGGGGCTTTTGAAATACTTCCATAGAGCATAAATCTATGGAAAATTGTTAAACTTTATAAACTTAAAGGTTGAGAATGTGTTATGTTAGAATTTTTTTACAATTCAAAAAAGAAAAAAAGAAAATAGATTGTATACAACCCTCCTCCACATATAGTTCTCCACACAACTGTATATGTTTCCGTTTGTCACAGACTATATATTATTCGGTAAATTGTACAAAATGTTGCATTCGGTAGGATGACTAAAAATTAGGCTTCCCTTGCAGCTTGTCAGGCCTTAGATACGTTTCATAAGGTCTCGACGTATGCTATGCAACATGAATTACCTGGTATCAAGACAAACTGCCTTCGAGGTGGTCATTATCAACTGCGATATCGTTTCTGAAAAAATACTCTCAAAATTTGTCTCAATGTCGTACCCTATTTCCAAGTAAATCACCCTTAATTGTCGAACTTACATATTTCACACCTAAACTTTCTTGCTTTTCAGACCATGATACCGCTCAGATTGATTGCGTTGCACAATAACAATTCCATAGCTCACCAAACAATTCATACCGTTAAGCTGCTCGTCCATCAAGTCGACTTCACTTTCTCGTTGGAACAAAACAGCAGAAACTTCACGATTGCATTCCACAGCGACCCGTTTCCTGTTATGGACAAACACGATTCACCTCTCTCGGATTCTGGAACACGCTGAAAGAGGCGACGACATCGAAACGCTCTATCATAACTCTTGGAAACGACCTTAGACCTCGAAGGCCTCCCACTGCTACGCTATCATAGCGGCAATGGGGCTGAAGCGCATTATTTTGCTGAGCAAAATCCACGCCACCGAGGCGAGGGCGCAGAGCGTCACTCCACCCCATCCAAAGTCCATGCTCCAGGAGCTGGTGAATCGCCTGGCCTTGAGAACGTTACGGGGAACCGGTCCACCGATTACACCATCCTCAGGGCCGTCCAGTATTCGAGCTCCACGGTCCTGGGCTCTTTTGAAATGAATGATCGTCAGGGTGAACAATGCGAACGTGGCTGAAACGATTACACCATCTTTAAAATAGAAGTTTCTTCTAAACGCATAACTGATCACCACTAACGCCAAATCGTGGCTTTTATTGACTGTGACTAGCAGTGAAAAGGAGTTTTGTTCTTGTGGCGATCAAATTTGGATTGAAATTGCAAGGAACGTAAATTGTAATTGAAAGGAAAGAAGTATTTTAAAAATTAGTAGATTCTAAGATGTTTGAGAACACGTTATCAAAGGTAAGAGGTGTTTGCCTTTTATCGCATTCAACGAGAATCGTCTGTGCATTGAGAGAGGGAAGCTTTTTCATGGAACAAGAAAACGCTTTTAGTATTCGTGAAAGATTATCGAAGGCCCAATGAAAGTGAATTTATTTCGAGACAAAACCGAGTATAATAAGCGATGAGGAAATATAAATTGGATGCCTGTGATTATTGGTTTGTGGGTTTTCATTCTTAACGTCGATTACCTTTGTAAAACAATTTTAACGTTTAAAGGGTTCAACTTCGGTTAATTAAAATTTTGAGGATGACTATTGTCTTCTATCAGTCGCGTTTCATTTGATACTTAATTTAGCGTCAACTCGCTAACTCAACGCTTATTCTGCCTTCAATTGTGTTGAATGAACCACGTTATTCGACCAAAGTGAATCGTGCTTAGTTGTTCTTAAGACAAACAGCTTGTTCTGCGGTCGACTTTGCAAGCGCTTAGAAATCTTCGCGGTTACCGAGGTTCCTGCAGTTCACAATATGCGACACGAAGGAAGATCGTTCGGTTAGCACGATTATCTCAGCGATTCTGCGTCTTGGCAACAGTTTTTCCACGAAGAAAGGCACTCACCTGCTAGAAGGTACATCACACCGGTAACAAGGACCGCCGATATTTGATGCCTGCAGAGTCCAAAAAATCCAATGAGAACAGCGGTGCTCAAAATGATCAAGCAGACCAAAGAACAGGAAATACTCAAATTCTGCATCCCTGCAATTGAAACGTAAATTTGTATGTTATACAAATTTCCAAGTAAATTGACAATGTCTGGATGCATTTGATGTTTATAAAAATTTCTGTAAGGTATGGCCGTTTTAAGTTAAAAAAAAATTCTGCATCGAATCTACTGAAAATTGGTAAAGTCTCTGGGTGAAGCAATCTTTTTTAAAATCTAATCCGATCAAATATGATTTATCTTCTGAAGATGAGAGCAGTCGAGAGTTGTTCCAAGTGAATTTAATTTTTCAGTCATTGCAGACGAAAGAATGATGAATTTAGCAACTAGCTGTTACAAGAATGTGGTGGATGAATATAAAAGGTAGAAGAAAAGGAAACGTCCACTGTACTCACGGTTCTGCCAAGCGGCACGAATCTCCTCGTGTGCTTCGTCTGGCGTCAAGTAGTTAATGCACCTCTCTTGTGGGAAACCTACCTGACCCAGTAGTCGTATTTCCTCCTCTGAAATGCGAGAAGCGAATGGGGAAAAAAGAAGAAATCACATCGTTTTCACGCTGTTCCCCCACGTAACAGGGAACAAAACTGCGAACACGTGCATTTTGCTCGTTTCCACTTTCGTCCCTTGCTCTCCTTACAACCCGATCTTTTTAATTAAACGATCCTTAAATGCTTCCTGGAAACGACGAATTTTTTACGAAATCCTTAAAAATATGTTCGGCCCCGTATATGCCACGAAGAGTAACGAATTAAAACAAATTTCATTCGCATTTTCGATGGAACAACTTATTCTTTAAATAATTCTGAATTCATTACAGAACTTATAATTAAAGCTCGCTTGCAGTGATTAATTAGAGATCAAGGAAATGCCTGATAATGACTTCGACTAAAATTTCCATTCAACCCAATCATATACTATAATTATATTAAATATTATATTTAATACATTTTCTGTTAATATAATTAATATCACGTGATGAAAGTGGAATCGAAAGGTATCACAGAGATATGTTTCGATTAAAATTTAAAAAAAGAACGGGAGTACAAACCTCCAGTTTCGACCAAGCTCACGTATTGGATTTAATTTAGAAGGAAACGATGAGATTTTGATCACTAGCAGAGAAAGAGTCTCGTTTACACAGATTTACATGTGCAACCAATTAACTCAATACTGGGATCGAGTCCCGGGACCAAAAGCACGAAATAGTTGGAGTGTAAGCTTCTATATCAGATTCCGAATACTATCGGCCCGCTGGAGTGGGTGAACTTGAACGTGGATTTCCGTGAAATGTCAGGAGGATGAGGGAGAGAAGAGGGAAACTTGGGGAATTGAGTAATAATAAATTTTCAGGCAGAAATAGATCAACTCAAGTTCATTGGGTCTAGGTTAGTCGTCCTTAGACCTTCACGTGCGTCAGAAAATACGAGCAAAGCATTTCGCATAGAATTCAAAGGCATTCAAAGGTAACGTTATTTATTTTCCGACTTTTTGAGATTCGAAGGATTTTCTCGTGAGAAATGAAAAAGGTGTCTTCCCCTGGGAAAATGAAAATAGAATTTTTCCATACAATTTTGTTCAGCGTTATCGAGTAAAAGAAAGAAGAAAAAAAACAGGAAATCGAGGTAAATTCCACTGAGAGTACAGAAGTATCAAAAGTCATCGTACAATTTCAAGATTCACGAATTGAGAATTTTAGGTTGATTTTCACGAAGAACCAACTCATAGAGGAGAAACGTGCACGAACTGATTTAACCAGCAACAATTCGTGCTTGGCGTGACCGGGAACCATCAACGGAAGCTCCCTAAAAAGAACTAAAACGAACAAGTTACACGGACGCACGTTTCCGAAGGTCAAGTTCATTCAGCGATAAAAAGCTCATCTCATTACACGAAAGAACCGTTACTAATTCTTTATAAAGCCTCTCGAAACATTCATCGCGCGCTTATCTTCGCTTAACTTTAACGCGAGATATGTTTTCGCACACAGAGCGGAAAACGATGATCCACGAGCTCAACCGTTCGGCAAGAAATGGGAAAGGAAGAAAGAGTGCTGTTCGACTTGAAATGTAAAAGCTCGAGATAGTAATCCCAGTTTTTCCCCACGTCCCCGGTGGAGCGAGAAAATTAAACGTCCAGAACGTACAATCAACGGTGACCGGCCACCCACGCCACCAAAAAAAAGGCACGACCGTCAGGAATAGGGGAGTTCCTGCAGTCGAAACGTTGAAATTTAAATTCTGACGTCGGAATTTTTTCAATTACACGTCTAACAACGAACAGGGAATCAACGAGTGGTTGATGAACAATTGAGGAGTGCTAGAAAACGACCCTGTTGTGCCACGTTGCAAAATTTTCAGATGCTACAGAAACGAAGAAAGTGAAATAAAATTTTTCATGGAATTTTGCTGTTCGATGAAAACCTCCCGTTTAACGAGGCGTTTCTTTAAAACACGAAATTATTGCATTGCTCGTTACGAAGTGCAGAGGTAAAAATTAATGATGAAATTATTAATTTTACCAACTGCTGCGACGAACAGAGAACACAAATTATTTCCTTTGTCGAGGATATCATTGATAAGGTGAATCGAACGTGAAGGTAGTTTTTTTAACAACGTTATCCGCTATCTCGCTTATGAGATTATATCGTTAAGTTGGATGATCGTGTCGTGTTTTACAACGATAATCCTTTCGTGAACCTACATGACTACATTTTCCGAACAGAACGAATACAAAACAAGTCGATACTACGAGCTATCGATTCGAATGTTTATTGTGATTAACGATTCTTCCATGTAGCGTTACACCATTATATTTTGCAATAGCCCCTTCAATTTATTGTTTACTTTCATTAAATACGCTCTTTCAGATCAGTTAACCACTATCATGAAGTTCATTCGACGTAGCGTGTAAAAGGTTTGGTTCAATTTAAGCCACCAGTCAAGCTTCAGCTTCGATAATTGACAGTATTCTTGTTTAGTCAGCTGTCTCTGTGTCACGCCCTTTCGTACTTTTCCGTGATTGACTTTTTCTGGGACACTTTGTTCCCCGCATGAAGAACGACCTAATTTCTGCCAGCTAATCCGACATGTTTTTGGATTTTATCAAAGTATCACGAAACTTGCTTCTTCTCGTATAATCCCAGAGGATAAGAGTGGTCATAGAAAATTATATTAAAATATGTTTTATGTATTGAAGTATGTTTGACACGATGAAAGTGATCGACAGAGGAACTTCCTGCGAGGAAACATTCAAGGTGTTCACGGTCAGGGTATGTCTGGCCAGACAGTACAATGTTTTAGATCGCAATCGACTGGTCGATAGCTTGGTCAGAGTCAAGGTGGTATCCACGTATAGTACACGTTCGTACGAAACCGCATCACCGTAGATACACCGAGGTAATTACGTGAAAAGGTGTGTGTACACGGGTACCATTGAAAATGCACATTATAAGATCGATTTCCCAATGTTACTGTTAAATGAACATCCAAGTGTTCTTGAGTCGCGCTCTATTCCTTCAGAATAAAAATGTGCAATAATTTTGACTTCAGTGTTGATTTTCAAACGAAACTACAGAATTTTCGAAAAGTTAAAACGATGAAGAACAAATACACTTAAAGCAGAACAATATATTTTGCATGTAACAACGCTGGAATGCAGTTTTGATTGATATTACGTTGAAGAATAAAATTCATCGATGGAACTCTTCGAACGACTACTATTTCAGTCGTTGGTATTCATAATTCAAAGAATACCATGCTGTGCACTTTTCAGATGAACCTAAGCTATTTTCGTCTTCTTTGCTAGATATATCCTTACGCCACAAGTGAAATTAATTAAAATCTATTACTTACCTGTAAGGGAGACACACATGATCCAGATACCACCGTACATTGGCACAAGGAAGGTAGGTCGTTTAGGGGGATGATGATTTCTGTGGCCGGAAGTTGATTCTAGAAGTGCCACCTGCCCGTCCAAGTACCACGTGAGGGTAACGTTAGTATGGGTCAGAGCCTCTTTATCCCATCCAACTTCTTCCCAGTGATCCGACATTATGGCACCGCACAACAATCCGGTCGCTGGAACAGAGAACAGACACGGCTTTCTATACAAGGTATTGACGTTCCTACGTATCTCAAAATCTCATCATCCCTTCTGTATCGAAACGTCCTCGTTATTTTAAATCTCCGTAAGCCGATGATCGACCTACGGTAATGTGATCAGCAATAGGACCATTCTGAGGAAAATTTGCACACTCCTTTGGAACTTCTATAAAATATTTTTGCTACTGTACCAAAGAATCTTCTCTCAAATTTTTGAATCTTTATTCTCTGAGATATTATGTGAAACATTTATGAAATCCTCGTGATCTCAAAAGAGACATATTATGCTTTTCAGTGATTCAATTTGTAACGAGATCCGTTAATGAAGGTACTATGCGTTAACATGGAACACAGTTGTATCTCAATGGGACAAGTTCTATCTACAACGACAATAAACGTAGAATTTCTCGTTTAATGCACGGCATAAGAAGACTGGTATCGTAGAAAAGTTTTATTGCATAAGAAATCTAGTGGACACCGTTAACGAGAGTGCTCGAGCGTAATACAGCATAGGAACACTTCTCTCGAGTGACCGACCATACCCTCGCCGGTGAAAAAGTACACGGTACAATGAATTCAACCGGTGGTTGCTGACCCTACTACTAAAGAAAGTTTCATTCGACTAAAAACAAATGATAATTAGAGATGTAAACGCTTGAGAGAGATGGTGAAACGAACTTCATGGAAGTGTATCAAAGAAAATCACATGGTATGATAATGATCTGACAGAATAATTATATAAGTGATGATCTGATAAAGTAATTATATAACCTACATTCTTATAATCCTATCCACTAGGCTGGACTGTTTGCTATACTCGGATAACAAAATTACTCGAAACCGTGCAACGAAAGGTGCTGATACCGAAGACAACTACGTGAACTACAAGCATGATTGAAAGCAACGATGCGACGCTTTATAGTGAGAAATTTTGCGTTTGGACCAATAACCAGAGCATCGTTATCCACGTGTTTCACAAGCCCATCCTTCGTTTAATTAACCAGTGTAGCATTGGTATCAATCAACTTGACGCAACAAAATTTTAGGTGTTCATTAAGACTGCTGCATCGATCACAGAACCATTCTACATAATTCAGTTTACCACAGGGACCAGAAACACTACAGAAACATGTCCTTGATTATCCTGAGTTTCTGATTGTACCCAAAATGGCTCAAACATGCGTTCAAATCAGCTGATCACCTAGCAAGTAGGTTTACACTCTGGGGATTCAGCAAAGCATCTCGTGCATCGTTGAACGTGCATTTAGGAAACCAACAGTGGGAAACAAACCAGCTTATCCTATTATATATTCATTACGTAAGATCGTGGCTGACGATTGAAAAGCCGGTCTGAGAACAGAGTCTAAACAAAAGCACGTCGAGCAAACGGAACACAAAACGGATTGTCGAACAGGATGAATTACGTCGATTACCTGCAAAAGTGAGGGCCAGCGTGGCGACCAGAAAAACAAGACGTGGACCAGGGGCCCTGGGTACACGGGTAGGCTCCATCCATGCAGGTGGTGCCCAGGGCGACCGCTGGCAGCCCACTGAAAGCCACACGACCGCACCGACAGTTGCCAGTTACGCACTGGCCAATCAACACCCCCGGAGTCCGTAGTGTTTTCGGTGACTCTCCACCAGTGTAAGAGGGCAAACGACCAGCACGCCCTCTCCGTTCTGCGTCGAAGCGCACGAAAATCGACCGACGTACCACCCAACCGACCACCCCACCTGGATGCTGCGGACAACCCACTTTGATGCTTCTCTCCCTTCTACTCTTGCTTCCTTGCATCGTCCTATTCTTCCTACTCTTCATCGTTTTCATTGTTCGTTCTTCGCTCTGATGATGTCTTTTTGTAAATTATTCTTTTGCTGGTTCACTGTTCTCTCTTGATAAAGTTTATCGAAAATGATTCCTTTAACCTTATCATTGTTCCAACTATTCTTCTGTTGAGCTGCTAGAAATTCTTTCTTCCAGGTGTGACCGTTGAAGATGTCTTTTATTAGTTGCAGTTGGTTTCATTGAAGGATTTAATAAGACGCTGGAATTGGTCATCTTTCTGAAAGTTTCTCCATACCAGAAAATCTGCAAACTTCTAATGAAAGTAGTTGAATTCATTGTGACACGTAACTCCCTTCTAAAATGCTGTAATCTTAGAGCGTTGATTCTGACTAACACGGATTATCTAAATTAGAAACTTAGCAACTTGCTAAAAGTCATTATAATTAGCTTCAACGTCGTGCTCTATTATCTGGAGCACAATCGAAAATTTTTGCTTGTTAGGGGAAGTTGTTTGTACGGAGTCAGGAAACAGCGATTGTCTCTTAACGAGCTGCTCGCAATTGTTCTAACGTTGATGCAATGCTTGACAAGCATTTAAATGCCGCCCTCTTAACCGAAACGTGTTATTCGAACTGCTTACGCGCTTAACGGTCTAATTAAATTCGTGCGATAAATCCTAGCGGCTTTCAGCGTTTATTGAATCAGCGTTGACGTTTACAAAGATGGAATACACTATTATGTTATTAGGTATAACCTATGTAAAGAGAAACACAAATATTCTATTCACGTTTGAATTACATCACTAGCAGTGTTGGGACCATCCCCATAGACGGTCGATCAAAGTATTCTCTTCGTATAAAAGTTTGTCATTCAATACAAACTAAATGCTCAAGAATTTAAATACCGCTGGAATTGTTGAGCCACACAAAAGCATATTTCTATATTTATGCAATTAAAATGTACTTTAAAGATTCATTATTGTAAAAGTAAAACATTGTAAATTATTGTACGCATAATTAAACATTCTCCTCTAAATTGTGCTATAATTATCAATTTATCATGTAAGCATTTACTTGTGCTTAGGAGTAACATAATTGAACAAATGACAATAATATAAACAGCATGCATTTCACGTTGCAGATGGCCGACGTTGCCGAGAGCGCAGCCTTCACCGACCCAGGAACCGCAATTTCCCATGGGAAACGACACTTGTTAGTACGGGATTATACTATGGCTGTAACTGCATTAGCACAAGCCTGCCAGATGCTCGCAGAAAAACATGGGGACACCGCAGATGAGCTTGGTGAACCGTATTTGCTTTACGGTCGAGCTCTTCTTGGCCTAGCTAGAGAAGAAGCTGGGGTATTAGGTGGTGGAGTGCCTGGAACGGAAGAAGCTGAAGAAGATGAGGAGGAGGACGAAGAGGAAGCAGAAGACGAAAAGTTAAGCAATGTGGATGAAAAGGAAGAAGAGGAGGAGGAGGAAGACCGCGCAAACAATGGAGCCACCACTAAAGTAAAAGAGGAAACCGTCGCTGAGAAGAAAGCTCAAGACTCAAAAGTGGAGCAAGAGCTTACGAAACCGGAAGATCAGAAGAAAGAAGAGAAGGCACAGACAAGCAGCGAAAAGAAAGAAACGAAAAAGGTGGATTCTAACAAGACAGAGGATAATAAATCAACAGAGCAAGCAGAAGAGAAGCAGAAGAAAGAGGAGAAATCTACAACTAACTCCACTAACGATACAAGCCACGTTAATGGACCATCTTGCTCGACGGAACAAAATGGGATCGTGAAGGAAAATGGGGAAGATGATGAGGATGATACAGCGAAAGAAGATGAAGAAGATGAAGTGAATAATTTACAGGTAAGAACTTGTTTAGATCAAATTTTGTTGGTATTTATTATTTCTTTATGTCTAATTATATTAAACCACTATATCCTTATACATTTTAGAGACAAATCTGTAATTTTTTCAAACATTGTGAAGCTTTAGAAGTTAATTAATAATTTAAATATTTGACCATAAGTATTACATTATATTTAATAATGTTTAACATCATCAGTTGCATGTTAGAACGAATTTTTTCCCTTAAATTATAGGTAGCCTGGGAAGTATTGGAACTGGCAAAACTGGTGCTACTTAAGCGCGGTGATGTAGGTCGAAAATTACTGGCGGACGCTTATCGACTTCTTGGAGAGGTGGCCATGGAAGCAGGGAACATTCAGGGTGCTTTGAATGATCTGCATCAATGTTTAGAGGTGTTACAGCAGATTGAACCACGGGAACCAAGAGCAATTGCCGAAATCCATTATCAGCTGGCATTAGCTCATTCTTTAGGCAACGAATTTGATGCTAGCATTGAGGAATTCAATAAAGCTACAGAACTGTTGGAAGCACGTATCAAAGAGCTAGAAGAAATAAAAGAACCTCCCAAAACGGATGATTCCTTCTATACCGTGGAAGGAGAGATTCAGGAACTGAAAGAATTACTGCCAGAAATCCAAGAGAAGATCTCTGATATGAAGGATTTCAAGCAAGAGGCTTGCAAGTTTGTTATAGAACGTATCAAAAGCAAAGTAGCTGGCGGTTGTTCAAATGGTGCTGGACCAAGTAGTAGCAACGATTCTACACCTAAAGTTCAGAAACCTGCTAGTGATATATCTCATTTGGTGCGTAAGAAACGAAAAGCCGATGAACCAGAGACAGACGTTATGTCACCATGCAAAAAACCAACGCCAGAGAAAGCCGTTTGAATGATTGATGCGTTTGAGACGCCTTGAAATCTTGTTGCTTTGTTTAGCGTGGTGAAAATTTGAAAAACAAAAAAAACTGTATTAAAGATGGAACTTTTAGCATTGAACCAAGATAGGGTAAAAATCAGTGATCCTGATAAGCAGAAAGACTGAACAACAAAGAAAATGTTTTAGAAAAAAAACAGACAAAACATGCGAGTTTAGCTCTTTTTCTTTTATTTAATGATTATGATTCATATATTTTTAAATGTCTATATATTTTATTTCATACTTTTTTTTCATTGCCAGTATACTTTATTTATTGTATAACTAGTAAAATATTGGCAATGAACGTATTCACTAATTGCTGACTAAATTACGATTATTTTCGAAACTTTTATTTTTTAGAACGTATTGAAACATTAAAGAGTAAAGCTTTTTATGTACAAGTCTGACTAATAAATGTTAAATAACAACTTTTTCTAAATGCATCTAGAACATAAAGTAATTAGACATTGAATTCTTGAATAAAACCCATACTACATATATTTTCCAAATTACGATATTGTACAAACATCTTATAACAATGAAACTATCATATGTATTTAAGAACAACAATCACACTTCTGGACGGATTATGTTACAACTCAGTGTTCGTGTCTTCTACGTACCTATTCTCCTAAAAGTTCTTCAATATCATCTTCCTTATCAGAGCTTTCTTGTCGTTCAATCTTTATCTTATAACCAAGACCTTCTAACATTTCTACATTATAATAATAACTAAGATTAATACCAGGTACTAAACGCTTCAATTCCTCTATAGTAGCGCGTGCTTTATCAGTATCACCGATGTTAACATAATGTTGAGTAATGGTTGCGAACAGGTCACCGCGTCGAACTGATTGCTCCAAGTCTGATCCTTGAGAATCGAGTAACTGGCCCACTTGTTGCATTGCTGCACTAGTTTCACCCCTATCGAATAACCTGTAACAATAATTATCAATATTCTGTTAACAACCAAACTTCTTTATTTTTCTTATTATAATAAAACAAATTGCGTACTTTCTAATATCTAGGTAGCGCTTAATTGTTGCTATTCTGTTGTTCACTAAGTTAACAGCTCTCTTATGAATATCAGAATCTCTAGGTGTGGTTACTTTAGCCAGGCATCTACTTGCTTGATTTAAAGCATCTAAAGCTTTTTCATAATTTTGAAACTCATCAATTTCGACTTGTGCGCAAGCGACATAAAAATTGGCCAACAGATCCATAGCTTTTCCTTTAGAATAAAAATTGATAATATTTTTCAAAACTTCGGGTTGGTTCTGCCAATCTAACGATTGTAAATAATTTCCAGCCATGATATAGATCTCTCTTTGTCTGGAAACTTGAGCGAAAAAACAGATCTTCTCGGTATCACCAGATTTTAATAGGGCCTTCATAGCTCTTAACTTATTGCCAGCTTGGGTAAATTTCTTAGTTGCCAAATGATAATTTCCTTGTTCAAAAGCAATTTCACCTATTCTTTCTAATATAGAAATACGAATATTTTCATGATCCGAATTGTTGTCTACCTTGTCTAATGTCATTTTTTCAGCCAGATCTTCACTCAATAAAATATTATGTTTCTGTATCAACTCCAGTGCTTCCAGGTACTTCCTCCCTGTAGCAAGTAAGTCCACTGCTTTTTCGATCTGATCATTTTGAACGAAGTAATCGGCACATTTCTCTATCAAAGCTGGATCGGAATCAGCATTAACATCCATGATAATTAGTTGCAAAGCACTATACTGTTTTGTTTTAAAGGCAATATCCAAAGCCTTATGCAACAATCCAGCTTTGTGATACAACAAAACTGCCCTATCTGGCTGATCATTTTCTTCATAATACTTTGCAACATCTATCTGTAATTGCCTCGAAGCTACAGTAGCCAAAGGCCATAATTCGTCGAACATATCATGTTCTTTGCACAGTCGAATAGCATTTGTATAAGCTTTTACGATAGTGTAGAAATGAATTGCTTGGGCCACGTTATTTTTTGATTCATAGTATGCAGCTAAATGATATGCAGAAGCAGCATGATTGGTTCGCGATACCAATTCGTTAGCTTCATCTTCCCTACCAAAATAACAAAGCAATCTTGTCATAGCTAGAGTATTTTTAGCCTGCTCGTACAACTTTAAGGCTCCTTTCATATCTCCCGTTGATTCTATGTATTGTGCATGCCAGTTTTTAATTTCTGAATCTTCAGAGTTGTTAAGATACGTCAATAATTCTCTAGGTCTCGTGAGCAACATCCTTGGTACTTCAAACCTGTGGCAATCTGCTTTGGTATACATCTCTATAGCTTCTGCTATTTTACCCTCTTGCTCGAGAGCTTTCGCGTAATTGTAATAACTTGTTTTTTCACAAATTTTATTCTCATTTCTTGCCAACTCTATAGCTTCTTTAAACTTATTACGAGCTTCGAGAAGCTTTCCCAATAGGTCTAATCTCTTTGCTTCACGGAAAAGACGTTCAGCATCATTATATAATCCTAACTCAACAGCTAATATTCCTACTTTGGCTTCCAAGTTTAAACTATCGTCTTGCATAGCTTCTCTGAGAGCTCTTGCTGCTCTAGCTTGTTTCATATGGCCTAGGCATAAAAGAGCCATGTTTAGCTGTTTCGTTTTTACACACATTCGTGCCAAACTTTTCCAGATACCTTCGTTTTTAATGGATTTAATTGCTTTAAATGCTTCGTCCATATTAGCAATACTAATATAGAAACTGAAATCTAATACAGCTTTTTTTGTAACAGTATCGCATACACCCAATTCCTCAAAGTCTCTCATTGGCAACTTTATTATTTTACTAATCTTATCAGCAACCTTTTCAGAGTTTAAAATGATTATGTATGGGGTATGAATACCTAATACTCTACAATTCTCATCTTTAATTGGTTTTATGTCCTGCACGACAATTCCGTGATCTGATGTAGCAAACATTGATACCAACACCACAGTAGCCTTTGAAACATCATAATCATTCTGATTCATTTGTTTAGAGGAATACTTACAATCTCGCATTTCTAATCTCTGAGCTCGACATACTAATAATCTCGGATCTTCTACATCCCAACAATGAGCAGTAACCAATCTTCCTCTACACTTTACTGTCAAAGTAGTGTCGTCTTCGTCTAAATCATTGGATTTTGCAAAATTGAATTCATGTATCTGATCGCTTTCTATGTCCCACACGTACAAAATTGAACTGGGCATTAAGTTAGCCATAGCAACAGTAATTGACACGCATCGACAATCAGAATTACATCTTGCTTCGATAATTTCAGCAAAATCATTAATCGCTTCGTAAGTAGCCATTGCTCTGGTATGCAATTTCGCTTCTCGCTTGCTCAAATCCCAGATTTTTAAGTTACCATTTAAGGAGGCAACTGTTAAATATTGCCCGGTTAAATCCATAGTAATTGGTTCTCCTTCCTCCGGTAATGTGGGTAACGTTTGAATGACTGTACCCTCCATTGACCGTAACTGTATAACTACAGGAGTCAGAAGTATTAAAGTGTGATCATATATCAATAATTTCTCTGTATCGCAATTAAAATTTGTCATTACAGTAGTACTTAAAGAAATATCCTTATGAATTCTACACGTCACAACTTGTCTACCAGAGGAAACAGCAACGTATTCTTTGTTAACAGCTACGAGTTGCATTTGAATATCAGCTTTCAACGTACAACTTAGATCATCTACTTCGATTAAAATTTGAGTAGGACTAAGTTGACTAGCACAAACGCCATCATTATATGCTGCGCACATCGGTTGCTGGTGTAATATGAAAACATTGGTAATACAATTCACAGCGAGAAGCGGACTTCGCAATAAAGCAGCACCCCATGTAAGCTGTTTTACTGTCCCGTGAATACTGCAAGATTCTGGTGTACTCGGCCAACCAATTTCATCACTATCTATTTCAATTTTACGTTTCCATAAGTAGATTGTTCCCAAGTTTGTTCCAGCAGCTAAGGTACCTACAAAATATTAAAATTAATAATTCAACAATGATTTTTTTCTACATTTTTTGTATTCCTAACAGTGCAACCAGTACCATTATTTTTACAAAAAGATATGCTTGTACAAATTTCTTGTGGTGTAGCCATATTTCCGATAGATGAATCTGGCGGAGACAGCACATAGGTATCGCCAGTATGAAGATCCCAACAACGAACACCTAATTCACCTATAAGAATCGCTAAAGTATTTCCACCTGCCCAACACATCATTGGACCACTTCGCGACATATCGCATCTACTGCTAAGTTTTACCTGTGCAAATAAAAGTTTGTGTAAAATTCGTGCATTATACGGGTTATAGTGAAACAATCATGTAATTACTTTTGTTAATTCAGTCAATCGTCCGGTAATAGGATCTGCTTGAAAATGCGCTATATTTAAGCCATCAGTCATAACAACTAAGGAATCTCTAGTTTGATGATGTAACATCAATTGTAATGTAGCACCATTTGTATTGAGAATTTCTGTACACTGTCCTTGGTTATCAACAAAGTAAATCACACCACTGATAGTGCCAATATAAAAGGCATGATTATCTCTTTGAGTTACTACTGTTGTAGGTGCAGCTGTTCTAGGACGCCAGGAACTAAACATATCTAGTGCCCTTTCATCTCCTGCCACTGCAGCTTTTGCTAAACCACTGAAAACAATGAGTCTCAGAAGCTATTAAATTAATAAAAATGCTAGAAGCATCAAAATGATACCAACCTTATGTCCATTGTTGAGTTTGGTGGAATAGTTTTAAATACTATTTGTGCAAAAGAATCTTTCAACTCATGATGAAACATCATTAACAATTGACCTCTAGAATCAATTTTCCAGCCAACTATAGATCCAGCTGAATCTGCAGATACTAATCTTCCTCCATATTGACTCCATTTCAAGATTGTAATAGGATCACGATGTGGTGTGACTACTAAATTAAATTCTGTACTGCCATTATCACCTGGCCATACCTAAATAATGATTTACATAAATATATTTTTGTTTCCTTTCTTTTCTCTTAATTTTTTGAAAGTTTAAAACAAGTATTCACACGCAATTCCCCATTTTCCCAGCCTGCTGCAAGCCATTGTCTCTCTGGATGCCATCCAAGAGCAGTCACTTGAGCCACTGAATGTCTAGGTGATTCTACATCTTGTAAAGGTTCTCCTTGATCATCATAAATTGTTACAAAACCACCTTTATCTTGAGAATATGCAGCAACAGCCAGTAAAGGATAATTGACGTGCCAAATTGCATGAGTACTTATCGAAGCAGTTTCTGGATTTTGTACACGCGTATCGAAGTAAAGCGACATTATTTTTTAATTGGTTTATCTACACTATTAACATAAATAAAAAGTATTTAAATTTGTATAGCTTTCTTAAAAATCATAAAGAAGAATTCTGAAATGTTAATCGAAATTTGAATAAGTTTTTACAATTATAATCCAAAAGTATAGTTCTCAAAATAATATTTTATTTATATTTCATCTGTGATTTCAATATCTGCCAGGAATTTTAAATAAAAAGAAATTTCCCATCATGTTTGACAGCTTACAATTTAGTTGATACGTCCGTTGCCATAGTAATTTAAACACCTATCTCCACCTGTTATCGTTACAATTTGTAGCGACATAAATTACCAATTTTAGTATACTCATTTTAACAATTGATAATATTAAATAGTAATCTGGTATATTACTCTGCTCATGTTTATCATCTATTCAACTTTTATAAATAATTCTATTTATTGTATGGCCAACAAAAATTACAATACTCAGAAGTATGGGGATAGGAAGCATGAGATGAGAGGTGGAAAGTGAGGGATGCGGTACGAGAGATACAAATTCGATTACTGATTAGCATCTTCTATTCATAAACAACAGGTACTTGTAAAATATAAAATATAGTTATCCAAGCAAAGTGAAAAATGATACTAAAGTATCAATTCTTGTATAACTATTAAATCATGTTCATATGATTTACATAAAAATGGTAATGTCGGAATTCTTAAATACAGAAAGTGATTCTTACATTTGATAGATGGCGTTTACTGTTTAATCTGAACTCAAATAATTAAGTCTGAAAGGGAACATGGTTACTATATGATAAGAGTAATCCTTACCATCTTACTTTAAAAAAAAAATGAAAAAAAAGTATATACTTTTCTCCGTGTTATTCTGTACATACCATCATTATTAATAGTCCGAAAATGGGACATAGGATGCCTTAATATTGTGGACCCATAATATTCAGTTTCAATACTATTTTATGCATGGTTTTGAATAATTATATAAATGCTTTTATATTTTTTTGAATGTTTGCTTTATTCAGAAATTTTACTTTTCTTTTACTTAGTTATTTTTTCTTAAAATTACCTTATAACATATTAATTTCAGTTAATCAATTACTATATCTAGGACCTCTATGCTGAATCACTTCAGCAAATACAACTGTTTCAAGAACTATCATTATTCTATAATGTATGACTGAGATGAATCAATTTATATGTATATTGAATGCGCAGTTACGTTCTTCTCCCGCTTAAGATTAAATTTATCAAGTAATTAGGAAAACTAGTAAGTACTTAATGAATAGTACTGAATCCAAAGATGCAAATTTATAAACATATATTACACCTCGTATATTTTCTTTACGCTATCACAAAATGTGTTCATTGCTGAATTTACATAATTTTTCTACCTACTTAAATATATAATTATACTATTCTTTTTTTTTAACTACTAATAAACACAAATTTTCAATTCAATAGATGAATCGAAGTTACTTAGTAAATGAAGAAAACTAAAATATTTTTGAAAATCAAATTATAATCTTCATAACAAATAATGCTATATGTCTTGCATATTTTCTACATTTTTTCTATTATTAGAATTATAAAACACGTTTCTAATGATACTAATATTTCCGGAAAAATGTAAAAAATATTAGTACTAGTTTATATTTTTAATTAAATTAGTTCTAACGGATAACATTTAATAAAAAGTAAAGAATAATATTTCGTTTTCTTTACAAATAGAGGTCACCTAACATTATGTCTTCTTGCATATTTCTTAAAAACTCAGATAAATCACATATATACGAAACAATTGTTATAATTCTAAAAGTAGAAAGAATACTCTAAAATAAAATTATATAGAATAACAACTTATGAACTTGGCTGTTATTATAAGTTAAACGTTTATTTTTATAGTTACACACCTTCAGTCACGAAATAACTTCATTTTACAATATATTAAAAATTAACACACTTCAAAAAGTAACGGTAGTTCGAATCAATTTCGATCTTATCTTTAGTTAGGCTATCTATTATAATAAATATTGTGTAAATATTTGTATGTACAATAGGAAATAATTACGATAATGGTGAGATTAATGATAATGACGAATGATGATGACGATGACGATACTAGTTACTTCCAAAAATTGGTGTCGATTTCCATAACTTAAAAGTAATGACATGTTTCACAATTATTATTTTGCTAATTTTATCCATTTATATAATCATGATTAAATCCTGTGATTTCTTTGCTATATAGTACAAATTCTTATACTTAATTTTTTCGAGAAGTTCATGATTTTTATTCCAAGAATAACATGTATATTCTTGTATGGTTTTCATTTCCAATATTCTCTCAATTACACATTATGTGTTAGTTATGATAATAACAATGATAGATCTAAACAATGTATTAAATGCATTAATTCATAAATTAATTTTAAAAAATTGTTTGCAGTGTAATTTTCATTTTATTAATTTTTAGTATAGCCGTTGCGAACTCTAAGTTGATTTATGTAGCATCTACTTTTTATGCCAGTATATGTTTTTTATTTTGTATACATGGATATTAATTTTTACGTTAAAAACGATGTTTCGTTTCTATGAAGCACTACATTTTTCGTTTTTGTAACTATAGAATACATAGTACGATGAAATCGTACAAACCTTCTAAGGGACTTAACAATGATGATAATGATAATAGTAATAATATTGATATTAAATAATATACATAAATCATGTTAAAAATAATAATATATAAATCAGTCGTTTTCTTTAAATTAATTAATTGAGAAAACATCGCAACATTATATATTTAAGTTCCAATTTGCAACGCGCAACAATTAGTGTCGATAATTCCATCACTTAAATTCAGCCTTCATGTTTCGTATAAATTGTTGTTATTTTATACTTCTTTCGATTGATCGCTCGTATAATAATGCAGAACTGGATTAATGATGGGTCTGAAAGTATCGATAAAAAAAAATCGTGGTAAAACAGACATTTTTTTACTTATATACGATAAAAGCCAATATAATATTCTATTATACCATATTAAGGTAATTTCATTTCGAACACAAATCTACTTAAAGTGTATTTTATCTATTTTACCTTTACTAATTATATTTACATCTATTAATAGGAAATTTCATACAAGATAAATTTCAATTTTCACTACTCTACATTTTATTTAGTGACTTCATACGAGCGAAGCAGTCGAACCAAGCGTAATCTATATTTAAATCTTAATCTACAATGAGTGAAAGAAGTACTGACCCATTATTTTTTCTGAAATATCTTTACATCTTAAAGTAATATATTAAAACCTTTTTGATTATGAAGTTTTCAACTCTTCTATGATTTCCTTCTTTTAACTTTATTATTACCTATTATGCAAGAATACACTATTATTATACTGCAGAAGATATTGATAGGCATACTTTGTACTAATATATCACTTTAAGGTATAAAGATATTCCAAAAAAAGATAGTATACTAATACCTTCTTAACTCAATGTATCTATTCCACCAATTATTATTAGTAAACCTATTTTAATCAAAAAAATTTTCTCACCATTTTCCTAAAACCAGTACTTTTCTTTTCCTTCTTTCTTGACACTGATGTTACACTACTGCTTCTAGATTCATCACTTTGATTTAGTACTAGACCATTAGTAGTTGTATCACCATCATTATGAATCGTTTCTGGAAACAGTTCTAAGGAAGTAGAACTTACTTGTGCAGTTTTACCATCGAAATTACTTGAATTCTGATTCCATTCTCCATTTACATCATTTACATAAGCTTTTCGTTTTCTTCTTGTGCTTAAAGCAGTTTTCATAAAGGAAGATGTTACACTTAATCTTGTATCCTTTAACATGCCACTAATGCTTCTAGAATTTAAAAGATCTGTTGACGTTTCAATGGTAGTCGGTTCGCCAGGTACTCTTTCGAGAAATATGTTTGATGATAATGAATTTGGTTCGTTTAAATTTTCAACATATGAATTATTTAATTCAAAGTTTTTTATAGACTCTGTTTCAGAGTTATCAGTACAAGGTAATGTTAACTGAATATTAGATTCCGTTTCATGAACATTTTCGTTGAACCAGTTAATCTTAGTTTCTGGAGCAGAATTCAATCTTCTGCATATCTGTTTTTGAGAATCACTTGTTTGTAAACTTTCAACAGATGAAGCAGTTCTTGGCATTATTTGCATTTCATGTTCATTTGATACAATGTCATAGCATATCATAGAATATCTTCCTGTGTCATTGTTTTTATTAGTTTGATTACTGATCAAACTAGTTGCTTTCTTACGTTTTCTCTTTTTTCCTCTTTTAGTTTCATGAAATTTATCATTAATCAACAACTCACGATATGTACCTGTAATGTGAGAAGCTATTTCACTTGGTCGTCGCTTTTTCGCTTTTTTCATATGTGAACTGAAATTTTCTGCACTTTTACGACGCACTGCATCTTTATCCGACTGTAGTTTATCCTTCAATTCAACTCTTTTGTTGCTCTTTCTCGAAAAATACAAGAAAATTAAGTACACCACAAGAGCTTCTGAACATATTAACAATATATGTTGGCCTATCATAAAGATTTTTCCGCGCCAACTTTCATGATTATACAAAAAATTTTTCATCGAGTTTGTAAGACTGACAATTTCTTCCTTTAAAACAGCAATTTCTTCGGCTCTTCTTGATTCACGTTCCTCCCTTTTTCTTGTTTCCTCAGTCATTGCTGAAACTGTTCGTTCAAGAGACTTTTGCATTTCTTCAACTTGCTTCTTATATCGACGACTTAATTCTTCCAAGTACTGTCCACTTAAAGACATGTTTCTTTCTAATGCCTAAAAATAATAGCGAAAATGATATAATAATTAGATAACAAAAAATCGATTTTTCTAGTATGTTACCCTCATGCAACTCTAACGTTTAATTGTATAAATAAATACATACCTTGATCCTATTAGATAATCTTAAGAAAACGGACTCTTTTTGTGGTGTAGTATTCGTTGTTGACTGTGTAACTGAAGCGCTTGCAGCAGGTCCATTTTGAATATGTGCTGTTTCTGCTTCTAGATCCTTAAGATCAGATAGTAAATTTTCAAATGATAGAGGATCTTGAGAAGGTAACTTTATTTCCTGATCTAGAGCTTCTGTTTGTCCTTGTTTTCCTTCTTGGTCTAGGCGATCTGCCTTTTCTACCTTATTTAGTACATTAGTAAATTCCAAAGATTCTATATCTGATATATCCTCAATTGGAAGTTCGTTACTGTCGGTAGTAATTGCTGAAACAGGAACAGTTACTTGTGGTGAATTTTCAATGGAAGTATCAGAAGTAATTGATGATTCTTCAGAGGCCTTTAAAACTGGAAGTTGTCCAACACTTAGAGATATAGGAATAGTTGTTACTACTTCAGGCTTAATTGTTTCCTCCTTAATATACCCAATCTTGACTGTAGTACTTTTGCTAGATTCGAGAATAGGACTCGAGGTATCATTCTTTATTTCTTCTTTTTCAGAACTAGTAGGTTTGATCTGTGAAGCTATATTTTCAGAATTAGAGGAAACTTCTATTGGTGAACTAGTGAATTTGTTAATGTCTTCATTAGATAATCTCTGTGTGTTTTTTTCCAACTCTTCAGAAGACATATCAATATTTGAATTCAAAATAGTTGATGCATGGTGAAATGATTTAATTGTATCACTACTATAATCTTCTTTGTATTTGGATGATGTATCTTCTTTAACAATTTCTCTGAAGTTATTAAACGGTATTTCGTGGCTTGTATTCATTACCATTTTACGTTCTTTTACCGCTAATACATTACAAAGTGCCGTGATATATTCAGATTTAAATATAGATATTATAAATGTCAAATGAAAATTTTTTGTTGTACCAAATCTTTCATCAAATTGATCATATTTTTTCACATCTTTCACTTTACTTTTTTCTCTTGTTTCTTCCTTTGGAAAAATTTCGGTTCCTACACCATAAATTTTACAAAACCCACTTTGTCTTAAAGTCTTATTTACAAGATCAATTTTTAACAATTGATCTAATTGTTGTTCCCTACAGCTAACCAATTGGAAGACTTTTGCAAATTTCTGATCTGAGCAATTATTACAAAGAATACTATATTTTGGCGTGGTACAACTAACAAAAGAATTTTCAAGAATATTATCATTATCTATGCTTTGCTGAATTTTTGTAATATTGTTGTAAGATAAATCACTAGACTTTACTAATACCTCAGCTGCTTTTTTCATAATACTTAATACAGCGTCCCTAGCACTACCAAATAAATTTTTCGGTGGTTCACCGTTTTCTATATTCAAAATTTCCTCTTCATCACTGTCTTCTTCATCATCCACATTTGCATTCGTTTCCCTTGTGATTTGATTCTCTGTTTCCGTTTCAAGAAACTCGAATTCACTGGTACCATAAGCACAAAATAAAGAAATGGGACAAAAATGTTCAGATCCATAATGAGTTTGAAGTTCTACTTTTATAAACTTTCCAAAAAGATGTGGTTGCAGAGCAAAGCTTTGAATATCTTTTACATCTTTTGCAGTAAATTGACCAACTGGACTCCATTCTCTTGTAGGGAAACGATCACTGATATAGACTGAAAAATCTTTTGGTGACGAACTAAAAAGTTCGAAATTGGCCAACTCAATTTTCTTGGCTTGAATCGCTTCGCAGAGTTCTACTACAAACCATATATGCGATGTACATGTATTCAGCATATATTCATCTCTAGTAGATACTAAGACACTTCGAGCACTTCGTGCTTCTGGATTTGCTGCGACGACTTTTGCTCCGCAATCTGGAGAAGCATAATTTTTGGAACGAACTTTCATTCCGTTCATTCCCCGTATCGGTGCTCCAGAATTTTGAACAGAAGCATTTGGGTGTGCTATAAAAACAGTAATTATCATTTAACAAATAAATTTCTAATTAAAAATGGATTATTACATAAAGAATTCTAGTGAATAAATTAAACTGAATATACACAAATGTATTTTAGCTAATATAATTAAAGAAAAATTAATACTTCAATTGCTGAATAAACTCGTATTTCTTAATGCTATAACTATTGAAGTTATAAACAAACACTCACTTTTCTTTTTTTCAGCTTCTTCTAGTCTTTTTTGCGTCCATTCACTGAAAGATGGAATATCCTCGTGCGAATTCGTAGATCCTACGGGTACGATTCCTTCGCCCAGTACAACTGTAGTAGATTCATCTCCATTATCTCCCACTAATCGAGCTTTTGCTTCAATATTACTCAATTCTGAAGTTGTTGTAAATGTTCCATCAACTTTAGGAATTTCATCAGGAAGTACTTTAACAATATCGTTTTCAAACTTTAATTCTAATCCATCAGTGGTTATAGGAATTTGTTCAGCTCTTACTACTACCACTACTTCAGGTATTTCTTCCTCAACTGAATTTGATGATAATAAAGATTCTTTCTCAAGATTACTTGTTTCATTAATTTTCTCAGTGATTTCATCAGTGATAGATGGTAATGGAATTTCTGTACTAGATGAAATTTCCTCCTGTTTTTTTTTAGTTTTTTGTCCAACATTTGCATTTTTTGTCAATAGTGATGAATTCTTTGTAAATAATCTAGTCCTTGGAAATTCAGGGCCAAGCTTTGGTTCTGCTAAATTTTGCAATTCTGCCACAGTTGTGTCTACCAAAGTTAAAACTGATGCTTGTTCATTTTTAGAAATTCTGCAAAATTAAAAAATCTAGTACATATATTTGCATAAAAATTAATAATTATAATGATAATGATTATTAACAATATTATTGTGATGTAACAAAAATTTTTAAATTCTTTAATTGAAATTAAAAATTTTATCTTTTACATGCTTACAAAAATCTATTGATATCATTTATTTGGTAAGTGATTTTCATTACAATTATTACAACAACACAGAAGGTACTTCTTACCTCACTTTTTATTTTTATTTATACTTTTTCTACTTTTTACCTTTTTTATTCTAATTTATTCGCTTAATGCAATTACTGTCTTATCAGTTATTATCTTATCTTTTCTCTTAATTGTCAGGCAATATTGATTGTAAATTATTATTCATACTTTCTTACTCATTTTTTATTAATTATGAAATTTAAATAAAAATTATTATTTGGAAATTTAGTAAAACATCTTTCCATAATTCTTTTTTTCATGGTGTTGTAATGTTCTAAGTATAATATCGTGTGTTGAATATATTTTAAGACA
Organism: Tetrapedia diversipes; assembly: GCA_033822845.1. Taxonomy (NCBI): domain Eukaryota; kingdom Metazoa; phylum Arthropoda; class Insecta; order Hymenoptera; family Apidae; genus Tetrapedia; species Tetrapedia diversipes. The sequence goes on from JAOPTO010002169.1 coordinate 1,082,055, forward strand.
ATATTTCCACTTTTTAATAAAAATTTGTCCAAGAAAATCGAAGATATGACAAAAAATCCATTACTAAACATGTCTAGACTTTGCCTTTAAGACTTATGCAATAAAATGTAATAGGATTTTCTTATATAATATTGACATAATAAAAACTTACCCCTGAGATAAATTAGGTTGTTGAGTAAGGCTTTCAGCTATAATGTCAGGATCTTTATAAGGATTCTCTGTCTCTCCTGCTTTATCATTTATAACAGTTCCAAAATCATTAAATTCTTCAACAAATTCTTCCTATATTTTTATAGACATAAAAGATATGTTTTTACATAAACACAAATTTGTCAAAACAAAGTTTAAATAATTTTTAATTCTTACTTGATAATAATGATCCTTATAATTGGTTTCAATATTGGGTAGATCTTGTAATTTAGTAATTTGTACATCAGATATGTCTAAATCATCAGATCCCATATTATTTAATGTATCATTATCGTAAATCTCAGGAGTTTCATTTCTTTTTAAGGATGGATAATAATTAGTTTGTGCATTTTCAGAAGCTACTATAATGAATAGGAGTGCACTGCAAAGAAAATGTATCATACAGATAATGCAAGAAGCTTGACATCAACTTAAAATACTTTTTTTTATCAACTTTCCAGAATCAAACAATTTTTTATATAAAAGTAACAAATATAATAATCTTAAATTTCATAAAAATTTTAACATGTCAATTTTCTAATAATAAAATAAACAAGAAATTTATTACAAATTTGTGATCATATTTTACATGTATTCATTTATTTTACATTTATATTTAGTGTAATAGAAATGATCAACATTTAAACTAGTAATCTCAAAGAAATCACATCAATTCATATATTTAAATTTTTAGTACTAAATATACCAACAAATATCTTGCATATTTAAACATTTGTAAAAAAATATTTAGGAATAACCTCATCCTTTCTTTTATTTTTGTGCAGTTGGTTAAGATCATATGGTTTAACAGAATACTGTACTATATTATTAAAATTCAACACGTACTAAACTTTTTAACAATTATACTTATTGTTACGGAAATATTCGATATAAGAAGAAGAAAAGACAAAAGTATATACATACTTACCTGGAAGCAACTGATATAAAAAGTAACGTCCAATATACACACGTTATACAAATCTTCATTTTTTAAATACTGACATTACTATTCACATCGAAAATTTTACTGTCAATAAGCAAATACTTTTATAAACATGTAGACGTAACATCACTTTACAATGGTATCATCACGATTACCGCCGTTACTACCGCCACTACCACCATCTTCATAACCCCTTTTATAACCATCGCTATCGTCACCACAGTTATTACACGTTAAAAATCTGACGTGGTACAATTGGGATGGTTTTGATATTGAAAAAGTTATATTATCAATTAATTTATTGCATAACGTCTATCATGTTAAAGTAACAATTATATTTAAAATTCCTTGCAATGAATAATGCAATTTTATAATAAAACAATACATTTTGAACTAAAATTTTTTTAAGTGTAATAAAAGCAGTCGATTACATTAACGCATGCGCTATAAGCATTGTTAACATTATTCCTTTGATCCGCATAATGATTTCTTGCTGTAACATTTCGGTTAAATAATTAATATTTGATAATATTAATTTTGTATACCATAGTAACAAAATATACGTGAATAGTATTATTTAATCTTTTGTATACAAAACAAAAATTATTATTTTCATATTTTTTAATTTTATTAAAAATATTTTTATCTCATGTAACATAAATCTTAATTATAATAATTATCAATAAATAAAACTTTGTTATATTCTGAATAGTAAGGTTTTTTACCTATATTTTCATCAAACGTTAAAAGAATTTATTTTATTTGTAATATCCTATAAATCATTATTCCATTATCAATAAAATAGCTTTACAATAGACATTGTGTATATAATATCAAAGTATATCCACTCTTGAGAATTTATAAAACTTCACGAACATATTGAAGATGCTTAATACATTATTTCATACGAATATGACTTCAAGATTCAGTAACCTATGCTTCATGCTAGATAATTTGAAACCTGTGATGCCAGACTGAGGACGGGAGCTCTCGAGAACACCCCCTTCCACTACGCACACTACCGTACGAGGCGCGTGTGCGTGAGCGTAGCGTTTCGGACGAATTCGGAAAATCGAGAGAGAAGACAAATGAAAGTCTTTCTTTCTCGTTCTTGAAGCGCTGAGATCTAAGGTTCAAACTTCTTCTTTCTTTTCTTCCATTTTCCTTTTTTTTTCTTTTCCGTGACAGAAATTTCCCAAAGATTACTTAATCATTTGATTAATGGACTAAAACTCTTACTTCGGATTATAGAAGTTTCGACTTGATTGTTTTTCAGTAAGAGGTTTAAGATATAAAAATTTAGGAATAACTACTTTGTGTTAAAAATTGGCGATATTTGCAAACTAATAATTAAATAAACAATGCCGGTCACTAGATACTGTAATAATATATTGCACGAACAATTAAAATTAAATAAATTATTCATGTGTTTAATGATACCATAAATTTACGATTCTAAAACATCGTTAATTGTTAAAAGAACATGTTCTGTATAATATTCTTGGTATTTATTATTAATATTTTTACAAAATATAATAAATTTTATATAAACTATTGCAAATACTATCGAAATGTTTAAAAACTATGAAGAATTTAGTTGCAGTTCATTAAGTACGAAGAAGTTTAAGAATTCCTCTGTTTAACATAAAATGGTGCTATATTCGCATAGTAAAGTATAATTAAGCAATAAAAAACAACGGGTGCAGTAATAATTTATTGCTTAAACAATTAAAACTTGGTAAATTATTATTAATATAGCAAAATAAATGTTCATATGCATGATCATATTTCATTCAATGGTGATCAAGGCTATGCCACGGAGCATGCACTACTGCGCATATCGCTCAACTGCGCAACTCGTGGGTGATATACGACTCATTCATTGGTAACACGTTAGTCGTCGTCTGACCTTCCTACAGACGACGTCTCTGTGTCGGTTGTGTTATCGAACACATGTTGACACTTCGCCCCGTGACGTCACGGGTACGCGTGTCCCTCGCGACCTTTTCTTCGTGCGTTACCGCATATTATCACACGTGTTCGCTATCGATTATAGCGATTCTTCGCACGTGTTTTCTTCCGACTATCGCGAGTTTTCGCGAGTATTTTCGATCGATCGTTACAATCTTTCGGGTGTATTTTCTTCTGACTATCGCGAATTTTCGCGAGCGTTTTCGATCGATCGTTACGATCTTTCGGGATTGTTTTCTTCTGACTATCGCGAGTTTTCGCGAGCGTTTTCAATCGATCGTTGCGACTTTAACAGCAACATGATAACCGAGTAGCCGTACAGTGCTACTGTATATCTCGCGATTTTAACATTAGATTGTAGTGTTGCGAACATTAAATCGCGTTATTAGAAATTGGTTCTTTAATCTATAACGTGAATACTATTTGAGGGGATTAGTGTTAGGTTAGTAGTTCGCGTTAAGGGGTTAAGGGTAGGGGGGTTTTCTAACAGTTAGGGGGTTTTGGGTAAGGGGTAATCGGGGCGCGTCGGTTATGGGTGGTGGGTTGGGGGGGTTCGCTCGTGGGTTATCCGTCCGTGGGGTTGATGTGGTGAGGTGGGTTGTGGGTGGGAAGGTGCGGGGGTAGGGGGGGAACTAGCACAAGGATCTGGCACCGTCGGTCTCATGGGGCCCTCCGGCTGACACCGGAGCTTATGTGTACCTATGTACGGTCATCTGCCTTGTGGTAGTTCAGGGGTGTTTGGGCGGGTGGGTTTCGCGAAGGGTAGGGAGTTGGGTCGCGTCGCGGGGGTAGGGGGTACGGTGGGGAAGTAGCACAAGGATCTGGGGCCGTCGGTCTCATGGGGCCCTCCGGCTAACACCGGAGCTTATGTTACCTATGTACGGACATCTGCCTTGTGGTACTTCAGGGGTATATTTGGGGGGAAGGGTGACGTAGTAGGGGGGAACGGGTTGGGAGAACTAGCACAGGGATCTGGCACCGTCGGTCTCATGGGGCCCTCCGGCTCACACCGGAGCTTATGTGTACCTATGTACGGTCATCTGCCCTGTGGTAGTTCTGTTTTCCGTGAGGGTGGATTAGATGGCGAGGGTTGGGAGGGTCGCGAGTTAGGCGGTGGGGTTTTTAGAATCGGTGTAGGATATGGGGTGGTTTTTTGGGGTATAGATTAGCGTTAGGGGGTTTTGGGGTACGCGATAAGGGTTAAGGGAAAGGGGTGGGAAGTACAAATAGTATTCGCTTGTAGTTTATGGAGCCAAACGTTTATCAGTTTTTTTTAAAACAAACTTTGGTAAATTTATACCAAGTCAATCATAATACGAGATATTTATGGCATTGTATGGCTACTCGGAAATCGTTTGCTCTTAGTTTTTCGTTGCATATTCCAAAGAGTCTTAAGTGGCAGCTCGTGAACTCGTTGGTTTTAGTGTTGGGTTTTTGAAGGCGCCTTCATATTGTTGTATTGTTAAATGTGTTTCCGGCGGGTCTTTAACAAGGAGAATCTCAGAATAAATCCTCTCATAATGTGTTGAAATTTGGTAGGCTTATAGGTGTATGTGTACAGTAATTGTAACCGGAAGTATAGCCGTAGATGAGCAGCCATTCGCAAAAAAGTGAATGCAAAAGTTGTGGAACCCACTTATTTGGGTATATTTAAGTAATAAGGACTCGTAATAGTTTTTCTCTGGTTCAAATCTCGTCACACTTTCTTCATAAATATTTTTTAGTTAACCACAAGTTAACTAAAAAACAATTTATGACAACAAGTGACATGATTTGAATCAGAGACAAAGTATTACGTGTTTTTATTATTTAAATACTCCCGAATAAGCAGTTTTCCCAAATTTTACACTCATTTTTCTTGAGAATGATTGCCCATCTGCAGTTGTAATTCTGATTGCAATTATTGTGCGCTACAAGCCTACCACCAAATCGGAGAGGATAAGCCCTGAGATTCTCCTTGTAAGCGTAGTCACCTCCTCGTGGTGAGACCTGGTAATTGGTATCGTTTTCAAAAGTATAAATCTTTAGAAAACGATACCAAGCTAAGAACTACGCATACCTGTAGTCCAGTCTATTTGATTAAAACATGCAAATCGTAGACTGGTCTACAGGTAAGAATTTTATGGCACTCTAAAAACTATATCACATAACAGATTAATCATATTGTATCAAAAGCAAGTGAGACTTTGGAGAAATAAGAATTAAATAAAAAGGTAAACGAAGAAAGTGATTTTAAATTGTGGCGCATAAATAAAGTAACTTTAGTTTGAGGCTCCATCTATTGAAGAATGGTTCAAACCGTTAACGAAGTTGTTTGTTTATTTACCTCTTAACCGTCTCTGTTTACTGTTGGTAAACATGTGCAAGTTGTTTGCGGGTTAGTTCGGTAGATGGCTGACCTCATCAAAGTCAGTTACCACTTTTGTTTACTTGTCGATAAATGTTTATCACCAGTTTGATCACTTTTTCGAGAGATGGCGCTATTAACGTGATTAAAATGTTTTAGATACGCAAGGAATTTAAAAATGATTTTGTATATTGCAAAAGATTAATTGTGTAATTATTGTATGCCACTATAAGTTGCTAATGCTTAACCGTATGTGTATGTACACATACATGTATTAAACTATGCAATATAAAAGAAATAATTTTAAATTTTTACGAATAAATTAGGTAACTTTAGTTTGTGGCTCCATCTATTGAAGAACGGTTCAAACTGTTAACGAAGTAGTTTGTTTGTTTACCGTATAGGTGGAGCAGCTATGTCGTTCTTTCTCAGTTTCTGTTTACTGTTGGTAAACATGTGCAAGTTGTTTGCGGGTTTCGTTGGTAGATGGCTGACCTCATCAAAGTTAGTTACCACTTTTGTTTACTTGTCGATAAATGTTTGTCACCAGTTTGGACGCTTTTTGGAGAGATGGCACCATTAACGTTTTTAAAATTGTCTTGATATGCGGGAAATTTAAAAATAATTTTATATATTGCAAAAAGATTAATTGTATAATTATTGTATGCCACTATAAGTTACTAATGCTTAACCGTATGTGTATGTACGTATCCATTTATTGAACTGCAACGTGAAAAAGAGTAAAGCAGTAATTAAAAAGAAAAATAAAGTGGTATGATATAACATTCGTGAATTAATTTGATAACTTTTATAGCTGTTATTTCTATAATTCGAAATTGTATCTACCTTTTAACTATCGTTCAATTTTATGGTTCATTAATTTTGAATAAAACTTCTAAAAAGTTGAAAGCTTTTAACTGCAATTTGTTGGACATTTAATAATTTTAAAATATAGATAAGGTAAGTATAGCGCGGTTGTACAGTGCTATTATTCAACATATCGAGAACATTAAGTTGTATTATCGTGTTATCCAATAAACTGTTTGATTGAAATATGCACACTTTTATATGCGTTGCATACCTTCACAGATAATTTTCAAATCGCAAAAAGTACTTTTCGGGAAATATTTAGTATCTTAAAAGTTTGCGCCGTGATATTTTGAAACTCGTAGTAATAGTTGCAAATATTGGTTTCCGATTTATAAATTTTATCACACATTTGAACGGATAATATTGAATATAAAAGTAAATATTTTTACAGAACTCGTCTGGACCTGGAAATGAACAGCGGGACAACTCCCAACATCGGAAATCACCAGAAGAAATTACACACATTACAAAATCAGATTATTTATTGTATGATTATTTTGTACAATGTATTTTACAAAAATCATAATAAATCAGATTAATTTAACAGTATTACAATGCTTTATCATTTATTCCCTCTCCTATCTTATCTAAGATAATAATAAACAATATCCTGCAAAAATTAAATATAAGGTTCGAAAAAATTAGTAAACACTGCGAAAAATTAAAAAGAGTTACGAAATCTAGTGAAAAATTCTGAGAAATGACATCGAATTCCGAAAAATCGCGAAATTGCAAGTTGCTAGAAATCGCGAAATTCCAAGAAAAATATTCTGTGCCACCTCCTCGGTTGTTATGTTCTCCTGATACAAAATTTTGATTTTCGCAGTAAAGTTCAGTTCCGATTCGAAAATTCCGTGCTCGAGAAATTCTGAGAAATGACGTCAAATTCCGAGAAATTAAGAAATTCCAAGAAATGACGTCACGTTCCAAGAAAAATATTTCGTGCTACCTCCTCGATTGTTATGTTCTCCTGATACAAAATCTCGATTTTCACAGTAAAGTTCAGTTCCGATTCGAAAATTCCGCGCTCGAGAAATTCTGAGAAATAACGTCACGTTCTAAGAAATCGCGAAGTTCTGAGAAATGACGTCACGTTCCAAGAAAAATCTTCCGTGCTACCTCCTCGGTTCTTATGTTCTCCTGATACAAAATTTCAATTTTCAGAGCAAAGTTCGGTTACGATTCGAAAATTCCGAGCCCGAGAAATTCTGAGAAATGACGTCAAGTTCCGAGAATTCGAAAGCGCGGGAAATTTGTGCCACCTCTTCCCGTGTTATGTTCTCCTGATACAAAATTTCAAATTTTACCATACATCCAAAAGGAAATATCGTATCTCTTGTGCCCGAAATTTTTTGGAAGTGACGTCCTAATTCCAGGAATTCGTGACAACCAACGATTCGTCTCGGAATTTGACGTCATTTCTCATAATTCTTGACCCGATTTCGTTACTTTTTTTATTTCGCATTTTTTACTAGTTTTTTCAAATCTTATATTTAATTTTTGCAGGATATTGTTTATTATTATCTTAGATAAGATAGGAGAGGGAATAAATGATAAAGCATTGTAATACTGTTAAATTAATCTGATTTATTATGATTTTTGTAAAATACATTGTATAAAATAATTTTACAATAAATAATCTGATTTTGTAGTATGTGTGTAATTTTTTCCGGAGATTTCCGGTGCTGGGAGTTGTTCCGTTGTTCATTTCCAGGTCCAAACGAGTTCTGTAAGAATACGTGTTTTTATATTGAATATTAACCGTTCAAATGTGTGATCAAATTTATAAATCGAAAACCAATAGTTGCAACAATTACTACGAGTTTCAAAATATCACGGCGCAAACTTTTAAGATACTAAATTACTCCCGAAAAGTATCTTTTGCGATTTGAAAATTATGTTATTAGAAAATTATCTGTGAAGGTATGCGACGCATATAAAAGTGTGCATATTTCAATCAAACAGTTTATTGGATAACACGATAATACAACTTAATGTTCTCGATATGTTGAATAATAGCACTGTACAACCACGCTATACTTACCTTATCTATATTTTAAAATTATTAAATGTCCAACAAATTGCAGTTAAAAGCTTTCAACTTTTACAAGTTTTATTCAAAATTAATTGAACCATAAAATTGAACGATAGTTAAAAGGTAGATACAACTTCGAATTATAGAAATAACAGCTATAAAAGTTAACAAATTAATTTACGAATCATATACGAGTTATATCATATCACTTTATTATTTCTTTTTAATTACTGCTTTACGTTTTTTATACCTTGCAGTTCAATACATGTATGCATACATACACATACGATTAAGCATTAGCAACTTATAGTGGCATACAATAATTATACAATTAATCTTTTTGCAATATATAAAATTATTTTTAAATTTCCCGCATATCAAGACTATTTTAAAAACGTTAATGGTGCCATCTCTCCAAAAAGCGTCCAAACTGGTGACAAACATTTATCGACAAGTAAACAAAAGTGGTAACTAACTTTGATGAGGTCAGCCATCTACCAACGAAACCCGCAAACAACTTGCACATGTTTACCAACAGTAAACAGAAACTGAGAAAGAACGACATAGCTGCTCCACCTATACGGTAAACAAACAAACTACTTCGTTAACAGTTTGAACCGTTCTTCAATAGATGGAGCCACAAACTAAAGTTACCTAATTTATTCGTAAAAATTTAAAATTATTTCTTTTATATTGCATAGTTTAATACATGTATGTGTACATACACATACGGTTAAGCATTAGCAACTTATAGTGGCATACAATAATTACACAATTAATCTTTTGCAATATACAAAATCATTTTTAAATTCCTTGCGTATCTAAAACATTTTAATCACGTTAATAGCGCCATCTCTCGAAAAAGTGATCAAACTGGTGATAAACATTTATCGACAAGTAAACAAAAGTGGTAACTGACTTTGATGAGGTCAGCCATCTACCGAACTAACCCGCAAACAACTTGCACATGTTTACCAACAGTAAACAGAGACGGTTAAGAGGTAAATAAACAAACAACTTCGTTAACGGTTTGAACCATTCTTCAATAGATGGAGCCTCAAACTAAAGTTACTTTATTTATGCGCCAAAATTTAAAATCACTTTCTTCGATTACCTTTTTATTTAATTCTTATTTCTCCAAAGTCTCACTTGCTTTTGATACAATATGATTAATCTGTTATGTGATATAGTCTTTAGAGTGCCATAAAATTCTTACCTGTAGACCAGTCTACGATTTGCATGTTTTAATCAAATAGACTGGACTACAGGTATGCGTAGTTCTTAGCTTGGTATCGTTTTCTAAAGATTTATACTTTTGAAAACGATACCAATTACCAGGTCTCACCACGAGGAGGTGACTACGCTTACAAGGAGAATCTCAGGGCTTATCCTCTCCGATTTGGTGGTAGGCTTGTAGCGCACAATAATTGCAATCAGAATTACAACTGCAGATGGGCAATCATTCTCAAGAAAAATGAGTGTAAAATTTGGGAAAACTGCTTATTCGGGAGTATTTAAATAATAAAAACACGTAATACTTTGTCTCTGATTCAAATCATGTCACTTGTTGTCATAAATTGTTTTTTAGTTAACTTGTGGTTAACTAAAAAATATTTATGAAGAAAGTGTGACGAGATTTGAACCAGAGAAAAACTATTACGAGTCCTTATTACTTAAATATACCCAAATAAGTGGGTTCCACAACTTTTGCATTCACTTTTTTGCGAATGGCTGCTCATCTACGGCTATACTTCCGGTTACAATTACTGTACACATACACCTATAAGCCTACCAAATTTCAACACATTATGAGAGGATTTATTCTGAGATTCTCCTTGTTAAAGACCCGCCGGAAACACATTTAACAATACAACAATATGAAGGCGCCTTCAAAAACCCAACACTAAAACCAACGAGTTCACGAGCTGCCACTTAAGACTCTTTGGAATATGCAACGAAAAACTAAGAGCAAACGATTTCCGAGTAGCCATACAATGCCATAAATATCTCGTATTATGATTGACTTGGTATAAATTTACCAAAGTTTGTTTTAAAAAAAACTGATAAACGTTTGGCTCCATAAACTACAAGCGAATACTATTTGTACTTCCCACCCCTTTCCCTTAACCCTTATCGCGTACCCCAAAACCCCCTAACGCTAATCTATACCCCAAAAAACCACCCCATATCCTACACCGATTCTAAAAACCCCACCGCCTAACTCGCGACCCTCCCAACCCTCGCCATCTAATCCACCCTCACGGAAAACAGAACTACCACAGGGCAGATGACCGTACATAGGTACACATAAGCTCCGGTGTGAGCCGGAGGGCCCCATGAGACCGACGGTGCCAGATCCCTGTGCTAGTTCTCCCAACCCGTTCCCCCCTACTACGTCACCCTTCCCCCCAAATATACCCCTGAAGTACCACAAGGCAGATGTCCGTACATAGGTAACATAAGCTCCGGTGTTAGCCGGAGGGCCCCATGAGACCGACGGCCCCAGATCCTTGTGCTACTTCCCCACCGTACCCCCTACCCCCGCGACGCGACCCAACTCCCTACCCTTCGCGAAACCCACCCGCCCAAACACCCCTGAACTACCACAAGGCAGATGACCGTACATAGGTACACATAAGCTCCGGTGTCAGCCGGAGGGCCCCATGAGACCGACGGTGCCAGATCCTTGTGCTAGTTCCCCCCCTACCCCCGCACCTTCCCACCCACAACCCACCTCACCACATCAACCCCACGGACGGATAACCCACGAGCGAACCCCCCCAACCCACCACCCATAACCGACGCGCCCCGATTACCCCTTACCCAAAACCCCCTAACTGTTAGAAAACCCCCCTACCCTTAACCCCTTAACGCGAACTACTAACCTAACACTAATCCCCTCAAATAGTATTCACGTTATAGATTAAAGAACCAATTTCTAATAACGCGATTTAATGTTCGCAACACTACAATCTAATGTTAAAATCGCGAGATATACAGTAGCACTGTACGGCTACTCGGTTATCATGTTGCTGTTAAAGTCGCAACGATCGATTGAAAACGCTCGCGAAAACTCGCGATAGTCAGAAGAAAACAATCCCGAAAGATCGTAACGATCGATCGAAAACGCTCGCGAAAATTCGCGATAGTCAGAAGAAAATACACCCGAAAGATTGTAACGATCGATCGAAAATACTCGCGAAAACTCGCGATAGTCGGAAGAAAACACGTGCGAAGAATCGCTATAATCGATAGCGAACACGTGTGATAATATGCGGTAACGCACGAAGAAAAGGTCGCGAGGGACACGCGTACCCGTGACGTCACGGGGCGAAGTGTCAACATGTGTTCGATAACACAACCGACACAGAGACGTCGTCTGTAGGAAGGTCAGACGACGACTAACGTGTTACCAATGAATGAGTCGTATATCACCCACGAGTTGCGCAGTTGAGCGATATGCGCAGTAGTGCATGCTCCGTGGCATAGCCTTGATCACCATTGAATGAAATATGATCATGCATATGAACATTTATTTTGCTATATTAATAATAATTTACCAAGTTTTAATTGTTTAAGCAATAAATTATTACTGCACCCGTTGTTTTTTATTGCTTAATTATACTTTACTATGCGAATATAGCACCATTTTATGTTAAACAGAGGAATTCTTAAACTTCTTCGTACTTAATGAACTGCAACTAAATTCTTCATAGTTTTTAAACATTTCGATAGTATTTGCAATAGTTTATATAAAATTTATTATATTTTGTAAAAATATTAATAATAAATACCAAGAATATTATACAGAACATGTTCTTTTAACAATTAACGATGTTTTAGAATCGTAAATTTATGGTATCATTAAACACATGAATAATTTATTTAATTTTAATTGTTCGTGCAATATATTATTACAGTATCTAGTGACCGGCATTGTTTATTTAATTATTAGTTTGCAAATATCGCCAATTTTTAACACAAAGTAGTTATTCCTAAATTTTTATATCTTAAACCTCTTACTGAAAAACAATCAAGTCGAAACTTCTATAATCCGAAGTAAGAGTTTTAGTCCATTAATCAAATGATTAAGTAATCTTTGGGAAATTTCTGTCACGGAAAAGAAAAAAAAAGGAAAATGGAAGAAAAGAAAGAAGAAGTTTGAACCTTAGATCTCAGCGCTTCAAGAACGAGAAAGAAAGACTTTCATTTGTCTTCTCTCTCGATTTTCCGAATTCGTCCGAAACGCTACGCTCACGCACACGCGCCTCGTACGGTAGTGTGCGTAGTGGAAGGGGGTGTTCTCGAGAGCTCCCGTCCTCAGTCTGGCATCACAATGTGAAACATCTGATACCGTAATTTTAACATTATTATTTTATACCAACTATACAATATTATTCCATTGAATTTTTAAACAAAATATATTAATTTGTGTTTCTTGAAATCTCTTTTTCATAAATTTTATACAATATATTTAAAATAATTTGGTACATGAAATGATGAAATTAAATTTGTAATTGATTTGACTTTTGTGAGCAATTTCAAGTGACTATTTGAGTTTATTGAAAACTTCATATATGGGCAACGGAAGATTAGAGTTTTATTATTGCTATTGTACAATATCATCATGTTATTAATAAGGTAGTATATAAATTATTCTTAAGAATCATGTAATAAAGTTATTTTTAAGATCTAATTTTATTCGTTATTTTACTCATAGTTTCCAATAAGTTAATTGCATAACCTTTAATCTTCAACGATATTTCTAAATAATGTCAGTATGTAAATGTATATAATTTTTTTTGCAGAATATACTTATTAAAATTCTTTTGAATATGTATTATATTGAACTGCATGTACTGCTACGTTTGCAGACATAATATTACTTATTAATTATCCATTCAAATATGGCTCTACGTCGAGGAAAAAGAAACTTGAAATTACAGGTCTCTGAAGAAACACCTGTACCTGTGTATGTAATATCATTGTATTATTGATTTACTATTATATTAATACTATATTATTATTTTTAATATAATGAAAGATAACTATCAAAATGTTATGTATGTAAATGAAAAATATACCTGAGGAATACTAAAAATGATTTATGAATTTATTGTTTAACTACTTAAGAAGTAGGTAATGTTATAAAATTGATAAATCCTATTATATATTACAGTACTCCACCCAGAAATTTGGATAAAAGTACTACAATAACTATAGGTGACAAAACATTTGTAGTAGAAGCTGATGATTTAGAAACTATCTGTATTCTTGGACGTGGAGCATATGGCATTGTGGATAAAGTACGACATAAACAAAGTGGCACTATTATGGCAGTTAAGGTGTGATGCATACAAGATTAGCCTATTAATATATTTCTCACATGTTTATAACTTAGTTATTTTATTTATTTTATAGAGAATAACTGCAACAGTTAATACCCAAGAACAAAAGCGTTTACTTATGGATTTGGATATTTCTATGCGTAGTTCAGCATGTCAGTATACAGTACAATTTTATGGAGCCTTATTTAGAGAAGGAGATGTTTGGATATGTATGGAAGTCATGGATATGAGTCTTGATAAATTTTATACAAAAGTGTACAAGCATGGATGTGCCATTCCTGAAGATATTTTAGGAAAAATTGCTTTTGCAGTAAGGGGAAAATAATGACAGAAATTTCCTTTTTCAATGTAATATCAATTGATTCTAATTTAAAGATTCTAACAGGTAGTAAGCGCATTACATTATCTGTATTCACAATTGCGAGTAATTCATAGGGATGTCAAACCTAGTAATATATTAATTAACCGTAAGGGAGAGGTTAAAATTTGTGACTTTGGAATTTCTGGTTATCTTGTGGATTCCGTTGCCAAAACCATTGATGCTGGTTGTAAGCCATACATGGCTGTATGTAACTTTTTAGCATTACAAACATTAGAATCTCTGATCCTATCTATTCAATAAATTCTCCATTGTAACCTTTTTTTCAGCCAGAAAGGATAGACCCATCGGGAAACCCTTCACAATATGACATCAGGTCTGATGTTTGGTCATTAGGAATATCTCTTGTTGAACTAGCAACAGGAAAGTTTCCTTATGGATCATGGGGTACACCTTTTGAACAATTAAAACAAGTTGTAAAAGATGAAGCACCAAAGTTACCTGTTGGTAAATTTTCAGTCAGTTTTGAAGAATTTATCAATAAATGGTAAATTTAATTATTTGTAATATGACTTTACATTAATGACATATAATTCAATTAATAATTATTTTTCAGTTTAATGAAAGATTATACTGCCCGTCCAAATTATAATCAATTATTAAAGCTTGATTTTATCACAGAACATGCCCAAAAGGATACAAGTGTTGCTGAATTCGTTGCAAAAATTTTAGACTTACCTGAAGTTGAGTAACCAACATAATATACAAAGATTTTTGACATATATATTTTGACATATATCATATGTGTTACATGACCTTTAATGTATCTTCGTATTATATGTCGAAGTCATTTAGTTACGTATATTTTCATCGATCGTATCATTTTCATACATGCGGCACAAGTAAATTGAAGTTTAGTATAAAGTAGAGAATAGATATAACTTCTATCTTAAAAATTATTTCACCAAAAGTTTAGATTTTTGTTCATTTAATATATAATCTATGTACAATTTTCATAAATAGTCTTCCCGAATTATTAGGTACTCTTTAAATAGAGAGCAAAGCTATGTAAATAATATACGTATATTTTCTCACAGTATATTACTGATTTGTCATTGTAGCAATATAGTAAATAAAATTCAAGTTATAAAGATCTTCTAAATTAAATTAAGTATTTCTTTGTAATAAATTGCAATGATGTTAATTTAAAGCAATAATTCAGAACATGTTTACTTATGAAAAGAGCTATGTAAAAATTGTATAACTTTCTACAAAAATCAAAATCAAAAAAAGAAGTTGTTCATCAGATGAATGTTGTCCAAATGCATGGTTTAGTAAATATGTTCCAAAACTCTTGTTCCTTTTTATAATGCATATAATGTAACTAATATATATAATAGCTTCTTTTTGAGCCTTTTCATTTTGAAAACTTTAACATTATTTCTTTTAAGGCATATAGTATCATCAAAAGCATAATATATAATTTGTATAAATAATATACATTTATATACTCAATAGACTTGAAGAAAACAAATTCATTTATTAGTTCACTTAATATGTTTTTTAATGTGTAAATAAAAAGTTTACACATTGTAGATTATACTGTTGGTATTATATGTATTTATGATTTTTCATATATGTACAATTAACAATTAAACAAAGGAATTAGAGAGAATATGTATAATGTTTGTTTCTTTGAAAATCATTTTTTACAACACATTAATAAAATACATGTATACATGTACAATATATAAAATTTAAATACATTAGTAATTTTTGTATCTTTTATGAAATTGGTGGCATTAGATTCATGCCTCTACATTCAACAGCAATCTTTACACCTATTATAAAGAGACCAATACTTTTAACTACTGACCTGAAAACAAAAGATTATACGTGAATTGTTATTTAGTTGTATGAAAATTACAATTACATATTTTCATAAACAGCGTGTTACAATACACTACACAAGGTTAGACATTTATAAAGTTGAATTAAAGGGTTATATAAAAGAATGAAAAGTTTGTGGTTGAACATACCATTTGAAAGTATCATCGTAAATATTTTTTACGAATTTTAAAACACTTGCCATTGTAATTTCTGTTCTTAAAAAGAAATACTTTCACTTGTTTTAATGGTATTTTACTAAAGTATTTGAATTACCATGAAATTTGCTGTAACAAAGAAGTAAAATCTTGAGGAAGTTATCGATGCACCAGTATAAGGTGCATATACAATTGTGCCCTATGCTTATATGTAAAATGAAGCGACATATAATAAGTAGTAGCAGAGATTCTATAATAATAATTTTTTATCCACAAGAAATACTGCAGTTTCTACATGAAATTGTAGAGAGATTTTTAAAAATGAACTCAGGTTTTCCTTACATGAATAAACAATGGTAAAACTAGTTTTTATTATTTACATTGCATTATTCACAAATATACTGCAGGTTTAAATCACAAAGTTGGTAACTATCATAATCTTTTTATTCTTTCTTTCGTTTAGATTTTACGAGTCTAGCCTGTGTTTTCCATGCTGTATATGTACAGGGTTTTACCCTAGTATCTTTTGTACTTACGGTACTTTGAAATTGGGATTTCTCTAAAAATTAACCAATTACAATCCCTCAATTTATAAATCACGTAGAAGCTATAAATAAAGGTATTCATGATTTGACACTTCAATGAATGTTTAAGAGTTGTTTAGGAGTTATTCGCGAAATACTTCAATCAAATATTTAGAATAAGTAGACGTTATAATTGATAATTTCATAGCTTTCAATTTAATTATAATGGATTTTCCGACAGACGATTTGTTACGAGAGGTTTTAAAACTTGATGCTGTACAACGTATAAAAGTTTCTATACGATCATCAATAAAATATGGAACAATGGTTGGAGTAGCAACAATTATTGGTGGTATATGTGGCGGACCTGTAGGACTTGCAGTAGGTACATATTATTTTTATTAAATTCAACGATTTTATTTTTATTTAGTTAATTATTTGTAAAGATTATACAATGTAAATGAAGATTTATATTTCTAGGGGGTATTGTAAGTAGTTGTGTAGGAGGTTATATGTCACAAGGACAGGTGAGATCTGTTCCCTACATCATTTATCATGAAACTACTTTAGAACAGAAACAGAAATTAGCAAGGGAAATAGTTAAACTTCTCAAATCAAAGCATATAACAACACTTAATGCTTTTATACAATCTGTAAGAAGTAATGTAGATCTAGAGACTGCAGTACTAGAAATAGTAATAATGTTCCTATCTTCTACATTAGGTATGTGTGTTAGTGTGTAAATGTGTATATAAATATTTATAGAATGCTTGAAATGATCACAGTAAATGATTACACTACTACATATATATAAAACTCTTTCTGTTGTAATATTTTATTATTTCTAAATAAAGTACCCACTCAATAAATAATATGCATTTTAAATCTGTGACTATATGGAATTAATGTACAGGCTTGTATAATCTGATCTTACTTTAATGTAACATATAATGAATCAAATTTACATACTTTCTCTATAAACTGCTAAGGAAACTCTATGTGAAATGGTCGGATATAAAGGAATATCGACTGCCATTCTATGATATGGTTGTCAATGTACAATAGATGCGCGAAGATTCTGTCACCTATCAATATTATTAAAATTCTGCATAAAAATACTTTATAAGTTACAATCTGTTCGTTCATTAATATTTGCAAATTATTTTTAATTAAGAGAATTAAATGTACGATGCCATCAAAAACTTAAGTTTGTATGACACCAGATGACGCTGTTTCTTTCTTGATTGTACATTATCCTTTCTTGTATCTCCTTTTCGGAATGTGTATGGCGTAGTTAAAGGTAAGTTAAATCAGAAGTATTTTAAATTATAATAAATTGTATTTATTTCAATATCTGCTTGAATAAGTTACATTTTATATCTTTTTATAAGTTTTCTTAAAAGATTTTTTCTACTTGTAATGGTAATAATTCAACATTTATAAGTGAAATATAGATTGACTACATGGCACGTTGCAATAAACGTGGTTGTATATTTTGTAAAGAAATTGCATCAATGCAATTTGTAATTGTTAAAAATTAATTTAGTACATAAACGTATTCATTTATCTAGTATTATTTTTGTGTATTTGTTAGGTTGTATTATGCAGTTTCTGAATATGTAGTGATCTAATATCGTACATAGCATTAAGAGATAATA